>OV884012.1:137611668-138857918 GCA_930367205.1 Acanthosoma haemorrhoidale | reverse complement strand
CATCATCGCTAACATTGTCCATAAAGTTCCTATAACCACTACCTTTATTACCTGGCTCATAAATACAATAGCCTCGCCTACTGCACTCTACAAAAGACAAAGAAGAATTATAGGAAATAAATTATAATTAAGCCAAAAAATATAAATGAAAATACATACGATCATAGGAGCTCTTAGGAGGAGAGAATGGTAGAGTCCAACCTGATCCCTTCTTCTCAGGAGATTTAATAGTGTTGAAACTAACAACTGACGAAAACTGGCTAATCCAGGCCTGTTGAGCTTGATGCATTTTGTCTGGTTCAGACCATTTGCGAATTTCTTCAACCCATTCCCTCTGTGAAATTTCAACAGCATTTTCCTTTTCCTTTTCTAGTCTGTTAAAATCTCTTAAAGTAGAAAACTTCGTTGAATTACTCTGGTTCCTTCTTCTGAAATTCTCTTCGAGTTTATTCTCAATATCAGAATCTCTAAAATTTTTATCCATACTAAAACTGAAAATTAAAGTGAATTTCAAACGATTATATTTTATTAAAAATCAATGTAAATCAATTAAAGAATGAATAAAATACCTTTAGGTCTACAAGTCCAAACCACAATACAATGATTAGTTGGCTTCATAAGAACATCAGTCTAATTTTGAATAAGATACTATAAAATGGGGAAGATTGCTAAGACTTTGAACGGGACTGCATGAACCGTACAGTGTGACGGTTAAAGACAAATTGAAAGGTTATGGTCAAAGGTTATAATGGTTCATTTGGTGGTTGGCGCGCCTTCTGTCTTCACTGACCGTATCTAAAGTGACGTCACAAGCGACTAAGACGCCTGCCTGTTTCTTTTATTCCCAACTGTCCTACCTCTGCTTAGTTTTATAATAACCATCATAATTTAGAAGGGAAATAATTCCATCGGAACTACTTAACTTACGTACAGGTGGTCTTACCAACCAATCAACAATCATTAAGCACTTTAGCAGCAACCCTAACAACAGAGCCATTCTATTTGTAATTAGGCTATATTCACAAATCAGAAGTGCCCTTATCATTTTCCACCGGCCAAGTCCTGTCATTTTAAATAATTGTGTTGATAAAGCAACAATATATTTATAATCATGGCTGGAAATGACGAAATCGTTGGTTGATTTCAAGTATTTTCAGAACTAGCCACTAATGTTATGGGAACGATACATTCATATTGATGCTGTTAGGTATTTTTAAGTGTTTTATACAGTTATTTTATTAGTAATTTCTAGGTGATTTCGGGGTTAATAAGTGTGACGCCAGAGAGCATCTCAAGCGCTTTGCCCTATATTTTGCGAAAATCTCCAATCTACTGTGAACCGTTTTGGGCAGCTGAATTTAAACGTGGTCGTAAGAGCTTGGGAGACGATAAACGTTCGGGACGTCCAAAAACTTCAACTACCGACGAAAACATCGCCAAAGTTCACCAAATGGTGCTAGACGACCGCCAAATTAAAGTTAGCAGAGGTTATGAACATGTTGCCACATATTAAATCAACATTTAGAGATGAGAAAGCTGTCCGCGCGTTGGGTGCCGCGTTTGCTCACGTTAGACCAAAAACGTGTTCGAATGAACATTTCCAACGCTCTGTTGGCGCAGATTAGGCGCGATAAATCCAAGTTTTGGCGCCGATTAATTACTGTGGATAAAACGTGGATACACCATTATACGCCCGAAACAAAAATACAGTCCAAACAGTGGACTGCAAAAGGGGAACCGGCTCCAAAAAAAGCAAAAACTGTTTTTTCGGCTGGGAAAGTGATGGTGACTGTATTTGGTGTGATAGTCGTGGAGTTATTTTAATCGATTATCTTCAAAAAGGAAAAACCATTACAGGATCATGCTACGCATCATTACTTGACAAGCTGAAGGCAGAACTTGCGGAAAAATGGCCACATTTGCAGAAAAAGAAAATCCTGTTTCACCAAGACAACGCACCGTCTCACACCTCAGCGGTTGCCATGGCGAAAATCCATGAACTGCTTGACCATCCGCCTAACTCACCAGATCTAGCCCCAAGCGACTTCTTTTTGTTCCCTCATCTAAAAATTGCGCTCGGAGGACAGAAATTTTCAACAAATGAAGAGGCAATCACCTTCGTGAACGATTATTTTGCAGAGAAAAACGCTGTGTACTATTTGGACGGGTTACAGAGATGGGAGTATCGCTGGGAGAAGTGTGTAGAGCTACAAGGAGACTATGTTGAAAAATTCTGAAAAAACGTCTTGTATCTTTGTTAGGTCGGAAACTTTTCAGACCACCCTCGTATGTCTCATCATTAAGACCGAGTCCACCATGCAGTTGTGCTCTCTGTGCGTATATTTGTCTAGGCCTTGTGGTCAAGGCGATTTTTAAGTCTATGGTCAGACCCGGAATTGGCTCGTTAATTAATAAGTGGTTGTTCTCACAACTCGATAATCAAAGCACTTTTGAAAACACGTATCAGATTGATTCCAGTTTTGACTGACTTTGGTTTCACAGTTGTATAATTATTCGCTTAATATTATCTTTTGATTTATGTACATGTATAGAGCGGATGTTTATCCCTGTGGATACAATATTGTTAATTTACTTACGCAAACTTGCAGCTTTACCAGAGCGATTTTTCTATTCTTTTTTTATCTTTGTAAGCGTTTGTTGTGTACAAATCCAAAAATTGTCAGTTTTTGCTTAATCGTGTTGGATAGTCATTGACTATCCTTGTTGAGAAAAGTTTCCTTTTTATTATATATATTTCCTTATTAGATGGTTACATGCAATCAATACAGCAGCATTTTAAGCAGTGCTCAGAACTTCTGGTTATAAGGTCAGTGTTTAGGCCCGTATTCAAATATTAAAATAGCCAAAAGGGCCAAGTTAATAATTTACAATGGCGTCGAACTGTCCAGACGTTATGGGCACTTTTGGCAAAATTGAAAATTAAGAAAGAATATTACGCCAAATGCATAACATAAGTAATTCATTTTAAAATATATACAGTTTTACATATTTCATTCTGAAAGAACACAAAGTAGTCCACAAAAAAGAACATAAGGTTCATGATCTGTAAATATATTTATAATGAGGTGTAAAAGGTTAGTGCTGTTACTAGGGTGCATAAAAGGGTAACGGATTATTGCTAATAAAAAAAAAAGCTAAAAATGTAAATGATTCTGCTTAATATCCAAACAGAATATTGGCCACATCACCGTAATTGCATTTATATAAAATTAACTTTAACATACCAACTGTTTCATCAAACTTTCATTAAATAGATAGTAACAAAAAACTTAACTTTTCCTAAATTTCCTGCAGAATGAGCAACAAATTATAACTAATTAATTTTCCTATAGGTACATTTGAGAAGGGCGTCAAATAGGCCCTAATCTCAATTACCCTATCTGCAATATTAATACCCCTTGAGAATTTGCCAAATATACATGGGCGCCACCGTTCCAGGCCTGGCCCTAGGTTTAAGGGGATGACATATTTGTATAGACCATTAGCATACTGATTAGGATGGCAAGAGAGGCGGGAATATAACTTCAGGTAGCGGGATGTGGGTGGATGTTGAATGAACGGGATGTTGAGATCAGTAGGAAGAGTGAGGTTATTGATATAAAAGGGAGGGAACACTTGCTTATCTTGCGGTTGATTCTGGATGCGAAGAATATTTGAGGGTTCGGAACTACTTCAGACTTATATTTGGTAGGGCCAGGTAGGTTTGAGTATCGTTAAATTGACCAGTCTCTTGTTTTCTATTGTTACACTTGGACGTGATGGGAAGAAGTAGACTAAATCTAGTCAACTAACTTTGACTAAATAAACCACTGGTGTTTGTTGGTTAAACCTTTGTTAGTTCTTTGGCGATGGTAACCTCCTTGCTGTGCTATCTGAAAATAAAGACTGACGTGACTGGGCCCTACTCTGTACTGCTAACTCAAACAGATACCGCTAATGACAGAAGAATGAGCGACTTGGGAACATGGTTCAAGTCTATCCCCCTATTTACCAGGTATTGGCTCAGCCTTACCGTGGGCTTCACCCTAGTCGGCAGGTTCGGTATCTTCAAGCCCCAACAGCTAATACTGCTTTATGAGCAAGTCATCAGGAACTTCCAAGTCAGTTCATTATCTATGTACTTTACTCTTTCACTTATTTAGCTTCCTTTAACTTTTCGCAATCTTAGTTATTTCTTTGAGAGTAGTATCACTTATAAATGCAACAATATGAGTTTATACTTTTTGTATGACAGATATGGAGACCAGTTACTGCGGTATTCTACTACCCACTGTCTCCTGCCACTGGGTTTCACTTCCTTATCAATTGCTACTTCTTGTACAGCTACTCTGATCGGCTTGAGAGAGGTATCATTCAACACTCGCACACAATTATAGAATTAGTTAGTTTGTAATGGTATTAACATAAAACACCTATGTTTAGCCTCTAATCACAACCTTTTACACATTCAGTATCTATAGGTATACCAGATTTTTATGATAAAAGCATAATTGTTTTAAAATCTTCCCAAGAAGTATGAGCCTTTTTTCGCAGTCATCTGTATTACAAACCAGTCACCAAGGTTAACTGTTGCGATATTTAGCATTATATGCCCTCTATCACTAACAAAACCATTTTAAACTTCTCATTCTTTTATATTTCTCATCAGAGGTAGTGCTGATTCATCTAGATATGTGTCTGACCTCCTACAATGAAAGTACAAGAATAGTTGTACCAGTTTGTGCACAAGTAGATAGGAGCCAATGCTTGGTATGGCATTGGTCTGTTACATGCACCTTCTGCATACAAGTGGCTTGATCCATTGATAATAAATTTCTCTTACAGTAATTAGAAATGTGGGTAATCACAAGTGTAGTAAAGTAATTTATTTTGCATTGGAGTTTTTATGAAAAAAATAAATGTTTGGTGTAACTCATCACAAGGAGATAAGGCTGACTGAGCTTACAGTTGTATTTGAATTCATCTCTTAAACTTTAATTTGTTTTTTTATGAAGGGTTTGCTATTTTTTTATTCAAATAGCTTCTCATTTATTCTGACGAGAATGAGTGACCACTGAGATAAAATCAGACTGTTGGATCTAAGTCTTCGTAGGTATTGGGCTGTCAGGTCCACCGTTTACCATCCCTCTGAGGAAGTCTGATATTTTCAATAAGATAAAATATTATCTGGTCTTCTTATTGCCATTTATTGAATCTTATTTTGCTACTTGTTACAAAACTAAATTCATCTTATTAAAGGCAGTATATTTGGAGCATTGAAACATACCTATGTCCTATATTTTGTGTAGATTTGTATCTATATGATCCACCGATACGGAAAAGCTGATTATATTTATGTGGGTTTGATCTGAACTTTTAGATTTCTCATCAAGATAGGATTAGTATTGCAAGGCAATGTCTTGTATAATTTGCCAGTGCTGGGTGGACTGCTGTGTACATCCTCAAGACAAACAGGCAGTTGTGAGCTCTTGCTACAATAAAATATCTAGGAGAGGCTTGTCCATCTGGCGTCATTGAAACTTAAGAAGATTGTGCTCCTGAGCATAATTTTTAGAATAGCCGTGAAAATTTTTCTCAGAGCATCATTAATCTTGAATTTCAAAACAGTGAAATCACAGACCACAACTAATTATTTTTAATTTGTTTATTACACAACAAATGTAATGAGCCTCACTCTGATTAGTCATCATTTCCTTTAAATGTTATTTGAGTTAACGTAACTATTTGTACTTCAGGAAAGTTTGATGGGAGGCGAGCGGACTATCTGTTCATGCTGACATTCAACTGGCTGTGCTCAGTCATCTTGGCCCTCATCCTGGAAGTTCCGGTAAGTTCTCAGTCGTAGGACCTGTTGATGGGTATAGTTATGTACTTTTACAGTACAGAATACATGCCTCTGTTTGCCCAAAAGTTGCTGATGGACCCGATGGTGCTCAGTGTTCTCTACGTCTGGTGTCAGCTCAACAAGGATGTCATGGTCAACTTCTGGTTTGGCTCTCGCTTCAAAGCGATGTACCTTCCGTGGGTCCTCCTTGCCTTCAATGTCATCGTCATGGGAGGGTCAGTAGTTTTGTATATTTATCATTTTAATTAAATTAAATTAAATTAACATAATGAAAATTGTGGAGAATGATCATGTCAGCTTAGAAGAGAGAGATTCATGCTTTAGGAGGCCATGGTAATAGTTAATTTTTAAAGGAAGGAAGTGAGGCAATTATTAGCTGTGGAAAAGACAATTGTTCGTTCCGAGTGAGAAGTTAACAGTTAAGCCAACATATCATTCACTTTTAAATGTAAGAATGACTTAATTAAATTAAGAATGAGGGTGTTAATAAGAACGACCGACTTCATGGAATGTTAGAACTGAACTATATTGTAACAGCAAACAAAGGTTACGTATTATACAAGGCATAAACAAACTAATTCAAGTGACGTCATCATTTGCCTGCTGACATCCTTCTTCTTTTGGATTTGAAGCTTCATATGTAGTCTTCTTGGTAATGTTGTCAGTCTTATTGGTTACTTGATTATTCTTCTTTTATCAGTCTTCTTGGTTCCTTGATTAACCTTCCACTCTTGGTTCGGTATTCTTCAGTTTTATTTTGTTGAGTAGCAGATTTGGTTAAACTCATATCCTCAGAAACAGGTGGCTTTGGTGTTAGACTCTTTGGTGGTGTGAACTGTGTAGAGATCGATTTACGAGTAACCACTGCTGGAGCTGATTCCATACGTTGTGGAGAGGAAACCACAGTCTCCTTCAATTCAAAGTTTTGGGGTTCAGTTATAGGACGAAGGAACCATGAGTTGCGGCGGTACTTCACACCATCTTGGGTTTTAATAATGTAAGAGTTGGAGCCTTCATTTTGCTTAATAATTGTTGCTGGTACCCATTCACGAGATGCTTTCTTCCATAGGATCTTTTCTCCATCACTGAAGGTTTTATGCGACGTTTTGCCTATGTCAGCATACCTTTTCTGCTCGCTTTGCCAATTCTTGAGTGTTTGTGTGACCTTGTCTGGGCTGATGAGTTGAGGCTTAAGAACTGAGTCCAAACAAGGAATCAGGGTTTTCGTTCTTCTTCCCATGAGCCTTTGAGCTGGGGATCCAATGCTATCCCTCGGAATGTTGCGTTGATTCAGTAGTGCAAGGTGGATATCCGTGTTTTCCTTGGCGCATTTTCTTAGTAATAGTTTTGTTTCTTGTACATATCTTTCGATGAATCCGTTAGCCCGCGGAAAATGAGGGCTGGATACTTGATGGGTAATGTTCCATGATGTGCTAAAGTCTTGAAATTCTTTGCTGCTATATTGTGGACCACCATCAGTTTTTAGTATATCAGGTATTCCATGAGTAGAGAACCAATTCTTTAGTTTAAGGATAACAGCTGCACTGGTGGTTATGTTGAGCACTTGAAAATCATAGAATCCTGAATATACATCAGCTATAATCAAGTAATCTTTTTGATTCCAATGGAACAAATCAGATCCTAAAATTTCCCAGGGTCTAGTTGGTACCTGATTTAGGCACAGTTCTTCTTTTGGTTTATCTTTTTGAAGACACTGGCATACTTGACATCTTGCCACAAAGTTTTTTATGTCTGAGGACATTTTGGGCCAAAATAAATTTTCTCTGGCGAGTTTTAAGCATGAATCAGCTCCTCTATGTCCTCGATGAATTTCATATAGAACCAAAGGCACCAATTTTTCTGGTACTACTATTTGGGCCCCTTTGATCATTACTCCTTCATAAAGAGCCAATTCTTCTCTGAAGCTGTAATAGGCTTTTAATTCATTAGATAATTCAGTTTTGGACGAAGGCCAACCATTCAAGATAAAATTTGACAACTGTCTCATAACAACATCTTCTTCTATAAGTGTTTTTAATTCCTCAAAACGTGTTTTTGAAAATGGTATACTTACATGTATAACTATGTCAACTGGCTCATCTTTTAATGCTTCATTTGCACAATCCCTACTGAGCAAGTCAGCTATGTACAATTCGCTTCCTTTTTTGTATACTATATGAGGGTTGTATGGCATGACTTCGAATAAGATCCTCTGCAGCCTCGCTGGAGCACTATTGAGTGGTTTTTTGAATATTGCCTCTAATGGCTTATGATCGGTCTCAATGATTAACTTAGGATTCCCCCACACATATTCGTGGAATTTTTTACACCCATTCAGAACAGCGGTGGCTTCTTTTTCGAGCTGGCTGTATCTAGTTTGAGCAGGAGTGAACGCCTTGGATGCATAAGCAACCGGTTGGTCATCCTGTAACAATACTGCACCCATCGAATGTTTTGATGCGTCAACTGAAATTTTTACCTCTTCTTTAGGGTTGTAGTAGCGCAAAACCGGAGCAGATTTCAATTTGTTTTTTAAATTAATGAATGCTTGTTCTTGATCCTGATCCCAATGCCATTCTATGTCTTTTTGTTTGAGAAGTCGTAAAGGTGCTGTGATTTCAGAAAGGTTTTTTATGAACTTCGATAAGTATGTTACCATACCCAAGAATCTTTCCAATTCTTTTATATTTGCCGGAGGTTTCAACCTATCAATACAAGCCACCTTTTCTTGATCTGTTTCAAGGCCCTTTTCGCTGATCACGTGACCCAGAAACTTAGTTTTTTGTACGTTGAAGATACATTTTTCTTTGTTAAGTTTTAGCCCAACTTCCTGCAATTTTTTAAGGACTTTATCCGTTGTGTTCTTAAGTTCTTCTTCGGTTGGTGCATGAATTAATATATCATCAATTGCGACTTCCACATTTTTTATTCCTTCCAGTGTAGCTGTCATGAAGGACTGGAACACTTCACTGGCACTTGATAAGCCGAATGGAAGACGTAAACAGCTGTATCGTCCCCAAGGAGTTGCAAAGGTTAAAAATTTTGAACTTCTCTGTGAAACTCGTAGCTGCCAGAATCCTTTTATACAGTCAATTTTTGTGTAAAATTTTGACCCATGCAACTTGGCGGCTATCTCTTCCATTGTTTGTAAAGGGAAGTGTCTTCTTTTAATATTTTTGTTCAGGTCAGTCAGGTCTAGACAAATTCTTGGTGATTTGTTTTTCCACACTACCACCATTGGTGAAACTGATGGAGTGGGTTCTATCATGGGAGTAATTATTTTATTGTAGACCATTTTGTCCAATTCTTGTTTTACCTGATCTCTTACTGCATAAGGAATTTTGCGAGGTGGGTGTATTTTGAATGAAGGCTCATCAATCAGATCTATGTCATATTCATATTCTTTTACGCATCCCATACCTTTGAACAAATCGTCATAGTTTATGGTCTCTATTCTTTTCACTAATCCAAGATTTTCACAAGAAGCCTTGCCCAAAACACACTGGTGTCCGGCTTCAACTATCAGGAAAGTCAAATACTCTGTCTGACCCAGCCTAGTTTTTATTTTTACTTTAGATTCTCCCAGAACAGGCGTTCGATTATTGCAGAATGAAATCAGTGATTTGACGCATGATGGAATTATTTTTAGGCCACAGTTTTCTACTTCTGTGGTTGTGATTACATCTCCTTGGGCTCCTGTATCCAATTTAAAAGAGACTTTTTTGTTTCGTGGGAAATGTAATTCTTCTATCCAATCTGAAATTTGATTTGTTTTTGTATTTTTCAAATTTGTTTTATATTTTTGTGTCGTGCCTATATATATATCAATATTTTTATCAGTGTTTTCGTCATTACTTTTTAAGACCATTTCCACCTTTTTTGATGATAAACAACATTCTGTAAAATGACCCTTAAAATTACATTTTTTACATTGAACTTTGTAAGCTGGACAAGCCCGTCTGCCATGGGTCGTATTACACCGCCTGCAATGGAATTGGTCGGGTTTGGCGTGTATTTTTTTGCTTTGATCCCGTCTGACAGCATTTATTTCCGATACGGATCCTTCACCACCTTTCATAGCCGACATGTGTTGTTTAGCTAACTCAGACGCCCTGCATATTTTTACCGCATTATCGTATTTTAAATCTTCTACTTCCAATAATGTTTTTCTAACCTCATCATCTAATATTCCAATTACAATTTTGTCGCGCAAAAATTCGTCCCTCATGGTTGAATAATTACACTTATTGGATTGATTAATCGCTAATGTGAGAAAATCATCAAAAGATTGTCCATTCTGCTGAGTCATGCGATTAAATATCAATCTTTCATACGTAATGTTTATTTTAGGGGTGAAATACGATTCAAACAATTCAATAATTTTTTCAACTTTGTCCTTATCAGCTGTTTCGATCTTAAATGTTTCATAAATTGAATAGGCTTCCTTACCAATAATAGTCATAAAAGTTGCGACTTTTTTTTTCTTCGATTTTTTGTCTAGGTTTATAGCCTCTGCGAACCATTTGTATGATTGTAACCATGATTTCCATGCTGTTGCCATGTTTGATTCCTGGGAAATCATTAAAGGTCCAGGAGGTCGAAGGCTAACAGCCGAGTCCGATTCGTTTCCACTCATCACGAAAGAAAATTTTCGTTATTATCACTCGCGGATTTAATAAATCAAAACTAACTAAAATAAAAAGGTTTCGGCACCATGTAAGAATGACTTAATTAAATTAAGAATGAGGGTGTTAATAAGAACGACCGACTTCATGGAATGTTAGAACTGAACTATATTGTAACAGCAAACAAAGGTTACGTATTATACAAGGCATAAACAAACTAATTCAAGTGACGTCATCATTTGCCTGCTGACAGATAGAGATATTATTCAGTTGTGAATTTAAATATAGCTTAAGAAATAAATAAATGTCCATTGAAGATTTGGCTATGAAAAGAACATTGTCTGTTCATGATGAGTTGGTAATGCATTGTGAGTAATTAAGTATTGTGGAGAGGGACGTCTTCAAACAAAGGAGAAGAAAGATAGTAAAATTTAATTCGATGAGTTACATTATTTTCAAATAATGTTTTCAAATAAGAGTTGAACCTAAACTATGGGATTAAATGTTTTTGTATACTTGAGTTGTTAAATTGGAAGAGATTGTATAATATAGGTTTAATTTACACCGATCGTTCACATCTCTTCAATATGCAATATTATTGAAGAGAAGCGACCAATTAGTGTCATTTAAAACTAAATTAAATCCTTTATTTTTTTTATAGCAGCCACCTTCAATGTTTCGCTCTTTATGTCTTTCTTGAAGCTTAGTCTTCTTTTTAACAATTTTAGTCATTTGAAAATTCTTCCCTCATTAATTTTACCGTTTTAGAAATGTATCACTCCAGTAGAATATTATACCTAAGATACCTTCAGCATTCTCCATAGCACTATCTTGTTGTTGAATATCCCATCCATATTTAATAGTTTTAAAAAATTCCCTTGGTGTAAAATAAATTAGGCATATCTGTGGTGGTCGTGAAAACCCGTAAGTCGTAATCATCGAGCACTTGTTAAAGCAATTCCAAAATCCTGGAATAGCATTCAAAATTATTTTAAGGCACTGATTTTTGAGTGTTAAAGTAATTTTGATGCTGGGAAAATAAAATTCAATTGTATAACGAATTTATAACATTTTTTATTTAACATAACGAGTTAACCACATTTGATTTTGACTTACCTTATTTTGCTCAGCATGTTTTTTTGTATTTCCATTGGTTTTTTTTATTTATGCACCAAAGCCATTATTATTTTTTGCCTAATAACTCCTCAGAGATATTAGGAAATGTTTAGTTTTACCTTGTATCTAGGGGTGGATAGTATAATACAAAATCAATAGTTTTCAATTTAAAGTATAAAATTATTTTATTGAAATTAATTTTATTACTCCTAATATTATTAAAATACATTGTTACAATTATTTTACTCAAAATTCGTCCATGTCTTCTTCTATTAAATCAGGACCAATAATTCTACTGCATGAGTGTGGTGAAACACCTGCTGTTTTGCGTGGGGTTTACAGAGTTGGGTGGGCTACTTTATGTGACAGTGAAAAATAAAGAAAAAAATTGAATAGTTTGTAAAATCCATCGTAAATGAACTGCAAAACAGAAAAACTGTAAGTAGTGGCAAATTCCTGAAAGTTGAAGAAGCTTTAAATGCCTGGTTTCAACAACAAAGAGACAGGAATACTCCAATATCAGTATTTATTATTTTTTTTTTTTTACTATTTCGCATATTATGTTAAAAATTGTTTTTTAATAACTAAGTTTATAGTTATGAAGTTGTAGTATTTGTAAGTTATGTTTATTATATTTCCCTAATATAGAAGTAATAATAAAACAAATTTAGCTTTGCAGTATTATTTTACATTGTTTAAATGGACCCTCAATAGTCTGGGATATTTGATAATCGGTTGTTGGTTTGATAATAACTTGTTGGTCCCATATTTGTCAGGTTATCAAGATTGGACCGTAATCTGTAATGAGATTGATTGAAATGTGTGCATTTTCCTCATCGAAAATAAAGAGTTGGAAATTCGTCTTCATTACTTCATACGGAAATTCAGGCCTGTTCAGCTCCCCCCTAAAAATATTTCCCCATTAGCCATAGATTTTTTTTAAAAATAAAAGGTCCACCTTTCTTGGCTAGGGTTCCGAAATCATAAAAATCCTCTAAACTCATCGGTGTAACTAAGAATGGATTTTTCTTTTTCTACAACACCCTTATTAGCTGAATCCAGTCGTTTAAATGATTTATTTTCATGTTTGTCCTTTTTTAATTATATTTCATTTCTTCGTATTTACTCACATGGGTACGTAAAAGCATTACTCGTCAGATTGGCAGAATCCCCTCAGTAGGTCATTGAGGGAGCATTATATTTGGACCGTCAGAATCAACAACACACAATACTAAGAGTAAGATAAGACAAGTTGAGACGGAAAAATTGTGAAGAAGTTAAAAACAGTATATTTTTTTTTTTCATGCAAAGGTTTGGTTGTCAAGGACCCTCCCGAGATAGAATAAATTATAAGTTTAAATTAATTTTCTTTTATTATTAATAAATTAAAAACACTAAAATGTATTAGTAATCTTAATAAACTCATTTCAAAATCTTAACAGTTTTATATGATCGTAAAGTAAGATTTAAGATCCTACTGTCTTCCTTTTCCGATTCCTCGAAGATGAAGCTGGTTCAATCTTCAAAGTCACTGTTTGATCTATGTCACTGTCGTCCGTAAGTCTTTAATGTAAAACCCAGATAATCAAACAACACCTAATTTACTTCTGAAACCATTTTTATATCATGCAAATTTCATAATTTAATCTTCAATTTTTTGCAAACTGAAGAATTTATATTAGTAAATCTTAGCTGGAGAAGCTGTAAAATCAGCTAAGTTAATAAACTTAAAATATGTTCTGTATATAATATGTTCTAAAAATAAACATTTTGTCTCAATTTGTTGAGAAATTTATATCTATTTAAAAAAGATTTTGCAATAGAAGAAAAATAAGTGTAGCTCAAATTTATAGCAGTATTATAACAACTGTTGTTGTTGTTGTTTGTTTTCGCTAGCTGATAGTGAAAAACAATAATGGTCTGTTATATTAAAATGTCTATTTATCTTTTTCAAATTGTTTGAGTAAGTATATGTAAATCAAATTTATAAACTAGTTTCTGCTTTAATAATTGTTCATTTATATTCAATAAATTTACCATATTATAATTTTTAATCTTTTACAGTAATGCTATGACCAATCCAAATAAAATGTTAATCATGTCAATACAGACAAATATCTCAGGTTTGTTATTTTACTAATTTTATTATGTACTTATAATTCCAATCTTTTTATTTGATTAATTTGATATCATAACATTCCAAATTATCCTACACCAACTGTGTGTATATGTAGACAAAGAAAAAGAAGTTAAGATGAAACCTTATTTGCAATTCATGCCATTTCACAATCTGGCAGTAATTGTTATAACAACATTGGAAATTCTTCCTCATGCAACAGAATCGGACTTTACCGATTTTACACGACAGACCACAACAAAGAGGGTAGAGACCTGAAGGTTCCGATAACTTATTTTTCAGATAATTCATCTTATTAACTTTTCTACGGCCGCTAAACATATAAACACTAGAATTTTATTAGGATATGGCTAAGAAAAAATTAAATATAGTTTGATTTTCATAAACAGATGTATCTTTGATATAGTATTTATTCATATTGTTGCTGTTTGTTTGTGTATCCATTCACTGACTGTAGTCATTACACATTTAGTCGCTGTGTGCCAATTTAAAAAAAATTATTGAAGTAAAATAACCATTTTGTTATTTGCAGAGGGATCATGGAGCTGCTCGGAATAGTTGTTGGTCATCTGTATTTTTTCCTCATGTTCAAGTATCCACAAGAGCTCAATGGGCCGCAGCTCATCTCCACGCCTGAAATATTGTAAGTATATAATTATTTGATTAAACCATCAAATAATTTATAATAGGGCTGAAGAAAAGTACTTTCTCACAGGGGGGTGGCTCTTCCACAGTATTCCCAGTATCTGTCATTACTTGGTTATCTCAGTTGACCAGACCTCACATTCACCTATGCAAAGGAAGAGGAAGATCTTCCATCAGCCCTCTTCTTTCTTACCTTAACTCTGATCCCACAGTAGAGCCTTCCTGCATCTGTGCCAACCTGATAGTCTGCCCTTTGTTCAGGTGGTCTGACCATGACTGCAAAGTGTATCTTATGTTGCCTAAAGTGACTCCCTGGTAGAGGGTTATCGACAGTGGGAACCCGACTCCCAAGTTAGTCAATTATATCAGTAGTTGAGTAAAACTACTACTTCTAAGTTAGATCCTTGATACACAAGATTTAATATCCTTCCCTGTCTCAATCCAAGGTATGTATTTTGTAAGTTTGTGAAAAAATGTAAGTATTAATGTATTGACTTGGCATGTTGCAGCTATAGCTGGTTCCCTAATGATCACAGTGGGCATGGCTTTGGTGCTGCACCCACTCGAAGAGCTGACGTAGAGCCAGGACCTCGCAGGCACGACTGGGGTGGTCGTGGTCATATCCTCGGTCGCTCTGACTAGTTGTATCTACATCACTACTCTAACTTATCTTACAGTCTTCGTCCTGACTTCTTTATTTGAATCAAAGTTTACCTGAGTGTTTTCATAATAAAAAAAAAAAATTATATTTCAGCAATGTGTAATAAAGTAAACATATTTGTATGGAATCGTTTCTCCAAGACTGACAAATTGATACGAGACATTTGGTCGAATAACTCAGTGTAATATTTCACAACAAATTGTATGACCCTAAGGACACTTAACTACCATTGTTCTTCTAAAATGTAGAATATGTATTATCAAAAAATACCCATTGCTACCTTCATTTTACTACTTCTTAAATCAGTTGATTAAAAAGTGAGTTAGATAATAAATAAAATACAGTTATTTCTATTTAAATCTGGTTTCATTTCCAATGTAATTTTAATTGTCTGCCTTTCAAAATTAACTGAATTTTGAGTTTTGGAACAAATTGAGTAATTTTGCATATTTCATTGTTTATAGTTGACATTATAAAATGATCGATAATGTAATATTTATGCGATAGAGGGAGAGGTTTGATAAGGTTCTGCATTTAATTTGCAGCTATGGAGGTGTATGTATCGAGAATGGATCCTATTGCCCATGACATCAGAATTGTCATTCAGTTACGACAACTTGGTCTCACTTAACCTTGTTCTTATTGAACATACAAATTGAGAATTTTGGGATGTGGATCCTTTCCAGATAACTACTGCCCATTTATATAATAATATACGATAATATATAACATAATATGTTATGGTAATTTGTTACTTATTAATGTAGAAAATTGATATTAGAAGAAATATATTGGAAGGCTATCAAATAAGAAAGATACGTGACAGCAGTGTGTGCTTGTTCTGAGCAACATTCCATTGTTTAGTGTTGTCTTGTTCACCATAATTTAGCCCAACTTTGAGGTTATGGTTACACTTGTAAATAAATATAAAATCTTCTTTTTAACACTTAATTTTTATTTATAAAGTTTAGTTAATATAGAATTTATCTTTATTTTCATCTATCTCACATGTTAAATTTTTTTATGTTACAACATACAGTTTCTATCAATGGCTATGATAACCATTTTTAAGTTATTCAAACTGTTCCTTTTTTTGTACGTTATTTGTCAGTTTTAACATGTTGATCTTGATGTATCAGTTAATTTTGTACATGTAAATTATGATTCATACGTTATTTTTGTACATGTAAATTATGATTCTTACATTATTTTTGTACATGTTAATCATCATTTCTTTCTGAATTAAATATCTTAAGTATTTATTTATAGTTGTTAAAATGGCTTAATTTCTCATAACGTAATTGCTAAGATATTGCATATTTTATGACGCCTCAATAACACCAATCTACCCTCCACAGTGCTGCATGAAACCAGGGGGGGGGCAAAGAGGGTGGCCTCTAATAATTTATTAATAAACCTTTATATTATGTTTTAGCCTCACGTTGGGTGTCAGATTTAAGTGTTCTCGTCACATACAATTAACATCATATACAATCAAATATTTGAGTCTAATTAAAATTGACTCTTTTAAACTTTTAGGGTTGGATTCTGACAACTCAGACACTCATGAAACTAATCATGTACTACCTACTTTTTGAAGTGCTATTAGGACTTGTTCCAGTTTAAACACTATCTTATGTTGGTTGGTCTTGAAATTCCAAATAATGATGCTACCTGATGAGTTCTTTGAAATTGCCTGCATCCTTTCATATGATTATAACTATCATGAAATTTACAAACTGCAAAATCATTTTTAACTCTCCGGCAGCCGATACATAAATGCTAACGGTTGGTTTTGTCCATTTTGAAAGTAGTCCCTGTCATGTCACGAGTTTTGCCACAATTATTCAAATTTCACTAGTAGTTCCAAATGTCACAACCTTCCATACTTAATCAGTCTGTTCTACCCCCCAAACCTTCAACTTAATGCAAATTCAAATTTCTGCTTAGCTAACAAATCCTTATTTTTGGTTTTAAAACCATTCTTTAATAATATTACACTACATTATGTTTATAATATGTGACCTTAAAAATAATATTACAATATTTATGGATTAATTGGCTCTTAATCTATTTTATTTTTGCTGGATAGTTATCAAAATTTGGTTTCAAATATTTTTTGTAAAATTATTAATGAAATATAAAATGGTTAGCATGTTAACGTTCGGCCCTAGTCTTGTATTATTTTTAACAAAAGTCCAGCGCCCAACTTGCTATACATGTTGCATAAAAATGTTACAAACACAAAAAAAACAAAGTTTTTCAAACAAAATCAATCTGGCATTCGGGGAATGAACAAATTTAAGAACAGGCTACACAAGTAATACTGAACGAGACATCATTTATAACTGAAATAAAAGCTCATCAGTTTTACTAAAATAATGATTTTTAATTTTTTATTCAATTTAATAAAAAAACAAGAAATGCGCTACAAAGACTAGTAAAAGAAGGTTGTATGCCTATGCCTGGCCATTAATCCAAAAGTGCCTTAATGTTTCAAAAATTATATGTTCATTCATTTTTCCCTTGCTTATGTTGTAACATTCTTTGGAGAGTCCAAATAATAAAAGTATATTTTGAAATAAATTGGAACATCTAGCTATCACTGATAGCTGAACAAAAATATCAATTTGTCTGTTTTTCTTACTGTTTTCAATTTATCAGGATTAATTATGCTTAAAATTGATAAAATAATGTGATCATATGTTTAGAATCAGTTATATTGGTGTATGTTTAATTAAATAATGCTATGTATTTATATACTTATATATTTCATTACATACATAATACACTAACAAAAACGTCAAGAGGCATATGATTCTAGGGAATCTGGTGATCTGAAGACTGAAGTGTTCAGTTTCAACCACTACACTAATTATTGATTTAAGAGACAAGATAGTGACACAGCGAGGATTTGAACCTGAGACCTGATGCCCTTATAATTGGGCTACATGTGCCAAATAAGTCTAAGGTCTATCTATTCTATTTTCGAATTATAACTGTCACTCCTTTTTCTCTCTAATGAATAATTATTGAAATTTACACGAAGGATTCCATATTGCAACTAATCATTAATAACATATTTAATGTTCAAGTTCCACTGGCCTGGCTAGCACTCACCTTCTTTAAATTAACAAAACAGTTTTCATTGTCATTTTTGCCTTTACCACACTCCTTATCTCCAATAACCATAATTCCTAACATGGAACAAAAATGTATATAACTTATTACTATATGTTCCACATCCACCTAAAACTAATGAAGCCGTCCAGCGCTGGAACGTCATCTGTAACTGTTTTTAAATACACTGGCCCTACACAAGTCAAAATGGCGGAGTTTATTTTTAAAAAAATGACAGAAAATACAAAAAGTCCATAGATGAAGACATTGGATTAATAGAATTTGTCACAGCATTAAATCCATTTTACCATTTGCCTTCGTGTAAAAACATTTCTTCAACCCTAATGTATTTAGCCTGTAGGCTAAATTTGAGGAGTCGGAACTAGAATAGTATCGTTAAAGAAACCTCGGAAAATAACAATTACCACTGATTGATGGACGTTAAGAATATAGCGACGACAGCTATGCCCATTTTATTAATGAAGGCAGGCTCGTTAACACGTTACTGGATTGGGCAAGTAGCCAAACCAGCGGAAATTTTCCAAAATAAATTCAAAATATTTTTGAAGTTTCTGACAACGCTTATGATATTTTTGGAACATTGAAAGATATTTGTCGCACGGCTCACAAGCTGGATTTAATTTTTGAGAAAGGCCTAAATATAGAACATATTAAGAGATTCATAATAATCTGCGGTTGTGACTGTCACAGCCAGGCCGGGGATTTATAGAAGAGGAAGAAGAAGGGATTGTGACAGTCGCAGAGTGAAAAGACGAGCTGCTACTGCTACGGGGTTGCGACTGTGACAGTATCGGTAGTGTACCGCTTAAGACAACAAAGTGGAGCAGGTCGCAACTGCTACGAACCGAGATTAGGTGTCGCGTCACTGCTACACCAGTACCCTCCGACTCATTCTCTTGTAGTGACCGGATGGTATATTGTATAGACTGTATTGAGGGAAACTGCCTTCTTCTTATATTAGGCTACTGCTTATAATTCATTAAATAGTTATCTCAGGTATTCAAAACATTCTGTTTCTATAATGGATCCTCCTCGGGCAATATCTTATGCAATAGATATAAAGTGCTGCCTTGCTGCTCAATTGACTTTCATAATAAAATAGTTTAAAAACCAACAAATACAGGAATTTTCGCACGACAGGTATTCGACTGGCGGATGTGGAATACTGAATAGTGAAACTAATAAATAATAGTGAACTAATAACTGATAGTGAACCAACGGAAACGAGCCGTCAGTTTATTTTCATTTTTCACTGCGCCTTCGGGATCGACTCTTTCATCGTTAGAACTTTCCGTTAGAAGAGGGTCAACTTCTTTCATCGTTCATCTTTTTGTACATTTTGGATGAAACAATAATTAAAGGTAATGCACACTATCATTCTTCTATGGTGAACATCGAAAGTGACAAGTGCAAATGAGCCTTGGACCTCGTATACAATTTGATGTCTAATTATGAGCCCACAATTTGATGTCTAATTATAAGCCCACAGTTTAATATTAAGGCCGATTCTACGACCTGCCTTCTGAAACAATGAACTTTTGGTTCTCTAAAATGAACGAGTTCACTCACTGGAGGGCGCTTGCGTGGTATTGATCTCTGGTTCGCTACAGCTGCTGGATCCCAGTTGGTCTTCTTCATGGACTGGAAGGAAGGCTGGGTTTCGGAGAGTGGGCAAGCTTTGCCCATTCCCATCCAGATCTTCCTGTGGCAACAGACCAGGTACCTTCTTGGCCAATACCTCCTTAATGGACTAATGTCACAATCCATCTCATCCTTAGCATTTGTTTTGCCTTATTTATTCTTATAATTATTTTGATATCTTCAGCCACCAGAAAGCAACTCCTGTTGGAAACCTGGATAAATTCACCTAACATGGAAATATACCCTACACACTGGCATCATCAAAACAAGATATTGAATCTTTCATGAGAATAACAACATATTCTCACAGCTTTGCAAACAATAAAATCCTACTTAAAGTAGGATTTTAATTGCATTATCACAATTCCACGGATCTTTAAAAATTCTCTGACTATGTCACATTCTTGGCATCGAGTATGATCAAATTCAATATGATTCTGAATTAATTTAACTCAAATCATGGTAACTTTTGTATCGTACTCAGTGAGTATCTGATAGTTATGTTGCAAAGAATGCCATATATTGCTCAATAGTCCGATGACCTTGGGAGTACAACTGGAAAAAGCTGTGAAATTGTCTGTTATTGTTCAGAAGGTGTGGAAGGATATGTATCGATTGTATAAAATAAGCATCAAAGAGCTCTATTACTTGCTAAACAGTTATATTTCTATTGGCAACTGCAAGGCTCTTCTTAGATGATAAAATTCAAAAGAAAAAAGGTGACAATGTCACAAAAGGATATCCACAAGAAAAACTAAATTTGTTATAATAGTAAAATTAGAGGATATGTGTACATTTTTTTTTCGCTGGTTATTGATTTATTTTATACATTATTTGCTTTAAATTTAATTTAATTTTTCTATTTTTAATGCTTTATGCATGTGTGTTTATAAATATATATATATTTTATATCATTTTTTTATATTTTATTTACATTGATTGTAGATTTACCATGGACTAGTACTGCTAAAGAATAATTCATTTTATGTGAAAAAAAGTATGTACTTAAGGGAAATACCCCCAGTATAAAGAAGACCTATTATTATTATTTGGTCATTAAACATCCCTTTTACTTAGGTTTGAAAGATCCAATTTCAATTAAATTGTTGAAGCCCCTTCCTTCTACATCCTTTTATTCAGAAGTACTTTTGACAGCCCATATCTGCCGCCTTAAATCTATATGTATTAAAAAATGCTTTAAACAGCTAACATTGAAAAAATGAATTTATAAATAAATAATAGTACTTACTCTAAAATAAAAGGTGATTGTTAAAATTATATAAACAGGGAATAGAAGAGGCTCAGACAGTAGGTGTCTTTCAAACCTAAATATACTGGCTCTTTCAATCTAATACATTATATATCCCTTCCTAATATTATAATATATATATTCCTTTTACTGTTCAAGTAATAGTGCTAAGTTGCCTATCCATCGATATGCAACTTTTATTGTCTTCAGCTTGGAGAAATAATTGTTAGTGAATATGTAAGTATTGTGTTTAGGATGTCAGTAAGAATTTTATTAGTTACATAGCCATTTATAGCACCTTGCTCTATGCATACCCTAAGCACAGTTTATTAATATGAAATCAATTGATAATTTATGTAAATAGCGGTAGTCTGAATGTTTTATCACATATTTTAAAATTTACCTCTGTTGAGAGAGAACCATATAACTGTACCATTGATATGTGTTTGAACTAAAATATTTCTTACAATAATTTTATGTTTTTGTTTTTTTCAGTCCTTTCACTAGGCCAAAGCTTGGAAAGCTGCATGAGTCCTCATGCATGGTCAGTATCAATCAACAATAGAAAAAACGAATCATATATATGTTCTATAGTTGTAAATGTCATTAACATGTCTAATTATATGTTGTGTTACATGTTTAAGCTGATTGTACATAATTTGCACTCGTTGTGTTGTCCATTCTTAATCAATGCTTTCTGTCCGTCTGTTTCTCATGCTCAACTGCTTACAGTTCTGCCAAAACGCACCAGGGCATCATGTAAGTACAAAAAATTGATCTTTCTTCAAAGAGAACAAACATTTTTTCAGATCGTCTTTTGGGTATATTTCTTGTTTGTCTAAGCTATAGTAATTGTTTTCATTGCTTTATCTTTGCTTCTCTTACCTGATTAGTTTCCTTTCCTCTTCCAATATTTAAATTAAACCCCTTGTCAGTCAGTATTCTTCCTGAAGAACATTCCTTATGTTATCTAAAACCGTACCTAGATTGTTGTTTTAATGTAAATAATTTTCTTGAAATAACTATATCAGCTTCGTTATGTTAGGGTCATTTATTTAGCGCAGATTAATATTACTTTTATTTGTTGTTTTTTTAATATTTATTTTTATTACCCCATTTATTTCTTATTTCTATCCATTATTTTTCATTATTACACTACATTATATGTTTTTTTAAATTTTCATTAGTATTATAAATTTCTTGTAAGGGACCTTGCAAGCAGTGCATCTTATTTATTAATATTGTTTAAATGGCTTTAATGGTTTTACTGGTGGTCTGTTTCAAAACCTGGACAATTATGTCAAAGTTTACTGGATTGTAAATTATCTATTAGTTTCTATAGCTACTAAGGATGAGAAATATTTGGAGGTAGTTACACTGTGATGGAGTGCAAGTGGGAATCCACCAGTAGATATTGAGCGTTCACATTGCTCATAATATAACCTGACCCAGGCGCAAATAGAACTCGCTTGTGGCTTTAATTAAAGAACTTACCATCATGCTTTTCACATGCACACTTAAGGCACAGGATGCTCTATGATATTTTAGAAAATAAATATCTAATGTATGAAATAGAAAATTACAAGTTGCAAATGTATCTAAAACCAGATGACATATTCACAACTAACAAGGGAGCTAAAATATTTTCTCTTTTTAATCATGATGCTTTAATGTAAAGTGTTATTGCATGAAAGTCAAATGCAACATAAGCTAGTATTAAGTATTACGGGCTACACATTAGAAGAATATAATTAAAGTGTTAGTTATAAATCTTCAAGATGTGTAAGCTTTTGAAGATTACTATCAAGCTTAATTTGGTTAACGAAATCAAAAATGCCCTTTAAAGTATTATAGTATTTATAGAGTCCAGGTATCAGTCAGAGTTGTACATTTCATGGGTAGGAGGTAGTTAACGTCAAATCTTTAAACTTTCATATTTCAGATTAGATGCTAGGTAATATTGTTTTGATACTTGCTTAGAATTTACATACATAAATTCTTATATATTTGAATATTTAAAAAAAAACTTTTACCACGTGCTTACTTTACTTTACATCTTACATTGCTTAGTAGTTAGCTCAATGGCTCCAATATATAAGTTGATGAGTTCAAATTCGTTTACGAACATTGAATTTTATTTTATTGCTGTTAGTATAAGTGGATGGCTCCAGATGGGATAGCCTTTCCTGCACGCAATAAAAACTTAAAACACAAATTAGTAATAAAATACCTCATCAATTACTTTTTATTCATTTCGATATTTGCTGAAAACTAATGTTATTGCTTGTTCCCATCTAACATGGCTGACAGGAACTTAAGGAAGCTTGCAAGGTCAGTATGTTTGTCTGTACTTTCCCTCATCTCTATTAGATGATTATTTACTATTTGTTACTTATGTCTCAGTCATAATAAAATATTGTCAGCAGTTTGTTTTATAATTTTTTTTCGAAGAGATTTTTGGTTATTTACACATTACCGAGTACTATTGGAAGTTTACTTATAATAAATAAAGTACTGAATAAAATGATTATCCTCAAGAATTTAACCACTGTAATGAGAAGAAAGTTGAGAGACTGTATGGTGAACTTTTTAAAAAGAGAAGCTGTATTAAATTACATCAGCAAAATCTGATCACAGTTTGACTTAAAATTAGTTGATAAATATAGGTATTTAGGCCAATATTTTTACATTCTTTTTATGGTCTAACATTTGTTAGCACCAATTATGACATGAATTTTATATTTTGTATTAATGAATTATAGTGAAGGAACAACATTAAGAGATGGACTGGGGAGTAAGTGAGTTGTTAAATATTTATTAAATTACTGTAAAGAAAATTTTTCAGCATTTTTTATGAAAATAATATTTTTATTTAACCCTCTTGAACACTAAACATGACCTTTTCAACAAATCAAAAAAATTGATAACAACTAAAATATTTTCCAAAGCACGCCTTGTAGAATAAGTGATAGCTCCAAGGGGGAATGAGTGCTTTCTGTCATTGGCAAAATTATTTTTTGTATTCATATTTTAAAAGAGGCAGGACGTAATCTATCGCTTCACATTAAATAACTAATCTTCCGCCTCTCCACAGTATTGTTCCATCTTTGCGACACGCATAACTCTTCTACTTTGGGACAGTGTGATTTGAGTTAAAGTTATAATTTCCCTCTGATCAATAGATGTATTTGCTTTACAGGCATTTGAAAAAGTCCTGGTCCAGAATCTTCAGTTTGGCCTGTCTCCGAGCCTCACTGAAGCCATCAACTCTATCCCTCGTTGGCGACTGATACAGGCAGCATTCCCACATGTCCTACATTGCACTGCTTCTTTGCTACATAACAGGTCTTGTGTTCTCATCTGTTTTTAAGAATAAATTATTGGGTACTCGCCAAAAATTAGTTTTTATTAATTTTCTCTATACTTAAAATATATTATTATTCAAAGCACATTTACAAACACTCCAGAGAAATAAAATGTAACAGGTATTTGTGGAAATGGATAAGCTGCAAATTTTGGAAAAAAAAAAAGGTGCAGGTTCATTCCTCCCTAAAAGTTCTGGTTCCATGTCTTACTTAGAAAATTTCTTAATGAAAAAAGAAATTCAAAGTAATTATTTTTTGCATATTATGATTGTTATTAATTATTTCTGTTTGTCTCAACTATTGTTAGTTTGTTGATGAGAATATATTTCTTATACAATAGGAAGGATACCAATTTGCAGAACTTGGGTGCTGCAGAAAGTAAGCTACTCTACATCTTGCATTGGATAATTCTCGATGCTGCAGAAGAGTGTGCTGAGGCTGACTTTGAGAATGGAATATACCATGCATCCCCGTTCTACTATCTGTTTTCAATCCCTTCTATTACGGTACATATTTAGACAGTTTATTTTCTGTTATTAGGTTTAGTTTAGTTATTAAGTCTAGTAGAAATTATTGGTTTTTTTATTAAAATTTTTTGGCCAAATCAAAAATGTACTAGCAGGACTGGGACTTGATCCTGGAACCTCCTCAAAAAGCGGTAGGGTGCTCTGGTGAACTAGTGAGGACCTTGCCAATTTTGAAAATCATTGACTAGACTCTTGCAATAACTGTAAACATCAAACCATTAATGGGTGGAGGCAGGCAGCAGAGTAACCTTGCGTCTTTTCTGATTGTTTTTTTTTTCTATTTGGAAACATTTTTTTGCTTATGAAATATTGAACAGTTCAATAACTAAAAAATAAGTTAAATAGTTTCTCTTAAAAAATTGTTTTTATTAATTTAAAATAATATAAAAAAATTTGTTAGAGACCAATACTGATAATTCTAAATAACAATTATTCTGCAAAATTTTAAGTTTGCTTATGTTTATTGAATGTATTATAGATTTGATATACCAGTAATTATTGTATTGTTTATCCTTTCTTATTAATGTTGCTTCAAGATTTTCTCTTAAGCTAAATAAACTCTAAGGTAAGGTTCCACCTATGCTGTTTTGTTCTGTTTTAGTTATTTATCTTCCTGCTGGCACCGCTGTGTCACCAGGTCAAAGAAGGAGACTTGCAAACCTTCCGCCTAGAGAATGGCATAAAGGTTTGGGAGCCAATGTGGGAGTATCGGCACCCAGATGCTGGCTGCTTCACAGCACTCGCCAAGCCGAAGCCTCGATCTTGGCCATCATCTGGCAAAGTGTCAGGCACTTCACATGCTGGGGTATTTCTTGGGCGTGAGTGTCTTGTTCTTAACTAGCAATTTAATCTTTTGACCTACCAGAGCTGACTTATACCATTTGGGCACATGTATAGTTGTATATTTATAATTAAAAAAATTATGATTAAAATTTATCAAATTTATAAAGTTAATAAAAAGTATACAGTGGTGTGAAAAGTGACGACATTTTGATAAAAATTAGGATAGATTTTTCAACTTAAAAGTCCTTTTATCTCCTTAATAGTAAATTAATTTATAATGTAATTTTTTTTTAGGCCATAATATACTTAATTAAGGCAGAAATCGTAGACATGAAATATACTTTTAAATTAGTGTTGTTTTCAATCGTTGGTTTTGACATTTTCTATCCTTTGAATGATGCAACCTTATTGTTTACATTTTGTTACTTTTTAATCTACTTCAGTCTTTAATTTTGGTCGTTAAGGGTCAAGGACAGTCAAACTTTTATTAGGAAAAAAATTAATTTCAATTAAATTTCCTTAAAAAAATTAGGAATTCTTCACTTTTTTTGTTAAGTTAATTTAACATTCCATATTTTGTAATTCCTTCTTTCTTTTCTGTTAACATTACTTTCATTTTAGCTTAATTAATTAGCACTGATTAATTGATTGTAATACTGCGATCAATGAAATTAAAAAAGAAGTTAAAGGTTCTTATGTCTCTGGAATTCATTTGTCACCAAAAGATTGCAAATAAAATCCAAGCAAAACAGGGACTTAAAACATTCAGGCAGGACTAAAAAACTACGTCCTACTACTAAACAACATTTGAAATTATCGTCTTTGCACAATCGCAAAAAATCTAGCTGAGAATAGGCTCAGGAAATAGCTGATCCTTCAAGGACCCAAGTTTTATCCTCTTCGATCAAAAGGAAACATCTTTCAATAAGCCTTAAAGGGTGTGCTGCAAAACAAAACCATTTCTTCGACCTGTTAACTAGCACAAGCGACTTATGTTTGCCAAAGAAAATGAAAATTGGAAGGAAGAAGAGTAGAACAAACTAATAATAGAATACCATATTGTTCAAAGACTTTTTCACATCAATGAATCTTTTCAAAATTTAAATTTTTTCTCATTTTTAATCTTTCACAAATGCCATAATCCACTGTATAATTAAATTTGACTTTTATCTTCTTTCTTTTTAGCTTATATTTCATTACCAACACTGACTCTGATAACCGAAACTGATCATTTACATCATTTACAGATCTTAAATATGTATTCTTAAGCAATCGAGTTGATGGATTGAACCATTGATAACTGTCTCTCATTACTTCCCTTCATAAAATTGCTTTTAAATTTATCATCTCGTGTCATATAAAACTACATGATCAAAAATGAAATCATATAGACATCAACATCATAACTTATGAGACTATGATTACGAATCCAGTTTTAATGGTTTTACATAATTATAGATCACTTAATCTTCAACAAATACTACGTATTATTATTAATCAGGACATCAATATCTTTAATTTGATAGGAAAATATTTTTTTTTTTAAACTAAATAATTTATTATGATTCATGGGGCTGGTTTATTTGAGCAACATTAGGATTAGGGTATCAAATGAAACTATGATGTAAATTATCAGGCATCTAAAAAAATACTCATTGAGTCAAAGTTATGAAGTCTTAATGACAGTTCTAATGACTTTTCGCCATTATAGTTAGAAAAAACAAAACATAAATTCTGTATTGTTAATCAGTACCTCAAGATCTTTAAGTTGAATACCTACTTAAAACTAGAAACAAATTTGTTTTCATAGCAACTAATTAATTAATTTATGACAGTTATTCATGTTTTATGAATATAAGAATGTTTATCATGTCTTCTCGATATAAAATGAGACCTTTATTTAAAATATTATCCCTCTAGCTTAAATGGCCAAGATGAGTCAAGATGCAGGCAGAAAGGCACACAGCTGAAGACAAATGTTTTGGATTTTGAAAAAATCTACAAAACCCTAAAAATGATTATTATATAACATGTTATGTAATTAATAATTTTTCTCAATTAATTAATGCTTATTATACAATAACAAATAAAATAAAAGATATAATAAGGTAATTTGTTGCAAATTATCGTTACTTAGATATTAATATCGGATACTCATGAACACATTGTCTTTACATGTCTGAATCTTATAGCATACAATAATAACATAGGATGTTGTTTTTATTTAATGGTTATTTTTCTAACAGATTACTGTAAATTTAGTCAGACATCCAAATCCAAACATCCATATGCTCTAGTTTTTACTACAGATTTTAAATAATGTAATTATAATTCAGACTAATTTTGTTGAATTTTTTCACCCTGTTACTTTACCCCCTTATGTTTTCACCTTTGTTTTTGTCTCTTGTCCCCTGTTTGACCTATGACATGAAATCGTGAATCGAGATTCAATTTTATTACCCGGAAACATTTAATGTATTTTCAACTCCATAAAACATAGTTAAGGATTATTAATTAATTTATTTATTGGTAATAAAACATAAATTTTTTTTGTCTTATTGAGAAGGGTATCAAATTAAAGACAGGTCTTAAGCTTTTCATTAAAAATATGTAATTTTCATTTTTTAACTGTAATTACATAAGTCATTAAAATATTTACTCAACCTGTGTATTACCCAGAAATGATATCTTATGATATGTTGGTTATTACAAAAAAAATTTCTTTCACATTGAGTAGGATGGTAAACTAAAGATCTGTTCGTCTTTTTTTTGGAGTTTAAGTAACACATAGTCATTAAACTTATATTTGAAGCTTTAATTTAACTGGTTATTTTTTAGTCATGATATTTTGCAAGAAAGTTCTATAAAGACCCATGGAAAATAATAAGTGGCATTAATCAGTTAATTACTGTGTAATGAAAACAAAATTTGTTTTCTCCAGCATATTCTTTAAGCTATCAAATTAAAGAACTTGATGTACTGATTAAGAATATTTATATTATGTTGTTAGTGAACTGTAATTAAGTGCAAAAAAAACATAAAATTAAATTAATTACAATTTTTTAAAATATTTATATAAAAACAACTGTTGCAGTGGTTACTACTCTCGAATATAAGGTTATTTCATAAATCAATGAAACAGGCCAACTGTTTTTGAATGTGTATGCTAATAAAAGTAATTCAATAAAAATAAGGAAATTAATTAAAAGAGATTAATTAGTAAAATCATCGAAACCCTTAGATGTGTGGCATATTTAACTAACTTTTTACTGTTAAGGTATATTATGATGATCTTGTTTATATTAGAAAATAAAAATTGTAATATGATTGAGTTTTTTAAAAATAATAAAATAAACTAATAATAAATAAACAAGAATTTACATTAAAATTGACATCGACTTTATAATTTATTATTGAAATCTGAGGGTAGGTTCTTGTCAATCCAACATATTTTCAAGTTAAACACACAATACTACTTAACATACTTTTTATGATTCAGTTAGGACTTGTTCCCATTTTGTTGATCATGAAATTCCAAATGCCTTCCTGGTCAGTTTCTTTGAAATTGTCTGCATCCTTTATATAATAATAACTGTTGCATGATTGTCTTAGATGTAAGTTCTCAGCGATATGATGTACGAGTTCCCTCATCATAAGTAAGTCTTTACAACGGCAAACTGAAAAAAATTGCATTCAAATACAAAATGCTCCACCAACTGTCCTCGACCTCTCTTCTCAAGCAACTATAACCAACTACCTCTCCTTTCTAGCTTCTCTCAACCACTGGAGCCAACTCTGATTTTAATGGCGTCTTCTTGAGTCACCATTCGCTTCCTTATAACAAATGACTGGCCCTGTCCATATTTTCTGATACTTATTTGAATTTAAGCTTCTTAAAAAATAACATTACAGTATATTTCTTGATTTGGCAAAATTTGCAAATATTGGACTGACAGCTGAACATCTACAGAGAACCTCAGAAATCGTAGTGCAATGGTTGATGGTTGAACGCTAACTACTGTTCTTTAGCTCTTCCATTTCCTGTTGGCTAAATTATGTGCTACTTTATTGTGTAGCTGCCTGGTTGTTGAACATCTGACTGACCCCAATTTCAAACTTTATACTTTTAGATCCTTGATGCTGGAAAGAATTGGTTTAATTTGATGTCCTAACTATTTGGATGGAGGGTTAAATAAACTAAATATATTTGTTGTGCATTATATCTGTTCATGAATTTTTTTTAATCATGCCACCAAAGTAATAGCTTAGTGTGTCAGAGCCGGTTATTATTTTTGCTATGTAAATAAAACAATTAGGATTATTAATATGAAGCATAATAATTTTTTCTATCAAATACTTTAAACCTTTTTCTATCTGTGGACATCCCCTGAAATAGTAACTATTGCTTAGAGAATAAGTTGTTATTGTTTATAAGGCTTGTCCTTACTGTAATTGATGAAATATTCTGTCCTCAGGAAAGACTCCGACTAGTGACATGCAGCAATATCCTGGAGCTGACAGTCCTCCAAGCCAGACAGCAAGTATTTGTTTCTTTGACCAACAACCAATGACAGGGAAGGCCGATGAGGAGGTTAGCAAATTCTTAGCTTCATTAACATTTGAAGTGCACATGCTAACTAAAAAATAGGGAGATCTCTAGTGTTAATCAGATCTTTTTCCAAAGTTTTGAAGCTTGATGATGTTAAGTATATTCATTAATAACTGTGGAGAAGTGAATTCTACTTGCAGGGATTTTTGAGGGATATTTTGTAGACTTTCACAGATGCATAAGAAATTACTTAAACAGTTCTGATTGGGTTAAAATGTTTGTTGAAAGGCAATCAATTTTAAAGGACATCAGACCGTACTTGAATGAGTGATGACTGTTTCTTGGATCTTGTTAACATTTGAATTTAGTAGTTATTTGCTAAATTACTAAAATTTAGATAGGTAAAATGATTGAAATATAACATTGTTTTTTTTGTTTTTATGTGACTAGCCATAATGCACAGCAGTGACATAACATAACTTTATTATTATTGATTGTATGTAATATAATAAAGTTGTTATTGTTTGTTTTATCTAACTTGCCATTGATTTACATTTATGGGTCTAATAATAATGCTTGTTATATTTATAAACTGATAAATTAATATAAATTTTATTTTAACCTCTGAAAGGATTCTTTTAAATGTTTAGAGCTGGGTTTCTTCCCCAAAGGATACTGTGTTCCCAGAAACAATCCCGGAAGAAAGTTCAAGTACAGAAGAGGAACATGTGGTGAGTAGCAACTCAATAAAACAATTTTTGGGGGGTTATTGGTTATAATATATAATGTAGAATATTGTTCATAAATAAATTTGATGAAAATATAACATCTTGCTATCATCAACCTGAGGAGATATCCCAACAAATACATTAACACAAGTAAAATTTTAAGTTAATTTTTTTGTTTTAATTTTGTATTGCAGTGATTACTAGACTTATGGAGCTCAGTTCTTTTTTTCTTTTTTCAGGTTATTTTTCGATTGCCTTCACTAGCCGACTCGGAAGGGCTTAAAGAGTCTTCAATCTATACGGTGAGTATCAACCTCGATACAGAGGCATATTGTGAGTCAAGCTATCATTGCCACACAATTTCAACGGGTGGACTTCCGGTGTTTATGGAACGAAACAATTATTTGATGGCTACTGGTTAAATTTAATACGTTACAATGAAATAGTTATGTATTGATCATTTTGGATTAAAAGATTTTGTTCATTTTAATATTTATAATGTTTGAATTACAGGCTCCAGACGCAACCATCTTCCAAGCACCTACTAAGTTTTCGAAAAGTTCTTCAGACACACCTCTTGGTGGCCACTTGAAGCATTCAACCTCAGGGTACGTTAGCTCTTTAACAAATTACTTGTAACTCAAACCAGTCTTTATATTAATGGGATTTAAATCATGAATCATTATTTACTAAAACATTCAAAATGACTAACAATTAAGAGTCAAAAATCTTTTCATTTCAGTTCATGCGTACACATACAATACTTTTAATAGTAATGAAACTCATTAAAAATATGTATTTTATTAAAATTATTTTAGAAACAATATTGACAGAATATCAGGTGAGTAAGTTGAGTCTCTTATAATTCATTGTTTACACTGCTCTGAACAGATCCATCTTGGAACTGTCATAGTTTTATATTCTCCCTTGACAACAATTTTGGTTTGCATTAGATAAAACGCTATTAACGTTTATAATTTTTCACAATTTTGTTGATTAATTCAAAACATATAAATATGATTCTATTTGTTGTATTTTATTTTACAACTAAATTTATTTTAATACAATTTAATTTAATTGTACTTTTAATCACATAACACAGTTACATTCACCTTTATAAGATAAAAGTGTTGTATAAGTCATTTTCAGTATACAGATTTAAATTATGAATTTATTTTTCTATTGGTACAGTTTAATCTAGAGAACACAGTGTTGGTGTATAGTTTGCTGAAATTGTTAGATGTAATAATTATAAGTGAAATGTTTGGTTACAGGCGAAGGCAGAGCTCAATGGACAAAGAGTCTATGGCTAGTCGTGCAGCTGCCGTAGAGTCTAGTCCCGCAGCTACTCTCCTCGACGTGGCAGTCATCAGGTGTCTCTTCATCTCCCAGTGGCCGGAGGAAGGTGTCTACTGGGCTCTCCAGTTTCTCTACCATAGGTATTATCGCTAAAACAATTATGCGAATAATAACATTTTTTATTTAGTTTGCTTTGTTTTAGTAAAATTATGAAGTGTTAAAGTTTTGTTGATTAATTTTAAAGGTTGCGAGATGTTGTTGACACTAAAAAGATGGAACCCGAGCCAAGAAAAAGAAGCAATTCACTGCCAAATCCAGAGTTAAGGCATCTGTCTTTTGAATCGAGTCAAGAAAAGAAGAAAGGAAAGGATTTCATCGAAGTTCCTGAGATGAAAGATGTTTCTCCCTTGGCGGGTGTGAATAACTCTTTATTTTTTATTTATGATATTAAGTCAAATCGCTTTCAAATGAACACACACATTGGCATTTGTGTACACATTGGGCAAGGAGCTGACAATATTTCTAATATTTTCATATTATGCCTTAATATTGGCTAACAAACTCTCGAAAAATTAATTTAGGGGTCACACTGTGTTCCTACTGCAAGCTCTGAGCCCGCCCATCTTGCTTTCTTATCAGCAGTAGGAAAAGTCAATCACATGTACAAATATCCTGTATTTGGCTGAGTAATCAGGTGTATTTCAAGAGGATCACTAGCATATAGGCATGGCTATACAGTCAAAAAGGGCATATAGTTTAATATAATTTTGTTATTGTTTAATTATAACCAATCTAATCTAACAGAATTTTCCAAATTGTAGAAATATAACCCTGATGGAGATCGTTTTGTCACGATTGATGGTATTCTAATTTTGCTTAACAACTATAATGTCACTATTGATATGGACATCACATAGTTTGAAGCTATTATCTTTAACTCAATGCTCCATGTTGTTTTGAATTATTCTTCTTTCAGAAGCTCATCCTTCGTTTAGCCAAAAAGAGTCACGCCACACAAGACGAGCGAGTGAGAAAATCAAAAAGTGCATGAAGATGGCGGATTTGAAGGCATTTGTAGAAACCAAACTCCTTTCAAAATCTGAAAAAGCACTGGAAAAAATAGGTCAAGAAGAAAGTGGCAAATCACTGTATTCACAGGTATGGTTTTTCTTCCTATATTGTCTTGATTTTTAAAATTGAGCTAAAACGAGACTTGAAAAAATAAAATAATAATATATTGTAATGTTATTTTTAAGGAGTAATTTGTGAGAAAGATTATTTTATTATATAAAATATTAAATAATATAAAATTAATTATAAAAAGTTTAAATTAAAACAAGTAAATGTAACAAAAGGAAGTAAGTGGAACATCTGAGAGGTAATTGTTTATAGATGCTTGAAATGTGATGTCAATTATTTAGAATATATTGAGAAAAGAGGAGTTGATGACGATTTGTTGCATTTTGAGGATGGACAATTTTTGACATATTTGACATGAGGGCCCTCATACTTCCTAATAAATCCTATTTGCATATTGTCAGAATCTACAGGAGGCCATTGAGGCAGCATTATATCTGGAGATTCGGAATCAACAAAACACAATACTTGGGCTGGAGCTAGTGGAAGCAGTGGCAGAAAAATTGTGAAGAAGTTAAAAACAGTATATGTCTTATTCTTTATTTTTATTTATTTTATGTAAATGTTTGGTTGTAAAGGACCCTCCTGAGATATAATAAATTATAAGTGTAATTTACATTGGCTTTTATTAGTAAATTAAAGAAATATTACTATTAAATATTAGTTTGACAAAAAATAATGTATTTAATATTTTAAAGTTTAAAATCTCAGTTATATGAGGGCCCTCATGTCAAATATTTTTGTCCATCCTCAAAATGCAACAAATCGTCATCAACACCTCTTTTCTCAATATATTCTAAACAATTGATGTCATCTTTCAAGCATCTATAAACAATTGACTTCCCAGATGTTCCAATTACTGACATACTTCCTTTAGTTACATTTATTTGTTTTAATCTAAACTTTTTATAATTTATTAAATATTTTATATAATGAAATAACCTTTCTCACTCCTTAAAAATAAAATTATAATATATTATTATTTTATTTTTTCAAGTCTCGTTTTAGCTCAATTATAAATGGTCAAAATTAAAAATCAAGACAATATAACTTGCTATTGAAAAATTAAATATAAAGTTATGTAAATAAACAAAAACATTTATGAGATATAAGCCTGTTGGACTAATTTTTGTCACGATTAATGATTGTTGGGCCAGCACCACCAGGGAGTCAATTACTAGACCTGGGGTGGATTTAGCTTGGTATGACCTTGGTGGCTGCCTAGCCACCAACCAAAGGTTATCCAGCAGTATGTTTGATAGATCTGACTCTATATCGAAGTTTCCTCCGACAGTGCCCAGTGATTAGGAGTAGAGGTGGAGTAATTTTGTTGACAAGGAATTCATACCTGGAATCTAAGGTTAGGTGAAAACTGACTCAATCCCCAAGGAAAGTGTGAATCAGAGTAGAAGCAGACTGGACTTTGTTGGGAATACCACTAGGAAGGTTGTGGAGCCAGTCGGTGCTGAGATTCAGCAGGTAAGAAAGGAGAGAGGAGGAGAGGTAAAATTCGTAAAAGGGCAGTTGTTAGAGAGATCGAAAAGAGCATCAGTTCAAAAGCGAGTTAGAAAGACTGAGTGGTTGAGGTTAGCAAACATGGGGTTTATTGTATAGGATACAGAATTGAGTGGCCTTGGGGCCTGTGGTTCTTCAAATGGCTACCTATGAACTAGCATGCAGTCTGCTTTAGCACTTGAACGTTTATTTATTGTTGTGAGTTTATACATAGAGTGGTACTAATTCGCGTGCATTGTAAAAATAATATAATCCTGTGTCAGTTCAGAGGAGAGAGGAGCTTTTCTCAATGCCGGTATCGGTGGTGCATGGTAACATCAGGACGTTGTCACTATGTGATGTCAGTCAATGGAGGTATTTTCGGCACAAGGATATTTTAATTTTGTTAGATGTCTCTTCAATGTTGCTGTTTGATATTGACATTCTCTACAATGAGACTGTTATCTATGGCTCAATGCTTCATGTAGTTTTGTATAATCTTCTTTCAGTTCATCTTTTTTCTAGCCAAAAAGAGGCAGGGCACAAAAAACATCTCAGTATCCTTATTGTAGCTTCAATATGATGGAACGAAGGAGTAGGAGGATTCAAACTTATTGGACTGATTAGCGAATTGGCAGGGAGCAGTTCATTATTCAGAGGGGAAAAACTCAAAATAGAAAATTCATTGATTCTAGAATTCAAAAAAATAAATGCATATAAAATTTAATGGGGCAAAATTTTTGACATCTTGAATAAAAAAATGGCTGTAGAAAAAAAAAAATTTAGTGACAAAAATTAATTCACTCATATTTTTATATAAGTGAAAATTTAAAATACAAATGAGTTAACCTAGATGAGTTCCTTCATGAGATGATGGCTTAATTAAATCGGAAATACAGTGGAAACTCACTAATCCCAATGACCAAAATTGAGGTCATACCTGGCACTTACAAAACAGTAGCGGAGGAGGAGTGCATTAAAATAGGGAAGTGTTTTATTCAAAATCTTCAAGGCTGGGAATACCAGTCTTCTAGAGTCAACCAATAAGAATGCCTCAAGAGCATTGTAAGCCATGATTCATACTATGGGAAGAGGCTGGGCTTTTTATTGCTCTAATGAAAAGAATCCTTATCAGAAAAAAATGAGCAGCTTTAACATATAAGGACATGAAATTTTAAGCCAAACAGAATCTAGGTTGATCAGTCTAAACTATATAAATGAAGCACAACTTCAAAACTGTGATTACCAAATATGGGGCACCTCTAAACCTTTTAAGAAATTAGTAGAATTCAGGTCTGAAATAAAAAGTTAGGTACTCTATTTGCAAAAATTTTAAGTTGGCATGCGTTTGGGTAAAACATTTTCTGAGTGTTGTGATTTTTGAAAATCTTTGAAAATATCATTTGTCTATTGGTAATTAGTTTGTCACTTGTACTCGTGTAGGCAAATAGGGTTTCACACAGTGAGTAAGTGAGAGATCAGAGCCTGATACAAGTTGTCTGTTGTAGGAGTACCATCGCAGCTTGGACACCGGTGACGAAGACCTCCTGCGCAAAGAGAGCAACTCATCAATGCGTGTTGTTCATGGACGCCAAACCTCTAGCAACTTAGTAAAGGGGAAGAGTATGCCCAGTTTGAGGTAAGTCTCTCACCATTAAATCGGGTTTATATACCCTGCCCGTTATCTTATAATATTCAGTCCTAGATGACAAGTTTAAACATTGAGTGGATTGCAAAATATGTTATAGTTTTTATTAATAAATATTTGGCTGATTATTTTCTGAAATCTTAATTAGTATCCACGTGTTGTTTATTGCGTTAACATAATTTATTGATTTGAGAATGAAAAGTTAATTATATTGTTATGATTTTTATCTATTTTGCTTATATTTAAATTTACTTGAGGATTACTGGTTCTGCTAATATAAAAAAGAATTCTGGCAAAAGGAAAATTGTTCAATTACAAAAATTTTCTTTAATTCTTTTACAAGCACATCTGTGACAAAATTACAATGGTTTATTAACAAAAATTTTTTATTTTACCTTATTATTATTTGCTACTGGCCAGATTTACTACTTTTCATGTCCTTTTATTCTTGCTTCATCCACTTTCTTCGTCCTTCGACGAATTCTCCCTTATTCCTGGTTTGTTTCTTGGTCTGCCACGCGATCAGTAAAAAATCAACTATCACCTCAATCCTTCTCTGATAAAACTCTTCTTCCATCAACTGTTCTCCTATATGCCCAATCACCATTAAATAAAAAAATGTATAGATCTAGGTTTATGTAATTGATTAGAAGAAACTATGATGTAACCCTCTGAATCTTTTAAATGTTCGTAAACCTCCTTGAATGCCTTTTGTTTTATAGCAACACTAATAGCATATTTCTCAAGAAACAGTCTTTCATTCATACCATTAAACTTTTTTCCATTTTAGGCAATAACATGTCTTTTATCCAAGTAAATCTCTTCAAATCTAATAAAGATGTAGTGTAAGATATTATGGCTCATAAGTTAAATTCTTTAGTGATGGTTGTCACTTTTGCAGCAGATTTCAGTTCATTCAAAATTCTAGTTTTGTTGTCCAGAGATATACGTTTTCTTCTCAACTTCTCAGGTATTTCTGTTATTTCAGTATTCATGGCTAATACAGAATTTTTTCTTATAAAAAAATGTTTTAACAATACTTATCAACTTCTTTATTTGAAGAAATCTCATTTGAAACAATTTAATTAATATTAGCAGCCTGGTCACATTGAAATAATATTTCAAACTGAATCACACCTCTGATAACAGTTCAAATTTAGAGACATGTTTGAACTTGCATAAATTGGTCCAATAATGTATGTCCCTTATAACACGATTTCCTACAATGCGGAGCATAGCCTCTGCGTTCCACAGGAGTCTACTGTATTTGGTTATCATTCTTGGTTTAAATGTATTTAAAAAATTATATTTCAGTTGTATGAAACATAAAATCAAGTTTTTGGAAAATGGAAAAGTCATGGGTCATCTCATCCAAAAATGTTCAATTAAACCACCTTATTCTTGGCTTCCATCCTACAGCCAGTTTTGTATTATTTTATATCATATTAGACAATATAAACACAAAACACACAATATATTGAAAAATAGACAATATATATATATTTATTATTATTAATAGCTAGTAGCCAAAGAAAAAATACACTGAAAGGGTCGGGCCTCAAACCCAGGACCTCTAGAATATCTGGTCGGGAGGAATCTCTACCAACTAAGCTAGTCCTGCTCAAGTGAAGTATATACGAGTATATAACCCTTCCTCTACCCATGTTGTGATGCTTACAGTCATTACGAGACTTTTGCCATAGGTAATTCATATTAGGAAGAACCTCACAGTAGGTAGTGATCCTGACCAGATATTGTGGAGGCCCAGTTCTGTCAGTGCATTTTTTTTCTTTGGCTATTAATAATAATGGGATCCATACCACAACAAAACATGACGATATGATTAATTAACACTGTTTCATTTTCTGCATTGCAAAATCTTGTTCAACAATTCAGTATTTTATCAGCTTGTTCGACTGAGGCAAACGGGTGTTTGCCGCATGGGTATAACCACTCATGGGAAGGTTTAACCCATGGTGGGACAACTTGGTAGACGTTTTCTTCTTCTTACATGGAACATTTTTTACTACTCACATTACAAGAAAAAAAAACTTGCTTAAATATTTAACACAAATTCAAAATATATTATGTGAGGTTTATAATCCAAATGGTGTAAATTTTAGCATTTATTAGTTAAAGATAAAAAATATCATCCACAATTTGAAGCGCTGGGACTTTCTCATTTCTGACACTTTTTTCAAAAAATTATTGATAGCCACTAATCCGGTAGATAGAGCAGCAGTTGGATTAGGTAGCCCAGTTGGTAAGGATGCCTTAACAGATATTAGAACTGGGATTACACACCACAAATAATTATTAATAAAATAAAATATTGTTTATTTGTGGCAAACAATGCACTGAAAAAACCTAAATTGTATTTAATTGTATCTATATTTTTTAATTATTAATTTATAGTTAATTTTGAAAAAAGAAACGTTTCATGCACATATCTTTTGCAAGAATCGCAAAAAAGAATTTCTAAATTACTGATTTCTTTTTGAATTCAGTAGCCTTTGTATCTTGAAACAAAAGACTTTTTTTTTCAATGCAAATCTATTAATTTATCTGTTATAACAATTTAATTCAATTATTTGTACAAACATTAATATTTTTTAATTAGTTTATGGAAATCTTTAATTTTCCTTCTTTCTTGTTAACAATTACTAGTTGTAGTGTGTGATCCCACCATTTTAATAATTATTAGCCATAGAAAAAAGTTATCTACAGAGCTGGGATTCAAAGCAGGGACTTCCTCGTCTCTTGGAAAAGTGCACTTTCCAACTGAGCTATCCCATATCGAGTAACAGCTATGTCAATATCCAATCTCGCTTGGTCTTTTTTTTTATTCTTAAAATAATAACTTAAAAGACATCGCCCTAGTGACATTTTTTAAAGGAAGGTACAATTTAGGAAATTAAAATTCTTGTATGCCACTTCACTGGATGACCAGAAATTTGTAGGTGCTGGGTACAAATTCCTGCTCTTATCTTTTATTCTCCGAGTAATAATTATTTAACCAGTGGTACTTGAGACCACAACTAGTCATCATTATTTTACATTTGGTATCTCAAAAATATTTAATTGCTACATATTTTACATCTTAAAAAGTTACTTATAAAATTATTATTATTAATATCTTAGAAAATTGAAATGGAGTAGATTGTAGCCTCCTTTGAAACGTCACCCTGGCAATGGATTGGAAGGTTTTATAAGAGCAGGCAGAGAATCCCAATCACTGAAATTGGATATTGATGTAGCTATTATTTGTTAAGGGATGACTGTGAGTCTGAGTGGTTGGAGAACAGGAGGTCCCACCATAGAATCCTCACTGTTGCTTTATTATTTATTGAATATTTTGCTATACAATTAGTATTATAAGCATTAGTATTACAGATTTATTCATTATTGTTTTCAGTGTAAATAATTTTGACATTTGTATTAAATGTTGTAAGCTGTTATTGTGTGCCCATGTTGTTTGATGTTATCGTTTGTTGTTTCTTTAACTCTTACCTGTCTTTCTTCTCTTTCTCTTCTTCTTTTTTTATCTTTACGTTTTATCACCAGCTGTTTGCTTGATGAGTCCGTTCACAACGGAGCGGGGTGAGTCTATATAATCTTTACCTTGATAGATTTGTAGTTGTAGCCTAGATATCTAATCTTTTATTTTCAATACTTTTCATTTACATCTAATCCTTTAAACTTTAATCGAGTATCAATTAATACTTTATCCATTATGTACTTATAAAATAATTCCACAATGCTCATAATTGCATGCTTTGTTTTTATATATGTTATTTATTATATTTTTTTGCTTGTAATCAGTATTTTTTATATAGTCAATCTTAATTTTAAGTAATGAAACCAAGTAATCCATTGAAAAACAATCAAACAACAGAGCTATTTGTTAGAAATAAATGAACAGAATTGCTTTTACTATTGCAGATATACTGAATATAAGAGACTATAGTTATTGAATTGAAGGTGGCTAGATAAAAAGATACCTATAATTATGAAACAGTTCTCAGAAATAATTAAAAATAGATTTACGTTTATGTTTCTAGTAGCTTTTAAATGTTACTTTATATTTTATGAGGTTTTGTCAACATATCTTTTTTTCTTTTTGTTCTATCAATGGCAGGGTTTTTAATGATTTTTTAACCAACCTTATTATTTCCTTATGTTAACTAATTAACAAATTTCTTTCACTGGATGCTGCATATACCTCTTGTCCAATTAATCCAGTTCTGTTTTTGCTTTCTTATCCCAGTCAGTAATCAAATAGGTAATATTAATTGAGTCCATTATGGAAATAATTTCTCTAAAAGCCTTTGATAATCCAATATCTTCCGTTTTTCTTCATTGTGATAAAACTTTACTCTAATTTTAATTAGATATCATAAGATTTAAATCTATACTAACAAGTTTAACATTAATACATGGTAATTGTTAATAATATCTATAATTTTTACCTTATTTGTATCCCATTTATTACTTATGCTGTTCATTTTTTAGATAACTTGCAGTAGATTGTCAATTATCAGGAAGTTAATTGTAAACAGACAAAATTTTCTTAGGAAAACTGAGGTTTTCTTAAATTTATTATTAGCGGTTAATATTCTTATCGAACATTATACTTCTAACATTTCCTTTTTTCCACTTTTATAGTGAATTCCATAGTAGTTCTATTGATGAAAAGAATGAAAGTGAATTCAAATTAGCAAATTTAATGTGGTATTTCCAATGAAAATATAGACAACAGTAATATAAGTTGAGAAGTATGGGAATAGGCAGTTGAGTATCTAAGTATTTCAATGCCTCTCTCAGCTCATAATCAAAAAGCAGATAATCGTAGACAAAGTTTCTATTTTTAAGGCTGTATTTTTTCTTCATTTAGTGTACTTTCTTGTAACATTTAAAATGATGACTTAGGCAATTCCTGATTCTTCCGTATAATTGACATTCATCTGTATTATTAGCTTTGCTGTGGCGATTATTTATTAATCAAATAGTTGATGACCTTGGGTTGTTTTCATGGATATTTGGCATATTCGCTTGGGGTTGGGTTGGTAATGTATAGTCATGTAGCGTGTATAAGATAATGTATAACAATTGATGATGCTTGGTGCACAGGTATGTCGGAGAGAGCCGTGCACAGAGGGAGTGGTGTCAAGAGCCGTCTCCGAACCCGATCATCACAGTCACTGAGCATACTCCAGCTCCTTCTCCTGACTTCCTCCCTCGCAGGGTAATTAATCATGAGCTTTTTCTGTACCCCTCGATTCTTTTTATGCTGTTTCTATCCTCCTACCAAACCCCTTGATACCTTGATCCTTCTCCATAATTCTAAGCCCTTTCCAAACTTAATATCTAAACTTTAAAAACATAAGTATAATTATTTATAATACTTAGATATAGTCTTGCTTGAAAGAGATGTTGGATCAACAGTACATTATTGCTTATGTATGCTCTGTATTTCACAATATGGGCACTTGCAGATAACGAGAAATCAATAGTTCAATGCTTCTAAGATGATTGATCGGAATAATGTGCATATTTTCAATCTACATTACTTAAAAAAGCTTAAAGAGTCATTGACTTATTTAGTTATTATTTCTTAATAGATGGATGGATTAAAAAAAATACATTTTTGTCTCAATAAACATTTATTATATAATGTAATGATATTAAAATTTAGCGATAATAATAAACTTAACCTGATTTAAATTTAATTTACCTTACTTTGACCCTCTTAACCTCTTAGAGTTGTAAGGCAATACAATGAACTCGTGAAGAGAGCTTATGCTGGACAAATTATATCAATCCTCAAATACTCTCTACACGAGGTGACACTAAGTAACTTCTTCGTTACAAAAAAACACTAATATCAGGTCTCATATTAATAATAAAACAACTTTATTAAACAATGATTTTTTTACATTAGTCTGAATTCGCTATGATATCTTTAAACATAAGAAATCTAATGATCTAAAACTACACTTGGAAAAACATGGATTGTTCGACAACTTGTCTCTATCCGGGGAGCAATGTAAATAGTTTTGGTACCCACAGTTGTCTTCTTGAATCATGTAAATGTACCTCCATTAACTCGTCGAGATTAGAATTCTTTCATTGGTGTCATTAAACTATTCCTTGCTTCAACCGACACTGCTCAACACTCCTCAGTAAACTAAGACAGATACTTCTCACATTTGGTATCTAGATATATCTCAGTCATGCCATGCCTGCATATGCCTCTCGTGACCACCATCTCTGGAGAGTGTTGTTCACTCCAATCCTTGTTGAAACTGTAAACGACTGTCCTTGAGTTTCTCTCCTTATCTAGCTGTCTCCCCCCCCCCCTCCTTGATCTCATTGTATCCAATCCTTCTGCTTCTTGGCTCCGACCTACCTACATCACGGGGTTTTTTCTTACTGGTCTTGTCCTTTGTTATAGCCACCTAGGTTCCTTTCCCAGAGTCATAGGTATTTTTGCTGCGTGTGGAACTAACCAAACAACTTGTATGTTTAATCTTTTTTTTCATCCAACTAGGTAATTCCAACAATTCTAATTTTATAAACAAATTTAAGTAAAAAAAGTTAATATTTTTTGACATTAAAAATATTGCAATATATTTTAATGTTATTTGTAAGAAGTGATTTTAAATAAGGATTATTTTATTATATAAAATGAATTATAAAGGGTTTTGTTTGAATCCAAAACAAATGAATGTGACAGCAAATGTCTGTGAGTAATTGGAACAGCTGAGAGGAACGCTAGGACTGCAGTTGTTTATAGTTACTAGAGAGGGGTAGTTGTTGAGAGATGCTATAAACGAGAGGTGGTCATTTTTAGAATTGTTTTGAGAAGACAGATGTTGATGATAATTTGTATCAGTTTGTGGATGGTCAAATATATTTAATGTGAGGGCCCTCTTACCTGTTATATCTTGGTATTACCTCCCATCATCGCATATAACCTCATACATCATATTTGTTGAGTATACAGGAGGCCATTGAGCTAGCATTGTATTTGGAGCATCAGAATCACCAAACTCAATACTTGGATGGAGCAAGGCAAGCATTCAGCAGAAAATTTGTAAATAACTCAAAAACTATATATGTATTAAATTTTTGTTTTTATTTCTTTCAATTAAATGGTTTGTTGTTTAGGACAGGACCCACATAAGATTTAATAAATTATAAGTTTAATTTACATTTTTTTTATTAATAAATTAAACATATATTACAAAATGGATAGCCACCAATGTGGGGGCTTATTCATATTTTTTAATATGGCCATAACTAGAATGAATATTGCTGTATATATAAAATAAAATAAATTATGGTCACGTTTTTTAAAAATAATAAAATTGAGTAATGAAGAATTTACATTTAATTGATATTGACTTAATAATTCTTAAAACCTGAGGGTAGGTTCTGGATAACCAAACATTTCCAAATTATGTACATTGTGCTATTTAACATACTGAATTGTGTTGAGGATTTGGTTCGGTTTGAATTGTCTCCTGTGTTGTTCCTGAAATTCCAACTAAATGATACTGCCTGATAAGGTGCTTATAAGTTGTCTGCATCCTTTATACCATCACAAATGTTGGGTAATGTACAAACATGTAATCTAAGTGGGTACTCACAACCAAATATGTATTGATTATCTGCAAACCACAAAAGAACTCCTTTAAAATAGTAAGGCACTTTGCCACGTGTGTCCCCAATCCCTCTTCTCCAACAACTGGGGCCAATTCTAACCACTCATTTCCTTGTAACGGCTGGCCCTGTCCATATTTTCCCACATTTATTTCAATTTAAACTTCTTAAAAAAATAGCATTACAATATATTGTAATATTTTGTCAATTTATTAATATGAAAAAAAATTAATGAAACTTTTAAAGTTATGATTCATTATATCTCAAGAGGGTCCTTGACAACCAAAAATTTATATACAATAAATAAAAATTAGACATATACTGGTTTTAAGTTCTTCACAATTTTTCCGTTTCCTCCAGCACAGGTATAGTGTTTTGTTGATCCCGATGGTCCAAATATAATACTACCTCAATGGCCTCCTGTAGATTCTGCCAATATGCAAATATGAAGTATATTGTATATGGTGATATGATGGTATGTGATGATATGAGGATGAGGAGAAAGAAATGCGAGGAAATATGTTTGAGCTCTCAAGTCAAATATGTTTGACCATACGCAAACTGAAGATAATTGTCATCAACACTGAAAACATCTCTTTTCAAGCATCTCTAAACAACTGACAACTTTTCATACTGGATCTGTCCAAAGAGGAGTGATCCCTAAGCCTTGTGCCATATTTAGTATGTCTTTTTTCTTGTTTAAGTTTTTTGAGCTGTTAGAATCAAGTTTTATATTGATGCTTTCCAGTTTATTTATTAATTTGTTATTGGTTACATCGATTATCCTTTCTAGAACTACAAAGTATGCTCTGTTTACATGTGAGATGTGATCTTAGGGAGCTTCAAGCCATACCTCCAGAAGGCTTTCAAGTATCTGAGGTCTATGGCTTTACTCATTCATCTCAAGAATATTTTTAAATTGATCATCATCGTTCATTTTTTTCTATTCAAGTTTAAAATGTACCCCTTCTTGTTCACTTGACCTTGTTTTAAGTTGTGCTTGCCTCTCTTTTATGTCACTGTCATAGTCAAGACTAACTGATCACTTTTGCTGGGTCTACAACTGAAGTAAGCTTTTGCAATATTCAAAAGGTCCCCTGCCAAACATTTCATCCTACTTAAAAAATAAACATTACCTAAATATCTTCTCAATCTTTCTAGTTTTAAAATTTGTTAACTCTATTTATTAATTAAGAAGGTTGTTTCTTTGGGTAATAATGTTTTAACATTATTATGTAATACAGCTAGAGAGAGGACTGTCTGATTATTCAACCAAGTATCCATCAGTTTATAGTTACTTTGCGAGGCAGTCATAAACAAGAGTATTTGAAATATTATAATTGTGGTTTGCCAATTTACTTAATCACCAAAGATGGTGCCAAATCTAAGACCTAACAGCTGAGAGGTACTTTCAACCACACTGTGAATACACTTATGTTTAGCTCTTTTGTATTTTGCTTACCATCTATTATTAATATGTCTTACATTCATGGTTAATTTTTTTTTAACTGTTTATAATTATGTTTTTAAAATGTTGTCATTGTACATTTTAATAAATTTAGTATTATTTTATGAAATTATTTAAATATTTTGATTGTAGACAATTATTGCCATTTGGTGGGATCGCAGCTTGGCTGCCACTTATAACAGCAAGCCGAGCAAATAGAGCTTATTTCAGATTAAAATGTTTATTTGAGATTTTAATGATTTATTTAATCCCATTTGTTGCTTACTGTTGCTATCAGCTTCTGTTTGTTTTGCACATGGATTATATATTTCAGCTGCCCGGCATGTTTGCTTGCTTGACTAGCCGTAGCGACCGTGAGGGCAGCTCTGGGCCCACAGAACGGCTTGTTGCACCGACCACGTTTCCCGCGTGGCTGCTCCACTGTGCTTCGCAAGGTCTCTCCGAGTGGCCTGTAATTCAGTCTAATTCTCAAATAGATCTAGTCTTAGCTCACATAGACTTAGTAGATTGTTTTATGCTTACTAAGTCCATCTACTTATCTAAAGCTGTCTTGTTGGTCCAAGGTGAGGCTCGGCCATGGTGGCTGTCTTGAGAAACAAAATGTGTCGAAGAAGCGAGGCCTGCTCAGGTCCTTCACTGACTCTAATATCTCTTATTCCTATGATGACTGCCCTGAATCCCCGGGCTCTACACATTACATCACAGCTGACGGTGACATAGATCTCCTTGTTGTATTGAAGGTACATGCTCACTATAGCTTATAATATATTCCTACATTGTATGAGAAAAAATTACATCTCATTATAATAATATATTATTTCAGGGTGTTCAAAATGTTGTGTTGAGGGACAGTGCTATTTGCAGCCTACGTGTCTGTGAGGGTGTTCTCAATCTCACTGAGGTAAGAAATAGGATTTCTGTAAAATCTCAGCTCTTATAGGCATCTCTGCTGAATATTTGCCATATTGACTTACCCAAAGCTTACGTCACTGGTGAGAAACGCTCAGGCTACTGTCTTTATTTTAGAGAAAATGTCAGTAGCAAGTATAAATTAATTAAACATTTTCGCACAATTGTCTCTCAATCAATAAATATAATAGTATTTTACACAATTTTTTTTACAAATGATTAAAAAAAATTAAAAGTCTTGATACAAATACATCCTTGGCTTAAGTCTCTGATAGATAGACTGTGCTATATTGAAGGAGACTGCCCCTGAAGATAATTGTAGATGGTCATAGTAGCTCTTTGTAAGTTCGTCTATCCGTTGAGATATTGGAGGCATTGTGAATTCTAAATTAATTTGAATATTCCTGATGGACAATGGTGTTTCCACTGCTAGCCGGAGTATTTCATACTGAAGTGTTTGCAGTACTTATCCTGACTTGCTAGTGCAGTACCATACAGGACAGGTGTAAGTTAGCATTGTTAATATGAATCTTGTAAAGTAATGTCGTATAAGTATGTTTTAGTGATGTGGGTCTGCTGATAAGTGGGTATAGTGGTTTTAGGCGTATGTTAGCTTGTTGTTGTTTGTACGTTCTGTTTAATTTACCAACATGTAATCTAGGAGGGCCCTCACGCCAAATGTGTATTAATTATCTGATAACCACAAAAGAACTCCTTTAAAATAAACCAGTTGTTAGTGGTTCGAAAAAGAGCTTTTTAGGGGTGATCATTTGAGGTTGATAATATTTGGCTTAAAAGATTTAATTTTTGTGGCATTAATAATTTGAATATACTAAATAATAATTGAAAAAGATCTTATGAGCTGTCAGCTGTATTACTTGGCTGTGGGTCTGGAAATGAAGTTCGCATGTCCTCTCTACGTGGTTTGTTGAACTAAACCAAGCGTCAAAGGCAGCAATGTAGTTTATCTGTCTGGGATTTTTTAATTTAGAGCAAATTTTAAAATTGGCACTACGTGCCCCACCACAATTGGGACATTTGTACCTCAACTACGTGAAGTGCAATTTTTATAGTTGTGAGGGCCAGCCCATTTTACTCATATTGGGTCTCTTGCAAAACTTTTTGTATGCCCTATAAGGTTTGTTGCTGTAATTGATTGTGGGATTTTCGCCTAGGCTATACCTCAACTATGGAGTAATATAACCTATTCAACTGATATATTTTTTTATCATTTTTGTTGTTTTCTAATTGGACAGCATATAGTGGTGTTATTTTTTTGTCTCTGTTATTTAGTTTATGACTGTAATTACTGGGAAATTTGGCTATAATTCTTTCAGTAGGCCTTCATCTGTAAGTGAGTAAGGTACTCCTCATATCACTACGGAGATGCATTTTTTACCAGGATTTGCATAAGTAAAATATTTAACATCATTATATTCGTAAAATTTTGTTAGTTTTCTAAAATCGACGATATTCGTTAGTGATACTTTAGTTTTTTTTAAACATTGTTTAGTTTCTAACGGAAATTTGGCCATTGACCATAAATCTTAAATTATTTGTTGGTAATTTGGTCTTTGTCGCGAATAAATATGAGTGGGATTTTATTTTGTTAGTATTGTTGTCCTCTGGCAAGTTAGGGGCTATGTTATTGTCGTCTGGCAAGTTTTGAAGTACTGAAAAAGTGTTTGTTACAGGTACGTTATGCACAACGATGGTCGAGTATTGATATTTCTTATGTTGTGACCTGTGTTTCTGTATCTGAAATTTTTCTTAGTATTGCTAAATGATGACCCATTGTCTAGAAATACCGACATTTTTACATACGTATATACATACCTTGAAAACCTTAATACCTCCTAACTATCTCCTTGTGTCCAACAACGTTTTAAATTCACATTCCTATGTGGGTACAGATTGGATTTTGAGCCACTTGGTCACTGAAAACAGATGCTATCATAAAACACACAGACAGGCAGATTAAAGGTGATCGTTCAATACCTCTTTGAAAGTAGAGCCTTTCCCTTCTTGCGAATGGATACGTTATTACCAATTATTAGTCAGCAGTTTAAGACTGGGAGTCATTCGGAAAGAGGAAACTATGAAAAGTATAAACAGTACTTTTGAAAACTGAATACCAGTCAGTGTAGGTGTTGAACTATTCTACCAAATAACTGCATGATAAAATAATTATAAAAAAAAAATTAAATAATTTCGCTTTTGCTGGCGAAAGTCAGTTTACAATAGTTTATTATTAGGTAGATATGCATTACAGGCTTGGCACTTACCGGACTAAAAAAAAAATTAAAAAATTTAACATTTAAAAAATGTAAACTGGATAAATGTCTGTATTTTATATGTGTAGCAAATATAATAACTAACCAGTAATAAAAAATGGAAATTTATCATGATTGAAATTCCAATAGTGTTCACAATGGAATCAAAAAATCTAAAAAAAATGGAGCTATACTGTTGTATAAGCTCTTTCATATATGCTAGTGCGAGTTTTTGCTAAGCTTGAATAGAGAGACACATTAATTTGAAACGGGCATGCAATGTTGATAAGGCAAAAGGAATTTTAAAGATATCCAAAAAAATAATGTTTTGTAGCCAACAATAATAATCATATATTTAATATTTCTTCAGCTGATTTAATAAATTTGTTTGGTGATCAATATTAAAGCTATTTATTTATTGGATAGGTGATTTATACAGACTAGTGTTACAAATATCAAATAAAATAATATCAATTTATTATAAAATACTGATTTTTTTTTTCAATCATTCAATAAGGGTGAAAATTGCAATTGCAGACACATGTATTTATATTTACATTAAGGTAATGTTCACCATCTCCATGGGTCATGTACTTCCAAAATTGTGTGTTTTGATGCGGAATGGCACCCTTAAGTTTCTCATGAAATTCATCAAAGGAGGAAATAGACATTCACAAGCAATTTTTTTAATTTCAATTTTTTACTTTTGTGAGAATGAAAGGATAATTTTGTTAGTGTTTTATTAATATAGCTTAGTGCTCAATTTATATGAACAAAACATTAGTGGAATAATGCAAAACAAATTGTTAGGCTAGTGATTCTCGGATTAAATAATTTATGTCGACTTATTATTATACAAACTGTCTCAACACAAGTTTAAATAAATAAAAAAAAATATAACAGCTCTAAAATTTATTAAAAAACTGCTATAATTCAATTTCTTATCATTCCTGCTACTATATCGTAGCCATATAACGGTTTTTGAGAGTAATTTATCCGCTGACAGTGCGAAGGATATGTGCGACTGCGAGAACGATGAAACAAAAAAAAAATGAGGAGATAATAATGTACTTTAGAACTAGCCAATGCTATTTAGCTGATAATATCAAATGGAGAATCCACAATTATAATAATACACTGGACAAGCCGATGGCAAAACTTTATCTATAATAATAATAATTATAAGAAAAAATGAATAAGTCGGGACCTTCTAAAATGTAGTCTATTTCAATTTCTCAAGAGAAAGATTGTGGTGGAAAGTGTCAGTAGGATGATGTTTTTGAAAACTGCCCACCCAAAACAAGCTCAAGAGATTGCTTTTTCATATTGACTTACGATAAAAAACGAATAGTGATATTCTTTTAAGTAGAGTGGAGAAAAGGTTGGGCCCTTTTTACATTGCATGTTGATGGCTAAATGCTGCACGGCTGCCGTGTAGCAGCCATCCAATGCCACTGCAAACCACTGATTGACAAACAGTTTCTTTCCATTTAATAACCGAATGTTTTAATAACTATTTCAAGAGTATACGGCAAGTATACATGCAGAAACAAACACCACATATTTATAATTACCTTAAAGTTTCTCATGTAATTCATCAAAGGAGGAAATGGTCATTTGAAAATTTTATTTTTCCATAGTGTCTTAAATAAGGTTTAAAATAAGCCCACTTTCTCTCTCTTTTCATTGATAGTATGCAGCCAAACATGCCGTTTGTCATGTTGTTAATTGTTATTAACAAATTAATAACATGTGTAATTCATCTACAATTCATTATTACTAGAGACCAGATTTTTGTGCAGTTAAAAACTTAAAATGTGCTAAAGCGTGCAGTAAAAACCCCAAAATGTGTAAAATTGTGTATATAATACAAAAAACTTGCAAAAATCATCATAATATTAATAAATGGAAAGCTTATCTAACCTTGTTTAATGTTTACATGACAATGTTAAATCTGATGTAATGGATGGTGAATTAAGAATGTTTTTTATTTTTATGATCGATTGAGACTCACTTTCTTCTAATTCGTTCATGAATTCGTTAAATATTTTAAAAGTTTCTACTCTCGCACATTGCTGCATTTAACCATGTCCCCTATCATGTTAAAACGGGTTCTGGCAGAAGTTCACATTGAATTACATTGCGATACTTCATCACCCAAGATGGATATTTGAACTTTTTTTCAATTCTTCACAAATTTATTGACTTCCAAGAAAATTTCACCTACTTTTTTAAGAACTCGATTCAACTCATTGAGCTAAGCATGTGGTGCAGATCATATTTGGGTAAAAGGTTTTGAGCACTTTGATCAAGTAAGGCGCTGCATCTGACTGACAATAACAGAAGGATTTTGTTCAGGGATTAAGAATTTTTAAATAAATTCAGTAAGCTGTCATTAATAAATGCGAGACTGTTTCATGGTTAGTACTCAAAAGGACGTTAAATGAAATTATCGAAGGTGCTGGTTTAATTTCATGATGAAGAATTGCAACAAGAAGATTGGAAATGTAAATACCTCATTCATCAGTAGTTTCTTTGACTGTGGAGTACATGTAATGGTTTTCTATTTTTTCACTGATTTTAATAATCGTCGAATTAAAAACACATTCCAAATTTTTTTTTTTTAACTTACCTTATTTGCAATGTTCATCAATTTGAGATTTTCTGTCGTGTCCTAGTTTTCTCACAGCACGAACAAAATACCACCTTCCTATAAATTTTTAATTCAGGATTATCCTTTATCAATTGTTTCAGTTTTGATAAAACACTCGCGCCCATTTTCAGGATTTTTAACATAAAACCCTGTACTAAACTGAGGACTGAGCCACCTGTCTCTGCCTTATATTATACTCATTAATCTGTGAACTGATTAGACATAAAATAAAATATGGAGGAGAAGAAGAATTACGCTTTTTTGATGAAACCATTTGCTTCTAGGAATAGGTCCATTTTCTCTCCATATTTACCTAACTGTGCAATACTGTGAATTACGATCTTTTCCCATTTACTATCTCGATGGTAATGTTATTTCTCTACATTTTAAATTTCAAATTAAATCAAATATCTAATAAAAACATAATAATTTCATTTCTAAATAGAAATTTAATTGAGTTAATTTTTTCATTATTTCCTTTAAAATTAAATTAGATGACATTGGACCAATTGTGCAATAAAAAGCGGATTCATGCAATTTAGCTTAAAAAGTTCAAAGTGTGCAATTTTGTGCAAAATAAAATTTGGAAATAAGCTACCTTAGGTCACGAAATGGATGGGAAAATGGTTTAAATGCAAGGAAACAAAATGTGCAATTACACAGAAATCCGGTCTCCAATTATAACAAATTAGCACACCACTCGACCTCAAATTGAGCTTATTATAACAAAAAAACTTGCCTAATAACATATCGTGTTGCCCGTTCGGATTATTCCCTTAGGATTTTTGTCGCGCGGTCAAAACCAAATAGTGTGAAAGAAGTCTTATGCAATATAGTATAACACAGTTGGAAATACAGAGAGTCTGTGGTTTGAATCCCACCCCGGTCACCCCATTTTTTCTTTAGCTAATACTAATTGCAACAGTGGGATTACAGACCACAACTAGTAATTGTTAATGTACTTATAATTACACACTTCCAAGTCATGTTTCTTTGCAAGAAAGTAAACCTAAAATACTACATTTAATAAACAAAAGAAAATAGATAAGTGGAAGATCCCTCAATGAAACTGTGACTATACCAACTTTAAATTGAAATAGATAAATTTTACTTTTTGTTGGTACATCTTGAATATAATGAAAACAACTTGTCTGCCCATAATATATATTTGTGTTCCTAACCGCTTTTGGTAGGACAACCGCCAAAAGCTCTTGTAACAACAAAGGCATATTGTGGGGAGAAAATTTGTTTTCATTGTATTGAAATTGTAGTGAACTTTGTTAACAATAATGATGAAGTATTGAGAGCTTTGCTGAAACATTATAGGTAATACTGGGGATGTCGGGACTGGCCGACGTCAATGACAAGCAACTGGCTGCCCAGGGCTGCATTCTTTCCTCTCTCACCAGGTATTCTCTTTCATCTTTTACAAATAATACGTATATAAATAATATTAGCATACCAAATTATCAATATTACTTATATTTTATATATTAATAATAGTAGAACAGCTAATCACATTACATATTTTGTATTTGTGAAGAGCATGCACTCTGTCATCTATAATTGGTAATTCTTTCCCAGAAGGCTAGGCAAATAAGTTTGGATAAGGCTGAAATACTTTCCATGACATCCCTCTAGGTGTCAAAGCCTATCTAACTGATAGAGGCAGTTTTAGAATTAACAATTTATATTCATTAGGAACAAGTGCCATTTTGTGGGTAGGAATATAAAGGTCAAAGAGCCAGAATTTTTTGTTCCAGCAGTGGGCTGAGTATTTGAACTATAAAATATTGTATATATATATAAAAGGAGGGTGATGAGAATTGATGGTTTGGAAAAGGAATGAGCCAAGGAAATATTAAACCCGGAAAGAGCCACTCTAACTCGATGTAGATGTGGGAGACGTGGAAGCGTTGCAGAGTCTTAAAAGCACATCTAAGGAAGCAATTCATGATTCACTTCAACTGTTCCTGGAGTCCCCTCATGAGACCCCCATGCACCACACAGCCATAGTCAAAGTGTGAGAAAATGAGGGAGGATACAAGGAGTTGACGTGTAAACTGGTGGAGCTGATGGTGAGAGCGATGGAATAGTTTAAGGGTACCTATCGACCAATGGGAAATTTGTTAGTTTCAGGAGAGTCAATGGTTATCTCTAGGTTTTTAATGGTGGAACAGAAAGAGACAGGATGGTCATCAAGATTTACCTAGTCCAGCCATAAGTTCTGTTACAACCTTCGGACTTAGATAAAATTATATAGTCTTGCTGGTAAAAAAAGTGTCTCACTGTTTGTTGTTTATATTCGATATGAAGCTTATAATCCCTTTTAGTTTATTTCTGAGTTTTATTTAGACGCAATGAGAGAAGCCTAGAAGAAAATTGACATGCCGTTATTGCTCTACAGGGTGGGTAAGTCTAACTCGGACATTTTCCAAGCTCTTAAACCATTAGGAATTTATCGAATATTTGTGTGGCGCACAATTAATCGCTTCATTGTAACCAAGTCTGTAAAGTAAAGAGGAGGAAGTGGAGCCGATAACAATTGCCTGAGTTTTCACTGCGTTTAAACTTAGTTTATTCAGGTTAGCCCAGGCACTAATCCAATCTAAGTCTCCCTAAATCTTGGGAAGGCTGTAAATAAATCGGAGGGGGGATTGCCACATAATAACCAGGATGGAAACCCAAGTGGAAAGGATTGAGAATTTTGGACTGTTTACAGAAATTGGAAATTTGGGATTTGACTTGTCTTTCCAGTGGTTTGGAGGGGTTAAAAAGGTTAGGCTTTTTTTTCTTTTCTTTTTTTTTAGAGGTTGGACTTATGCTTTTTTCCAAGAAGTTGGGAAAACTGAGTTTGAAGGGATTAATTATAATTATAATCAAGTTTGAAGGGAAAAATTATATGTATGAAGAAGAACAGGTAGGAGGACTGGAAATCCTAGTTTTATTAACTTGAAGGAATTCCATCAGGACCAGGAGTAGTGCTAGTGCAAGCTCTCATTACTGTGGTTATAAGATCTGTGGGAGAGACATGGTTAAAATAAAAGTCATTGCCATTAAATGAGGGCTCACAAGAACTATAGGATAAGGGAGGTGGTAAAATGGTTGAGAAGGGAGATAAAAAATAAGAGTTTAGTTCATCAGGTGACACTGTGAATACCTCTGAGAAGGAGAGGGAGAGTTTTCGGAGGAGTTACCATTTGGATTTGGAATCAGCAGCAGAGGAGAGGGCTTTATAAAAGTACTTGGACTTCGTTCGCCAGTTTGTTGCCTGGGTCAAGTTTGCGGAGTACACTCATCGTCTGATAGTCATCTTCAAGACTTGTGAATCTGAAGCATCTTCAGGCAGCCTCACGCTTTCTTTGCAAGTCCCTGATCTCCTGCCATATCCACAGAGCAGGCCGGTGACAAAAGGTACAGGTTTTTAGGGGTGCATGGGTATTAGTGTTATTAAGGAGGCAGTGAAAATGCCCACCATGGAGTCAATTGTGGAGTAGCGTAAAATATTCCAATCCAGGGCTTCGAAATCCAGTAGGATATTTTTGGAGTTAGGGTATCTATATTGAAACAGGTTTTAGGAGGAAAATATGGGGGTCTGGATATTATAGGAGATTTGGATTAGGTCAAGAGAGAAAAGGAAAGCAACAGGCATCTGAGAAGATTTGCAGAGGAGTAGATAATGTGGAGGACCAGCCAATTATCGGGACCAACTATTTACCCTAAAGAGGACTTTATTTTGAGTTGCCCCTAACTTGAGTCTTTTTTTTATAAATTGGATCCAGCAAACTATTTCACACCATAACTTTATTATATTTAAGTCAAGCTCTTTCCAGCCTCTGGCAGTCGTCTTATGATCAAGTTTTACAAGATATGGGATATATAAAACTATGTTCAAATTATTTTGCATTAGGATGTGCTAAAAATTTAATGAAAAAACAAATGAATTCTACAGTAAGATGGGGCTTTTGCATGTTTTTTTTTAAATACAAACTGAAAAGGGAAAAAAAATTATTAACTTGCAACAAATAGTAAGCATTAGGATTAGGACGTTAAGGTTGTTGGGACAGACAAAAGGAGCGATTGAAAGAAGCAAATAAGTAGTGAGCTTGGGTTATGGAAATAGACGGAGGTTTTGAGTTTGTACAATAAAAAACAACAACATCCAATAATCCAAATTAAACAACAAAAAGGTTTGCTAAAAGCATTAATAGTTACTTAAAAAATAGTGAAAAATACTAAAATACACTCATAAATTAGTGGAAAAAGTCTTTTTGTTTTTTTGAGCTTTCAATAGTTTTAAATGAGTTAAAATTTAAATTTGATGATCATAATATGCATTACAGCCATTGTTTAATGATCTTATTGTTGAGCACAGGGTGCTGAAACACCTGGGTTGCCCACATGGGTGCGCAGATGCCCAGCGTGGGCCCCCGGCTGACTTCCTTCGCTCCCAGGTCCACATCCTGTTGGGACGACTTCACAAGACCTCAAGCCGCCACTTTCTCAAGTTCTTTAGGAACATGGTCACCACTCAATCGATTGCTGAAATCATTGAATTCTTCCATGCCTTCACTGGCTTCTGTGTAGATCCTGGATCTCTTCTTTCACCATTAAGTAAGTGCCATTATCCTAAAAATTTATATTTATACTACCTTATACAAAGAAACTTAGTTCAATAATTAGACCAGAGGAAAAAGTTTCTTTGAATTTTATAATTTTTCTTTAATTCTGCTTACTACATGTACAGAGGGTATTTAAAACAAACCTAAATAAACAGTTACATAATGAAATACTGATTCATATATAAAGAAAGAAAAGAAATTACATAATAAGACTATAAAATTAATAGTCCTTCATTATGCTTATTTTTATTCTTGCATTGTGTAGCAAACACTGTTCACTAAATTATGAAATTTTGAAATGAGTAAATTTATGTGAGCTTGTGATGTTACATATATAGTATGATATAGTTCAGGGACAGGTTATCTAGTTTATTAGAGGATTTGTTGAGGAACAGTAAAGGTCAGCTACAGATGTCAAAAGTAAACAAAATAATAAGAAGCTGCCTTGTGTCTAATCTTTATTATTTTAAATTAGACTGGTCTTTTGATTACTTTTCTTAAGAATGTTGGTTCCCAAAATTTAAATGTGAAATTCATTTTATGAAAGAATTGTTTAAACTGTAATACATTTTGGTTTGCAGACGAGAAAAGAACTTGCAGTAAATCTCCTGACGCTATGCCACAGTCGTTGTTTGGCCCCTCTTCAACCAATCTGGAAGGTCATATCATTGGGGCAATCTTCAAAAAGTTTGTTACAAAACTAGTTGCAGCTTCAAAAGAAATCAAAGCTCATGAAAACATAGTTAGTAAAGTAAACTGTTTATAAGTGCTAATTATGGGATTGACAAGATACTAATTGTTGGCTTTCGCAGAGCCTCTACTGTGACGTGCGACTATTCACGAGCTATGTGAAGGAGGTCCACGGGAACGTCCTTCGGAGGGTCTCAATGAGTGGTCTGATAGATACGGCAGTGAGGCCACATCGCAAGGAGACCAACCTCCAGACAACAAGGGTCATTAGGTCACTACTTACTTAATGTATCTTAAATATTCAATAATAACTATTAGCCAAAGGATTATTTAAAACAGTGTTATCAATATCACAACAAATAATTCATAATATGAATATTCAATAGTTAATCTAATGATCAGTAGTATCTTTACCCCTATTATATCAAAGATTTATTTTTCATGCCATATATTTTTTTTTACATCAATTATGAATTGATTAGGCGAGAATACCTGAGTTACTTTCTTCAATTCTTGTTAATAAATCCGCTCAAACCACATTAAATATACAATTTCTATTGTTGATTCCACAAACTTTATTTTTTGGAATATCTTTGAATTTATTGTTGCATTCTTGCCTTTAATGTGTATAAAGGAAAAAAACAGACATAGGCTTTGGGTCTGGAAATCTGATATGGGTTTGAGATGTGACTTCAGGAAGCTAAAAATAGGTTAATATCTCTTTAAAGCATTTTTGAGTCCCTTAAGAAACAAAGAAATGAGAATCATTCTGGAATAGAATTGTTATAGTTTAGAATACTTTACCGTATGTTGGGTTTAATAGGAAATATCTCACTAAATGTCAACCAAAAAATGATTTTTTTAAGAAAACCTGAGGTGATGGAATGCTTTTGAGTATTATTCCTGGTTTTAGCAAGCAAAAATGTTTAAGGAATTGGTAAAAAAATCATATGTAGTTTTTTGGTTGCAGACCTGTGTTATGATATAATCAGCAGAATTACAGACCACTATCTCCTTAACAGTTGTAATTTGCTAACTCGTTTGATAGCTCCAAAAAAAATGAGCTATTGCTTTGCATAGAATCTGAATTTATAATCTAAAATCTATTACTAAAAGTCTAAATCATCTCTGAATGGATCAACTTTTAAATTAATATGTAGACAGGCTATGTCGATATATGTATGTACATCTTTAGTATTTTTTAAAATTAGGTAGATACTAAAATTTGGAAAGATAATTTTTTTTCTGGACAAATTTTATATCAGCCTTTTCAACTTAATAATTTGTGTAAATGCATAAAGTTATCGGTATTAGGCATATCCCTCAGAGTGAGCAAGACAGTATACATGACCATAGCTGCTACCTGATAGACGAAAGGGACTCAAAGAAACTACTGTTCAAGAAACGTAGCACCTCTTCCACATGTGCGGTAAGATTTTATTGATGCGATGCTTATCGATGTTGTGTACTGCATGCATGACGCCTCATCCTTAATAAGGTGTACTGTATGTTTCAGAGTGTCGTCGAAGCAGAAGGGGGTGACGAGGTGCAGAGTCCTCTAGGCAATATGCGCAAGAAACATCATATCTTGACCCCACGCCACAGTCAACGCAACTTTCACCAGCTCCACAAGAACTCCAGATTTAAAATAGGTGGGCTGGGTATGTCTAACAGCTAGCGATTGAGGTTAAAACCTTCTTAAAACTTAACTATTTACAGTGTCACAGTTCATTTGTACCTTTGTGTTTTAACTATTTTAATTTTGCTTCATTTCATCAGGTAAGTATAACATAAAGAAATACATATGTTATTATTATTTACACATACCCATTTGTTGCCGCAATACTTATATTATGTATACTGGACCTGTTATATTTTAGATTTAGTTACACTGTCTTTCTAAAAGGACAATGCTTTTTGGAAACTTTCAAGGCTCCAGCTAATTAACTAATTATAGCTAAAATTGTATTGACTCATTCATCAGGAGAAAAAGATGTTATTACATTTTATGAATAACCACTGATTTAGCAAGTTTTATTTAAGGTGATCTCAGGGTATTAGCACAAATTTGGTTATTTAAATATTTTATAAAATATAAATAGACTTATTAAATGTATAAACTTTTGAAAATATACAACAACACACAGCTTAATATAATTAAAATAATATTTATCTAATTCTGGTGCTACAAAACATGACTTATAAATAAGTAATTTGTTTTTGATTGTTTATGTTTGGGTTTCTTCAACTCCAAGTCATCCTTCTCTCTTCATTCATGGTCTAGCACAAAGTGTACTTTTGTCGTCAAATCATCCCAGTCTCTCCTCTCTGCTGGTCTAGCAATAACTGAACTTCTTTCTATCTCCAGTTGAAACACTCTTCTACTCTCTAACTATCCTTTATTAATTTAAGTCAATTCCATCCCTTGCTACCTGGTATGTACCTGTCATTCTCAAATAGGTCTTAAGGATCCGCCTTTTCTTGAAAACAAGGGTTTATAGTTATGAAAATCTAATGAACCCCTAAAGAATGATTGTTGTTTGCAATTTTGTTATTGGGAAATTTTATTGGTTGTACTTATCTGTTTATTGTTTAACCATGTACATATTTGTTGTGAGCAGTGAGCTGGCTTCGACGTGAGGTGCGACGAGGGGAGTCAATGGACTCCCAAGGGAGTGGAGAGTCTCCTTCTGAAGGGGCCCTGGTCCACCATGCTGCGCAGCTTCATCACTCTTACAGCAAGACTTCCCAGAAAAGCACTTCTAGGTATGCAAACCTGTTTTTGATCAGATCATTTTCACCTCTGAAATAAAACGAATCACATTCAGGTTAGACAGTGATTGGTTTGTCTGATCAAACAGCTACAGTTTGTTTGCTAAGAGAATGCTGTTGAATTTGGAAAAAGAAAAAATTGACTAGAGAAGCCATGAATCGAAAGATTGGTGACATCGGTACATAATGAGTTTGTAAAGTAAATGGGGATAAGATGTAGGGAAGCGTTGGATAGTTCTGTAATTGTCGTGGATAGGCATTCTCTTGGCAAATGGACAGTAGTTCAATCATCAACGAACAAGATGCAGAAAAGATAATTGAATCAATGAGTGAACGATCATCTTCAACAAGATGATCAACACTAATTATTAAATGGAATGATTACCTTTAAAAACTCAGTCTTGGTGCAATTTTTTTTTTTTTTTAGCACATTACAGACAAAGAGGTGGAGGATATGTTGTCTTTAAAAATTAAATTTATTAACATTTTAATGTAATGGAAGCAGAGGTAGATACCAGAGGAATTGGTAATGTATTCACATAATCGGTCCACCATCCGTTTTACTCCTATCTTTTGAAGCAACTTTAACTAACTGATGCTCACGGTGTCTCTCTGCTGATCTACATCCTGACACACTCCCCTAACGGTTCATTGGGCACATCCATATTTTCATGTACTTGTTTCAATTTAAATTTATGCAATTTATTTTAAAAACATATATTTCAAATTAATCCTTAGGATTATCATTACAATAGATAACTTGGGAAAATTAGGGGGAAAAAGGCCTGCTTGGTAAAATCTGTCACTTATAAAAAGAAAATTGAAACTCTTCGAAAAGGCTTTGATAAAATTTTAAAAATTCTCACACCAATATATCTGAAGACTTCCCATATAAAATAAGGAAAGAGTTTAATGTATAAATGCAAGAAGTAGAGGTAGCTCAGCAATACTGAAACATGATAAATTAATCAAAAGATATGTGTAGTTTAGAAGAACCCAAAACATACTTATAAATAATCCAGTATTAAAAAACAGTAATTATTTTATGGCTTGATCAAGAATATAAACTGAATGAAAAAGACGGTTGATATCTCTGAATCAGATTCGAACAGTTCTGCACAGCTTGTAACCAAACCAAAACAAGAGAGAAATTAAGAAAATCACTGTGGGGGAATTGAGAATAATAGCTCTTTTTGAACAACTAATGAATCAAATAAACAAAACATATTAGACATGAAAAATTTAATAATTTCATCGAAACACTTGAAAACAAATGTGATAAAATTGTAAATAAACTAGGCAAAAAATTTGAAAATTCTGTTAAAAATAATTTAATCACAAAACTGAATGAAAGCGATAATGAAAATTCAGATGTTTTAAATTGTGGAAATGAAGAAAAGCTAATTGTGGAAACACACAGAGATAAAATTAATGTCATTGTGTTGAACTGAATAATTTTATAAAGAATAAAAAATCCGAAATGCAAATGGCCAAGATTGAATTTAAAAAAGTTGTCAGACCAAATGACGAAATAGAAGAAAATAATCAAAATACAACTGGATGAATTTTTAAATGTTCCCATAAATTCAAACAATTGATTAGAAATTTTCATTGTCTCGGTAAATAATCCTGATAATAATGCTCAAAGCATGTCTTTAAATGTATACCCTCCTATATCAAAGTTTTAATGCAATTCCAGTTCATTTTGTTTTAATTTCCTAAAATTAATTTAGTAACCGTACTTTTCACTGTAAATCATATTTCCAATTTTGATTTTTGCATTGATACATTATCAGGGGAATAACAACTCCTACTGTCCTTTATTTTTTATATTGTGTAATTGTTTTTATTCATACTCTATTCTTTCTTTCTCAAATCAAATTCTCTGTATATAATCTTGTAACATAATGTTTAGTTGATGGAGTACATTGAGACAATTCCTTAAATTTTCTTTTATTTTAAAAATGGAAATTTGATTGTAATTGGTATAGTATAGAATACATGATCATGTTTTTTTTAAAAACATTTTGTTTATACAATGTTCATGAATTGTTAAAATATAGGGTGTCCCAGAATTAACGCAAGATTTGATTTAAATAGAAAATACAGTTTTTAGTATTTTTGTTGTTATTTTTTTTATTGAATTAGAAAGTAAATAGGATAGGGTTATTTATGGATTAACACAACGGGCAAATGGCCTCCACGGCTTTGCTGGCACATACGCACTCTTTTGTCAAAATTTTTCATGACCATTCGGCATAAATGTGGTTGAATTTCGTTGATGCAGCGTTGAATTTCCTATTTTAACAAACGGGATGTGGGCTTGTTGACATACACCTTTGACTTCAAATAACCCCATAAAAAGAAATCTAAAGGTGTTAAATCACACGATGATCTAGGGGGTCAATTCTGATCACCGAAACGAGAGAGTACACGACCTGGAAATGTCTCATGCAGTATTTGAATTGTTTCAAGGGCTGTATGGCATGTGGCACCATAGTTTATTGTCAGATGCTTGAAATATGTGAGTTGTTTATAATGGCAGGAAAAGAGAGGTGTTGATGACTATTTTGTGGAGTTTGCGGCGGGTCAAACATATTTTACTCTAGAGCCCTCATGCCGCTCATTTCTTTGTATTATATCGTATCATTGCATGGCATCATATCACCTCATACAGCATATTTGGATATTGGTGGAGTCTACAGGAGGCTTGCATTGAGGCTGCATTGTTTTTAGAAAACACAATATTTAGGATGGAGCAAGCATTTGATGGAAAAGTTGTGAAGAACTCAAAAAAAGTATATGTCTTATTTTTATTTAAAATGTTTGATTGTCAAGTTCACTACTGAGATATAATAAATTATAAGTTAAAAATTTACATTTTTTTATTAATAAATTAAGTAAATATTGCAACATATTCTACCTAAGCAATATACATTTTTAAATAAAACTTAATTTCACCTTAAAAATGTCATTATAAGGTATTTAAAGTTATTACCATATAATAAAAAAGTATAACCACATATTTAATGTACCTACATGTTATTGATTAACATTGCATTATTTGATTTTTAGAATTGCGAATTGTTTTTTTTTGGCGTTCTTAGAGGTTTATTTTATTTTTTTCTGTTTCTTTTTCTTGCTTATTGCTTATACAAGCCATAACTTGTTAGCTTTAAATTATTGATTTAAATGGTAATTCCTGGACAGCGCTCAGTAAAAGATACTATTTTAATTTCTAAAGGGCAGTAAGCTGATAAGTAAATTTTACATTGTGAATTTGTGAATAATCGTTCTTTATGTAATTTTTAATTAGGACACCAATGATCCTAGTGGCTAAACTGTGCTTAAAAGTAATAAATAAATGGTAATTGTATATTTGTTGTATAAGTTCAACTAAACTTTGATCAACAAATATTATCCTAGGATTACTAACAATATTATATGAAGCCAACTTGTTGCTATGAGGACAAGTGTATTTGCAATAAAATAAATAAAAATAATAAATATTTTAGTGTTGGGACCACTCTACAAAAAGCTCGTAGGAGAGTAGAAGACCAATTTACAAAGTTTGGATTTGGTAGAGGAAAAAAGAAGGATGGAAGCATTGAAGAAACTCAAGGAAGTTGTATGTATTTTGTTTTTTTAGATTACTTTTTAGTATTCTTCTGCAATATTCAGTGACCTTTAGATGTAACATTTAAGTAATGCCATTATATTTAATTTATTAATTAAAATTCTGAAATTATAAGTACAGTAAGTTATTTCAGCCACTAAATAATGTGAAGACTAACAATGTGGCATAAATAAATAGTAAATAAATTTCTGATTAGTACTGTTATTAATCTAAATATTTGGTTATATACATTATAAAATGGATAAAGATTTTCTAAAGGAATATTCGACAGCCATTTTTTGGTGCACTAATTTTATTTTAAAAGATCATAAATTTAAATATGAAAATAGAGCCATGTCACTTTCAGACCTAAGCAGAAGAAACTCTGTTGAGACTGCGGAAGGGCGAGGGAGAGACTCGGAAGTAGTAGTGCTGAAGGCGAGGCGTATGGTGCACAAGGAAACATTAGTTGCAGGAATGAACAGACTTAGCTTGCTACTGGAGATCTGCCATCCAGCGACCCTCCCACATCCTCACCTCCTTGCTGCAGTATTGGATCTGGTAACTGTTTTAGTTATCTCTTCAATTATCTTTCTGTTATTTTGTTTCCCCAATTATCATCCCCAAGGCAGAACAGGAGTAACCTTGACGATGGTTTGTAGTAAGGCTTGTGTTCAGTGTATACTCCACATTGTACCAATATTAATTGTAGCAATTTGCTACAAATGTTTCTCAGTTATAATCTTCACTTTCAATAATATATTATAACCATCCTTTATCTTCGCTTAAATTTTACTTGCTTTTTTATAGACTAAAGTGAAATTTATAAAAATTCACTATGAATAACAGTTTATTTAATAATGTTCATTTAATACAATCTCAGGGTTCTTTATAATTCTATTGCATAATTTTGTCTATTTCAAATGTTCCTTATTAACTAATTGGCTATAGAATTTTAAATATAGTTACCTAATCATTTGGAAACAATGATCTATAATAACATGAATATATTCTTCATTGTTGGGGGATAGGTAGTCCCTTCACTCCTAGTGGCTTCTTGCTTCCATGCTGGATTCCATTCACTCAAGCTTCTAACTAAACCAAATCATCTCGGTCTGACTCCTGGGAATGTTCACCAATAATTCTTGTGATGTTCCACAAGCTGCTACCAATCCTGCCACACAACTTCTCCCTCCCAATATAATTGGTTTTCCCAGGTATTCATATCCCTTGGTTACCTATTTTCCCATTTCCTACCTGGTTATTAATATTAAATTATAATTATATTGATCATAAAAATATCATTTAAATAATGTTATTTAACCATCTAGATTTAAAATTTGGCTTTAAGACATTGGGTTGTGGTTTTAGCCAAATGCTCCAATCGTATGCCGGGCTGCTTTCTTGCTTGAGTGCGCTAACTTTGTACACTCATGCAACAAAGGACAGTGGCCGTCCTGGTTGAAGCACAACTTGCCAATGCTGCGACCTTCCGGACCGCCCCCAACCAACAGACCTAACGCCAATAGCACTAGGCGTTCTCATCTTCTGCAGAGGACGGCAGGCAATACTTTCTACCAATGGGCTGAGGTAACTTCTTTGTCAATTAGTATTTTTGATATTAATAGCTTGTAGATATTTATAGTTGTTTAAGCCAGCTTATAAATACCTTGCTAATAGTGGTCAACTAAAGTTCTGTAGGTTTTGGTTGGATGGAAAGTTTTGTCTAACCACAATTTTGTTTGTTCTTATACAAAGAAAATTTATATTACAAATACATACATTGTAATATTTTTTTTAATCAATTAATTAAAAGCATGTAAATTAAACTTATAATTTATTAAAACTCAGGAGGCTCCTTGACAACCAAACATTCACATTATATAAAAAAAAAAATTAAGATGTGTAGTTTTTTAGTTGTTCACAAATTTAGTATCGAATGGTTGCCTTCCTCGACCAAGTATTGTATATTGTGATCCCAAACAGCCCAAATACAATGCTGCCTCATTGGCCTCATGTAGAATCTGCCAATATGCAAATATGATTTATGAGGTGATGTGATGGCATGCAATGAAACGAGGTATTACAAACATATTGTCATCATTAGCTCTCTTCTCATGTAATTCCAAATAATTCACAATATCTCCTTCTAAGCATCTATCAACAACTTCTCTCTCCTAGTTACTATAAACAACTGAATTTCCAGTGTTCCAATTACTGACATACTTCCTGCTGTTAGATTCACTTGTTTTAAATTAAATTTTCATTATTTATTTTATATCATTTAATAGTTTAAATAATCCTTTCAAATCACTTTTTAAAAATAATATTACAACATATACATCAATTTGTTTAAATATTAGACCAATAACAGTTGAAATAGAGAAATATAATTAATTTGAAATAAAAAGTTGGGTTGAAAATGTTTTTTATGAAATATGTTCACTGTTTATTCACTACTTTTTAATTGTTTGCATGTTTTTATCTGATGAGCATTATCTGGATGTAGGCTGGATGATGACTATATCTTTGAAGTATTGTCAGTACTGGGTGGGTGGCATCAGCAGTTTAGTTTTTAGGGGGACCTCTTGTATTGTCACATTGTTTGGGCTCTTGTATGGATTTAGATATTTTCAAATATTTCGATCTTTCTTCAGCTGATCTGTTTCTATGTGATAATAAAATGGGTTATTTTTTATTCGGGTATTGGATTTTTCCATACATCCTGATAGGTGTTAAATATATTAAATTTGTGTGGAAGATTCGCGTGCTTTGCCAAATATGGCAAGTATCGGCAAGATGTTGGGCAAGATCCAGGCTTCTTATGAAAACCAAGTGAATATGTAATACCAATGCTACAATGGTTTTTTTTTTTAGATTGAAAATGTGCACCTCTCATTGGTTAAATGATGATTTAATTTAATATTGAAGTATGAAAATCTTGGTGCTTGTTGTTTTTCGTAGTGGTGATATTTGTGTGCGATATTTATGCAACACAATGTCGGTACTAACATAGAATAATAAACAATACTTTTTTGACAACACCTAGTTAAGTGAGTTGTTTACTATTTTAACAGATGATAGGACAGAGACTTGAAGAGATGCTGGCAGAGGACAAAGTCCATGTTCCTCATGTCATCTCAAGCCTGCAAGATGAAAGCAAACAAAAAGAGCTCCTGGTCGAAGATGAAGAGGAAGATTTCCTCGATGAAGGTAGATTTGTGTTTAATCTATTGAGCATGATCAAGTAGCAGTCTCTCCTCATTGACGGTTGTTAGCATCACTTGCCCACTAGCTAGATAGTGTCAGGCCAATCCCAGGTTCTAGGGTCCACAAAGATAAGTTTTAATGTGTTTAGGTTATGTATAAGTAATATCCTATTTTTTATCTATTATCTATTTATATTTTTACAATAATATATGATACAAAAAGTTTTATTTTAGTTCATGAATTTATTTATAGATTGTTCATGGTTTTTCAGGCCCATTCTGTACAATTTGTAAACATATTTTAATAATGTAAATAAATTTACTATAATGATTAATTTTAATCCATTAAGCATAAAGCAGCTTAACTTGCATAATCTACTATCTTCAAGTAGTAGTGGTTCTTGTAAGTGAGCTATCTGGACTAGGCTGAACAGTCACAATTTATAATTTAAATTTCAAGAGGTATCTTTTCCTAAACAGCTTTGTCCTTCATAGCTCTATTGGCAATAAAGCATTCACCTCTATACTTAGCATCCGTTGTCTTTTGCGATTTGTGTCCTGAATTGGGATTTCCATAAGTTCTGTGACTAGAGCCTGGTGACTTAAGTGCTATATTATTATGTTTTTTATTTTATTTAAATTTATCTTATTATTTATTATCTGAGGTTTAAGGTTCTGTTAATAAATAAATAATTCTGGCAAAAAGGGGAATTTAATATTACAAAAAAAACTTTCTTAAATTAATTATATAAATATGTGTTTACAATTTTGCTTCCTCTTCTTCTTTAATCCTCATCAATTATCTTCAATCCAAATCAATCCTTTTTCTTTTCGTGCAATTTCTCTTCCTGGTTCTGCTATAAGTCCAATAACCACTAACCAAAAGAAATTTTTAAGTTTTTCTTACACTCACAATCTACAGCTAATATGTCTCACGGGCTGACCCAAACTAGAGTGACCTAACTCATGGTGTTCCCAGCAGAACAACAACAGCCATCTTGTTTTTCATAACCTTTGCTCCTTTGTTTTGATCGCCTTCTTGATACACGGTTCGATTAAACCTTTTTATTTCAAATTCTTGATAAATAAATTTTACAATATCAAATATCACAACAATATATTTCCTCAACCTTAAAACAACAACATTATTTATTAATTCATAGACATTTTATAAAATTTCTCAGTATGTGAAAGTGAGCTGTTCTTATAATGTTCTTTCAATTTTATTCATCGTATCTTTCTTTAACAAAAACTATTGAGAGTCGCTCATGACATTTTCCATGTCAATGTTATTTTAGAGGTCAACCGCCCCCCCCCCCACCCAAAATATCTGAAAATTCCAAAAGATACAGCAGGATACCTATCCTAGCTTTAGAGGCAGGCCAGTTCAAAAACACTATCTTTATTCAAATTATTTGAACAGAAAACTCCTTTATTAAAATCAATCTAATTCTAAAAATAAATTTTATTTGCTCATAAAAATATCATTGCCAATATATTGTTTGACTGCACTGTTATGATATTTAGCATGTGGACTGAGGAATGAGTATGGGTCTTCATGCCCCATGGCTTTGCGGCTGATAGCGTGCTCCCTGTTGCTGGAGATCACAGCGTTCTTACGAGAGACCTATCAGAACCTGCCGAAGGTGAGTGCATCTAGTAGAGGCGGCCAGTCAGTCCATGTCGGAGACAAGAAAGAGGCCAACCGCAGGTGGAGCATGGCCCTGTCCTCTATGGGGCACTCCCAGGCCTCCGCCCACAGCCTTCAGTCCATCCCGGACCAGGGTAAGCCATTCCACAGTACATCCACTCTTAGGTAATCTATCAGCAAGTTTTAGTCCCATCACCTAGAATTGTATTCATGTTTTTAACTTTTAACCTCAAATCTAATTTATGTAACCCAAACTCCTTCAAATGCATCTGAGCATAGCAGAATGAGGAGAAAAAATTTGTCAATTCTTGTTCATTTATTTTGTCCATTTTCACATATTGTATTAAATTCAAGGGGTTTAGGGGGAAAAAAAAAAATCAGCAAGTTCATCCCCTGAAATTGAATGTCAAAAAATATAAGATATGTTTAACATTTCATTTAACAGCCATCAATAATTATTATTAATACATGAAGTTAGATTTATCCATTAATATTTTTAAAGGATTTTCATATGATTTGACATAATGTTTCAGACATTTTAGACAATAAATATATTTTATAAGTTGTCTTGATTTTACCTTTGTTTAAAAATATTTGAGCTTAAATGAGACTTTAAAAAAAAATTATGAAAAATAAAAATATTTATGTATGTTTGACAAAATGTTATTTATTAGAAAAGCTTCTAATGTGATCAATTAAGCAATTAATTAGAAGCTTTTAGCTTGTGTTGGTTTTTTTACTCTCAATTTAAAACTTGAAATTATTAAAAATGAAATTGATAAAATAAATTTATATCATTGCCTTTGGTGCCCATCTTCGTGCGTCCTTTTAATCAATAATGGCATTTACTATATTGACCAGATCACTGATAGTCTTTAGGATGATATTTTATGTATAATAATTTTCATTGACTTGTTTATTGATTATTTACTATGTTGTACTCCACTATAAGTGGTAGATTACTATACATCCAATTATTGCTGATATGTTTTTATCTGATCAACTTTAACATGCTTATTGATTCATAAATTCAAGACTACTATATTGCTCTCCTCATTTAATCATTGCACTCATTTCAGTCTAGAAAACAACTGGACTTCTTTCCTCTATCAATCGACTTTCTCTTCACAGATCACATTGTTCACTTCTCGATGCCTCCAAAATCCTTTTACTATTCTCTACTGTTGATAAATGACATCATTACCCTAATTGAATGAAACAATTTTAATTACTACTTAAGAAATTAAATATCCCTACTGAATTTTAACTAGCTGTTAGTGTTTAACTTACTCTGTCACAGTGGAGCACCATGACAGAAGTCCTGCCATCACAGGTACCTGAACTGAGTAGGAAGACTATACATAAGAAAATAATTTTGTTTCAGGTCAGTCTGAGCGGAAAATCAGCTTTGTTTTGCAGGAACCTGATAATGAGTCTGAGGGGAGCAGCAACACTACGCTCACGATGCAGGTAGCATGCTTACTATTTGCACTTGATCTCTGCTAACTGTACACTGTCGTTTACTATTTGCACTTCATCTCTGCTAATTGTACACTGTTGTTTCCTTTATCATGGGTTCCTATAATGATGTAATGAGGGTTCTCTTGTGTCGTGTAGCCTGGATTCCTCTTTAAGCCGTCTCCACCTTGTTGTATTTTTGTGTAAACTCTTTTCTAGAACCTTGATATTTTAATTATGTACCTTGATCATAACTATGTTTAGGTAGCCTATAAAATATAAGTAAAATACTACCTATTGTGTTCTCTTGACAAATTTGTTTACACTATAAAATCAGAACTAAACCAAGTGAAACTTGTAATTATTTTCAAAAGAGAAAATTCTGTCTTCTGCGTCATCTCCCGTTAATTCACAGCTTGCCGTTATTTCACAGGCACAAATGAGGTCACTATAATAGGAGGCTTGAAAAACTTCTGGGAGGATTCTAGAATTAATCCTAAAACCTAAAAACCTCATCCTATCTGAATAAGGAAACCGGAATAAATAAATCTAACCATACTGTATTATTTACTAATTAGGTAATGTTAATAATAATTTATATTTTGTATTAAATAATGTAAACAGCTTTTTTGCTACTGGCTCGCCTTAATGAGGACGGGTGTTGCATATTACTTTTCAAACTTCCAGAGGGGTTTGGGTTCCAATGAGTAAACCACCACAACAAAATCACCTTACTAAGATAAGCTTATCTAGCAGAATCACAAACACTTGAACGTTAGTTTTTTCGGGCGCCAATTGTTAAGTTTAATATATATGAGGTTAAATTAGAAAAAACAAAATTTTCTTTAACTCTTTTAATCCACCAGTCTGTGACAAATTAATATGTTAATAACAATTTTTGTTTACCTTTATAATTATTTATATATTGATAAACTGTTAGTCCTTTTTTCTTCTCCCTTCATTCACTACACCAACAACAAAATCTTCAAATCTTCCCAAATTCAAATCTTCATCAAAGCGTCCCCCGGGATAACCAGCAGAACAACCTCCTAGCCATCTTGTTTTCCAAGTACCCCCTCCTTTTCCCAACTTGTTTGCAGCTCTTTTCTGCCCGCTAATTTCAAATTTAAATCAAAGGCAAAGCATCTAAATATTATGACAATATGAACAAAATTTATGATCCTGTTGGTGATCTATCCTGACTTAAAATTTTAGAACCCTCACAAATACCAAATATCCTGTGCTATATTGGAGGCAGCAGTGTACTCGAAGTAACAAGTGTTCACAAAGTATAATAGTACAACGGAGACAGAATTGCATTATACCTTACGGCTGCCTAAAGCTCTCACAACCAGCCACAAACTTGCTTCATTCCGTCAGTTCAATTTTTGTAATCACAACACTTCTGCACAAGATGTACCATTAACATAATCATTATTATTTCTATATGACAATTCTTTTTGAGCAATTTTCTGGTACATTAAACTTTGCTGACTATTATTTTGTGTTCTACTTGATGAGATGGAAGAAGGCGAGAAAGGAAGAAGACAGCGACCGCTGTTGCTGAGAAGAGGGACTGCGACCTCCGCAGTTCCTGGAGGATCGTTTAAGCGTCGCAGCCTCAAGCTTCGACGCAGCAAAGAGCCTGGGGGTGGGGGCTCATCATACGACGTTCCTCGATCGGCAGATCCAGATTGTATGATATTAAATCATTATCAGTTACACAGGGGGTCAGAGCATAAGTGGTGTAAGTCAAACAGTGCTTTCTCGAGCATGCACTCTTCAAATCTCTGATCTATGCTAACTTAGTCACGTTTTGATAATTTGTGGGTTGACATCTGTGTTTCAAAGTAAAATGGTTGTTTACATTTGTGCTCTGATACCTATTGAGCTATTTAGTTAGCCAATTGAAATAGTTCATTTACAACTTTATGATTTTTCTAGTCTCAAGAGTAAACAATTTTAAATGATGTTAAATGTTGTTGATGTCTAAGATTACTAGTCGACCCTTGCCGCTGGTTCTCTTCTTTCTATCTCCCAGTTGGTGTTTGATGTCTGTATTTGCTCTTCTGCAGGACCAATCGCAACATCAAATACAAACAGAAAGAAAAGAAAGAAGAGCCTCCAAGGATCGCAACAACATCGATAACATCTCAAGCCTTGATATTTAATGATTATTCAGACTAAGTCCAGGATTGAAGGGAAACTATTTTATGTTAGGAGCTAAGTATGCTGTGATGCTGCTCAGTGTTAGTAAATCTGTGTTGAGTAGCTTAGCTAAATGAACTGCCTGATTAAGATGGCACTGCAAGTAATTACAAGTAAGTAGCTTAGCTGTTTGCAATACTAACGGTGGAGACATTTAGTGACCGATCAAACTGTAACAGGTTCAGTCCAGCTTTTTTTTTTAGTTTATGTAGATAGATACTTAAGGATAATTAGAGGATAAATAGGCTAATTAGAGACAGAATACTAGTGTTTCTTAATCTATGAGTTTATTCAAAATTATGTAGGATTATCAACAGGTTTGGCTATTATTTTCAAAGACAAATTACAGAATATGACTAAATATTTATCAACTATGATTAACATAGTCAAAGAATGAATTCACATTAAAAAAAAGTTAGTTAAGTGTGAAATACTAAACAATCAGGGGATAATCTTGATAATAGTTTTATTGAATTATTTTTATTAGCGTGCACATTCAATAGTTGTTTATCTAACACCCCCAATTGACTGGCACTGTACATGGGAACTTATCACCATGGCCACAGCTATTTTATGTAAATATCTATAAAAATAATTAAATTTAAATAAAAATAAGTCATTAATCTGATTTTAAGTTTTTTTATAATTATAGTTCACTAAACCCCCTCTATACATATTTTTAATCAGTATATGGAGATCATTAATTTGATACCCTACACAAAATAATAAGAAAAAAATTATTTTTTCATTGTGAAGTAATTAACTGATTTATAAAACTTATTTTTCATGGGGTAATTTTATTTCTGTCACATCATTGGGAAATCAAATGGACCTACCATGGAAAATATTATGCCTTTAAAGAAATCACCGGTTGAGTTAAAGTTGGAACACGATTTTAAAGACTGAAGTTAGATAGAAGGAATATTTAATTTGATACCGTACTCAATAAGATCATAAAATATTTTTTAAATTACCCAGTAATCAATTAATTATGATTCATTATAATTTGCTATAGGGTGGGTTTTATTTTTAGCAACATCAAGGCATAAATGTAACTAACATGCAAATTATCATTGTTGGGATTACAATTTCATGACAGTTTCAACAATCTTGTGTATTTTTAGTACTTAAATGTTGTGTTTATAGGTCAAACAAGGGACCCCAAATCTTCAGGGACAGATAGACACACAGAAGGGTTTCTGAATTAAAAAAATATACAATGAAACCCTAACTATTCAAGTCAAATGTGATTCATCACACAATTAAGATTGTATAGACAGTTTTAATGAAGACCTGTAATGATAGCTCACCCAACTCCCAACACTTAATAAGAATTACTAATCAGGGTATCAAGATTGAAATAATTTGATTCCTTACTTAATATAAATAAATTAATTTTGTAATTATTAATTTATGACCCTTCGTTATTTATCACCACAGTGGTTTTATTTTTAGCACCATTGGAACATCAAATAAAACTACCATGCAATATTTCATGTCTCTAATAAAATTACTGGTGGAGTTATGAGGGGCCTAAACGGTTAATCAGGAAGGTTTAGGTCAGACTGACAGTCTGAATGACGTCATTTTAGCTCAGTTGGCATTGAGGCACCAAACAGTGTGGATCTGGTGCAATGTCTAATGATGAAAAATCTTGTTTGGCCATTATCCTGGCATTGAGCAGCAGGAGAAAAGTGGAACACACAGTATGGATGAAGAAGTTATATAAAAAACGGAATTAGTATAGTCATTTAACCTTGCTACGTAAAAGCAACCAATGCTTTAGATGATTATAAAAATGATTTCTGTATGGATGAAACCCTTTTTAACACTTTTATCACCAAGGAAGGTAGCACCAAATTTATCCAGACGAAATGCAGTCAGGCGTACAGTACCCCAAGTAGGCTTGAATACTTCATTCGTTCCAAATCCACTTCTAGGTAATATCCTTGACTACAGCTTTACGCTTTATTTCTCTGTAGAACACGAGAAGTTTTTCTAATGCTATTTGTTTTTTGTACTTGTTCATACAACCTACCTATATGGCTAGGATTCACTTTATTCCACAATTCAGGTAAAGTCTCATAAGCTTTGATAAAACATTTTAAACACTTGTCACACTTGTAAATTGTCAAAGTCATGATCTCAATACCAACACATTCGTCCTCTATCACTGCTGCACAAGACTAAAAACAAGCCTGACGGTTGCTACTACACCATTATTCAGACTGTCAGTCTCTCCTCCACTTCCTGATATTGAAACTTGGGTTTCAAAGTATCTGGAAATCAACCAGTCCAATTATCAGTCCATCAGTATTAACATTACACAATCAATCAGAATGTCATATTGACCATGTAGGGCCCTCTTTAAAATTGTGAACACGATGCCAATAACAGTTTTAATAAATTTTTGTAATTATAATTAGAGAAACAAAACATAAATTAGATGTGGTTAATCAGGATGTCAAGATATTCCTTTTGAAATCCTACTCAATATGATAATTTTTTTTTTCTTAGCTCTCTAATTATAAGATTAAGGATGAGGGAAAAATAAAGGAATATTTGGGTTGAGCGGATCCTTGTACTAGGAGTACCTGCTTGAAGGTGGTGTGAGGGAATTAAGGAGCGTGGGAAGCCTCGGTAGAGGTTGATTGTTGCGGTACAGTGGTGAGAGTCCACTGGTGGCTGATAATAAAAAAACTTTAATATCAATTAATTAATGACAGTTACTTATGTTTTATGGGAATGGATATATTTTTCACATCTTGCCAATATCAAATGAGAACTCCATGTCAACCTCCTTTTGTCCCTCTGGTATATGGTGATATATTTTGGTGGATGTTGTATTCTTGTACATTTATATTCTATATTTTGGTATTGAAAATGACAGCTATGCCTGTTGAAAGGCATTAAAAATAATAAAATTCTGTTTAGATAAATTTATTGATTATTGATTGTTTGTATATTTGTTAATAAAAGATCCAGTGGTCAACTGTCATCCGCTAGATATATATTAGAGGAGTAGTCTAGTTGCTAAAGGTATACTGAAAGAAAGCAGTGCACACCTTACCTTGATCGGAATCAATTTTGAGGACCACCACTTTGCATAATATGTTAGGTCTGCTTTATGCTTTGTGTGTTATTTTCCTGTGGTGAGATAGAAAGTAAGGGGCTGGACATAAATGCTAATTCTCATCTGTAAATCGCTTTGATAATGCCTGCCAATTTTTGTTATTTTACAATATCAAAATTGTTGCTTTTTTTTATACTTGTTATCATCCTATGAGATGAGTACAGTTTGACCTTAGTAATGCTCTAAATGTTTTGACAGGTTATAGTGTTTTCTCATTGGTAACTGTTTTCTCTTACTAGGCCAATACTGGTTGGTAAATTGCATACAAATTTGTAGCACTTAACCAATTAAATACCATTAGGTGACTTAGTGGCTGATTATATAAGATGCATTAGTTTCTTCAATCCCAATGTTTTGGCAATCTATTGCTTCGATTTTTCTGTTGTTGGATTATGGCCTCCTAACCATACTGAGAAAATAAAACAAATCAATGGTCCTCAAACTTGGATATGCTATGAATGCTATTTTTGTAATAGAAAGTAGATGTGATTAAAGTGGTGAGCAAGCAGAAATAGAGAACCAGAAGCATGGAAATGTTTTATCAGGAACCGCTGATCTTATTATATCTTGCAATATAAGCACTGTTTGTTGGATGCGGACAGTTAAGCGAAGTGACTCGCTCCAAAACCGTCGCAAAGTGAGCTCTCTATCGGACCGCTCAGACACTTCGGAGCCTGGTGCTGGGAGCGGAGAGGAGAGTCCTGGAGGTCTCTCGGATGCTCCCGAGAGTCCTACTAGTACCAATGACACCGATGACACTTCCAATATGCCCTGGCTCAAGGTATCCATGAACATTTTTAGCCATTAAAGAATGAATGTGTAAGCTTGGTAATTACAGATCTCTGTCTTTTTAGGTTGTAGTGCAAATGTTGAACTCTTACAACTATTTTTGCTCACATCAGCAGTTCTGTCATCCATTCTGCTATCGAAGGCATGCACGAGCAACAACCCGCCTTATCAAAGCTGTCAGACAGGTTCGCTATTAATATTTTCTGCTTTTGTTTTATCTCTGTCATTATTTATTACTGCAACTGTATAGAATTCAAAATATATTCTTATAGGTAAGGTTTTGAGAGGCAATAATAGAAATCTCCTATTTAATACATAATAAGCCAGCTTTATTTGTTGTTTCGTTTAGGTTAATACATTGTTTCCAAGGTATTGATGCTTGAAAAGAGATTCTTATGTATGTATATTTGCACTTTGGGTTGTTCATGAAGCTTTAGTCTCTCTACATTGTTAAATTATTATTAAACAGCCAAAACAGAACAGGCAAAACATTGATGATATTTTATTAATAAAAGGATGGTGGAGAAACCAAAGCTTGATGAACAACTTATAGTGCTTTAGCTATTTACATTAATTTTTATTTATTGAAAAGGTTATCATTATGAAATGAATGGTTTGAAGTATTTATGATATTTATATATTATTTATGAAACGACAAATTAAAGGAAATAGAAATTGAAGGAACATGGCATTTTTAACAAATAAAAAAAATTGTAAATTTCTAAAATTTTATGAAAAAACAAACCTTTTGGTTGGAATGACATTAACAATGATAATTATATTGTTGGCTCTGTATTACTTTATTTTTTGGAAAACCTTTGAAATGTTTTTTGCTTTACCATCATTAATGTGTCCTTGAGTTTTTTTATTGTCTATTATGAATTCTTTTTGTATTTAGGTTTATGGTGAAGAGTTTGGAATGGTTTTGAACATGCGAGAAGAAATTGTTGACACAAGTAACAAAAAAGAAGGAAAAAGAAGCCGTAAAGTTTCTGAACAAGCTTCCCCGAATCGAGGAAAGGATTCTAAACGGGATAAAGACAAGTAAGGAATATTTTTTGATTTTTGATTGAGCTGTTTCGATAATGGCAAATTTAGTTAATATTACAATTCTGGGTTCTTTTAAATTGGGAATGTTTTTTAATCCCTTTTAAATTAATTACTCATAAGATTAATTTTTCAAAGATAAGTAAATATATAAAAATATAATACAAAGTAAGCAAAGATTGAAATAAAAATGGTAATTGATAGTTCATCAATTTAGATTTGAGTGGATGTTTTTGTTGGAAATTAACTTAGTTTTATGAGCAGATTATTGTAAACAGATTTATTTAACTACAGCATTTCAAAATACTAACTTTTTGTAGGGCTGCATATAAGAATATTCTGTAAGATGGTCTGAGGCTGGAAATAAGATGCCAGCTATTAAATAAATTGTTGGAATACTTACTTCCATTACCAGACCACTTCCCACCCATAAATAATATGTCGAAACGTATAAATAATGTAATGTTATTTTTAAATAGGTTTCAGTTATCATACTGGACTATTATTTGTAAACAATTGTTAAATTTAATCCTATGTTTTAGTTTATGGTTACACATGTGTCGGTTCAATGGTTTTCTTTAATTATTACAATGGATTAGTAAAGATAGTTTAAGATTGATGACTAGGCTGTTTGTCCAATGTGATTAGATTGTATTAATATGATAAGTAGTAATAGAGAGAAGTAAAAAAAAAAGGTTAAATTCAAACAAGTGTGGCATAATGAAGGTGTGTCCAGTGGACTGTGGATCGGCAGAGAGATCCTGTGACTATCAGTTAGTTAGAATTGGTTGAGAAGATAGGTTGATGATGTATAGATGGTGGAGGTTTAGAATATTGGAGTACTGCCTTTGCGATTTATATTTATTGTGAGGGCCCTTGTATTTCTTCATATGCATATGTTAAAACATTACATGCCAATCGTTATTATGTGAAGGATCCAGAATATACAGGAAACCATTGAGGTATATATAGGCATACATCATATTTGCATATTGGCGGTTTCTACAGGAGGCCATTGAGGCAGAATTGCATTTGGAACATCAGGATTACAAAACACAGTACTTGGATGGAGCAAGGCAAGCATTCAATGGAAAATTTGTGAAGGACTCAAAAAAAGTATATGTATTAATTTTTTTATTTTATGTAAACCTTTGTTTGTAAAGGACCCTCTTGTGATATAATAAATTATAAGTGTAATTTGCATTTTTTTAAATAAAAGAAATCGCTCGGTTGTTTAATGAAGAAGTTACAGCAACCAAACATTTGAAAGTTATTTTGATTATAGGTTAACTAAAAACCATGGAGACAGTTGAACAGAAATTCATGGACATTTTAGGAATTTCTGATGGGTTGGAAATTGCTGTAGAGCGGGAAATAGAGTAGTTGAGAATAATGATGGAGGCGTGGCCGTCCCTTTGTGTGAAGAATCCACTGAAGTGATTCAGTCTAGTAATGGGGGTGATAGATTGGGAGAATTGGAATTGCTAACTCATTTTAACAACATTTAAACTTTTAAACCATGTATGAATAAACTTGACAAAAAAATTTGAAGAAATATAAATTTGAAGAAATTGAATAAAATTGACGAGAAAATTCTAGAAAAATAGATGAAAGGTTCATAAAATGGATGATAAAATTAAAGAAAATAAAAATAGTTTTGATAGTTTAAAAAATAGTTCTGAAACTTTTCAATGGAAAATGTAAACAAATCTAAAGAAATTGATAATAATTTCGAAATATTTAAAACCGACATAGCAAATGAATGTAATAAGAAAAATATTTAAATTAATGATATAATTGTGATTTCAGAATAAAAGGAAGGAGAGAAATTTCGTACATTATGTGTTGAAATTAAGCAAAATCACCACAATGTAGGAAATCATCTGGAACGGAACGGTGGGAGCACATTGTTCAAATTTTTGTGGTTTTCTAACGATTAAAAAAATTGAATTTTCAGGATTTTAAGAAACATATCCATATGTGCATATTTCCAAATTAAACAAGAAAATTTAACTATTGAAAACGTGGGAGAATCAAAACATAATTTTAAAATCCTTATTGTCTGGTTCAGCGTATTGCTTGTATTTAATCCATGAAAAAACATTTGAAAATTTTAAATGTTTCGAAACAGAATTTATTAACAGTTTTGGGTGAAAATCCTACCAAAAATATTTGAGTTTTGAATATAAAAATCCGACTGAATATTTGACACATTCTTCTACTAGAATAATAACCTCAAAATTATTAAATGAAACAACTTTATGCTTCATCTTACTATATGCATTTTGGGAATCAGGTATATAATTTGTGTATCAATAGAAAAGTGGAAACCATTTCTGAGCTATTCGAAATTTTTAGTATGATTTCCAAGCAATCTACATGACTTGAGGAATCTAAATTCCAACACTATGTTTTATAATAAGAACCAGGGTTTTTAAAAGGAAAATGAATCTAATCAACGGAATCATAATAATAATAACAGTGGTCAAAATCAAAATAATTGTAGTAATTACAGTGGTCAGAACAATTATGATAATAATAATAATCGAAGTTGAAATTTTTATAGAAACAGTGAACAACAATACACTAACCAAAATGCAGAGTTTGAACAGCAAATTGATAGAAACGGAGAAAATAGTCATCAAAGGCTATGAACATTGTTTAGAGGTTACGGATCCTGCACCTTATTGACAATTTCAATACAAACTAAAGCCTAAATTAATAGAACAAGCAAAAATTCATATTGAAAAAATGTTGACAGATGATATAGAAATTTCCAATTAGCCATTATTATTTTGGTAGAAACGAAGATTAATGACCCTATAACTGGAAAAAGTAAGAATAATTGATTCAAAAGTAAGAATATGCCTGGATGGCCGCTTAATAAATAAGTTATTGGACTCTTTATATGATCCTCCTGTCTGTATTGGTACTGCCACTGACCTTTATATATTAAGCGGAGGTAACTTTAAAAGGGCTATGAAAGAAAAAAAAAAAAATTGATACCCTCTTATTTCAATGTTCCAATGCGAGATATTTAACCACTTAGATTTAATCTCGGAATTAGTTTTTGGCAGGTTAAGTTGGAAAAATCATGTAAATTGTTCACAGTATTAATTTTTTTTTATGTGACTATTTGGTTGTAAAGGACCCTCCTGAGATATAATAAATTATAATTGAAATTTACATTTGTCTTTTATTAATAAATTAAAGTAATATTACTATACTTATAAATTTTGTGGAAATCATGCATGATTTATAAACTTTCTTTATTGTTTCCTTAATTATTTATAATTATGATGTTTAAAATAATTTTTTTACTAAACAAACTCATAAAAAATGTAGGTATATTATTCAAATATTTATTATTTATGTATATTTTAATTATATAATTTAAAATTTTATATTTAACTTTAACGTTATCTCAAGGTTCTGTTAATAAAATTATAGGAAACTTCTGGCTATAATGGTTTTATTTACACACATTGAATATATAAAAATTGATATACAAATTAAATACGTACGTAATAAAAGTATAATATTAAATCTAAATTTACGTAATTATACTGGCCAGTGCTTCTCTGTGTTCTTCTCTTCGGTGGTCCTCTTCTATTGCGTGATTCGGATCGTCTTACTTGCGCGTCCTTTGTCCTCGTGCCGAGTGAAAGTGAAAAAGGTCTGACCTGATGCACCACGAGGCCGTAGCCGTGGGTCGCTACCTGGGCTGCCTTCTCTGCCTGCTCCTGATGAAAGAGTGTCTTTTTCGTCCTTTGCCGGTTCATCTATATCTGTCTCTCTCCGCTGCCTCACTGATCTTTCAACTGGTTATTTGATGCCAGTTGTTTAGGATATTTATACTTTGCTTAATTTTGAAGTTTATATAATAAATGTTTATATTAGTTATGATATTATTTTTATTATAAATATTAATAATTAATATGACGACAATAAAACGTTCATACTTTCATAGGCATGAACCACGGATTGTTATTACGGTTTCAACACTCGCTAATTCCGAGTTTATTTCAAAAACACAATTAAAAATCATAACATTAAAATATCATAACAATATTTATGTCTGTAATATAATAATTATTCAAATTGGGAGCTCCATCTAAAAAAAATTTAGACCTTATTTATAAAGAAGCCTGTTTAAAATCCTGTATCTGTTGCTATATTTTTATTATGGTTAAGACGGGTTTATGTTTAGTATAATAATTATAGATGAATGTCTTGAGATTGACAGAATATCTTCAAGTATTGTCTGTTTAATGACTTTTTTAAATTTAAAATAGATGATATTTTTTATATTTTATTGAAATAACATATATTAAAATTGTCAGATAACGCAAATGAAGTGTATAAAAGCTAGTTGGTCTGAAAATATTTTGAAGACCATTGTACCATTTATACATGTTGTCAATTTGCTGTTAGGTCAGAACGGCATGACTCGCACACGGGTGACGGTAAGGACTTTCTTTCGAGTGACAGAACAGACACCAGCGGCAAAGGGTTTGTTGAGAAGAAGGAGTCGCCGGCTATCCTCAAATACATCAAGGCTCAGGTTAGACCTAGCTGTGTCTTTTCTTCTTGCATGAGGCCCTTGTAATAAAACTAACCCTCTACATTCGGCGAATGGGGAATTTTAATTAAATGAGATATATACTTAGCGCCCATCAATTTCTAATGTATCTGATTTACAATTATATCTGAATACTTAAACTGTAAGGCAATATATAAAGGATGTATCATTTCTAAGGATATATATATATTATTTTATATATTTACCTGACTTACCACCAAACACCACACCTTTAAGGTCTAGTTGAATAATTAGAATATTTAATGCCATATAACTATTCACATCAACAGATTTGATCCTGATTGCATTAGCTTAAAGTTACACAAAATTATACCAGTAATTTACTTTAATAAATTAACGTGGTGGTCAAATAGAAGGATTTCAATTATGTATTAGAATTTTATACACAATATATTTTATTAAGAATGTTTTAATGAAAACTGATTATCTACAAAAAAAAAATGATGACAAGATTACAGGAATCTTACTAACTAACAATAATAACTATTTCTTACTTAATTAAGTGGTGGTTTCAAGATGGAAAGTCCAGATCCAGATTTTAGTGTCTAGACACACCACTCTTCCAATTTAGTCCTCGTTTTTCTCCCAATTTACTCCCCGAAAATGAAGTCCTCAGGTTCACCTTGTCCTAAAGCTTATATACCGTACTCTTGGACCAAGTCTCTATTCCTTAAGAAGGCCTTATATTTATGTCCCTTTATGTTTGTGGATATACTTTCACACTAAGTTGTGACTAAGTCAAGACATGTTCACCTTGACTGATGAACCACAAATCTTTTATTGAACTCCCTTTTGCAAAAAGAAAAGAAAGAGTTGCAAACTGTCAAATCCTGCAGCCATTAAACAACACTCCAGAGTGGGTGGCACCCTTGATTGCCATTCTGGGACATTGGATCACGCCCAAAAGGAGTCACCTAGGCCGAGGTACTCTATGCAGGGCGACCTTGCGGTGAACTCAATGAAGACGAATCAGATAAGTCATCAAGCTGAGGTACTCTATGTCTATGCAGGGCTGCCTAGCATTGACTGACAAGAGAATAAGATAAGTCATGAGACTGAGATGGTATCTAAAGGCCTGTCTCTCCTTGACTGGTTGATATGAGGCAGAGAGAAAGAGAGGGGATTCCCGCGTATGTGAACAAACAACACTCATGTCAAGCATGCACACAATTCGCATACATAAACATAAATAAAGAGAAATACAAAATAGTAATAAATTTTAACTAAACAGAAATTAAGAGAGTCATCAACAGTATATTTTTAGAAAAGATTTTGTTTATTTAAATGTCAAAGATTTTACATTTTAAAAACATTTGGAAATGTTAAGGGTTATCTAATTAGATTTTACTTTACTTGCTTCCTCTTTGTTTGAATACTTCTCTCTATGAGATTTAATAATTGATAATTGTCTGTGAGTATTGCCTCCCTTGTTTATATCTCTGCAGATAACGGCTTATCTCTGCCTAGTGTCTCTTCAACAACAAACTGAAAACTGTCTTCCTTCCGCCCATTATATTCATGGCTTTCTAAAGCATGAATCTCTTTATAGGCGACATTTTCACTTTATGTTAGGTTCATTACTTTTCAAACAATAGTGGCTCCGTTGGTTGAGAAACCCATGAGACTTCTTCTCTATTTAAACCAAGTTTGAAAACTTTGCTCGGCTTTTTTTAATAAAATTCTAACCCAACAGTCTATAAATAAATATGACTTCAACGTATTTTGTAGATGAGCTGTAGTTAAATTAGAGATGTATTATAGGTGGGCTGTGGGTTCCACCGAGCTCTGGAGGCTCTTACGAAGGGTGGATGCACGGTGAGCGCAGACCTGCTCTCCGACTCACTGCCTTCAGCATGGCACCTTTGCCTTGAGCCATGCCAAGAGACCGCAGCAGCTGCTGGAGCGCTCTTCATCCTCGCAGCAGTCCGAGCGCCGCTTCAAGCAGCCAAGATTATGGACGCTGCCCTACGTCACCCAGACCCTGCTGTCAGGATATCGGCAATATTAAGGTATCTTCTCTGTGGAATTGTTATTTTTACAACATTAATTTAGTTCTTCAACATTCAAAAATAAAACTTTAAGATATATTTTGATAATATCTATTTATTTATTTTAAATGATGAAAAGACATATTTATAAAATTATACATTATTTTTAGAGGCTATATTTTTACGAATTATTGACCACAAACAACATATCATCGCCTAAGCCATGATACCACGTAAGGCCAAATATTATTTAAATTTTTTTTATTTGTTAAAAAGAGAACATTACATTACCATTTGGTACCAAATTTAAGGTGACCAATAAAAGGATAAACCCATAAAAATTGATTTGGTGCACAAATAAGTTTTTAAAGTTTTTCTTGTTTCCTGTAAAGTTGTGGTTTTTGGACTTAAGTGATATCATGGCTTAAGTGACAGTGACGATATGAAGTTTTATTGCAATTCATGAATTTATTTATAGATTATTTAGGTTTTTGTTTGTCTGATCTTTGTACTTTGAAAATGTGTATCAATAAAATTAATTGATTTATTAAACATACAATAGAAATTAATTTGAATTCATTGAAAGCAGTTTAACTTCTAGAATTTACAATCTTCTAGTTGTCGATCATTGTAAATGATCTATAATCTATAGTGGCTTGTTGTAGTATTCTTGCTTCATGTCATTGTTGAGAGTGTCCCACCTATCCCCTCCTAAACAGGTCTGCCTCCCTTCGGACCAAATTATGGATGAAATAGTGCCTATTTCCCCCTCTACAAGGATTCTCTTTGTCTCTGTAATATTTTATTTATTTATTATGATTTGTACTTAGGGCAGTGCCTTACAGATGTAACATCAAAACAGTTTCATACTACCAAATACTTTGAAATTTACAAAATATACTCAAAATTATTTTTCATATCTTCTCAAATAAATTATTATCATTCAATATAATAACAATATATAAGTAGAGGAATGTGTAATGATATAAACTAAAAGAAAAAAAATGTTCATAACTGATATAACAAAATTTTAGTTGCTAAAAAAACAGTTGCTGTAATGAAAAAAAAACTGAAGATAAACTGGCAGGTGTTCCTTGATTAATGTTTTCACTTAGCAAGATTAAAAATTACATATTATAAAGCACAGTTTTAAGGATATGGAAGTAATTTTATTGCCTAGAGTGTCACGGATACTTGCCAATATTTTAATATACTATGAATGCCATTTACTCGTTAGATTCAAGGTGCTGTGGAAGATGAGACATCAGGTGTGGTGCAGAATGGAAGAGGGAGCACAGCTCAGTTTCAAGGTCCCTCCTCCTGGCATAGAGTTCACTCTCCCATCTCCCAAGATCGGCATCGAGTCTCTGCCTGTTGTTGACCCTCCTTGGATGCCTCAGGTTAAGACCAAAGTGGAAGAAGTCACAGCCATCAGTCAAGAGAGTCATGTAAGATATTACCGTATTTGACCAAATAGTAGCCGACATGACACATTCGCACGTTTTAACATTGACAGTATGTCAACATTTCAACAGTATGTTTTCACCGATTCATTTCAACTCTCTTCATTGAAATACACTGTTGCTTAGTTATTTAGACAAAGAGCTGTTTTAAATTACAATTAGTCGCCAAATACATTTGGCATATGTAGATACAAACTTTTTAATTAAAAAAAACTATCGGTTTTGAAATACATAGACTTTATATTGTAAAGCTAATTTTCCTGCATGGTATTCAAAATGTCAAGAACGTAAATATTTCAATTAAGTTTTCATCCTATTTTTTCGATCTGTGTTAGTTTTTTAAGGAGCAAGTGACTATTAAAAAAAAAAAAAATCATAAATTTTTATCATAACCTCACTGCTTCACAAAGAAGTGCCACACTTAAAAAAAGTCAAATATTTGCTTTATAATAAAATTATTTTGGCTTTAAATTCTTTTTTAATTAATATTAAATATTTTCAGTATAAGGGGCTATAAATATGAAGGGAAAACCTAATAAATATTCAAAAAATTTATTTAAAAAAAATTATACACAAATTTATGATCAGAAAAAAATACATCTGATTAATAAAAAAAATACGCATAGAACAGACAGAAATTCGCTGCAACCACTTGATTCATATCCTCCCACATCTCTACTAAAGAAGTTCTTAACTTGTGTAAGCTAAAGAGGGTTTGACCTGACATCCTACATGTCTGCCAAGCTCAACCCACATGTGCTCTATAGGGTTTAAATCTGAGTAACGAGGTGGCGGCCACCTCAAAGTCCGTATACTCACATCTTTGAGGTATTATAAAGCAAACCTTCCCACGTGTGGATGTGCATTATTCTGAATGAAAATGAAATTTTTGTTCCAATAATGTTGCAAAAGGTGCTACATACTCCTGGATAATTTCCCTCACATACAAATCAGCATTAAAAGAAGGCCTGCGGTACATGTGGAGCTCTGTGTGTGCTGTCGAAGAATCCCACCTCAAACCATCACTGAACCACCTCCAAATTGAATTCTCCCAGTGACATTACCCACAGCGCAGTGGTCACCAGGCCTTCGGAAACTCTCATCCATCCATCTGGTGTATAAAGAGAGAAGTGTGACTCATCTAAAAACAGCACAGTGCTCCATTTGCTTTCTCTCCATATAAGGTGTTTTTCTAATCAACAATGGTCTCTGGGGGTTTAAATTCACTTCAGCAATTCTTCTTCTAACAGTTTCTGCACATATTATTATTCCCCGAGTTGTGCAAAGAACTTGAACAGTCTCAGTAGCAGTTGAAAACCGATTCCCAAGCATATGTAGTACAATAAACCAGTCTTCTCTTGGCTCTGTCACTCGTGGCCGACCTGAATCTGTTCTGGGTGTGCACAAACCTGCCTCATGGTAACATGTAATTGCTTCTTCAACAGTAGTTTCAGCTAAACCCAGTCTGTGCATATCTTTGGCTTCAACCGTCTTCCACTTTTTAAACTCAAATTAAAAAAACCTTTTGATAAATTTTTAGAGATCAGTTACACAAGAAATGACAATAGCGAATGAAGATGAATAATGACAAAAGCTTTAGTTTTTGTTGACTCAATAGCATAAAGAGTTATATAAGGGAAACAAAGCCCTTTATCTGAAAGAAAACAATTCACTTCCCTTCAAAAGTTATTTTTGGATTTACTTTTTATTAAAAATTGAACTTTTTATTGTTATTATTATCACTAGTTTTATTCTATCTTTGGATAATATACATTCAGTAGCTGTGATTCTCTAAATGATGATGGCTGAAGCTGCAGTTTGGTCAAATACGGTATTTCCACTTTATGCGACTTAAAAGCTGATAGTTTGGCCACTATCTTCTGACTTTTTTTTTTTATTTTTTTTATTTTTTTATATAGATATTGTCGCCTTATAATAAATGCCTTGCTCTAATTTTTATCAAATTCAGATTTGATAAGAACTATGAATGGAAGCGATGTGTGTTATCCTTTCAATCCATTCTTAATCTTTTTTAAACATATAAATGGAATTTAACTGTAACACCCCTGGAATTCTTGAGAAAAACATAGATAGAATGGTAAATTACTGTATTTAATAAAATTTTCTTTTTATAGGAAGTTGGCCTAGCACAATCAATAAAGAGTGTAGCTTACATTTACTTGCAGCAGGAATTTGTACCTAGTTACTAAACAATAAACGTGATAAGATAAAGTTACTGCAATTTATGATTGAGTTAAATAAAATAAATAAATTTTAAAATTGTATTAAAAAAAGTTTCTGAAAAATAATTCAAGTTCATGGTGCGTTTAAATAAAATAACTAAGAGAAGTAAATTTAAAATTGAGAAAAACATTTAAATATGGTTCCCAATTTTAAATAAACTAGGAGGTTTGTGTTGTAAGATTACAATATACAATAAAATTACGTTCTATTAATATTTATTTTCAGAGATCACTTGTCACAGCAACAAAAACAAGGAAAAAACAACAAACTGAACTGATAAAGATGGCTCTGCAAGCTCGTGAGGACAAGAAGCGATGTGAAAGAGAGAACTTTATGGTCACTACAATCCCGATAACTATTCAAGCTGCTTACGAACCAAGCCTGCACCATGCTGTTGGTGATGATCATGAAGAGGGTAACTTATTATGTAGCAATCCTTAATATATTATACATTATCCAACTGCAAATCCAAAAGTGGATGATAATCTTATCAACTGGTGATGACAGAACAAAATTAAAATAGATTAAATCACTTAATCAGTTTGTTTTACCTAATAATACTTATGGGCTTTACTTAATTATACTAATATACTTTAAACAAATATTAGTGGGATATAACTATGATATAGACTGATATAAATGATGAGGCCTGTATTTTTCAGTTGGAGGCTGTGATGAGGAGGCTATAGAAGGGGGCTCGAGGAACACTTCCCACCATATCCACTCTGCCCAGTCTCTGTTCCCGTCGTGTCTTTGCACTGCTGTAGTCAGGATCATTAACTTGCTAGATGATGCGGCTGTCTCCAGCGATGGTTCTGCTGTCTACGAGGTCGCCTACCAGGTAATAACTGTCCATATTATTGAATGCAAGTATGTATCTGTCCAAATAACCTAACAAGGAAACAGGAAATAACATATCTCTATGGTCCAACGAGAACCATAACTTTATCCGGAAACTTCATCTGTTACCTTTTTGCCTCACTGGACTGTGTGTGATATGTTGAGAAAACTAAACTTTCTTCTAAATAGTTATTTATTATTTTTTGTAATAGCCTGTTACAAAAGTCGTGTATTGTAATATTTTGTTTATAGCCTTAAAAAAAAAGTAAATTCAACTTTTAAACTGTTAAACATTTAATAAACTGTTAATTAAACTTACAAGTTTAATCAGGTCTCCACAATTATTTAATTTATTATACCTTAGGATGGTCCTTGGTGACCAAACATTTACAAAAAATTAAGACATAATGTTTTTGAGTTCATCACAAATTTTCTGTTGAATACTTGCCTTGGCTCCATTTAAGTATTGTGTTTTGTGATCCCGATGTTCCAAATACAATGGTGTCTTAATGGCCTTCTCCAAAATGCAAATATAATGTATGAGGTGGTATGATGGCATGCGATGATACGAGGTAATATGAAGAAATAAGAGGTATGAAGGCCCTCACATCAAATATGTTTGACCATCTCCTTAAAACCATCAACAAACACCTCTCTTCTCCAGCAATCATAACGAACTCACAAGATCTCCTTTCAAGCATCTATAAACCGTCCCGGCTATAATATTATAGCATCTATAATAGTCCTGGCGTCTCTCTCAGCTGTTCCAATTACTGACATACTTCCTGCTGTTACATTCACTTATTTGAATTTAAACTTTTTATAATTTATTTTATATTATTTGATATTTTATACCATAAAATAATCCTTCTTTCAAATCATTTTTTAAAAATAACATTACAGTATGTATAAGAGTACAAATATATATTTAACCAAGAATTTTTACCTGTATTTCTGAAGGTGATTTGGAGCTGCTTGGTTGAAGATAGTGCTCTGTTCCTGCGATATATCCTGGAGAGACTTACAAGAGGAGATCAGGAACTCATGTTCAAAGTATATCACAGGACAAAAATGAGTGTTATTTATTGCCATTTGATATTTTTTTAATGATTTGATGACAATTTCAGGTTTTGAGGCACTTGATAAGGTTTGTACCGAAGCTGCCACAGCAGGCGGCATTCACTCTCTACAATTACATTATTGGCTACGTCATGTTCTATGTCAGGTCTCCACAGGAAGAGGGCCAGAAACTGATAGGAGCAGCTCTCTCTATTCTCTGGATGGTACCAACCTCCTTTTATTGGTCTTTAAATTACTAGAAATCCACTTATATCACCGGAAGCACTTAAAATTAGCCATTTTGGAAAGTGTTTAGATTGAACGGTGTGTCTGAATGTTTCAGGTTGTGCACAGCGTCCATGGAATTATGTTTAAGGATCTGAAGCAGATCTTGCGGAAGGAACAATGTGATGCTTCAATTCTTCTCACAGCCAATGTTCCATCCACCAAAAAAATCATAGTTCATGGCCCACAAGGTAAGACAAAATACTTTATTTATCTCTATCAACATTTATATGTGTTAGTTCATAGAACTATGAATAAATATAAATAATATTTAATTTTTATCTTGTAGATCAGTCTTCTTGTGGGATCCCGTCACAGTTTCCTGTTCAAGAAGATACTCAGTTCTGTCAAATATTAAGGGAATCACTTGATTTCTTTGGAATTGAAGAAGAGAGGCACAGAGAATTCTTCCTAGTAGACCATAAAACCCGTTAGTTAATTTTTGTTGAACAAATCGTTAATGCAAATGCAAACTTGTGTATAGCAAAAGGCCAGGTTTTCAGGAGAGCCAAAAAACAGTTACATTTTGGATTCAAATGACACCTTTTGTCGATTTATTCATTCTAGGTCTGATGTTATCACTTTTTAAGGTATTTTCAAAATGCAAACCTAGATTTTTGATAAAATTCTCAAAAAATAAAGAAAAAAAAATTGCAAGTTTGCATTTGTATTGACGATATGATTTAATTATATAACTAGGTGTTGTCCAACAATTCATCAAGGATTGTAGTAACTTTTAAGATAATCCAATTATTATTATTAAATTAAATTCATGATTCCTAACCATCCTAATCTATTATCCCTGTCTCTGTGGTATAGCGGTTATCATAAATCACTACTAACTGCAGAGACACGGATAATAGCTAAAATTAGTGTTTTGAAGGAAAATAAGTAACATAAAAACAATAGTGGCTATCAAAGTTTCTGAAACAGAGAAAAAGGTAGGTATTAGCGTGATATAACTACCTAAGTGTGCCTGTCTTGCTGTGTGTATGTTAGAGCATAAATGATAGTGATCGAAAATCTGATTTAATCAGTCTGGTTAAGGGCACATACAAGTAGGTAATGCCAAAACAATTTCAATGATATTTAAAAAAATATAGTTTTGAGAGCCAACAATAGGAATCTCCCATTTGATAAATTTCAACCTAGTTTATTAGTTTTTTTTTGTATTTCTTTGAATATTTAAAAAAAATTTCATTTGTTAAAAAGGCTAGTTTTGGTGGCCAAGATGGTTTAAATAAAATATTACTACTTTCACTTTTCTATTTCAATAGAAATGTAAGACATTTTTTGGTGCCAGGTCAAATTCATAATCCCAACTCTTATGTACGTGACTTCTACTTCTTCAAGAGGTCCCAGTACCCACAACTGGAGTTGGTCCATATGCACCCAGAAGATGCCTTCAATGCCCTTCAGCGCCAAGAGCTGATGCATAAGTCTGTCGAAATAGGCAAAGTACTCCTGACATGGGCTATTTTGAAGAACGTTGATATGGTATTCTGTAACTTATAACTTATTTGAGATAATGTAAGTTGTTTGGGTAAGTAATTACATGTAAAAAATGTTGATATACAGGTGGTACAGAGAGTGGTTTTCCTTCACGAAGAACTGATGAAGCTCCCTTCGTTTCCAAGGAAGGCATTGGAGGCAGACTTGGACCTGTACCGTGGCGGGGAGATGGGAAAGGTTAGTAATAATTGATCTTTATGGACATAGTCAAAATGTGTGATTAATTGCCTTGATCGCTGTTAGGAATTGCTGGGACTGGATGTTCTCCACAAGTTCATGTGGGTGCGATTGATTGCGAGAATGTTTGAAGCAATGGCTGGGAACTTTGCATATTCCGGAGACATTCGCCTCTTTCTCAATGTCCTCAACGGTGCTCTCATCCTCCATTCTCAAGATGCTACCATTCTTCGTTATGTCATGGCTACCTATATCAATGCTGCTCATAATTTTAAAAACATATTTTCACTCAATGGGTAAGTTATTTGCAACAGATTTTTATATCCAATTTTTTAATGATTATATGTAGATTTTCTGACAGATTCATACAAATAAATAACATCTAAGCCAGAAAGGCAGAACTTTGGTTTTATAGAGTGTTTGGGAATCTACTGTTGGTTGTAGTTACCTAAAATTTAGATTTCATGGAACAAAAAAATCAGCAAAATTTTATAACCAAGGAATTATAAATATTGTTTAGAAGATAATTATCTTCTACAAATCTCACAAATATTTTTGCACTAACTTTAATATTTTTTATTATATTATATTAGGTTAGGAGTTGAATTTGTAACACAACCTTTTCCTGTTCGTGGTAAGGTATTTAATGGTGGTGCCAACTCTGCTGCAACTATATGCCACCCACCAGACGAACAAACTGGTAACTAAGGCGGTGGAGTATTGCGTGAAGCAGTTCTACCTGATGAATAGGAAACCATTCATCCTCCAAATGTTTGGGGCTGCTTCCCCAATCCTGGACATCGATTCGACTGCTCAGTTTGGCGATGCACAAAAGGCAAATAATTCTTATTTAAGAGTCATAATGGTTGTGCCATGTAAATTAGCATCTTTTTTAAACAAATTATCAATATAACACGTCATGTGTGACAAATTAACATTTGTAAAAATATTTTAGACAATCATTAGCAAGTGCTTATTATTCTCTAGTTCTCACTCTTATAAACTGTTATGGAGTATTATCATGATGGTGTATGAAAATGGTATTATGAGGTGTTAAAAATTCCTGTGGAAATACTTAATATTTCAAAACATTGCAAAATATATTTAAAAATCAAATCAATATAAACAGTTTGTAATTATAATTATCAAATATTTTGAATGATTATACATGGATTGATAGTCACGAAAGTGAATGTTTCGATTTTCTAGGTGCCCGCTCAATGCCTGTTCCAATTGCTGCTTAGCCTGGAGACTCCGTCCCCAGACCCACTCAACATTGGGGAGCTGGTTAAGGAAGAGAAACCTCTCAAAGCCATCGACTTCTGCTATCATGATGACAGTGAGATGGTCACAGTTTTGGACTGTATCTCCTTGTGTGTGATGGTCGTTGCTTACTCGGCTGACTGCGTCAGGGGCTACCAGATGCTTGTAGGCATCAAATTCTTTGTAATATGTAATCTGTCATTTTTTAGTTTGTCGTGAATCTAGATTTGAGTGGTTAAAGTTGTATTATATATGTCTGTTAAAAAAATAAAGGTAGATGTTGATAATAGCCTAACAATCGCTATTAGCAAGAATAAAAATAAGAAGTTGACATAAATGACCTTAAATAGTTATTGAAAGGATGCTTACAAGCGGAAAGACATTTCTCTTTTTTTAACTTATAAAATATGTCTGACTGTACATCTTACGGTCATAAAAATTATCCAATTAATCTAAAATTGTAAGTGTATACTTATCTTGAACTAAGCTCTTTTTGTTTTGGTCAAGATATAGTTACAAACAGTGTATGTGAAAAAATTGGTTTCTTTTCTTGTGCTTTTAACATTTCTCGAGTCACAGTTCAAATTATATCTTTAGTTTAGTCTTGGATTTTTTCTAATGCGTATTGACACATTAGAGAGAATAACACAAAATATAAATAAAGCCAACAATTGGTGTTGTTGAATATGTACTCAGTCAGATTGATTTATCTGAATGTACACTTTCAACTGTGGTATTAAATAGATTGAGAATTGAATGGATAAGCTAAATTAGTTAAACATGGCTTTAATGAGAAAAACTATATTATGTACTACTAGGTTAATGCTTTTAGTCAGTGAATTTATAAAGAAAAAAAAAAAAGGGAAATTATAATATTTGTACAGTGAAATTAAACTCTTCTGGAATGCAACGGTGGGCAGATGGAATGTTCTATTGTCAGGTGGTATAGCTTCTTTGTTTCTATGACAATTAATCATTGTTCTATGGTGTTAAATGAACTTAGATGCTTGACAAACTAACATATAAATTGTTCTTTACTAGTCAGTCACTGTTTCCATCATCTCCCTCGATGAAGCAGAGAGCCCCTCTATTCAATCCTTTTTGGAAGTAAAAGTAGTTGAGAAAAGATGAAAGGGCGGAATATATTGCTCTTAAGAAATATGCTTGATGGGTAAAAAGTTTGCAGATACATCCAGCATATACGTAGCAATTCTTTAGACCTTTGGTCACTTAAGCGCAACTGCTGGTTGACGACCCATGCCTTCATGCCATGGTATCTGCCTTCAGAAACATTTTCTGAAAAGGTGTATTTAATTGTTTCTTTAATACTATAGCTGATTTTAATAGATTTTTTTTGACTCTGTTATTATTTTATTAATTTGGTAAAAAGGCAGTTCTATATGGTTAAAAAATAAAATGAAATATTTATAGTCAAAAATACTCTATAGTTTTATCCAAAAATTTAATAAGTATTGTAGAAATTGGTCCTTGATTTTATTTATTTATATTTTATTAATAGAATTTAGCTCATAACTGATTTAACATAATTTAAAAGAGTAAAACAAAAGAAAAATATTCTTTGATATAATGAGAAAAAAAATTGATAAGGCAATTAAGTGCCGGATTGACAAGTTACATGCATCACGTCTTCTCACCCTCCAACATTAGTCATTGTTAAAATAATAACTATAAATTCAGTATAAACCTCAACACAATGATATTATCTTATCTTCAAAATAAAACAACTAATAAAATGATAATTTTTTTATTTTATATGCAAAAACTATTGATCTTAAAATGTAATTTAATGATTTGAAGACAATCTTGGAAGCGATTGTTCCTTGCTATCTACAACAGATCCAACTGCCCAGTTATCGGAAGGAGGGGAAAAGTGAGCGAGAGATCATTAGCCAGATAGCAGTAGCGATAAATACTCTAGTCACCAACTGTGAAGCACTTTCCAAGTAAGAAAATCTAATGCTGCCAAAAATGACAAATTAAAATATTATATTGGCCATGGATTGTCTTATTTAAAATAATTGGCTCATTTTTAAAAGGCAAAAGGTCATTTTTAGTTAAAAGAAAATGCTTTTGATTATGGTATGCGGTCATCTTTTGGCTCTAAAATGAAACCTAAGTGACCAGATATTGATCTGCTAGTATATTTTTTTCTTTGGCTAACATTTTTTAAGAACTCAAAATATAATTTACCATTGAAAATTTTTAAATTTACCAAACTGTTTTTTATATAAGGTAGTGGTGCCAGTAGATGGCCATTTAATGCAGTAGTTTTTGTTTTTAAACACTGTCTGTGTTGTTAATCGGTCTATGCACTCGGTGAAGGCGTTTTGCGATAACTTAAACTCGAATTTATTAAGATCAATCAACAGATTACTCCAGTTTAAAAAATTCAAGAAGAAAAAAAAATTAAAAAAAAAAAATACAAATCTAGTAGATGGCCACTTGAGATAAGTGAAAAATTAGTAGATGGCCACTTTCTCACTAGTAGTTGCCCACCCAGTTTCAATGCTATATTCTATTTTCTAAATAAAAATAAGCCTTATAGAATGCTTCATAAGAAATTCATTTAATTATTTTAAATAAGTCTAGTCTTGAAAGTGTTTCATTTCAGGCACATTAAAGAGGTCTCGCGTTTTGCTTGTTTTCTGAAGCTCCTTTATGGTAGTGATGACGTTTTTCCACTCGTATTCACAAACGTCGGGCCGAACTGGCCATTTCCATAGCCTCCCCACTCTCGCTATGGCAGAAATTGAAGCGACCAATGGAAGCGCCGTAAGAACTTTGCCGGGATAGAACCTGCCGTCATAACGAACGATGACGAATTCGCCGTTCACTTTTTTCGGAGGGATAAGTTTGCTGTCACTATCATCCTCATCCGTATCTTCATCGTCAATGTCGCTCTCTGCCGATGAGACTTTACCACTTGAGTCAGAAGAATAACACAGCTTTCTTCTGGTTTTTTTGGTAAGGTGTCTTGAGACTTGCGGCGCTTTCGATCTTCTCTTTCCAATTTCTTCTCTTCCATCAGTGCATCTTTTTCCGCCTTCTTCCGTTTCCTTTCGTTGGCTCGCTCTAACTTCTGCTTTGCGAGATTCTCCTTCTTTTCCATTTTCCGTTTCAAGTAGATCACATAATCTTCTCCAAAAGCTACGGTGGGCAATTTTTCCTTTGGCTTCCTTTTTGTATCCTTGCTCATTTCCGTAGAGGGCTTCTACTTCAGTTTTGGTACTGTGCCATAAGTTGAACAATGACTTATCAGTGGTGTCACCGGACCAATCACCAATTGTAGATTGAAATGCAATCAAGGTGTCAGCAGGTATTGATTCATTTAGAAAATGTAAGCCTCTCTTTAAGAACAAAATTCTTTCAGTGTTGTCCTTCTTCTCAATAGCTCTAGAAGACGTCAAGTTTTGCGAGGTTCTTGAGGCTATTCCTTTATTCCTCTTCATAAAAAGTTTTAAAAATGTTTTTCCTGGCTTATTATTCGCCTTAAAAAATTTGCAGTTTCGTTTTAAATCATTCAAGTATTTCTGAATACTGAAGAGCAGCTGCTCGTGAGTAATGGGGAATCCAGCCGCTGCAGAGTCGTACACCCATTGGCATATTCTCCCCTCTTCTTCTTTTGTCAGCATAGTGGCTAGGCCCATCTTCCTTGCAAGAGGAGATTTCCCGGTCACTTTATTTGCAAGAGTCTGCCGAGGGACTCCAAATTTCTTGGCGGCAGCACGTATCGGTGTGTCATGGAGTCTTACGTCGTTAACGGCTTGGGTCATGGCCTCTTCACTATAACTTAAAAACGCTCCTTTTTTTCCTGGCATCTAAAAAATAAAGTTAGTACTTACCTAAAATGGAATACATGGACAGAATTAGTAATTGGCCGAAATAATAGTCAGTAGTTGCCCACCCGGCTCATTACTGAAAATTAAAAATAAAACCCAAAAAATGTTAATGCATTTTAATTTTATTAATTTTTTAGGTTAGATAAAAAATAATGAAGCAAAATAAACTTGAAATAGAAAATACCTAGTAGTTGCCCGGACGGGCAACTATTAAATTATTTTGACTAACAGATGCTAGTAATGGGCCACCCCCACAAACCATAATGTAAACAAAAATGCATTTTTAATTTTTAAAACAAATGTTGACTCAAACCCACTATAAATCCTAAAACCAAATTATCCAAACAAAATAACATGATTTGCCATCAAAATCTTTCGAATGATTGACCTCTTTGCTTAATAAATTACATAAGAAATTACCTTGTTTTATGTGACGACCACCGATTCAAAAGTCAAAATTCGCTATCTTGAATACCACGGCTACCAACATGACGGCGTCTATTTTGTTGTGTTCCCAGATGATCACACTAGCCTATAAGCTAACAATGCGTAAAAAATCTTAAATAAAACTCTTGTTATAAGCATTTTTAGGGAAAGTGGCCAACTACTGATGCATGGCCATCTACTAGCACCGCTACCTTAGGTGGATATATTAGTAGCATTAGTATATTTAAATATTTATTGAATGAATAAAAGCAACATAAGATATTAAGTCTAAACATTAAAATATGTTATAAAACAATGAATAATCTATGTATGAATGAATATTGATATATATCAATCTCATGTCTATTTACCACTTATTTAAAACCACAAAATAAACCAGTTTAAGTAAATAAACACAGCTGTCCCGCTCCCAGATAGATCCTGTTACCATCCTAAAGTCATATTGTTAACAAAACTAATAAAGTTTTAAAAAGTTATTTTTTATTATTATATATACTTTTATTTAATACATAGACTTTAAATTTTTTCTATTCAATTTCAAATGCTTTATTGCCATTAGTGCTATGTACATTTAGAAAATGTAGTAAATCATTTATCAGTTTCATTTTATAGCCTGAAGATGACAGTAAAGCACAATCACAAATCTTAGTTTTTAACTAATGAAATCCTTATGCCTTATATTAGCACAACAGGGCAATATTTATTTCTCCAACTTTCATTATTTGCATACTATTGATAAAGTTTGTGTTTATACAAACCCTGACAAACAAACAAGGGTCCACTGTAGTAGTTTTTTTTAAATCATTTTTATTCATATTATTAAGGATTGTAATTTAAAAAAAAATAAAAGCAATATTGATTCCTTTATTGAAAATTTACATGCATTATAGATCAGATTTCAATAGCGATATTTGTTTGACAGGAACTACAATGGACCTCAGAGAACCAGCCCCGAACACAAAGGTAGCAGCCAACGTGGCTATAATCGGGCTCCTTACTCTCCTGGCTTCGAGTTTGTTGATGAAGGCCACACCAAGTATATTGCTGATCGAGCCAAGACGAGGACCACCTACACTGACAATGATGATAGTGAGGTTGGTCCGTTATCATGTATCACCCTTCTTATGGCATCATGGCTAATTGTCGTTTTGCTAATCACTTCATATTGTTATCTAGAGGAGAACTATTGTATCTCCTTCAGTGTACAATCTTACTAGCAATAATCCAAGTGCTAGGAAATGAAATGAAATTAGAAGATAATAATAATTTCTCATATTAACTTATGTAAGTTAAAGGGTATTGAAAAGACTGCTGTCAGTGGAGGCAAGATAATTAAGTTACATTATTTAAGGAAGTAATACATTTCAAGATTTTAACAAAAATAAAAGAAGTTGTGCTTATTTGGATAAAAGCTCATATTGGAATGAGCTTTTATAGCAAATCTTTATAGCAGAAATAGCAACTACAAATAGAGGTCTACTCCAAAATAATTTATCATTGAGCGCCCTTCATGATGTTAAAGAAAATATTCTCAGGAAATGTCAAGAAAAGTATTCCAGTTCCAGAATGGGAATGTTCTAGATATATTGGGTTGTTCCAATCTAATGGTTTAACAGATCGACATCCAACCACGGTATTTGAAATTACCACTTGCCTCGGATGGAACTAACTAATTCATGAGGAGGTAGAATGTATAATTCTCAAATTCCAATAGTGATATATGGAACAAAGGAAGACATTGTGCCAAAAATTATAGTTAGAAGTTCTTTTAAAATGCAGGAAGAAAAAAAAATCCTTGGCAAATATAAAATTAGGCAAATGTATTTGCTCTAATAAGAAACAAAAAAAAAAAGTTCAATAGATACCGTAACCATTTTTTCTGTTTAGTTAGTAGTTCATTCTTTCTCTTAACCCAGCTATCCCTTAGACTTAATCAATCAAGGTGTTTTTTTATCGTTTCAGGAAATGCATATTTTTTTCATTGGTGAAGAAGTGCACAAAATAGTTTGTAAGAGTGATTTTTAGGATGATTAATATTGATCTGATGACAGGAAACATACCTTGAGAGATGCTTAGGTAAAAAGCTTTAATAAAAGTTTAAAGTTCATTTAACTATGGTCTTTGGTAGTCACTGTACTGAGTCCCCCCTGCATCACTGCAAGCTTGAAATTTGAAACAATTCCAAAGTTAATAGAAAACAAAGTATGAAAAACATTTAGACTATTCTAAAACCAAACATATTTTTATTATCAAGGAAATTGATGAATATATATTTTTAAGATTCATTTGGAGTACAAGACACACACAAAATTAATTTTATTTTAGAAAAAAAGGGAGTCAATCCTATTATGAGCCATCCGCAAACACAGAAACTTCATAAATCTGTATTTGTTGAATTATAACAAAAACGTCAGTTCACTAAACAGCATTAGCAAAATATGAACTTTTTTTCATTAGTTGAATATACATTTATTTTGTTAGCTTTAATATTATTAAGTAAAAATTGCTACATTATACAAATAGGCAATTTGTATTAATGCTATCTTATATTTTTATTATAATAAAAAACTATACTGTTTTTTCTTTTATTGCAGGAGAATTTTAATTTCTATACTGGCACTCTTGCTGAAGACATTTATTTACTTATTTATATTTAAAAAATAAATTAATTTTGTTATTGAATATTTCTACTCTTAATTATACTGCCTGATGTTTTTTCAGACAGAGTTCCGACGCCCACGAGACGTGCTGCTGTCACTGGTGACTGAGTTTGCAACCAAGTGCACCGCCCGCTTGATTGAGCTGAACAAGAAGTTCCCCCACGATGGAAAGCCGATAGAGCTTCTGGAGATGAGGTCACAGACGAGGCTAGCTGACGTTGCCCATTCTCTCCTTAAGGCGTCCCCTTACGACCCGGACACCATGTCCTGCAAAGGTCTTCAGCTCTACATGACCCAGCTTATGCCGGCTACTGAATGGAACTCAGAGTCCATGAGGCCGACACTCATCATGCTCCTCAGAAGGCTAGACAAGACCTTTCTCAAGATCTACAAGAAGCCAAGCATAAGGGTTTGTTAGTCAAAACTGGTTCATCAAGTCACATTCAATTATAATTGCATTAAAGTTTCGTCGATCATTTCTTATGACACTTTTGGTTCTCACATCTATCTCTGTTCCCCATATTCTAACTGTAGATACATTCTACTCAATCATTGATTGTAGCTGGCTAATATTCTTGTTGATGAAATTTTCTTACTTTATAGCTGCAATCCATCCTGCCTGCTCACAAGTCCTAATTTGAGAGATTCCAATATTTATGTTATTACGTTAAAGCATTCTATATTTAACTTTTTCTTTTTTTCTATTCATTTTACGTCAAATGAGTGCTGATGATCTGTTCTGCCTTTTTTTTTAATGTAATCTAGAGATATTCTCTACATAGGTCCCATTTGTGACACTTTGACTTGTTTTACAAATATTCACTACTTTACAGCGCAGTGTAGACTGGGAGGCTGGCAGTGGTCTCATCCGAGGCATCTACGAGACCCTGTCTCGCTACCCTTACATGGTCCACCTCGGCAACTTAAAGAGCCTCATCAATACTTGTCAGGTTACACATTATTTATATATTTTATGTGGAAACTATATTAACATACCTTACGTAGCAATATTTATTTATTTCATATGCCATACTCTAAAAATTACTGAGAATCGTTCTTTTATTATTTTGCTTCAAAGGAACAATTTTTATTACATATTTGAGTTTTATTTTATATTTAGTTATAATATTTGTTATATAATATTTAAGTTTATTAGGTTATAATATAATATTTAGTTACATATTTGAGTGTTTATCTGATAATAAGGCATAATCCTTTATCTGTCTCTGATTTACAATGGTTGGTGATCATAAAAATAAGCCAATCCATCTGAGATTTTTAAGTTATATTCAACACCAGCTCAGATTATGTTATTACTTGTTTGTTGAGATAGAAAATCTGATTTATGCAAACGATAACAAGTACCTAAAGCCTGGGAGATCAATCAACTCACTATACCTAGGTTCTCTACTAAGTAAAGATTGTGCATGTTATGTTATTAAAATGATAGTTGTTTAGAAGAAATGTTCTGTTAATTGTTGCAGTCATTGATCATCGGGGAAATGGCGACTGGGCTCGCAGAGAATATGTCATCTGCAACAACTGCCCTCATGTCTCAGGTCCCTCCTCCACACTTTTGTGACATGGTTGTTCGCCTGATAGCTCTTCAGATATTGGCCTTTGGGGTCAGTAGGGATCTGTTACATGATATGATACGATATGTTATTGCAGTTTTAATTCATTAATTTTGCACGAAGGTTCCCCCATTACGATTTTAACTTTTACAATATTTTTTAGATATACTTTGTTGGACAAATTTAGTTGAAATTTCAAATTATAAATATGAATGAGATAAAATTAGCATAGTGAATGTGCTAATTGCCGAGCACGAAGAGAGAGGTTTACTATCTAAACAGCTATGGAGGAATCCCCTTTCATCTGTCTGCCTCGGACTATCTGTACTCATATAATTCAATGTCAGTGGCAATGATCTAATCAATCAAAAATCTCAAAGGTATACTGCACCGCACTTCTTGGGAAATTTATCACTTATACTGAGAAAAAAGTCTCAGTTTCTCTAATGTATTCATTCAATACATTTCTCTTTTTGTGGTTGATGGCACATTAAACATGATAAAGTAATACAAAACCCAGATATTACAAAAGCCTAAGTTTTGGGAGCCAGCAATAAAAACTGTAAGCTTTTAATAGTTATGACTGTTTTCATAACTTGTCCGATTGTATGTCCATTTTGGTTTAGCTTAGTTCAGGTAATTATAATTTATTTATTCTGTTAAAAAAAATTGGTGTCTTATGTGGTATATTGTTTCCACTTTAAAAAGACACAAAAATGATTCATATTAAAATAAAATTTACTCTATTTATAATTAAAAATGATTATAAAATATCATTGTTACTATATTTGTAAGGATGGCTACACATTAGAGCAAGTCTGTGGAGGGAGCAGCCTGTTCCCAACGTACGAGAAGACGGAGAGCATGCTCCTCAACCTCCTCATGCCACTCTGCCTTCGAGTCGGCAGTGGAAGGAAAGGTAAATCTTGAGGTAGTAGTTATCTATTCTATGAGGTCTGGATAACTAACTATCTTGTTGTATGTAGATGTGCACATCATGCGAGACGTAGACATCAACTATTGCCTGACAGTGGTGTTGTATGCCATGTACCCACCCTCGGCAAGGACTCCGGTTACCATGCAGAACTTCAAGATGGCCCAAGACTTTAGGTCGGGATCTTTTTCCTTCACCAAGTCACCTCCTGCTGTCACTAAATCACTGTATCAAGTTTCCTTTCTTGGTATGTTTAATGGTCCTGCAATTAAATATCTGTACTTATTCAAAATAAAGGATCTTTATCTTTGTCTGTTTTATAGCTTTGAAGATTTTAATAGCATGCTTCGAAGGAGAACTCGAATCCGATTGGCCTCGGATTGCAAGAACTGTTCAGGAGCTGTCCAAGGTAAAACTATAAATATTGATCTTATGTCATTATGAGTTTTGTTTATTTAGTAATAATAAAAAAAATCCATTTAAACTTGTAATTTATTACATCTCAGGAAGGTCCTTGACAACAAAACATTTACATAAAATAAATAAAAATGAAAAATAAGACATACTGTTTTTAAGTTTGTCACAATTATTCTGCCTCAACTTGTCTTGCTCCAGCCCAAATATTGTGTTTTGTTGATACCAACCTCCAAATATAATATTGCCTTAATGGCCTGTAGATTCTGTCAATCTGACGAGAAATGCTTTTAGGTATTTGTAAGGTTAAATACAAGGATATTAGGAAATGCGAAGAAATGAAATAAGAAGGCCCTCATGACAAATATCTTTGACTATTTGCCAACTTAATAGCTCTCTTCTCAATCAAATTTCCAAACAACTGACAACATCTCCTTTAAAGCATCTCTAAACTACTGAACTCCCAGCTTTGCCAATTACCAACATACTTCCCAGCTGTTACATTAACTTGTTTGAAATTAAACTTTTTATAATTTATTTTCCTTCTTTCAAATTACTCCTTAAAAATAACATTACAGTATATTAGTTGTTATACTGTAATAATTTAACGAACATTAACTTTTCGATGTTAAATACATTCATTTTTTATATTATTTTTTATTTTCTAATGGCAATACTGTTCTTACACAATGGGAAAAGTTTCCGAAGAACTGAAAAACAAAAAGCACAAGTAAAAACTCTTTGTTTGTTTACAAGAATATTTTTTGATAATAATATTAAACCAATTGATTTCTAGTATGATGAATAATTGGCTTTTTTGAATGTTTTAATGTAAATAATTATATCAAACCCTTTCTTTAAATCTATAAATAACATAATTTTTATTTCTTCCGGTGCCTGTTGCAAGAGCCCTTTTTGTAACTCATAAATAAAATTTCCTTTTAACAGCCCTAATTGATAAACCTTCTGTCTCTCATAGTTGAGAGACTGAAATTCCTTTTGGTCTAATCATGTAGATAGCATCACCTTTCTTTTTCTAGTAAGCCATTACAGTAAATTAACTTGCTTAAAAATGTAAATAATAATCTCTCTTCCGTTATTTTTGTAAGAAACACTCTCCCAAAATTACTTTACGAGCCTTAAGCATCCTCACCTCTACATGTTCTGAGTGCATTCTCCCGAGTACCCAAAGTAATCTAGTATTAGTTATAGACATAATTTTTGTTTTTTTCATTAAATTAAATTAAAAACACATCAAATCAACAACACCTTTTTTTTTAAAACAAAGTTATTTTTATGAACTCTGCAGATAATACTAAGCCTGAGTAAAACTTTACATTGTATCGGTACTATAACTTTACTAAAAACCCATTTTCCAGGTAACAGATGCTAGACAGTATTTTTGGAGCTTTATTGAGTTTGTGGTGTCTCAGAGAGCACCTCTGTTTGTTCTTATGCAGCCATTCATCCGCCTCAAGGTATCTCTTCAATTATTTTCTGTTAGCTGTAGACTGTGCTGTGTATCAAATGGTTTTGGTTGTGTTGGCAGTTGAACATGACCCCGATCAGTGACATAGAGCGCCATATCCACTTTGTCGTTAGAGAGAAGATGTCCGGTCTGTCCCACAGCGGCCCCAAGTGCAGGGGAGCTCTTCTCGCAGATCTCATCCACGAGATGAAGACCCTTAAGGATGAATTGGATAGCCACAAGTACAGTGAGTTATCTTAGCTCTCATCATCAAGAGTTTTCTTATTTTTACAGCTCCAAGTGACTTTTTCATTGATGCAAGAAATGTTATGAATTAAATAAGCACTCTGTTCAGCCCTATTTCTCTGAGATGAGATTTACTGTTTCATTCAGAGCAGGAAGGTGGAGCTAAGGCGGAGCCAGCTGGGCTAGCAGAACCATCAGTCGCTGCTCACACACAGCGACACAGACCTTCGCTGATAGACCTCCTCACTAGCAACAATAGTCATCTAGGCTGTAATATCGCCATTCCCCACCGAGGTAACTCGTGATTGTATCTCGTCTCTATTCTTATAATCAAACTAAATTTCTTAATTTTCTCAATTGATGAAAGATCAAGTATTGATAAGGTTTATTTTCAGAGTCTGTATCCTCAGTGCCAAGCACTAACACTCAAGAGCCAACTACCGTGCTGTCAAGATACCACACAAGTAAGAACTAAGATATTCTTGTAGGTTTATGCAAGTATCCTGTTCAATTGTATTGATGATGACTGTCCACCCAGGTAGCGAAGTTATTAGCCCAGAGGAGGAGAGCCAGAGCGAGGCGAGACCACACAAACCGAGACTCCAGAGGTCCAAAGCACAGAGCAGGAAGACCTTCAGGCTCAGGAAGAGCAGAATGGATGTCAGTGCAAACATATTTCTAATTCTGTTATAATGTCATTGATAGTGTATTACCATGCAAAAAGGGATTGCTATAAGCAAAATTTGATATTTATCAAAATAAAATTAGGCTTTAAACTATTTCCATGCTTTCATGAAAATTGTAATCACCACTACATTAAGTGAATATTTTAGTGATATTTGTTGCCACATAATATTTCCCATCAGTAAAATGCAATAGCTAAGAAATTTCTTAAAATTATTTGAGAAAATTCATACACTGGAAGCAGCCGAATAGTCATTTGACACAACAAAACTAATGATTGTAATTATTCTGACAGTGATATTCCAAAAAGAGATAGCGTTAGATCATAAGGTATCATTGAAGGCAATTAAAGTTACTTTCCTGGACATGACTTGGACACAATGTTAGTATAAAAGGCCCAAAGATCGGAACCTTTATACCGCAAAACAATAAAATGAATTCCAGCCTTGAACAGCACGACATGTGTGAGCTGTTGAAATGCAGATAAAAATGTAAATAACCAGGACACTCATCCTAGAATGAAATGAATTGAAAAAAAAAAGCTGTTTTATCTTCCCTTTATTGTTTTCAAGTTGAGTTTCTTATTAGTTGATTCACATTTTTTATCAATAAATCTTCGGCATTCGTATAGATAGATGGGGGTTTCTCACCAGTTCACGATCCTGCCTTGGCTGGAGCTCACTAGGGACGCGGGTATAGCCCGGCCTCTGACCTGCCTATATAAGGCAGAAATTCTGAGCTTTTTCAGTCAGTCGGTTGAAGTGAGAACACTGCTCTCTCTCACTCTCTCTGCACTGGCATTTGTTGCTCTGCTCGAACCATGTCTTTCTTATTTAACTACCTCTGCACTTCTCTTTTCTAACTATGCGGGCTATGATTTAGTCTAGATTGTCAGACTCCACACCTTCCCAGTGGGATTCTCTGGCCGCGTCTTACTAAAACTAGCACATCCTTGGAAGGGATCCCTTTCATGCAGACAACGGTCTCTGAGGCCCTACACAATGTACCTAGTATCATCCCCCCCCCTCCAGTGATCAAGTCTGCCTCTTTCTGGTTCACACTCCCCTTTGCGATCTGGACTGTTTTCTTCTATCCTCAGATACTGAGTGTGAACTACCAAGACCATGTAAACTACCTATAAAACTTGGTCTTTACCTCTTCTCCTGAACATACTTTCTAGTTTCTTGTTGCCCACCAAAGGTCAAAGACCACAGGTTTATTCATTTATCTCTTTCTTATGGCTGCTGGGCAGTGGCCAGGGTCTCCTCCTGGCAGGCGCCCCCAACAATGCGCATTGGAGAGACTTAAGACCTTTTATTTGTAATATTGTTGAATACTACCTTGTGAATAATAATTATGTTAGTGATGATAATGCCAATTTCATGTCAACAGAGCACTCACAGATCAGAACCTTCAATCCACACCGGAAACGGGCAGACCGCAGGCAACAACAATGGGAGTGAGAGGTCACGTGGACGGGGAGATCACTCCTGGGAGGAGGACATGTCACAGACGTCAAGCACCTCCGGCTATCGGGAGAACTGCAGCTTAGTGATGACTGCGCCTCCTTTGTCCCCGGACTCCAGCAGCCACTCACAGCATTCACTCCTTCTTGTCTTTGAAGAGGATACCCTCATATAGGAGCCATATATGCTTCTCTGGGTGCATAGTTAATATTTAAATAGTTGACAGCTTCATTTAACAAACTGAATGCTGTTAGTTGCCACTGTAGTTGAGCAGAACTGCCATATCTTTATCTGTGGCTTCATGTAACATCAGCCACTACTTTTGATTTCTGACCAAAATAATCAGAAGTGTTCTGATGATTTTGCTAAAACATTATGTATTTTTTAATAGTTACTAGCTTTGATCTGTAATCCCACTGATTTAATAATTATAAACCAAAAAAACAATTAGTGACAGGACTGATATTTATTGGAGACTGTAATATACACTATTTAAAATTTAAATTGATTATCTCCTTTGAAAGATTGTTGTTTTGTCTGGTGTTTTTTCAGTGGTTACAAGTTAAAGATATTAAGAATTGAGTAGGCTATGGGTTCGTTATGGATGGCTCAGCTGTAAAGAGCACTCGGCCGAAGATTAAGAGGTCTGAGTTCAAATCCCCCAGAGCCCTGTTATTTCTCTTATCTTTGGGGGATAGTAACATTTTCTTTATATAAATTTGAATAAAGTCTAACTCAACATTAATAATGCATGTTTCCAAGTTTTATAGGAAGGTTAGCATAATAAACAATTAAAGTCTCGTAACAGATTTAAATAACCAATTGACCCGATAGAAGCAATGTTATCCTTCTTCTTTTTGTGTTAAGCTACAGATATTTGCGCATATTGTTGATACATTCTCAGTGGTTGTAAGAAATTAGAATATATTTATTGTTTATCTCACCTCAGCACCATGCTTGTCTTAAAGATGTCAAAATTTGTATTACATATTAAAGAAGTTATAATTTATATGAAGGTTATTTTATTTATTTGTTATCAGTTACTAGTTACATGGTTGACAGTTTTTTTAAAGATTTATTCTTTATTCAATGAATTACATTCAGTATATAATTTCTGAAAATACTTACTAATTAAATATATTTATCCCTATCTAAACTTTTAAATGGGCAATAATACAATGTATATGTTCATTAAAAGATACGCTTTTTGAGAAAAAATTTTGTTATAAGTAATGTCCTATATACCTGTCCATTTGATTTTTGTTATTAATAGAAAATATGGTCGACATCAGAGTTGTTATAATAAGCAGAAATTAATGGTATTATTATTATTTTACTTGTCGAAACTAGATTTTGCATAAAATAAACTGAAATTATAAAATGTTCCTATTCCATTATGTTGCAAGTATTATTTTTCTTCCTCGACTACCAACCTAGTAAATAATAACATAGAATTGAAATATGAATGACTTAGTTTTTAATTTTAAAAATAGTTTCCTACTCCATGAATTAGATGCTCAGTTATTGTAAGCACTATGACTGTTCACTTTCCTCTTTTAGTGATATAGTTAAGACCGTTAAATTGACTAAGAAAATGGGAGTGGATAGCTAGATGATGGGATATAGCTTTGTAAAACCAGCAGGACACTGGTAAAATATATTATCAAGTAGTTATGACTGCTATAAGCTAGTTAAAGGCTGTTACTATACAGCAACAATTGCATAGGGAACAGTACAAGATTAACTCATGCCTTTAAGTGTTCATGATGTTATTTGTATGGATCAGATTATAACTGAGGTAAGGAAGCTACCTGTAGATGTGCAAATCAGAGGTCTTTTTAGAGACATATGAAGAAGCAATGCAAAATAATATTTTTGTTATTATAAAAAAACAATTAAATCGCTAAAATGCATATGAAACCTATTTAAATAGACACACTATTAATATCTGTTTACGATATTAAATTTTATGTGCCATCTGGGGAAAAACAAATCTAAGATCTCATCGGAGGTTTGGCTTGAGTAAGTATAAAAGTCGACGAATTAGTTGAAAGATAATACACCGACATTTTCATGCTTAAATCTTTTTCGTGAAGCAAGGCTTTGTTTACGGGGCATTATTACAACAACTATGAGGAACATGCATAAACATAAGCGGAAGATTGTCGCCCTACCTCGTTGGAGGTGGCGACTATCTTTTCGGGCTTGACAGTAATATAGTGGTTTATTTCAAATTTTCATGAATATATTTGATATTTTTTTAAGTTACTCTGCTTAACCACGTGGGAAAATTATAATTTTAAATGTTAAAAAGCCTGATTGAGCGACTGCCATCGCAGAACTAAGTGGTATGCCGACCTTACATGGTTACGTCTTTTTATTGGGGTTGGTGCAATAGCAAACATTTCTTGCTATTAAATCATATTTAAACAAATTAGCAAACATAGGTTTGCCGGGAGTATTTGACCTTTAGCGAAAACGAAAAATACAGCTTTTGCATTTAGTGAACGCTGTTTTCTCTGCGATGATCCAATGATCCATGATCGATATTTGAGTTGGATCTCGCCACTTTGGTGCAGAAATCACCATTTGGTGGACTTTCATTCTTTCAGAAAAATCACTAGACTAATAATGTAAGTAGCATCTCTCTCAGTTTACAATGAATACTTTCTAGATGTCATCTCCACTAACAATATTATCTTCACTGTCTTTATCTAGCACAATTTTTTGTATATCATAATTGATAAATATTAGCAGCAGGTAAAGAATATAGACTGGCCCAATGCTAAAATTATTGAAAATTGTGGGATTGATAATGAAACTAAAGATAATAATAATTTGTATTTAATACTTACTGCTTACAATTTCACAGATTAAAATTTCCAAGGTGTTTTTTTTTTAATCATAAAATCCCATCAAATTACCAAATGGTTTTAATTTGGACTCCATGTATTGTTGGAAGGGTGATGACATGCTAATGATTTTATTTAAGTTGTACTAATTAATTAACTTTTAAGTAATGTGTTAACAATTCAAAAACTAATTAGAAGTATATTATTTTATTTAAAATCATTCATGGTAGGTTTTTTTTTTGGATACTTATGTTAATTTATGTTCATATATGTTATTTAATGCTGCAAGTTCCCCTTTGACTATAACTGGAAATAAAATAACCAATTTCATTGTTTACAACTCCTGGGCTTTATTTATTTTTTGGAAGTGTGGGAATTAGCCACTTCTGATAACAGTTACTTCTGATAGCAGATTCTTGTTAAAAAAATCTTTAAACTCTTTTGTTGGCCCATAATCAACTGAGAATTTTCAGATTATATTTGAGTAATAAACTAGAAGACTAAGTGATCACTAATATAATTTCTTACTTATGGATTTATTTGAACAATAAATGAAATTGACATAAAACACTTCTCACCAGTGATGATAGACATAGCACACAGACATTGTAATTAAAATGTTCCTCTGAAAGAAAAGTCTTAACATCTAGTAATTAATACAAAAAAAAAAAAAACTTGATTTGAGAAACAGTGTTTTATGTTATTTTGTTGTAAGTAAGTAGTTGAGTCTGATAAATAATAGATGAGCCACTATGCCTTCCCCCAAATAGGCAAACCCATGACTTCTAAGAGAAGCTTAATTTTGACACCCAGCTTTAATACATAATAGTGTTTGGAAAAAATCTTTACTCTTGGATTATGCTTCTAATGAATCTTAATAAGTTACGAATAAATAAATTCACTGCAAGTTGAAAAAATAAATAATGCATCACAAAAAAAAAAGAAGTATTTATCTTAATTTAAAAATAATAACTACGCCTATTCCAGTAAATAAATATATCATAATCGCTATAAAATAAAAAAATAGCTATAATACAAGATTAAATAAAAAAGCCTTATTAGTGGTTCTTTTTTATAAGATTGTAAATAAAAATATTTACAGGGAACTATGAATCTTAAACATAAGTGTTTCTCTAAGTGCTGAAGAGGTGTTGGAATAGGAGGGTTCTGAAGACGCATAAAAATGAAGTATGATGGATATTAGGAGAGAGGGAATTAGAGAGTAGTAGAGTAATCAAGAATGGTACAGTATACAGTTTTGTGGAGGAGGGATGTTAAGGTCAGAAAAACCTTGTTTTCTGGGATTAGACTATTTGAACTGTAGGAGATCGTATATACACGGAGAGCTATGAAAATCAATAGTTTGAAAAAGTTATGAACCAAAGTCTATGGAAGGAGGGGAAGAACCGTACAAACTTGATGTAAAAATAGGAGGCTCAGGAGCTCCTTGAAGCCCTGAAAATAAATCTAACAAAACAGGTCATGTTTCACTTAAGCCTTTGCCAAACTGAGGGAAAATGAAGAAGCATACTAGGAGTAGGTGAGTATTTTGGGCGAGGAGATGAAAGCGACGTAATAGTTTATGTGTATCTATTTGAGAGGTATGGGGCTATCAGGATAGGGTTTGGTCTAAAGATCTAAGGAGGGAACTGGAGCCTATAACTATAGCTTGACTTTTTGCAGTTAGTTAGTTTGAGGCTATGATCGGTTTAAGGTCTTCCTGGAACTTGGTAACACTGCTAATAAATTAACGTTGTTTGACAGAGGAACCAGATCTCCAAATGGTTAATATAGTTGAGGAAAGCAAGGAAGTCTATCAGAGGAAGAGAGCATGCGATTCGAAATTGATGAGCAAACTAGCTTATCCTCTCTACATTTATAAGATGTCACCATCGGTGAGAGCAGTTGAAAGTAAGTATCAATTTATTGTTAGTATATTTAAGTTATCGAAATATCTAAACAGTTTAAATAAATTTGGCATGTATTAGATAACATAAACACAAAATTTAACATAGTTATTTTAGAAGTCAATTTTACAATAATTTATTTTATTTGCAATAATAGGTAAAATGTCTTTGGTCAATCTTGGAGCCTTAAATTATTTAAATTTAAATTATAGTAGGAAGTGGTTATTTCTTGGATGAAAGGGAGTTGGAGTTGCTAAAGGAGATAGTAAAGTTACAATAGTAAATGCTTGGTTGGCTATGCACTCAGCTAGACTTCTAGTAGCATAGTTCTGCAGATAAATCTCTTGTTTTCATAGTTAGTTCAGAATATTTGTCTGTGAGGTGAACAAGTGTCTGTATCATATGTTACTTGTTGTTTGAGATGATGTAGGAGCCCATGGGAGTATTAGCTAAGACTTAGATGTGTGGTATCTTAGGTTTATCAGGTGACTGATCAGAGAGAGGGAGGTGATGACCCTTGAATAAAGTCTCGCACCTTCACAGTTACATACATAAGGAGATGTATGGAGGATGAAGCCTGCCCCGCACTATATAGATATCAAAAAGAGAACAATGACTGTTTAAAGATATAAAGCGCTCACGTCGAGCCCTCATTACAATGCTAAGGCTCCAGAACGGTAGGTGTTCCTGGAAGGGAGGGAATTGTGAACATTCAGCTGGATTTTAGCATATCCCTCTGTATTTCTTAGTATCCAGTTGCATACAAAACGCTCACATTGATTCTCAATAACGTTTTAGAGGATTTGACATTTATATTTTTACCTTCACTCTTCTTATTGCTGCTAAAAATGATGTTTGTGAACAGGATTAAATACTGCTTCAGTTCTAAACAGTAAATTTCTCAAGTTCAAAAATAATAGGATCCAATTTCAGGGCTAATCGTGAAATATTTACATCTCTTATTAGGATTGGAATATGTTGAATACTAATTAATAATGCCTCTCCTTAGAGGATGCTGAAACCCAAAAATAATGGAAGAGTCAGCGAAGAATGCCTAAATCTTTAGGTAGGTTCATAAATAATGCAAGCTCCTGCTGATAGAGAACCAGTTATTTGGGTGTTAGATTAGAAGAGGTGGTGCATTAGGTTTGAATGACACTAATTGTTCAAGCCTCTTCTACATTTCAGTATTCACAATAAGCCCTTTCGTCAGCCCACATCAGATATTGTTGCGCAGAAATCTGCTCTGTACAACTCATAGAAATCTTTTATTACTTAAGTATATTTATTATTTAATTTTGTCTAAGGTACTCCTTTCCATTGTTGGTTTTGCCTTAATTCCTTGTATTTCTCAGATAAAACATAGAACATTACAACTCCCCACTTCCTGCTAGCTCCTTCCTATCCGACCAGATCCTGCATGCATCTCAACATATCTCAATATGTTTCATGATGGCCTCTTCTCTGTTTCTCTTGAGGATTTCATTTGGGTCAATGCTATTTCTATGGTTATGGCTTGACCATACCCATTTTGATACCTTTCATCAAGTTTATTTTCTCAGCAACTCAATAGTGCAAATTTTGTTTTTCCCTCGGTACAACTGGCCACCTCAGGTTCCTCAGAGAAAAAGATGTGGGATATGTTAAGGAATGAATGTAAGGGTTTATTTTTTGTTGTTAAAAACTAAGATTTTTTTTGTTTTTAGGAAATACCCCCTATAAAAATCATTGACAAAACAATGGTTATAAAAATTTTCAAAGATATTTTCTAATTAACACCCTAATAAATTATATATGCTGGTATTTCTATACTTCATGTATTGATAAATAAATCTATCATTTGACAATTCATCTATCATTTTATTTTAGCTTAAACATTTTGTCGGGGGCGTCACTAGGGGAGTGCCTAATCACTCTAGCCCTGGTGACAAGTGCGGATTGTTGTAGTTTATAACATGGACCATTGTTCCATGTCGGCATTTAATATCTGACTCCATTTATGATGGGTATGTGTCCCGACAATACACTATGTTCAAAAGAAAAGGGTACAGAGGCTTCATAAAGAATAAGGCATGTTTTCAGAGTTCGAGCGGAGCACGGCAGTGTAACAGTAGCGAGGCGTCGGACCGTCTGCAAGGGGGGCTGCGAGACAGGATGACTGCGCAGAGGTGTGGCAAAGAGAGTAGACCTACAGGGCCTAACTTCCGGGCTTAAGTACTGTTTCCCCTTCCTAGTGGAAGGTGGAGACGGCTGAACGGGGTATGTTTTATGATGTCACACCTACCAAGATACGTGATCGCTCGTCCCCTAAAGGACTGTTTATGGCATGGCTTTTAGATTTTATGACCGCCGGAAGTCGCCCAGAGGTCTACAGATCCTGCTTTATGAGGGGGCAGGTGGCCTACCCTCAGGTTTATTGCAGGCGGCCTTCGACCCTCTGTTTACTTGCCTTGTTACAACTGCCGCATGGACCCACCTGGTTTATTACAAGAAGCTACAAAGATTTGCATTTATATTATAATACATTATGCACCAGAGTATAGGGTAATTTACATATGTGGTTGGCAATCGCTACACATTTTCAATTAGAACCTAAATACAATATATCGTGACAGAGCTGATCTATTGATAGTAGGAGAGATTGTCATTAGTGTGTTTAAGAACCTAGCTACATTCAAAATTTGTTAAATAAATTTTAAATTACATTGAAGAAATATTCAAATTATAGATGGATCTAACAGTGGTTACAGGAGGAATATTGTTTATTAGATTAAAATATATGTACATAATTAATAGGAACATATAAGGTGGAGATAAACTAAATAAAAGAATCTTAAGAAAATACAGTTAAGTACCAATCTTGTTATTTAATTCCAAAATTTCTTTTTGCTCAGTGGCTTACTGAGAAAGTCATTCAAATTTTTATTGGAATTGGCAAGGATTTGTTTGATGTTGACCAAACCTTGGGCTGAGTCATCAGGAGCATTCTGTGCTTATGCTGTATTTCCATCCAGCATATTAAACAATACATTCATTGACGATCGCTATGATCCCCTATCCAGTCAGCATTAGAGTATAAGGGTGCTTTTTTTCCTTTTTCTCCAAAGAAGTTTCATCTCTTGAGTATGTAATAGCACATTATTTTAAATTGTTAACAAGAATGGAACCTTTTTCGGTATAGCCTCACTAGGCCGCCATTGATCACGTGACTAGATTAGGGCCAATGAGCACAGGATGCTGGGCACGGGAAATCAGTCCTACAAATATAGTTGTCGCATATTTATATTTATTGGTTGTCAGCACAGCCCACTGGAAGAAAGATGAATCCTCAAAAATAACTGTTCACCATCCGAAGAAGAAACAGGAGACTTGGCAGTATCATGCAAGCACCGTCCTGGTATTAGTTTGTGAGGAATTATAAGCCGGCGAGTAACCACATGTAACCTAGTGCCCAAACCAGAGAGCTACAATCGATACCGGCTGTCATCTTCATTTTTAACCTGAAACTTTTATCAACAATTCCCTTGATAGATATATCCTCAGCTGAAGATGGACTTATGAAAAATTTATTGTTATGAGGAATATATTTGTTTGTTCTTCCTCACTGATTGTTTTTATTGGTTGATAGCATCAGCACCTTTTACATCACTCAGCGAGTTAGAACAAACAAATATATCCTCATAATAGAGGTAAATCAATCAATTTTTCATTTACAATAAAATGTTTACCTTCAGTTGAGGAAATATCTATCTAGTCAATTGGTGATGAAAGTTCCTTTTTTAAAATTAAGACAACCAATAAATATGCAAATGACAAAGCGATGCAATCTGTGCAACTAAACTATATGTATAGGACTGATTTCCTACGCTCGTCATCTGTTCTTATTGGCCCTAAACTGCTCAAATAATTCATGGTGGCCATTAAGGCTGAACCGAAAAAGGCTCCATTGTTGTTTACGATTTAAAATAATATAATGAAGTGCTGGCTACTAGTCACTCGAAGAAGACATTTGTCAGCTTGGCATGAAGTTGACATAAGAGAGTTACTGGAGACATGATATTGCTAACCTTATGTCAGAAACTGTGGGAATAGAGAAACTTTATTTCGTACTCATCCTAAACAGAATTTATTACATTTTTATGAAAACAAGTATATATCAAGTAAGTGTATATTAAAGTGCACCTTTCCTCATATGTAAGGGATATAATTTATATTTCAGACATGTATTTCAAGAATTGGGGGACCTGGATTCCCTATGAAGATTTCGGATTCCCAAATCTCATCAGCTACTTGCACTCGGTTCCTGGTCTGGTGCTAGTTCGCAACCCTATCAACAATCAATATCATGTCTCTGAAGAGTGAGTGTAATAACACAATATCTAACCTTCTATATCATTTATTGTTTATTTAGAGCTTGCTCATTGTTACAGGAAGTAGGTACATTGCACTAATCAATAAAAAAATAATGCTATGTTATGCTACATTTGTTAACAGTTGCTAATGTTTATTTACAGTGAAACTCCTTCAAAAGAACGCTCATAATAACTGGACATTTCACTTAACTAGGTAGAGGCTATCGTCATCCCTGCTTTCGTGGGTTATTTTATCTTTTGGCACCGGGTTTAAACTGTTGCTGCTTGCACTTGTATAACTGTGCTACCAACTGAACAGATAACATTTAATTAACTCAAGCATTTGAGCCTTGTTTACATTCGGCTCCCCTGCCTCCTGATATAGCTACTGTATAAACCTCCACTTTCACATTGTTTATTCTTGTGCATTGTTCCAAGCTCATGGTTAGTAGTAGTTATGTTCACGTTGAGGGATATTTTTATTGAGGTAATCAGTGATCGAGATGCAGTTAAGTCACAATTACAATACATCTTTCAACAACTTGGAACGGAACATTCAGATAGGTAACTGGTTAGAAGGTTCAGAAGGTGTCATACCCATATAGAAAAATTGACTTTTTTCTTATACTTTGATAACCAATCTTTTAGACTTCAAAATTTTATCATCCCGGAGACTCAATCCCATAAACTGTGGCTGCTCAGGACTGCAACGTAATACCAAAGAATTGTCAGTATAAGAGAGAAAAACTTAGCTCTGGAACAACTAAGCATACTTCTAGTCCCTCTTATCATCTGAGCTACCTAGGTAATAGCCAAGCAGTGACTCTGTATTTCTAAAACTAATGTATCTTCTGCTTTTGCAAAGTAATCATTTGAAGTGGGTGTGACATTTACAAATCAGACATGAAAAAACAAACCCCTCAGACACTAAACATCATTCTGGTGTCTATAGGATAGTTTGTTAACACTGTCAAGGGGAATGTTACATATCAGTGTGACTACAAATTCTTAAGCTATGAAAATAAATTTCACTACTTGAACCTGAATGTTTTAAACAAAAAAAGCAAAATAGTGAATAACCTCTTGATGAGAGATCCAATACATTCAGCTTGACTTGTTTTGCCTAACCCTAATGTTTCATTAGCTATTAACATCCACAGTTTAAATGTAAATAAATAATTATGTTTTATTGGTAATATCCTCTATAATTATTATTGATTTCTTAATGTTTCAGCCAAGACGATGATTCAAATTCAATCCTCAAAGTGTTGGTTCGAGTTCATAACCAATATACTCATTGAAGAGGTACTAGCTACATTTCACCTCACAGTTAATTTTTAAAACTTTTTTATACTCAATAGAATGTCACATTAAATATATGAGTGTTTCTAATCTTTTGTACTCAATGATTTGTTACTTTAAATATACTATTTGAGATGTTTTACCTCTTTTTCTCTCTTATTTTATTTTGGTGTGATAGTACCTCTCTAGTTTCCTACAAAGACTCAGAAACAAAATTCTAACTGTGGCAAAGTAAAGTCCTCAGGGGAATAGCTGGACCAGTTTGGCACTACTAGTTTAACAAAAAGCTCAAAGAAATATTTCCAATGAAAAACAATTTGTAATGAAATGAATAAGTACAAAATGAAAGCTACAATAGGATGGGTATGTCTAGTGCGACCCAGGGGCTACTCTGTTAGTAACTATGGAGGATCATGATCATGAAAATTTTGGGTTTTTACTTCAAATGTTATTTGTCTATCCTTTGAGGACCATATTAATGTAGGCCGATAGACAGGCTGATGGCTGATAGGCTGCACTGAATGGGCAGTACCAGCTCTCTTATGAGTGAGTATTACTAATAGAAGTGTCTTCATCAATATCTATTCACTTCCAATCTGCTTACAATTCAAAATGTTTTATAATATTTGTAATGATCTACGAGTTCAATGTTAGTTTTGAACTTAAAATGTATTTATGGATAGTCAATATTGTGTTCATCTTATTTATATTGACAGTAGAATATGACAAAAGGCTAGTTTATGTTATGGTAGAAGTAGTACATAAAGGCGGGTTGAGCATGAGTACGAGGGAGATGACCTTGAAGGGTGCCATATCACGTTATCTCGTGACCTTGAGGTGATTGACCATCCTCGGCAGGGCAGGGGGGTGACCTTGACAGGAGAGGGGGTGTAATTTCGGGGAATGGGTGTGTCATTGGGAGGTGATCAGAGTTTATGAGTGTGTCAGGAGCTGCTAGATGGTAGATGTGGCAACCCCGCCATGCAGATCTGACAACGTTGCATGGGGGGCGAGCCTCTGTGACGTACAGTGTCCTTGTGATAAGGTGTGCCCCTGTGACGTACAGTGTCCACGGGATGAGATATAAGGTATGGCCCATTCATAGTTCCGCCCAAGCCGCGTGTATTTCATGGGATCGGCTGTGTGTCCTTGTGACGTACAGAGGGAGGTGTGTCGTTGGGAGGTGATAAGAGTTGATGAGTGTGTCAAGACCCTGAGCTTTACGCAATATATATTCATGCATAATGTCGTCGTTAGCATTCAGAATGAAATTAGTCACACAAGAACAACGTTTTTCCACTATCAACTTTTCTCCAGTTAAAGTTGATTCAGAAGGGAGGCATAGTGCATTATTACCAAACACCATTCAAGCATCAATTTGCGGACCTAGCGGTTGTGGAAAGACTAATATTATTATTGCACTTTTATTAAATCCAAATGGTTTAAAATTTAAAAATGTTTATTTTTTCGGGAAAACATTACATCGACCTAAATACCAGTATTTAAAGAGTGTCATAAATCTTGTTCCTGAAATAGGATTATATGAATTTGAAGATGGAAATGAATTGCCTCAGGAAGTTGAATCCAATTCGGTGTGTATATTCGATGACGTCACTATGGAAAATCAAGATGTAATTAAACGATACTTTAGTTATGGTCGTCATATGAACCTTGATTGTTTTTATTTAACTCAAAGTTATGTTTGTATCCCAAGACACCTTATCAGATGTAACATTAACTTTTTAATAGTATTTCCTCAAGATGAATTAAATTTGAAACATATTTACGAGGAGCATGTGAGCACTCCGAATTGAAGTTTCACACTTTTTAAAGAGATGTGTTCATTATGTTGGAAAGAGCCTTTTAATTACCTTGTAATTGACAAGAGTAGGGACCTGAGTAATGGACGTTTTTGAAAAGGAATCGATACATTCATTGTGGATATATAAAGAGCAGTCGTGGTAGTGATTGTCATTAACAATCATGGACCCAAAAGTCACTCGTGAGATTATAAAAACTAGTGAGATTTTGAAAAACAAATTTCAGTCATTCAAGCGTACTGTCGAGGATGTTGAAAAAGGTCGACAAGAATTTTTTACTCCTGTGCTCCATCCACTAGAAGACATTAAACAATCAGTAAAGTTGTCCCAGACCACCCCCGCAGTGACACCAAGAAAAGTAAAAAGGAGAGATACTAATGTTTGGGACGAATCACCTGATAAAAGCGAGATCTACTAGTCTTTTAAAGTTTACTAGTATTTACAGGAAATCAACATTATTGCCAAAAACAATGTCTCACTACAAAAGAGCTACATCAGTTTCATCCGATGATACAAAAACTAGTACTGTGCAAACGCCATTATTTCACTTAACGGTTCCCGCTCATGAGTTAATATCACCAGAAGTAGATGAGGGTGAGTATGAGACAGATGAACCACTATCAGAAAAGGTTAATGAATATGCTCAAACTCCAAAGGGAGAAGCAGAATTTAAAGAGCACCTCGCCATATTTGGAAATCTACAGAGAGAATACTTGGATAAGATGTTGAAATGTGATAAGACACATGACTCTCGTTACGGCATTAGGGTCATGCCTTCTGGGGGATTAGCCATTGGTGACTCGACTGATGTTCAGCTTTTCGCAAGCAGTGACGATATGTCTATTAACGATGTGGTTTATGAAGGAACACCGGGATTGCTGGAGCTACTCTACTTAAAAAATCCTAAAGATTACACAGAGTACGACTTGGATTATTATAATAATATTTTACTCTCAACCAATGCTCACAAAAAAGGCTATAGTGAGGAACAGGGAGTATTCGGAAACAGGTCTGAGAAATATAGAAATATCATATCGAAGTTATTTCCACCACAAACTTTAAAACCTCGCCCTCCTTCCTCCACATCATCATCAGCTTCAAGCAGGCTAACTTCACTCCGTTCTCACCCTTACAAATGGGGATCTGGTCTTATGAGAGCCAATAAACCTCTGTACGAGTATTGGAACGACCCAAACGAACTAGTCGATCGTCTTAGGCTGTTAATGTCTTCACGTTATGCAGGGCATGAAGGTCATCAAAACGAAATAGAATTGCTAATTGAAGAGCTGCGAGAAGAAAATATAGTATATTAATGTACATATTTTTATAATCAGTTTCAGTACGTATCAGGTGAGCCTGAGAAGGAATCTGATGCGCTCACACGCGGTTATCTTAACAAAATACTCAAAGAGAAGTTATAGGTGGATTCATTATCAAACATAAAAAGGGCTGTTGTAAATGAATTACATAAGCCAGCACGCAAAAAATACCCCAGACGAAAGACAGTTTTTAAAGAAATAAATGACTTGTGGCAGATAGATCTAGTAGAGATGATACCTTATTCTCGAGAAAATAAAGGGTACAAATATTTATTGACAGCTATCGACTGTTTTACCAAATATGCTTGGGCCATGCCTCTAAAGCTGAAATCAGCGGACAATGTGACTAAAGCAATGGAGAGTGTGTTTCGTTCAAGTAGACAAACTCCGAAAAATATTCAAAGTGATCAGGGAAAGGAATTTTACAATTCCAAGTTTAAATCTTTAATGAAACAATACTCTGTTAATCATTATTCCACTTTTTCTAATATGAAAGCTTCCATTGTAGAAAGGTTTAATAGAACATTAAAAGGAAAAATGTGGAAAGCCTTCAGCATGCAAGGAAATTACAAATTTTTAGATATCCTACCTCAAATTTTACAAGAGTATAATTCATCATTTCATAGGACTATAGGTATGAGTCCAATTGATGCTCACCATAAAAAAGTAGAGAAATATTTGAAAAATAATGTCTTTTCTTCATTGACTAATATGTAAAGTAGTACGAAAGCAGAAATTTGAAGAAGATGATTTTGTCAGAATATCTAAACAAAAATCCATATTTTCAAAAGGATATGTTTTAAATTGGTCAAGTGAAATTTTTAAGATAGTCAAGATTCAAAAGACATACCCTTTCACTTACTTACTGAAAGATCTGAAAGGACATCTAATTAGTGGTGCATTCTATGAAGAAGAGCTGCAAAAAGTTAAATATCCAAATATATATACCTTGTAGAGAGGGTTTTAAAAAGAAAAGGAAATAAATTGTATGTAAAGTGGTTGGGATTAGAAGAACATAGCTGGATTGACAGGAAGGATATTGCATAATGTTGTGAAAGAAACAAACACTTACTCTTATAATAGACATTTATTATTTTTTTACAAAAACTGTATACATTATATTTATTGTTACTCTACATTTAAAAAATAAATCTAGTACTTACAAATTGTTGTTCTTTTTAACCTATGCTTATTCTAAGCAATTAATAATAATACTACAATTAGACATTAAATTGATTTAAAATCCTTTTTTCGTTTACAATACAAATTAAATTTAACGGTTGTTTTTTTATTCATCAAGACTATAGTAACCATAAGGGAGTGCTTGCACTCCATCACTTAATGTACGCCTTTTGTCATCAAATGAGCACAATGACTTTTTATTTATTAGTGAGGTTTGAACGTTATTATTATATATATTATATATATATATATATAAGTCCGTTCTTCATTTTCTTAGTACAGTATGATTCGTAAAGCTCACAAAGGAACAGGTCTAGTAAACACAGTTTTATAAACAAGTTGCCTATTGAATTACATCTTCCGGGCTATCAGTATTGTGGTCCTGGTACGGATCTAGAAAAGAGACTAACTAACGGTGACGGTGGAATAAATCAGCTTGATAAAGCCTGTAAAGATCACGATATAGCTTATAGCAAATATAAAGATATGGATAGTCTTAAGGAAGGGGACAAAATCTTAGCTGATAATGCTTGGAAATGAGTTAAAGCTTCTAGATTCGTCATGGGGAGAAAAAGCCGCGGCTTGGTTAGTTACAAATATTATGAAAACGAAAAGAAAAATTGGATCAGGTTTAAAAAAGAAAAAGAAAAAGATTAGTTTCATCGACTTAGTTAAATCGTCAAAGGTAGATGATGTATCATCTATTCCGAAAGCTTCGAAAGTGGCATATAAGAAGGCTAAAATTCATCTACGTGGTAAGACGAAACCTTGTCCACCCAGAGTTCTACCGATGCCAAAGGAGGGAGGCTTTCTCCAATTTCTTGTACCGTTGATGGCAGGACTTTCCGCTATAGGTTCCTTGACAGGTGGAGCCGCAAGTTTAGCGAAAGCGATCAATGAGGCTAAAGAAGCCAAGCTAAAATTGGATGAGCAAAAGAGGCATAATTTAGCTATAGAAGGTCAGAAAGTTGGTAACGGACTTTATTTGAAACCCTATAGGAAAGGTTACGGTCTGTTTATAAACCGACAAAAAAGGCCGAGAAAAATATGACTGCCGAATAAACCGTTGACTGATCTCGAATTAAATTATATAGCTAAAGTTTTGAATATTGAAAATTTTCGTGGAGTATTTATGATTGATAGTCTCCCTAAATATCCAAAAAAGCATGAGAAAGCTATTGTAAATTTGCGTACAAGTTCAGAACCTGGTTCTCATTGGGTTTGTTATATAAAAAAAGATAATCTTGTGAAATACTTTGATTCGTTTGGTAATTTGAAACCACCACCACAGCTACTTGATTACTTTAAAGGTTACAAATAACTTACAACAGACGTCGTTATCAGAAGTGGAATACTCCGATTTGCGGACATCTCTGCTTAAGGTATTTAGCAGACGTTTCTCATAAATTTTGATCATTCATAATCATGAGCTACACAGTAGCGCTTACAGGGGATTCTAGCGTTCTTCATGCGAACTTTTTACCTCCGCTAGAATTAGGATCAAGTTATACCGTTGGCTTATTATCTTTTGACACATATAATACTATTCCTAATGTAAGGAAGGGTGTTAACGATAAGTTTTATTTTGGAAATCTGACGATCCAGATACCTGAGGGATCGTATGATATCGGTGCTCTAAATACTTTTCTTTACGAAGAAATTATACACCAAGACCCGAGAGCTGGGTTTGTACTGTGGGGAAATCACAGCACTTTAAAGGTGGAACTTAGAACAACTAAACCGGTTTACTTCAACTTTCCCGATAAGCCACATTCCATTGGCCCACTATTGGGTTTTAATAGTCCAAATCGTGTGATACACCCAGTGAACCGGTATACTGAATCAGATGGAATTGTAAAAATCCTTTCCGTAAACACTATTTCGATACATTGTAACATTGCATCAGGGTCTTACGTAAACGGGGAGCCAGATCATAGCATACATCAATTCTTTCCGACTGTTGAACAAGGATATAAAATAGTAGAAACCCCGAACCCTGTCATTTACTTTCCGACTAACGTGAGGACTGTTGACAATATTACCGTTCGCTTAGTGGATCAGAACGGCGAGCTTATTGACTTTAGGGGAGAAACTGTTACATTGAGAATACATTTGAAGAAGAATGGGGATTAATTTTACCAGAGAGATTTGTGTGCGAGTTGGAGCTCGTTATAAAAGGAGATGTCATAGGCAGTTAAGAATTAGTAAACCTATATCGACGAGACCGTTAACAACTGTCAACGCTAACTTTTTAAAACAGTGTGGTTTTCGATTAAAAATAAGAAAAAAATGAATAACATGTTAAACATTACATCAGACGTAAAATTTGAAGAATCTCTTACACAATTTCAATATCATTCACATCAACTATGCGGGGAACACCCTTAACAAGTCTGATGAAATCAGAATACCGATCCATCAACAAGATGTTTATACGATTCCTTCATTAAGTTTTGTTTATCTGGAAGGACGAATTTCAAAAAAGGAAGGTACTGCTTCAAAATTGACTAATAACGCGTTTGCGTTTTTTGTTTGATGAGATCAGATATGAATTGAATGGCATTGAAGGTGATAGAGTGAGAAACCCAGGAATAACTACAACGCTTAAAGGCCATGCGTCATTTTCACCTAATCGAGTCAAAGGTCTAGAAAATGCAGGATGGGTAATCCCAGGTGCAGACAAAACTCTTTCAATAGATAAAAACGGTTTTTTTGGTGTGTGTGTGTCTGCCACTGGATATTCTCTTAGGGATATGTGAGGACTATCGAAAAATTTTAATTAATCTTAAGCAAGAACTCGTTTTGATCAGATCGGGTACTGACTTGAACTGCGTAAAGGGTGACGATGATGTTCTAATAAAATTAGATAAAGTGATTTGGAGAATGCCTCATGTTCGTGTTTCTAATCAAAAACGGCTGAGGTTGTTAAAAATGGTAGATAAAAACAAGGTCATCTCTATTCCGTTCAGATCATGGGATCTTTACGAATATCCTAATTTACCTGCATCACAACAAGAAAACTGGACTGTAAAAACATCGACAAATTTAGAAAAGCCACGCTATGTTATTATCGCATTCCAGACAAATCGAATGAGAAACGCTAGCAAAGATAACAGTCAGTTTGATAGTTGCAAATTGAAAAATTTGAAACTCTACCTGAATAGCGAGCAATATCCTTATGATGATTTGAATATAGATTTCGAGCTTGGAAAAGTGGCTCTCCTCTACGAAATGTATGAAGAATTTCAAACGAGTTATTATGGCAATAGACATTCTCAACCTCTGCTGTCACGTGTGATTTTGAGATCATAGCACTTATAGTCGTTATAGATTGTTATGAACAATCTGATGCGATAAAGAGTACGACTATTGATATTCGCGTTCAACTAGAGGCGAGTGAGAACTTTCCTGCTAATACCAAGGCATACTGTCTCATTCTTCATGATAAAATAGTAGAATATGAAGTTGGCACAGGTCTGGTTCGTAAAATTTATTAATTAAACCTGCCTGTATATAGTTTAAGCGCTGAGTCTTTATCATAATGCTGAGCGTAGACCTTTTGATATGATATAAATGAGGCTCCTCGCTTAGAGATAAGCAATCCCCTTCCGTGATTCATTCATGCTCAGTTAGTAGCTTAGACACTTAAATCTTTTTATTTAAAACTTTTGTTGTAGTGTAAATTAATAAAGTCATTTTTAAAAAAGTTCAATAGCTTCGCACTTGCTTTAATTATATATAACCATTCAGTCGGCTGTAATAATCTCACTTCACCGTAGGAGTGTAAACCACAAGATGCGTTCGGCGGTCATTGATTTTCAGGGCTATCGCACGGCTTCTAACTCATTAATTGTTAAAGAACTATCTATCATCTCAATCAGCCATGGTTCATCATATCATTGGTTTTTTAAACCACCTCAAGATGTTGAAGAAGTGTCAGTCGAAGACAAATCTTTGGGTAAAAAAACATATTCATGGATTGGAATGGGACTATGGCGATGTACAATATGAAGATATATGAAGTATTTCCTAATATGTGTTACAGAAGACTATGATATATTATGGGCAAAAGGAATGGAAAAGTGCAAATTTATAGAAGAACTCATTGATAAATCAGTCTATGATCTTCATGATTTCAGTTGTCCAAACTTGAAACAATTAGATAATGACCAGATGACTTGTCATTTTCATTTAAACACTTCCTTTGTTTGCTCATTAAATCAAGCTCATCGTCTGGCTACATGGGTTGAAAAAAATTCTGAAGCTGTAGATTTGAAAAAAGAAGAGATAAGAAGGCAAACATTTAAAAACATTGGCTCACCTCATCATCTGCTTTCATATGCTGGATTTATTCGAGGAGTCAATGATAGAGTTAAGTGCATATACTGTGGACTGCTATTTGACAGAAAATCATTAGTCAACCCTCTCAGCTACCATAAAAAAAATAGTCCTCAGTGTTTGTGGTTTGAGGAGGAGGGGAATTTATAAATACCTCCTAGTAAAAAAACCTGCATTAGTATGATGGATAGAATGGAGTCGGTGATACGTCGTTTGGGAGAGGGAGGTATCGAAACTTTAACTACTGAAGAATTGAGAGTTTTACCCCGATCATTACTTTTGTACCTTTTCAACTACACATTAGACTACATCTGGGACAACTTACCTGAGGAATGGCGAGAGGATGAGGAATTTATCCAGAAACGAAGACTCTCATGCCTCAATGAATATATTAATTATTAATTGTAATATTATATTTATAATTTATTCATGTTTTATTTCAAATAAACCATAGAAAAATTAAAAAAAAATTTTTTATTTACCTTTATTCTCCTTTTTACTTAGGGAAAAGTTAAAAAAAAAAAGTATAGACATAACAATTATTTATTGAATATAGTTCAAATTACAATTTATGTGGGTATTATTACACATTTACTCGAGTTCATTTAAATTATTAAAAAGGGTATTAGTATTAATATTTAAGTCCATTGATGAAGATTCCACAGGTTCTTCACCTTCTCCATGTTTCTTATAGAGTTCAGCCATCTTGGTTATTAAGTCCAGTGAGTCGTTGATTTTCTTAACTTCTCTATAAAGCTTTGTCACATCATTTTTGTTGAAACATGCCGAAGGTGTATTCAGCTGAAGGGTTGATGGACTCTGGTTAAACATTGCGAAGTTAAGCTCCGGGCAGCATCAGTGCTCAACCTTAATCCCCGAACGTCGGTATGTAAACATCCCGAATGTAAATATACAGGGTGATAGACTCGAAATAAACAGTCTAGTTCTAACTTTCAAGCGTGTTGTTTCTCTGTACCTTTTTTCCCTTTGTTTTTGAATTCTAAAGCCGGTAAGCATTAACTGGTGCCGAAACCCATGAACTCGTGGTGTGGGAAGAAAAGTAAGCGACGTCTGTTCGATTTTTTTTTTCTTCTCCTTTTTGCCGTGTTAAGTAAAAAATTGAAGAAAGAATGGCGGAAGGAGGCGTGCTACGACCACCTGTTCTGAATGTAGTGGATGGCATGGAACATGTAGCAACGAGAAGGGTGGGCGTTTTGCCAGAAGCTCATGCTACCGCTCTTGCGTTGATGAGAGTGAAAGCAATGAACACTCAAGATCTGAGAAATGCAATTTCAGAGCTGGAATGGTTCACTGGCGAATTAGGAGAACTCAACCACTTTCTGAAGGGAGGAGATCGCCTCACTGCCTTAATCCTAGCAAAATCGGAGGAAAATCTTCTGGACCCCAGGGATGCAGAGTCACTAAGAGCGGCCCTGATATGTCGGGTCAAGAGAAGGATTCTCAACCAGATCCAAGCGGATGAGGAGCCGTCGTAGGAAACGGTAAAGATGCGGCTAAAGAAAGCATATGGAGGAGGGCGATGGACGCCCGAAGAAGATATTTTCCAGATGTTCCGAGAGACAAAATGACATGCCGCGCGAGTATGAAATAATAGCGGGGTGTGACTTATTGGGACGGGTAGGCGCGCTTGTAGAAAACAAGGGAAATGAGTGGCGGATCAAGTTAGGGGGGGTAACTTATCAATGTCAGGTGACCGTAAGAGGTGGGAGTGCGCGGATAGGGGCAGCCAAGAAAGTTGTGGACTGGAGGGAAAGTTTACGTAGGGAGTTCGGAGATATTTTTTACATGGAGGGTGATATGCTTGGGGCAACGGGGAAGACAGTACATGAAATCCCATTAAAATCTGACCGAATAACGTACGTGAAGGAGAGACGATATCTGCAGGCACTCCGCCAACATATCCGGACAGAAATTGACAGCTTAAGACGACAGGGCATAATCGTGGATAGCACATCACCTTATAATAGTCCTCTGTGGGCAGTACGAAAGAAGAGTAAACCGGGAGAGGAGGGGGAGAGATATAGAATCGTCGTCGATTTTAGAAAATTAAATGAAAACACAACGGATGAGAAGTATCCGATTCCCCGTTTTGAGGACATTCTCCACAGACTGAATGGAGCTACAATCTTTAGCACCTTGGATTTAAAAGCAGGGTACCATCAATTTTTTTTTTTTATTTTTATTTATTTTTTTTTTTTTTCTTAGCTCTCAAACTTATAAAATAGGATGTGGGAAAATTATTTTGGGCTAATGAGTACCTTTCACTAAGGGGAGTCCCCCATTTGAAGGATGTATGAGAAGGATATAGGGTGGGGTATGCCTAAAGGAGGCGGGTGGAATCAGGAAGGTAGTGAGAGTCTACCGAGGGTGGAGCCTAGGGGTACCTAGGCAAGGGTTTGTAGTCGGCCAGGTCAAGCCTGGCCAGCCCCGGCAGGGGCCTGAAATAAGTCGGCCTCTCGGCCGGAAGGTCGACCCTGCTTAAACAGGTAGATGGGGTCTTGTAGCTTCGGAGATAGGCCTCGATCTCTCGGCTGGGTGCTAGTCTCCGTCAGGGGGCTAGGGTTCGATCACGTCCATCTGTCTCCAGCAGTGAATCCATCTGACGGGCATTGGTGGTGGTTGAAGGTCGGAGAATAGTGGGTTGTGGCTGTGTCGGGTGAGTCGAAAAATTTGATGTGCCTTCTCTTGGGGGCCATCAAATCAAAATGAGCGCTACCGATCAACACAAAACAGCGTTTACTTTCGAGAGGGGGCACTATGAGTTCACTTGGATGCCATTTGGTTTGAAGAACGCTCCTCCGATTACTTTCCAGCGATTGATGGACGAGATCCTGAGGGGGATTGACGAGGCGGTATGCCAGATTTATATGGACGATTTGTTGATCTTTAGACGAACAGAATCCGAACACATCGAACATCTCCGGAGGGTATTTCGACAATTGCGTGAATTCGGGTTAAAATTGTCGATGGAAAAATCATCGCTGGGTGAGGATCGGATCAACTTCTTAGGGCATACCATCTCGAGGGAGGGAGTCCAGCCGATTCTGCAAAAGTCGACGCAATTCGGAAGAGAGGGGTGCTGTCGCAGGAGGGAGATGGGGGGAACGACCAGTGGCGTACGTAAGTCGAAGACTGACCGACACGGAGGCGTGGTACAGTGCCCTCGAACGTGAACTTCTCGGCATCATATGGGCTATTGATCATTTTCGGCCATACATCTTCGGGCGGAGATTCAGAGTACATACGGATCACAGGCCTCTTCAATGGGTGGGGAAGCTTAAGGAATCATCCGCCAGGGTGACACGCTGGAAGGAGTTTTTGTCCCAATACAACCTGGAAATTGTATACAAACCAGGGAAGGACAATGTAGTGGTGGACTGGCTATCCCGAGCGATTACCGTAAATGCAGTCGAGGAAGGGGAAACGTCCGGGGATCACAGACAATTTATCCAGGAATGGGCGCCCGGGGAAGATGGAAGTCGCGGTACCCGGACGATAGCGATGGGAGCGAACACCAAGAAGCGGAAGAATCTGCCGGAGAACGTCTGGTGGAAATGGAGACGATCGAGGGTATCATTAACGATAAACGGCGACAAATTATTTGGAAGACGCAAACGTCCGGCCTGATGCGAGCTACTCATGAAAACTATGGCAAGAAGAGTATTACGACAATCTGGTCCCAACCGGGTGTCAAGGGTGACCAAATTTGCCAGGAATTGAAAGATGCATCCAGACCAGCGAAGACCTACCATCTATTTGTCGGCAACGCGACAGTGTGGGATCTGATCAAGAGATTATGGAGAACAGAACAACTGGGAATTGATCGATCGTTTGTTCGTTTTTTATATGTCTTTCTGTCTATGGTCCAGAAACTGCGTGATGAGGAACGGATGCGGGATGCAACGCTTGCCTACCATCAAGGGAAGACGAACCACCGCGGTGCGCAGGAGACTTTGCAAGCATTACAGCGGCGGTACTTCTGGTGGGATATGAAAAAGACGATCCAAGAGATTATAGGAACGTGCGATGTATGTCTTAAGACTAAATATGACCGACACCCACCACAGGGACCATAGGAGGAAACACCCACAGCAGAGACGCCACTGAGTCAACTACAGATTGACACGTTCACTTGGAAGGGCTATAAGTGGGTTACGACAATAGATACCTTCAGTAAGGTAGCTATGGCGTACGCCGTAAAAGACAAATCATTCAACGCCGTCTTACAGGAATTACGAACGTGGTTCCAGTTTTATGGGGTACCGGACCGAATCTCGTCGGATGGGGGTAGGGAGTTCGATAATGCAAACGTTCGGACGGAGATGAAAAATCTTGATACGTGTGGCATCTCAACACCCCAGGACATCCTAAGAGTCGCGGAGGCATTGGAAGGTTGCACAGTACCTTGCGTGACCACCTGCGGGTGTATCAGGTAGAAAAGGGTCTGCAGGCGAACGAGGCGATGCCGAAGGCAGTGGCGGCATACAATCATTCCATCCACTCCACCACGGGGTTTCCGCCGTTCGAGATCCTCCTCGGACTGCGCGCGAGGCGCCGGAACGGGACAGAGACGATGGCGGACGAAGGAATGGCGGAGCAAATATTAAGTGCTCACTTAGAACTCAGAAAACTTTGGGGCAAAGTTCGTGACAAAATCGTGAGGGAGAAGGTCAAGAGAGTTGCTCGGGTAAACCTCAAAGTCCGGGGTCGAATGGGGGACCTTAAAATTGGGACGATTGTATATCGTAAAATTGGCTCTAATCGGAGCAAAGAGTCGGTCAGATACGAGGGTCCATTCAAGGTGGTGGTGATCAGGGAGCATAACATCGTCACCATCGAGAGTACAAGACCTCCGACGAAACGGAGGACCGTCCACGTCGAACAGTTAAAACTCCCACCAGGGGGGGGGGAGGGTGCACGCCATGAGTGAGTTGGAGTGTCCTCGCTTCTGCACGTAGCCAAATTTGGTATGGTATACATACGTACACTTTGTACCATTTGTAAAAAGTATTTTTTTTTTGTAATTCCTTTTGTTGTTTTTTTAGAATATACACAGGCTGTGTAGAATTATCGATTTTGCGTAGCGTGTAAGATGCCATTGTTTTCTGTGAGTAATGAGCAATGTAATTTTTTTTTTGTTTGTTTTTTTTGATTTTGTCGCTAGTGGCTGCAGTGTAGGAGGCAGCGTTTTATTTGGACTACAAGTATCTTAGAAATACGACCGAATGTAAGGGATTACAGGTTGTGTACTGTTTGGGCTGGCCTTCGCTCCCTAGTACGATTAGGAGAGTGATCGTAATATCGCCTAAGTCGTCCTCAATTTAGACTTAGACTTCATAGTTTACGAGGAGGTGTGCGTAAACTGGCAGGGGGGAGTTAAGCTCCGGGCAGCATCAGTACTCAACCTTAATCCCCGAACGTCGGGATGTAAATATACAGGGTGATAGACTCGAAATAAACAGTCTAGTTCTAACTTTCAAGCGTGTTGTTTCTCTGTACCTTTTTTCCCTTTGTTTTTGAATTCTAAAGCCGGTAAGCATTAACTGCGAAACAAAGAATTTCCTGTTCAATTTTCATGATCCTGTTCCTACCTCTCTTGGAAAATATACAATTTACATTTTTACATCCTAGTCGGTCTTCAACCTCCACTTTCTTGGGCCTGCTTTGCAAAAGAGACAACATCCTTGGAACTTGGTCAACGATGAATTTCCATTCTTCTGTATCCATATACACTGTAGTTTTCTTGTCGATGACAGCGACAGTGGGCACAAAATCACAAAGACCGACTCGAACTAGTTTACTACAAGTGATGTGGTACTCAGTCACTAGTTCCAATCGTCGTGGACCCTCCATCTTTCTAGGCTTCAATGAGACTAAAAGATTTAACAGAAAGGTGGCGATAGATGAAGTTTTTCTATTTTTTTTACTAGTTGATTTATCTCGTTTATTTTTATTTCATATAAAACTATTTAGGCCTTTAAATGTGCAAGTTCTTGAATAAAACGTGTAAACCTCTTACGCATGTTAGCTGTTTTCATGTTCTTTTTTATTATCAACTTCATCTATTATTAATAATGGTAGCTTCTCTAGTTGTTCCAAGTACTCAATAAACGGACAATATTTAGCCCATTTATTGTGATCTACAAAAGGGTCATCATGTACCAACCATTCGTGTAATATTACTCCACAAAAAGGACACCTTGTTAAGTCTGAATTTTTCAAATAATAAAATCCTGCTGATGCAAGCTTGACGGCACTCACCGGTGAAGACCATCCAACAAATGTAGACAGACGATCATTCTCATACCTCAGACTCCAACCTGAGCGCTTACACATCTTGAACTAATTGAAAGAACAGACGCCCTGAGATTAAAGACACATTTCCCCCCCCCCCCACCCACATTAATACCATACTTCAACTGACCCATGAGAGACCCGCGCTTGGACGGGAACTATGAATGGGACACATCAATGGACTAGCTACAGCTATATATCGCAAGGTCTACGTCACAGGTACGTCACAGGGGAACTATGAATGAGGCACGTCTTATCACTGAATGGACTACGTCACAGGGCGAGCCCCCAGCTGACTGCACTAAGTGAGTCACAGTGACTCACACCCCATGCGATGTTGCCAGATCTGATAGGCTACGTTGCCAGATCTACCATCTGGCGGCTCCTGGCACACTTATAAACTCTTATCACCCCCCCAATGACGCACCAATTCCCAGAAATTACACACCCGTTCCCCGAAATTATACCCCCCTCGTCCGGCAGAGGACGGGCAATCACGAGCTAACGTGATACGTAACCCTTCAAGGTCATCACCTTGTTACTCGCGCTCAACCCGCCTATTATATCTACTCTGGCGGATATGGTAAAACTTATATTTAAAGATCACGTAAGTTAACTGACAAACATGTTAGCAAAATTACTGGCGATCTGTCATGAGTCAATTTTCCCAATAGCATGAAGGTGTCTTATTACAGAAGTATGGCTGACATTTAAGTGTTTTGAAAGTTCTCTGCTTGTCTGATGTGGATTGGCCTCTACTAAACTTTTTAATTGATCATCATCAAGCTTTTTTCTGGGCTTCCGAGAAATTCATTCTCGAGACTTGTATTGTTGGATTGAAACATAGTGAACTAGCGATTTACAATTCTTTCATTCACTGTACCATCACCAAAAGCTATATTGATCTTTCGGAAGCATTATGTCCAAGTTTAAACTCAAAAGAAATTAACGTTTTATATTTTAAATAAATAAACAATATTAATTGGTAATATATCTGTTTGAAATTTCACCAGTTGAAATCGCAACCGGCAAACGAGGCGACTGATTCGAGAAGCTAATTAGCCTGGGGATAATTAGCTATACGTTTGAGTTTTAAGTGGACTGTAATTATTTGAGAGTCTCGTTAGAGAAATGACAATTTCAAATGTAAACACAGTAATGTAAATTCCTACCTGCTGCGATGTGACGACAGCGTGAGAATCTCCCTTCTTGAACTTAGACAACCAAGAGATTCGGGCCCAAACCCCAGATTTGTCCAAGTTCCGATTCATCCAATAGGTGTCTGCGTTCAATCTGAAATGTCGCTTCTCCAAGACTGCGTAATTGTGAATTGAATAATGACTAAATAAAATAATAATGGCGTTGAGAATACGCTTGAAAAACAGTGTGAAAAAATGACAACTGTTGAAGACAAAAAAGGACGCTATAATGAACAAGAAGTTACCAGTCGAGTGACAAAAGTGGGGGGAAAAACTCTGATCGAGCCGGCAGGCAGCGCCAGCGTCTGTGATTCACTGAAATACCGAATGGTTTCGGGTAATTACTTATTTAATAGCAAATTCCATTAAATGAAATTAATTTTACGCAAATGGCGTAAACATACCGCCCACCAAATTAGAGCAACTAATTTCCGGGTTAAATGAGAGCTAACACAAATGAAATAGCATGATTTACTTGAGAGTTTATGTACATGATTGAGGAAACAAGGAATAATGAGAATGGAAACGTTAAAGGGGAAAAGGTAAAGAAACAGAGAAAGATAAAAAAAAAAAAAAAAAAAAAAAAATGAATAAATGAATGACAACTGTGAAACTTAGGCCTGAGAGTCAAGGGGCACAAGCCGATTGACGGGCCGAACGAATGAACCAGATGGGTTGCGTATGGTGACAACCCGTGTCACGCCATCAGCGCCGGGGTGAAGGGATTCTACCCGAGCCATGGGCCAATGAAGAGGAGAAGTTGAGATTCCCTTGATGAAAACAACATCGCCAACAGAAATTTCCTTGGAATGACGATTCCATTTATGGCGTTGCATGAGGGTGTTGAGATATTCGTGAGACCAGCGATCCCAAAATTGTCGGGATATCTGCGTGATAGCTTTCCATCTTTGGGTGAGTGAACATGATGGCGATGGGGGCATTTCTGGACGGGCTAATAAAGGAGCACCGATTAAGAAATGTCCAGGGCTGAGGTAATCGGATGCCTCGAGAGGATCTGATGAAAGAGGGCACAAAGGTCGGCTGTTAAGGATGGCTTCAATACGAGCAAAGAAGGTAAAATATTCTTCGGAAGTGAAGCAAGTATCTGCAGTGATACGGCTTAGAATGGTTTTGACGGACTTGACACCTGCTTCCCAAATACCGCCGAAGTTTGGAGCAGAGGGAGGGTTAAAATGCCACTGAATGCCTTGGGAACTGAGGTGCGAAGTGATTTCGGATGAATGATCGCGCATGAATACTGAAGCTTCATTTAAGACGCGGTTGGCGCCAATAAAATTGGTTTCTCGGTCCGACAAAATGGATTGAGGTAGACCGCGACGTGCTATGAAACGATCTAAGGCCGAGAGAAATGCAAAGGTGGATAGCTCGGAGGAGAACTCCAGATGCAATGCCTTGGTGGTCAGACACACGAAAAGGCATAAATAACCTTTGGTAATGGGGGCCTTACGCAGTCGAGAAGACTTGACGTTGAAAGGGCCAGCATAATCGACGCCCGTGTTGATAAAGGGACGGCCTGGTGTCAGGCGGACCGACGGAAGATCTGACATCAGTGGTTGAGGCGAACGCGCTCTGAACAATTTACATGTGCGGCATGATGAAATTACCGAACGAATCAAACTGCGCAAAGATAGGATCCAATATTCGGATTGAATGTGCGCCATACAAGTGGTAGGACCAGCATGAAGGCATGTCAAGTGAGCATGACGTGATATCAGATATGACAAATGAGCTCGTTTGGGCAGCAATATTGGGTGTTGAGCTGGATAACGCAACTGAGAACGCGAAAGTCTACCGCCCACCCTAAGAACACCGGCTTGATCCAGAAAAGGGGTTAATGTTTGCAATGACTTGGTGTTTTGTTGGGTCTGAATACGAGCTATCTCGGCTGAGAAATGGATGGATTGAGTGGAAGTGACATAATATTGCATGGCAGCTTGTAACTCGGAAACCGTAAGGTCACCCTGAGTTCGATGCGCTGATGCTGCAATGCGAGCGTTGGTTGAGAAACGCAAGATCCAACCCAGGACTCGACGTGCTCTATTTAATGACGAAAATCGGGTAAGCAAATCGTGCAGGAAATTGCTGGACGAGACTCCCACCAATGAGACGGGATTGGTATTGCGTAACTCAGGCATCTGCTCAGTGTGAGCTGAGGAAGGTTCAAAGGCGTCAGGCCATGGAATCTGAGGTTGATTGGCGAATTCAGGGCCAGAATACCACAATGTTTGAGAGTCAGGAGTGACAAATTGCTCAGCTGTAAGACCTCTTGAGGCCATGTCAGCAGGGTTCTGGTCGGAAGATACATGCGACCAAGAGCGATTAGAAAATGGAATTTCATTTACACGGGAAATGCGATGAGCAATAAAGGTTTTTAAAAGATGTGGGGAAGTGTTGATCCACGAGAGTACGATCTGAGAATCTGAAAATAGACGGACGGTCTGCAAAGGGGAAGGATAAGAAAATGTCAGCAATGAGCAAATAAGCTCGGACAGCAGCAGAGCTGCACATAACTCCAAACGAGGAATTGACAATGTTTTGAGAGGAGCTACACGAGTTTTGGCCTTCCAGAGAGTACTGACGCGAGAATGAGCGGTTTCTGAACATAAGTACACTACGGCAGCATAGCCGAGTTGAGATGCGTCGGCGAAGCCGATAAGGCTTAATGAAGCGTCATTAGGTTGTACGATATGTCGTGGTATACGAAGGTTACCAAGAGTGCTCATGTTGTGAACGAGACGAGACCACGATTGTTGAAGTGTCTGATTGATGGGTTCATCCCACGTAAGGCCAGACAACCATAATTGTTGTAGCATAGCTTTTAATGCAAATGTGACTGGAGCTACAAACCCATTAGGGTCGAAAATTCGCGCAATGTATGAAAGTAAGGAACGCTTTGTACAGGTTCCATCGAAGGGGGTGATACGGAAAATAAATGAGTCGGACGAAGGCTCCCAATTAAGACCCAGAATTTTGAGAGTCCGATCGGGGTCTGAAAACAGAAGTGGGCATTCCAAATGGTCATGAGGCAAAGTATGCAGAAGCTCAGGATGGCTGGATGACCACTTGCGTAGCTGGAAACCGCCTAAAGCCAATAATTCAGTGAGCTGAGATTGCAAAGAGGCAGCCTCGCTAAGGCTGGAAGCGCCACAAATAATATCATCCACGTACGAGTTATGCATTATAGCATGAGAAGCCATAGGGAAACGGTGGCCTTCATCGTGGACTAGCTGTTGGAGCACTCGTACAGCCAAAAAGGCTGACGGAGCCATACCGTAAGTGACGGTATTAAGCTGCATTTCTTGAGTAACAGCGCTCTCGCTTGGTTTCCAAAATATGTGCTGATAATGCCGGTGCTCGGGATGGACGAGAACCTGGCGATACATTTGCTTGATATCGCAGCAAAGGGCAACAGAGTTGAGGCGGAAGTACAAAATGACATGGGAGAGATCTTGTTGCAGTTTAGGACCCTTGAGGAGTCGCTCGTTCAGCGATACTCCAGTGGAGTCGGGGACTGAAGCATTAAAGACAACACGAATTTTCGGACCTTGATTGGTCTCTTTGGTAACAATGTGATGGGGTATAACGTATGTTGAAGCAGTGGAGGCAGGTTCCATGTGGCCTGCTGACAGATAGTCAGACATGAACATTTTATATTCAGCAACAATTGAGCCATGTTTGGCTAAGCGGTGCTCGAGTCGGGATACTGATGCTCGAGCTTGAGTGACGTTGCAGCCCAATGGGGTTGCACTAGGGTGAAATGGCAATGCGACGGAATATCTGCCGTCAGCATTGCGTCTAAACGTAGAAATGAAATGTTGTTCAGCAACATCATCCAAGGGATTGGAGATGGAGCCTTGATGGACGGATTCAACGTCCCAAAATGCGGTGAGTTGCTTGTCCACTTCAGTAGTGGATAACAAGGAAATGGTAGAGGGGGTCGGATTCATGATTTGAATCGGGCCTACAATGATGTGTCCAAAAATGGTGCCAATGGAAATGGGACCATGCTGAATAGGCCGAATGCCAATTTGAGTTATCAAGCGGGGAAATACGTCAGCCCCCAATAAAATATCAATTTTATCGGGACGATGAAAATGAGGATCCGCTAAACGAAGACGGAAGAACCGTTTTAGGTTCTCCTTGGGGATTTCCATGCTAGGAAGTTGGTGTGCAATGGTGTTGATTACGGCAACAGAGAGAGAGAGTCGTTTGTTGTTCAAACGGGAAACCAGTTGGATATTGACCAAACCTGTTGACAATGTATCGGAAGAACCTATTCCGGATACAGCCATGTGATTAGGAGAAGTAGGCAAACGCAGGTTTTGCACTATACACTTGTTAATGAAGGACACTTGAGAACCGGGGTCAATGACACCACGGATGGGATAAATAGAACCAGTACAGTCGGTTATGAAAGCACGAAATGTGCCTAAAAGAGAATGAGCACGTTCCTGAGTGGTTGAACGAGCAGCTGAGCATGAAAGCACTATTGGTGCAACACTGGGATTTTCAATTGATACCGATGGAGCTGGAATGGACATGGCAGAAGTTGACGGGGTTGCTATTTGCTGATCCGAATGTAATAACGTGTTATGCCGTTGTGAATGACATTTGCGGCATGATGATGTCGATGTGCATTTGGACCGCAGGTGACCACCAAGGCAATTGAAACAACGCTGATTCTTTTTCAGGAGCTCATATCGAGCTGAAATAGGTAATTGCTGAAACTTGCTGCATTGTGACACATGGTGACCGTGAGAGCAGCAGAAGCAGGAAGCAGGGGCTCTAGCTGAGCGGTTATTAACGCTTGCATGGGACGTCTGAGCAATATACGAATGAGATTTGACAGCAATCCGAGATTTAACGCTGGGTTCACCAATTAACTGGGTAGTTTCGATGGTTTTGATCTGTTGATTGACAAAATCCAATAAGCTTTGGAAAGTAGGTACAGTGGTGGAATCATGTTTTAGTTCAAAAGCATGTCGAGATTTAGAATCCAAATTTTTCAGTGCTAATGACACTAGCAAAAAATCGCTCAAATCATCAAGTGCCAAGGCTTTGAGAGCATTGGCAGAATTCTCGTGAATGGTCATAAAGCCCTTGAGGTCAGACAATGAATTGGATTTGGCAGTGGGAAAGTCGAGTATGCTTTTGAGGTACATGTGACCAATTTGTCTCGGATTATTGTACCGGGCAGTTAGAGCATCGAATGCCAATTGGTAATTATCTTCGGTTAAATGGAATGAAGCAATGACAGAAGCAGCTTCATCGATAGTGGATGTTTTAAGATAGTGTAATTTGGCAATATTACTTAACTGCTGGTCGCGATGAACCATGGAATTAAAAAGTGCAAAAAAATTGGGCCAATCGGACAATTTGCCATTGAATTTAGGAATCTGAATTTTTGGCAGATGTGGATTTGCTACAGATGGAACATTTGCAACGGGATTGACTTCAGCTTTCAATACTGAAGGTTCAGTTTTTTTGAGCTGAAAATATTTAGCTCGGATTGTGTCGATTAATTGCACAAAGGCTACGTAAGGTTGTGTAGTTTCAACTTGATCAGTAGCTGGCAAATGCAAATTTAATTTTTTTATGAGAAAATTAAATTTCTTGAATTCCTGTTCAATTTCAGGTAAGCGTTCATAGTTGGCCTTAAGCCGAGGTAAATCGGCTATAGTCATTGTCTTAGCAGAGTCTGATAAAGCAGTTGCAACTGCAAAACTATCATTTCGCTGACTAATAGCTAAATCAATTTGTTGTTGTATTTCTTGGGTTGGTGGAGCCATTTTAATGCTATTACTATCAGGAACAAATGGAATTAGTGGATATTTACAGGAAAATATAAAAGGAAATTACGTACAATGAAACCAGAAATTCTGAAATTTAAAAAGGATAATAAATGATAAATGTTGAACTTTTGTTCAAATAAATAAATAAATGTGAATATTGAAAATTAAATTGAGTATTAATAAAATTAATAGTTGGACAGAATAATCCGGAATACGGAGTACCAATAAATTTGTTTGAAATTTCACCAGTTGAAATCGCAACCGGCAAACGAGGCGACTGATTCGAGAAACTAATTAGCCTGGGGATAATTAGCTATACGTTTGAGTTTTAAGTGGACTGTAATTATTTGAGAGTCTCGTTAGAGAAATGACAATTTCAAATGTAAACACAGTAATGTAAATTCCTACCTGCTGCGATGTGACGACAGCGTGAGAATCTCCCTTCTTGAACTTAGACAACCAAGAGATTCGGGCCCAAACCCCAGATTTGTCCAAGTTCCGATTCATCCAATAGGTGTCTGCGTTCAATCTGAAATGTCGCTTCTCCAAGACTGCGTAATTGTGAATTGAATAATGACTAAATAAAATAATAATGGCGTTGAGAATACGCTTGAAAAACAGTGTGAAAAAATGACAACTGTTGAAGACAAAAAAGGACGCTATAATGAACAAGAAGTTACCAGTCGAGTGACAAAAGTGGGGGGAAAAACTCTGATCGAGCCGGCAGGCAGCGCCAGCGTCTGTGATTCACTGAAATACCGAATGGTTTCGGGTAATTACTTATTTAATAGCAAATTCAATTAAATGAAATTAATTTTACGCAAATGGCGTAAACAATATCAATATAATTTTTAACAATCCTTACTGGCAGAACTCGACTACACAGTTGATGTATTGTGATATAAGTATGAACTATTTACAATAAATAAAAGGGAGGTCTGCCCTCTGGATTTTTATTTCATCACTAATGCTAGTGTTTGTATTGTCTTTATCAGATGGCTGTAACTAACTCTACACTATATATCAATAGATAAAACATTTTGCCAACATGTAATCTTATTTAATTAAAATGGTTACTTTTCAACTGTTAAAATAACAGTTTAATTTTTCTATAAAACCTTCAGATTGTTTGCCCCATTAAGAGTCCTCTTATCAGATTTTTGAAATTATTTTGGGTCTAGCATAATAACAGCTGAATGGGCAGGAATTTCGAAAACGTGACCTAAAACAAAAAAAACTCTTTGACCCCGTCCCCCCTCAACCAGGGCCTGAAATTTCTTCTTGATTTTATATATATATTTTTTAAATTTCGCGTGGAAAAAAAGAAATAAGAAATTCAAGCGCTGGTAATCATTCAGTTGATTTATTCCCAAAACAGTTGTAAAATTATTTCACTTATGGTAAAACAATCATTGCAAGAAGCGGTGTGTGACTTGTTTCACCATCTTTGAGGTAGGGTGGTCTTTGGTAGCTTGAAATTGCCAACAGAGAGTGCTCAGTGACCCCTACTTCCTGATAATAAACAAACGCCTGGAGAATCAATATTTCCCTTCCACTGGAGAACAAAAAAAAATTTCTTTGACCCCCCCCCTCAAGCAGGGCCTGAAATTTCTTCTCGATTATATATATATTTTTTAATTTCGCGTGGGAAAAAAAAGAAAGAAGAAATTGAGGGCTGGTAAGATGCTTCATTGAGTCTGATTTATTCCCAAAACAGTTGTAAAATTATTTCACTTATGGTAAAACAATCACTGCAAGAAGCGGCGTGTTGCTTGTTTCGCCATCTTTGAGGTAGGTAGCTTGAGGTTGCCAACAGAGAGTGCTCAGTGACCCTTACTTCCTGATAATAAACAAACGCCTGGAGAATCAATATTCCCCTTCCACTAGAAAACAAAAAAAACTTATTGTGATTAAAGAAGACAGTAATTTAAGAAAACATACCGCTATGGATTTACAGATGTAAAACTAATAAAAGTAATCCTTAGACCCTGGGTGACATGAAGAGCTCTTATGCAAATCAATTCAATTTCAAATAGCCAGTTACTTAATTCAGATTATCCATTATGGGTAAAAGAAAGATCATTCCCCGTGATTGTAAATAAAATCATTCCCCGTGCAATTACTGCTAATATCCTAACAGGGATAGGTTATTAATTCAATTAATATATTAACTATTTCGTCTCAACTGATCAAGTCCATTTGTATATATTTATGGCAATGTGATAGATCTCTTGAAGGCGCAAAACGTCCATAATCAAGATATTAAATGAAATCTCTCAAAGGTTTCTAAAAAATTGAAAGAGTAGCAACAATCAGTGGCATTCGCCAGGGGGGGGGGGTATATCCGCTTTGAAATTTATGAAAAAACCATACATGATTACGTGTACCTTCTTCCTACTACATAAACAATTTTTTATTAACCCTCCCAATATCCTGTATTGCAGAATAAACTCCCATTTACGCGCATTGCAGGACCAAACCTTTCTATTTTATAGGTTTAAATTTTTGATCCAATTTTCATGCTTTTCTTGGGCGTTCTTAACTCAAGCCATTTGTCATATATAAAATACAATAAATAGATCAGCAGTGCTTACTAGACATATATTGCATTTTTAAGGACGATCAGAAATAAGTCTGTTAGTTGTAGCTATGTTCGTTTCTGTTTTTCTACATATAACTATAGTCGCTGTCATGAAATTAATTATACACTTGGAATGAAGGGGCTGTTTGGGCGGTGTTGCCACATACGGATGGACGAGGGTCTACTCACTAATTTGCTTACTGCTTAATGATTGACATGATCCAAATAAAGACATCACGTGGATAGAAGAGAAGTAGTGCACAGAGCGGCGACAGGGCTTGCCAAGTATTGCGTGTCACGCACCTAATTTCGTAACTACTACTAAACTATAAGCAACAATATATTAAGCCTTTATAAGCTAAAATAAAATATTCTAGTAACAAAAACATTATATCGTTGTCTAATTATGCATGTCGTATTTTTTCTGTTTTATAAAGGAGGCTAAAAGACCTGTAAAAGTATCAAAAAAGGTACTGGGAAAGACATTACCAGTCACCGTGAGCCGCCTCAAATTTGATGAAGAAGGAGGTAAGTGCATTGAACAATTTACAAACTGCACCTGAGATTCCCCTATGCACAGGTAGAACAGATATACCGCTGTAAATAAACATAGCTATCTGCTGGGATCTGAGGAGGAAACATTCTGCATACAGTACAGGACACGAAAGAAAGGTCAAAGAAACCTTGTATGTTGGGGGTGGGGAGCTTTAATAAAACATTTACCTCACAACAGCGGATTTTCTTTTGAATGTTTGAGTAGGATTTTAAGTAAACATTTTTAAAAGTTCTCTGTTATTAAATGTTTTTGAAGAGTTTGCTGGTATTGAGCAGGTAAATAGCGTGCTAGGCTGGTAGAAGTTAGAAAGACGCCCGCCAATGAACAGATAAGCAGAAGTTTCTGTGATTCCCTGGCATCTCGTTTTATTTGTTTATACCCTCTTTCAGGGGAAGATAATAAGCTAATACCAGTAGATCTTTGCTAGAGTAGTCTCAGGGCAACAAAGAACTTTAAGGTAAGTTTTATTATAAAATGTTCAAGTCTGATTAAATTAGACCTTAATGTGAAAACCTCTTTCTTGTTATTTCCAAAAAGCTGGGTTACTGATTATAGAGCAGTTATCGTTATTTTACTTATCTAAGAGCACCTTTAATGATTTTTAACTTTATCGTATAATAGGCAAATTTAATCCGAGTGATACTTAAGTTTTTTTCATACCAGAAACCTTTATCTTTCAGTCCCTTTCTGCCTGACTGTCTGTCCTGGCGATAGTCACTGTCAAATAAATGACCAGTTTCCCTTCAGAATCAGCTTAATAATTAACACACTGTCGGAATCAAGTGCTAAAAAGCACAACCAAAGTTTTTAGAAATTGTCACTAATGATAATGTCAACAATAAAAATATTAAGTGTAACCTAATAGAAATTATCTCCTTTGTCTAAATGTTCCAAGCAAAAGATAGTTCTCTAAGTAAAAACTCAACAGTCTAAAATACAAATGTTATTTATTTTAATGGGTATACAACGTTTTAGTTAGTGTCATTACCACATGTTTGGTCATTTTTAAAAACGTATTCTGTTTTTGTTGCCGTTGGCACTGTCAGTGTGAGCTCTGGAAAGCTCTTATAATCATAAATACATTTAATTTGTAGCAAGACAAAGACTGATTGATATTCCACCATAACCAGCACTTCAACCGTAATAGTATCGTGCTAGGCACAAATACATCAAGATTCCATTTGACGAGCCAACTCCATGTAACATAATTGTAATTATTATTATCTTGGTCATATAAATAAATTTTTCCTTTTGGTATTAAAAATAACTGCTACTAGTAGTAATTATAATTTCTCACTTACACTTAAATCTAAGCAAACCCATGAAAAAATATTAAGGGCAATCAATTAATCAGTTAGGTCTTTAAGAGGCTAAAATTATCTTACGTTCACACATCATAGAGTCAGAACACAACATAAATTGGTTATTGATAAATAAAGAACATCTTGTAGAGCCTAGAAAAATATTGTTTCAATACAGACACTAAAATCTGCTCTTCTAATCGGAAAAAATAATTATGTAGTGGGTTATGGAATCTAACGACTAATAGACCAATAATGGAGTCCTGACCAATAGAATGTAATGTTTGTTGGAATTTTTTCAGGAAAATTCAAGTCAAGTGTAAGGTATAGTTGATAAATGAAAATAGTTTTACTGGAACATTGAATGACTTTTTGTCAATATTAGAGTGAAAGATTTTAATGAAAAAGGGATGAAGAGAGATATCGACTGGTATTTATGTCTCTGTGTCTCTTATGCTGGTCCTTAAAGACAAGATTGAGGTGGCAAGTGACATCCTTTTAGTGACCATTGTAAAGTTAGGGTGGTCCTCAAGCTCGTTTGGATAGAGGCAGAAAGTCAAATTCCTTAATGCATAAAGGAGGGGGAGTGGCTCGAAGAGATATAAGGGTCTGAGAACGCAGCCCCGGCCTACTTCGTATTCGGGCAATTGCCCATGAACACATCTGATTCTTGTAAGAGACCTAAGGTGGTTGGGTGGTGCTTGGAGGAAGCCCCGAGGTACTGAAGTCTTGATCTGGCCTTCCCATCTTTAAGAAAACATTTTGTATTAAAGTAAGAAATAGTCTTTATTGTTAGCACGTAAAGATCTATGTTATCATTTTCATCATTCATATTTGTATCCAATTTAATTTTATTTCAGTAAAATAAATGTAATAAAATACATTCTATATGAATTTATATTCTATATAATTGAATCACTTCCATTTGATCACCACGTTAATTTATTAAAGTAAATTATTTTGGGTTTAGATTTTATTGGGGCAATAGAAATGAGTATTTTTGAGAAAGGTATAATTTTTCACTACTTCACGATAATGAAATAGGCTCAGGATTTGATAGAGCAACCAAATTGGTAAGTAGTTGAATAGTTATAGGTATCTATATAATTCAAATATTCTAATTATTCAACTAAAGCGTGACAGCATAGCATTTGTGGGTAAGTCAGGTAAATATGTTAAAGGATATGTGTATCCTTAGGGTATTAGATACATCCCTTTATATTGTATTACGGTTAGTTTATTCGGATATAGTTGTGTATCAGATTCATTAGTGTATCAATATGCGGTAAGTACCAATCATTTAAAATAAGAAACCCGCTTGCTGAATGTAACAGTGTACATGACCTGTTTAAATCTGTTGTTATTCTGGAGCAATAATTACTGCTATATTCTGGCAAAAATATTGCTACAACATATGCAACCTGTTCTAAATTAATATTTAATAATTCAGTTTTTAGATATAAAATACTCAATTATGAAGTATCATTACAATTCTTTTTTTTTTTTTCAGTTATGGAACCTGTTAAATTTTCTTCGCAGCTTCAAAGGTTTGGTGCGTGCTTGGGGAGCGTTCTATCTAACTCCTTTACAGAAGCAGTTTCAAGATTGTGTGAGAAGTCTTCTGTTTACAAGAATAAAGCGGCTGCCGCAGATTTAAACGTTGCCCAATGGTTCTTATTGTGCTTCATGCAAGCCCTCTTCGCTGAGGATTTGCTACTGTCCAGGTTCCTCATCACCTTGTCGACTTCCCTCATCCAGCTCAAGTCAACTTACCTGAGGAAATGGTTGAGAGAAGACTTTAATTTTGTCAGAGAAGATGTTGTAAGAGGGATGAACATGTTGATGACACAGATAATACAGGAAAATGTACAAGTCCCAGAAGTATTATTGGAAATTCTGTCCGGGCTTATTGTAAAATACAACATCGACAATTTCATGACTGAAAATGTAAGTTTTGTTTTATACCTGAATTTCAATATTTATTATAATTGTTATGTTAGGCTCCATTATTAGACTAACCAATCTTCCAAGCCACTGAGTAAGGAGAAAGTGTAACTATTTAGTTGCATATACTCGCATATCCCTCTGTTTGCTGGCAGATTGCTTAACAAAATAGTTCGATTGAGTTTGTTAATAATTGTCAAACCTGATGGGAGAGTTCCAAACAGCTACAGAGTAATCGTATGTATGACTATTGATAAGGATTGTTGAAGGTACATTCTAAAACGCACGTCTATGTATGCTGATCAGGTGTTAGTTGAAAGCAATTAGAAAGAATGAAAAAACTAATACAATTTAATCACTGCATATTTTGCTAACTTTTAAGATTTTTCAAATATCAGCTCGGAAAAAGTTCTAGTATCTCTCTATGTTTCAGAATAAACTTAAGAAAAACTTCTTTTTTTTTAAGATATTTCAAAAACAATTTTCTCTTCAAATGGTAGAAATTTATTCTTTGTTATGTTCTGGCTGTTATATTAGTTTTTATAATGTCAGTAATTAATCTATTTATAAGCTTTTTTAAAAGACGATTACCAGTGCCTGAGATGTTTAACAAATTCAATAAAGAAGTTTTGGTCAAAAACACCAAATAGTTATTACTGACTGAACTCGGACACCTTATGTGAGAGACCATTTAACGAGTTGCTTTATTATCTTTACTTCCCCTTAGCTGACTTTCACTCAATAAACAAGCAGTGAAAGTCAGCTAAGGGGAAGTAAAGATAATAAAGCAACTCGTTAAATGGTCTCTCACATAAGGTGTCCGAGTTCAGTCAGTAATAACTATTTGGTGTTTTTGACCAAAACTTCTTTATTGAATTTGTTAAACATCTCAGGCACTGGTAATCGTCTTTTAAAAAAGCTTATAAATAGATTAATTACTGACATTATAAAAACTAATATAACAGCCAGAACATAACAAAGAATAAATATGTTGTACCTCATAACATTCCAAATTATAATATTTAGTAGTTAAAATTATATTTTCTATTATATATTATAACACACATAATGGTATACACATTGTTTTAATTATTGTAATGTAATTATATAAATCTGTGTTTTAACAATTAACAATTATTATGAAGAGCCTCAAGCTTTGTTTAATAAATTGATGGTTAATATCTCAGGTAGGTTCCTACATCTTTATTGAAGATAAGATAAATCATTCATGTAAATGAGTAAATAATGAATTAAGAATAGTTTCATGTAGCTTGCATTGGATATTGTCTCTCTTTGATACGATATTGATTAAATAATTAATTTTCTCAGACTTCCTAGACTTCTTAAATATTATCTTTTCCAACACTGTGACTTTCATTCAAATATCGCCTGAATGCCTCACATGAGCACTTATTTTCTTTCTTAGAAACTATAAGCAAAATGATGGTGCAACAATCCACAAAAGACATTGATATGACATCAACAGTCAAAGTTTCGCCTAATCAGGCATCCTTAAGTCTACAATTCAAGAAACAAATTTGCACGTACAGAAGACAAATTATACAAATACTGCACATAGATTTGTAGATGGTTTTGTATTGACAGAATTACTTTTAAATGTAAACGATAAGATGTTTAAATGAAAACCAAAAAATTCAAGTAAAATTCTATCCATCACCCAATTGAAGGATTTGTTACAGCTTTGAAAACTATATTAACGACTGTTACTACTTATAGAATACTAAAACCCCAACGTATCGTAGTGACATTATTGCCTCTATAGCAAATAGTTACAGTTTCATTTAAATAAAGAAGTTTCATAGTTTAGCCAAGAGGTTAGTTCGTTGTACACCTGAAGTTTAGATATTTAAGTTGTCCACGGAGATACAAGAGTCAATAAATTATACTCTTGTATCTCCGTGGACAACTTAAATATCTAAACTTCAGGTGTACAACGAACTAACCTCTTGGCTAAACTATGAAACTTCTTTATTTAAATGAAACTGTAACTATTTGCTATAGAGGCAATAATGTCACTACGATACGTTGGGGTTTTAGTATTCTATAAGTAGTAACAGTCGTTAATATAGTTTTCAAAGCTGTAACAAATCCTTCAATTGGGTGATGGATAGAATTTTACTTGAATTTTTTGGTTTTCATTTAAACATCTTATCGTTTACATTTAAAAGTAATTCTGTCAATACAAAACCATCTACAAATCTATGTGCAGTATTTGTATAATTTGTCTTCTGTACGTGCAAATTTGTTTCTTGAATTGTAGACTTAAGGATGCCTGATTAGGCGAAACTTTGACTGTTGATGTCATATCAATGTCTTTTGTGGATTGTTGCACCATCATTTTGCTTATAGTTTCTAAGAAAGAAAATAAGTGCTCATGTGAGGCATTCAGGCGATATTTGAATGAAAGTCACAGTGTTGGAAAAGATAATATTTAAGAAGTCTAGGAAGTCTGAGAAAATTAATTATTTAATCAATATCGTATCAAAGAGAGACAATATCCAATGCAAGCTACATGAAACTATTCTTAATTCATTATTTACTCATTTACATGAATGATTTATCTTATCTTCAATAAAGATGTAGGAACCTACCTGAGATATTAACCATCAATTTATTAAACAAAGCTTGAGGCTCTTCATAATAATTGTTAATTGTTAAAACACAGATTTATATAATTACATTACAATAATTAAAACAATGTGTATACCATTATGTGTGTTATAATATATAATAGAAAATATAATTTTAACTACTAAATATTATAATTTGGAATGTTATGAGGTACAACATATCAAATATAAACATAAGAATAACTGATATAACACATGTAATTATATAATAAACCTGAGATATATGCTAAAAAAGTATGTGATTGACATTTTTGTTATCATTGCAGCATTGGGAACCTTTAAAATTTCAGTAACTCTACATAAATCAAATTTATTAACTAGTTTTTATTTTAATTATTGGGAAATTATTCACCTATGGTCAGTTGACCGTTCCTCCAAAGCCACCGTAGAGATAGTAAGCACTCATCTGTTCACTCTTCTATGTTCACGCTAGGTAAAATAAATATTCAAAAAAAATAACCCGAGGCTTATAATGCTCTAGGGGTACATATACCAAATGTAGAGAGCAGGTAGTGACATACACCGTGCTACAGTTGGTACGATTGTGAGAAAGATAAGCTGTGGGTGATCATTTCGATACACTATCGGCTAGTGGAACGTGAAACATTTACACCCAAACCACGTCCAAGTTAAAAATAAATAAGGCCAAGAAAGATCCAATAATCATTATATCTTCAATCATTATACTTTCGATATCTGTTGTAGTTAATTATAAATATCTGCATCTCGGCCTCTGGTAGCTTTTAGTATATTAATAAAGCCTACCATAAGCTGCTACAAAACCAATTAATTTTTATGAATTTTTAATTTTTTTCCACCTAAGATTTAAAAATGTTGCAATACAAATATGTTTTAAATAGTTAATTGTGCATTATCCATTTTATTTTTTAGGATGGAGATTTGCCTGATGCAAGTCTATGCAGAGCAGTTGAGAGCAATAATGTTGCAGAAGCCATTGCTGCAGTCAAAAGAGGTGCCAACGTTGACATGAAGATCAACTCTGGAGACAGTTTGTACCATTTGGCCGTAGATCTGAATTGCCTGGAATCAATCGCTGGACTGGGCTACCTAAAGGCTAGGATTGAGGCCTTGGATGCAGATTTTGCCTCTCCGATCCAACGAGCAGTTTTGAAGGACAACGGAAAAGCAGTCTTAGCTCTAGTAGCTGCTGGGGCAGATTGGAAAATTAAGGTGAAAGATGGTAACACTCTTGTTCACTTGGCCGTAATGGAGGGTTTCAATAATGTATTGAACACTTTACTCAAGATTGGAGCTGATTGCAATGTGAAAAACTACAAGGGACTTACCCCAGCATTCCTTGCAGTGAGGCTATCAAATGCCAAAGCTGTTGAATTGCTTTTGGAAAGAGGTGTAGATCGAAATAGTGATGAATTATTATTGCATGAAGCATGTGAGCTTAATAATGTTGATATTGTGAGAAAGCTTGTAAGAGCAGGGTGGGGGAGAACTGGTGTTAGGAATGAGGCAGGCTTGTTGCCCATACATATATGTCGTGATAATTCAATCGTAGAAGATTTGCTTTTAAATGGTGCATCAATTGATGGTAAGACAACTTCTGGAAATACTGCACTACATTTGGCTGCTTCTGAAGGAAATATAGATTTATTACAGTTTCTAATAAGGTCAGGAGCAAATGTGAATGAAATAAACTACAAAGGAGAAACGCCCATATCTCTTGCGGCATGTAACAATAAAGAGGACGTCGTAAAGCTTCTATTAGAAAAAAGAGCTAAAACGGATGAACAAGACAAGATAGGATTTACTTCTCTCCATAGAGCCGTCGAATGTGGCAGCCTTAGCATTCTCAAGATATTCCAAGCTGTCGGTGTAAATCTCAGAATAACTACGTCTGAAGGATTAAATATTCTGCACATCGCTTTACTACACGGACACAATCATATAGTCCATTATTTATTGGATAATGCAATGTATGATGATTTAAATACAACTTGTAATTTTATAGACTGGAGTTATGAAACTAAGTTTTGGAAAATCATTCAGCCTTTTACTTGGACAGTCTTACATCTGGCTGCATTCAAAGGGGACTTAGCAGTAATTCAAACTTTGCTGGCTTCGACTTATTCAGATCCTAATGTTAAAGATAACCATAATTTAACTCCTCTCGACCTGGCCGCATGCTCGGGAAAGGTGTCAGTAGTGAAAGAGTTGTTGGAACATGGTGCTAAATTTGAAAACGGTTGTCCAGCTCTGCACTTTGCTGCTGATAGAGGAAATCTTGAAATATTAAAGCTGCTTGTAGAAAATGGAGCAGGAGTTAATTCACCTTATAATTCAGCAACTCCTTTACATGTCGCTGCTTCCCAAGGTCATCTTGAGATTATCACATTTTTATTAGATAATCAGGCCGGGATTAATGAAAAGTTTGGTGGCCACTCTAGTATTCACTTAGCCTACTTCAATAAACATAAAGATGTTATCAAATTACTTGTGTCAAGAGGGGGGAGTTGTGAATCAATGTATAGGTTTTTTAGTTTAAGTAAATAGCTAGTAGTAAAAATATAATATAAATTAGTAGTAAAAAGTTGTTAAATTACTTTTCAATATAATTTTAAATTATACAATATTTCGATAATTATAACCACAGTTTCCAGTGTTAGTATAAATACATGTTTATAAGATTGTATGTATTTTTGTACATTTACTTATTAACTGTATTAAACTTTAATATTTGTTAATTATCCTTTTTCTGTCAATTTGAAATAGGAGTGATATTTTTAGTTTAAGTAGCATTTTATATTTGTTTCATGTGAATCCATTAATAGTCGAGCATAAAAAATTTTATTCTATTATCTATTGATAGTTTTTGATATTGTGATATGTATGAGTTATTCGCCACCGGGTAGAATGTGTAAAGAGAAGGAAAACGGGAACGTAAGACTAACTTCAGTTCTCGAAATAGACTGTCTTTATTTCTCTTTGTAATCCGACATATACGGGATCATGGGATGTTTAGGTCCCATGATCACATTAGTCAATACAGAGCTACATCTGACTTCCCCCCTGCCACCCCGACCATCCGTCGGGAACTTAACAGCAGACTATGTACAATATAAAATAAAAATAACAGAAACTTCATACACAGGCTAAAAACAGTAAAAACTAAAACAAACAAACAAAAAGAAAAATACATTCGCTGATACAGATTTATGATCTGGAGTGAGGAGTGTATGGGGGTGAGGGCGTTACCCGAGACTCTCGCTGGGAGGATGTCCCCGCTGGTATCTTCAGCTGCTCTACATGCACGTTCCTGCGCTTCCGCGGTTCGCGAACACTCTGTATGGTTACAATATTGTGTTCGCGAATCGCGACCTTAAAAGGGCCCTCGTAACGGATCAGCTCTTTACCCCGGTTCGATGCAATCTTGCGGTATACGGTGATCCTTATTGTGACGCGACCTTCGATGGGTTTGACGCCCACGTTCTCCCTCGCCACTCTCCTACGTTTTTCGACCGTAATCCTCGCGTAGTTCTTCCCCCAGAGTTTCTCCAACTCCGTGCGGTGGTTGACGAGGAGTGTGGCCGTCTCGTCTCCCTCCCCCGTTCTTCTGGTGTCTCGGCGACGTCCCCCCGCAGACCAAAAAGAATCTCGAACGGTGAGAACCCCGCAGCCGTGTGTATCGAGTGATTGTAAGCTATCACCACTAGTGGCATAGCTTCGGCCGGCTCCAACCCCTTTTCGGTATGATAGACGCGGAGATGATCCCAAGGGTACTGTGGAGTCGCTCAATTCCGCCCCTGCTCTTTGGATGTCCCGGGGTGTACATGCCATCTGACATCCAACTTCATCTGCTCTCTTATGTTGGCGTTGTCAAATTCCCTGCCATTATCTGATGCTATTTGATCGGGGACACCATAAAATTGGAACCACCTGCGCAGTGCTCCTAATGACGACTTTTCGTGGACGGGGTGTGCCATGGCCACCTTACTAAATAGATCAACAAGGGTTACCCACTTGTGGCCCTTCCAAGTAAAAGTGTCCGTTTGTTGGTCGGTCAGGGGTGTCTGTGCCGTGGGGGTCTCTTCTTGCGGTCCTACCGGTGGGTGTCTATTGTACTTCGTGCGATGACAGATCTCGCACGCTCCTATCGTCTCCTGGATGGTTTTGCGCAATCCCCACCAGAAATACCTGCGCTTCAATACCTGCGCTGTTTCCTGTTCCCCTCGATGATTCGTTTTACCTTGATGGTATGCAAGCGTAATTTCTTGTTTCATGGTATCATCCGTGACCGTTTCCACCATCATCGTGCATCGCACGAACGTCCGGTCAATCCCGATCCGCTCCGCTCGCCATAACCTCTTAATTTTCTCCCAAATGGTCCCGTTCCCAACATAGATATAGTGCGTTTTCCCCGGCTTGGAAGCTTCGTTGAGTAGGCGGTAGATCTGTTCCAGTTTTACTCCCGGCTGCGACCATATGGTCGTTGTTGTGGATATGTTGTAATCGCTGCAAGCAATCTTCGTCAGTCCTGCTGTTCGCGTCTTCCAGATTATCTGACGACGTTTATCGTTGACTATTTCCTGTAGCTCTTCCATCTCCGCGTATCTGTCACCTCCCGAGCTCCCTCCTCCTGTCGACTGCCTATCCTCCGCGGAACCAGATTCTCTTTTGTCACCCTCCTCTGGCGTCCATTCCCGGAGGAACTGCCGGTCATCTATGGATGATTCCCCTTGTTCTGGTTCTATGGCGTTGAATGTTATCACCCGTGACAGCAAGTCCGCAACGACGTTTTCCTTGCCGGGCTTATATACTATCTCCATGTTGTACTGGCTAAGGAATTCCTTCCACCTCGTGACCCTTGCCGATGACTACTTCAGTTTTCCTACCCATTGTAACGGACGGTGATCCGTGTGGACTTGGAATCTTCTCCCGAATACATAGGGCCGAAAATGGTTAATTGCCCAGACGATCCCTAGCAACTCCCGTTCTAGTGCGCTGTATCGGCTTTCTGCCTCCGTTAGGCGTCTACTGGCATACGCTACTGGTTGGTCTCCTTTGTCTCCCGCCTGCGATAGGATCGCTCCCAACGCGTATTCGCTGGCATCCGTCTTAATTGCGAACTTTTTTTTAAAATCGGGAAATGCCAACACCGGGTGTTCCTGCAAACGGCTCATGCACTTTCGGATGTTCGCCTCTATATCGGGAGTGATGATTACCTTCCGTCCCTTTTTCAGGAGGTCATTGAGAGGGACTAGATACGCCGCCATTTCGGGGACAAATCTTCTATAGAAATTTAGCGTTCCTAGAAGGCGTCGGATTCCCTTGACATCGGACGGGACCGCCATCTTATGGATGGCTGCTATCTTCCCAGCATCTGGTCGCACTCCCTCCTTGGAGATTGTGTGTCCCAAGAAGGTAATAACTTCCTGGCCTAACCGGGACTTTTCCTCTGACAATTTCAATCCGAATTGCCTCACTCGGTTGAACACAGTTTTCAGGTGCACTTCGTGTTGGGTCTCATCCGCGCTAAATACTAGGAGGTCATCCATATAAATTTGGCACATGGACTCATCGATACCCCTGAGTAACTCGTCCATAAGTCTCTGGAACGTGATAGGTGCGTTTTTGAGACCGAATGGCATCCGTGTGAATTCATAATGCCCTCGTTCGAGGTGAAGGCTGTTTTGTGGCGATCCTTTGGGTCCATCTGTATTTGGTGGTACCCCGCTTTGAGGTCTAACGTGCTAAAGATCCGCGCCCCGCTCAGTCGGTCTAAGATGTCATCGAATCTCGGGATCGGGTATTTCTCGTCCACTGTGTTGTCGTTGAGTTGCCTATAGTCTACAGTTGTCATATGTATAATCATATCATTAACAAATGATACGTTTATCAATAACATGCTAACAGCTGTATCTCTTAACTTATCAGCTCTATTGTAATTATCAATAACTTATTTTCCTTCCCACGACCTTTTATTAATATTGTCACCTAAGTCAGGCAAAGATACCCCTTCACCCCCCACTTTTGATCACCATAGAGAAGAGTGGGAGTAGCCCCTGGTGGGGGAAGGGGAGTCGAGTGGTAAGTAGGCAAGAGGAGAGACGTGACATTATTTTATAGACGATACAATAGCATGTAATAACAAGGGGATTAGGGAGTGCTTTTGTCAAATTCTGTTCAGAGAATGTTGAGAGGGATAGAGTGGGAAAGTGTGAAGAGTGCTTTGGTCAAATTCCGTTCAGGGAATGTTGAGAAGGATAGAGTGGGAAAGTGTAAAGAGTGCTTTGGTCAAATTCTGTTCAGGGAATGTTGAGAAGGATAGAGTGGGAAAGTGTAAAGAGTGCTTTGGTCAAATTCTGTTCAGGGAATGTTGAGAAAATGCTAGTGAGTTGTGTGGGAACCTTGAAGGTTTATTCTAGGGTTACTGTTCATAGTAAGTGAAAGTAGAAAGGTTTTCAAAGGCGGGGTCGCCTTTTTCACAGGGGGGGAGCTGTCACCTAAGTCAGGCAAAGATACCCCTTCACCCCCCACTTTTGATCACCATAGAGAAGAGTGGGAGTAGCCCCTGGTGGGGGAAGGGGAGTCGAGTGGTAAGTAGGCAAGAGGAGAGACGTGACATTATTTTATAGACGATACAATAGCATGTAATAACAAGTTAAAGTGTAAATTAAATTGTGATTAAAGATTTCTTACCTCACTCTGAATGTTAACAAAAATCTTTACTCTACCTGCTCCCGTTGCGTGCTCATAATAGAGAGACGTGACATTTTGGTGGAGGCGCCGGGCACAATCGAAAAGTGTAGTAACATTTGGGGAAAAATGAGTTCCGCGGGTACGGGACGAGCTCGACAAAACTATGCCGAAGACTCGTAAAGGGGCAAGTGCCGTGAAGGGTTCGGGAGGTGAGAAAACCGAAGAAAAATCGGTAGAAAAATCGAGCACAATAAAAAGGTCATCCACGCTAAGAGAGATGGAGCAGTTTACAGGAAGAACCGGTGAGAGGATAGAAGATTTCTTAAAAATCTACCGACGAAAGGCCAGAGCGGAAGGCTGGGCCGATCAGGATTTGAGAAACAATCTCGCTCTGTACTTAAGTGGTGCCGCGTTAAAATGGTACGAAAGGATTGAAGACGACATTGACACCAAGGCTCCACAGTGGGACGACCTGAAAAGAATACTAATCGAAGAGTTTACCCCCCCGAATCGAAAAGAGGAAAACGTAGTACGGCTCTATACACGAAAGCGAGGAAGCAGAGAAGACTTGTGGGAATACTTCCAGGAGGTACTCCTTTTATGCGATCTGGTAGACGAGAAGATGGCAGAAGAAGACAAGGTACGGGCTGTACTCCGGGGATTAGACGACGGGACCCGAAGGTGGGTTTCCACTCAAGAAAACCCCACTACCACGAAGCTGAGAGACAATCTTCGGAAATATGAAGAAATTGAGAGCTGCGGAAATCAAACGACGCATCGTCAGGAGGACGTGGGAAAGGAAATAAAGGAGCTAAGCCGAAGATTGGACGTCTTGGTGGCGGAGAGACACCCTTCAGGATCAGGTCCAGGTAATAGAATCAATTTCAACCCAAGATCGTACCCTCGACTGAACGCCCCTCAAGTGCAGTTGAAATCACCCAAAAAGGAAACAGACGTTCAGTTACCCTCCCGAACAGAGGACGGCCGCCCAATCTGTTTCCTCTGTCGGAAACCGGGTCACGTAGCCCGAAATTGCACGGGAAACGGCCACCCCCAGTAACAGACTTTAAACCCGAGGTTACCTTTAACGGGGGTAGAAAAAATAGGGTTAAGGCTCTCGCTAAAGTTGAAAATAATTTAAAGTGTTTTATTTGTAAGTCGAACTACCACCTAGTCAATTCCTGCCCAAATAAATTAACCAATCGAACCAATCGGCATTTGAAGAAGCATGAGAGTTTCAAAAAAATAAATGAATCCGAAGAAAATTCAGTCACTTTTTCAACCACCATTAATAATGATCAAAACATTAAAATCTTGTTCGATACCGGCTCAGAGGTAAGCCTTATCAATAAAGAATTCCTAAATCCCGGTTTAAAGTTAAAACGAACCCCTTACAGTAGAGTAAAAGCCGCGAATGGTTCATTTCTTCACATATTGGGTGAAGCGGAAATAGGAATTGACTTTTTGGGAGATAATATTTCGACAAATGTTTATGTAGTAGCTCAAGGATCTTTTGAATTAATTTTAGGGGTAGACTTTTTACGTAGATTTAAGGCTATTATAGATTTAGAAAATAATTTATTGTCTTTACAGGTTAATAAAGGTAAGAAAATAGTGACCCTCGACTCCTCGTTAGAACGGGCGGGAATGAACGACATATTAGAAGGGGTGGTAGAAACAGAGGCCGGGCCGTGGAAAATAAGAAATCATCAAACGTTGAGAATTCCCCCCGAAGGGTATTTTTATCTGTTGGAGGAACAGTTAATTTTACCAGAAAAGTACGAAATTGAAAATAATACAACGTTCCCAAAAAACCTTGACCCAGTACCCGTAGTTTCGGAAAACAAATTAATGGGAGTGTTTATGAGAAATAAACACCCTACACGCGAGACAACGCTAGTCCAAGGCCGTTTGATGTTTACGTTAAGACCCGTATATAAAACCCCCCACTGTAAAATTGTATGCAGGGACGTCGACGGACAGTCGAACGAATTTCTCGATGTCAACCCAGACCTATCTGCAAACGATAAGGCGACTATGAACTCCCTCTTGAACCGATATCGAGACGTATTCGCTTGGTCGGATGACCAACTGTTGTTATCAAACGTGGTACAACATGAGATAAAAACGAAGGAGGCTGCGCCGATAAGCTTGCCCCCCTACCGTGTCTCTCATAGTGAGAGGATAATGATTCAGGAGAAAATAATCGAAATGTTAGAGTTAGGCGTGATTTCAAAAAGCGTTTCTCCTTGGTCGGCACCAGTCGTTTTAGTTAAAAAGAAGGAAAAAGGGGAAATTAGGTTTTGTGTTGATTATCGGAAGTTAAATGCAGTAACGGTCACGCCCAAATACCCGCTTCCGTTAATCGATGACATTTTCACATATATAGAAGGAACCTCATTATTTAGTACATTGGACTTAAGATCGGGTTACTGGCAGATAGGGATAAAAAATTCAGATAAAGAAAAAACAGCCTTCATAACCCCGGATGGGTTATACGAGTTCAATAAAATGCCGTTCGGTCTCTCAGGGGCGCCCGGAACGTTTTCGAGGGCAATGGACACTGTTTTGGCAGGGCTTAAATGGTCGACATGCCTTGTTTACTTGGACGACATTTTAGTTCCCTCGAAAAATAACATGGTAGAACACTGCGAAAAATTGGAGACAGTCTTTGAAAGATTATTAAGGGCCGACCTAAAATTGAAACCCACAAAATGTAAATTCGGATATACGGAAGTAAAAATTTTAGGGCACGTAGTAAATGACCAGGGACTGAGTCCCGACCCAGAGAAGACGGAAGCAGTCACACAATTTCCGACCCCCTCTTCGGTAAAACAAGTTCAAAGTTTCATCGGCTTGTGTAATTTTTATCGGAAGTTTATTCAGGATTTTTCAGAAATAGCCCGACCATTGACCTCACTCACAAAAAAGAATGTACCCTTTGTGTGGGGAGAGTCGCAACAAAAATCATTCGAAATTTTAAAGTCCAAATTAACTGAAGCACCGGTGTTAAGACATTTTGATCCCACGTTACCCATTGAAATTAGAACCGACGCTAGTTTGTTCGCGCTTGGGGCCCTGATCCTTCAAGCAGATAAGTACGGCAAAAGACCGTTGGCCTTCGCGTCTAGACGTCTTTCAGATGCCGAGTCGCGCTACTCGGTTACCGATAGGGAATGTTTAGCCATCGTATTCGCTTTAGAGAAATTCCGACACTACATATATGGACAAAAATTTAAAATAGTTACCGATCACCATGCCTTATGCTATCTTAGAAATAATAGAAATTTGAACAGTAGAATTGCCAGGTGGGCGTTAAAATTGGAAGAACACGATTATACAATTGAATACAAAAACGGCCGAATTCACAATGACGCCGACGCGCTTTCACGAAATCCAGTGGAAGACGGAACCGAACAACCCGTCCGTCATACAAGACAAATCTCAATAGTTGACCTCCAGAAACTCCAATTGGAGGACCCGGAATTAAAAGGAATAATTTTGGCTATCAAAGACCCCTCGCAAGCCTCCCCAGCAGCCCTTAGAAAAAGTCGTAGTTATATGATTTTGGAAGAAAAGTTGTATAAAAAAATTTATCTCAAGGGTGACGTCACTCCCACCCTAGTATTGCCGAGAAACCTAAGAGAGGAGGTGTTGCGCGCCTTTCACGAGGATCCGTTAGGTGGGGGACACCTAGGAGTTCATAGAACCCTCTACAAGATAAAAGAGCGCTATTTCTGGGAATCCATGCAAACCGAGGTGAAGAAATTTGTCTCAACCTGTCATGATTGCCAAACGAAAAAGTCACCCAAACAATTAAAACCAGGTTTATTACAACCCATAGAAGCCCCTAAAATTCCCTTCCAAAAAATCGGAATAGATTTGCTCGGTCCCTTTAGGAAAAGTCAAAGAGGTTTCACCATGATAGCGGTCGTAACTGATTACGCAACCCGATATGGGGTGGCGAGCGCAATAAAAAACGGAAAAGCCGACACAGTTGCACAATTTTTAATTGATCACATTTTTTCGATCCACGGGTGCCCTTCCGAAATTCTCAGTGATCGAGGGTCGTGTTTTCGATCACAACTGGTACAAGAGCTGATCAAAGGTTTAGGGGCCACCCCGAGATTTACCACGGCTTGGAGGCCGCAAACAAACGGCCTCACTGAAAGACTCAATGGAACGTTGGCGACAATGCTCTCATTTTACACTAACACCCCGCAGACGGACTGGGACCTTTTTGTTCCCATGTGTGTGTTTACCTATAATGTTAGTTATCAGGAAACACTTCGGCGGACTCCTTTCGAACTGGTATTCGGACGAAGAGCCACCCTACCAGCCGATGTGGCCCTTTGCCCTCACAATCCACCCTCAGAAGAACCGAATCAGTTTCTTTCAAGAATGAGGAAAGAAAGAGAACGCGCAGCACAAGCTATTGAGGCCGTTCAAAAGAAACAAAAGAAAAGGTACGATAAAAAGCACCGAAAAGTCGAATTTAAAATCGGGGACCTAGTCTTAGTTTACACCCCTCGTAGGAAAATAGGGCGCTCCCCGAAGTTGCAACATTTTTGGTACGGACCTTTTGTAGTCGTAGAGAAATTAAGTGGGCTAAATTATCGCGTAGAAAACATTCCGGGAAACACGCGAAGGAAAAAATTTAGTGACGTTGTACACGTCGCTAGGATGAAAAAATTCCAGAAACGGGACTAAAAGTATATAAAAGGACAATTATCAGTAAACCTAGTACAGCCTTTACGGATACGATATCAATTTCCTATCGGTTAATGGAATTAATCAATTGTTTACCTTATGCTAGTATTAGCCTTGGAGCTAGTTGCCTTGATTTTAAGCTATTATGGCTTTACTTTTGTTAATGTATAACGTAATATAGAAGTAATGATTTATTTTATGTATTAGAATAGCAGCTTTAATTGCCTTATTATAAAAGTAAATTACTGTTTTTCCATGTGATAAAAAATTTTTCTGTTGCGCAGTAATATTTCAAAAACGTGGAAACTTTAAGTTATATTAGGCATTGAAATGTCGAAAGAAATGTAGTAATATTATTGTTTTATTTGTATTTGATTTTTTTTTGATAGATGAACTTAAGGTTAAGAAAATAATGACCAATTATTATTTTCCAAAGAGAAGATAATAAATTTTATATAAGTATAGTTTTGTTATTTTAATGATGAATGTTAAATTTATTTTGAGTAGAAGTTTATATTGTATTCAGAGGTTGGTAATTTAGCAATACAATCTTCCCTGTTTTTGTATGTGTAGCAGTAAAGATCAGTTTTTAAAAGTTGTATTGCGCAATTTAGTACAGAAAGTTAATTTCTTTCTTTTCGTCAAAATTTCTGTTTCAGCTTAATAAGTATGTGAAATCCCAATGGGACATTAATGATCATTAGTAATTTATGTTGTAGTCTAGAATTATTTCCAATGGTTTTACGAAATGAAGTATAATCAAATAAATCATGATCAAATGATATCAATTACTTATAAAGGAAATTTGTAAATAGGTTATATTTTAATTGGCTAATCTAACGTCATAATATTCTATGCTAACATTAAGTAGAAACATTTATTTTAAAATATGTATACTAGATTTACTAATATTATCCGTTTTTAAATAATTTAGTTTTTTGAAAGAAAGATTAGAATGCTACTACATTGATATTGTTTGTATCTAAAAGACAAATCTATTATATGTTTTAATAATTATTATTCTTCATATTTGTTTATAATTGATGTACCAGGGAGAACATTTCATGTACCGGCGTTACAATTAATGTCTTATTAGATAATTTAAATTGTTTCAAGGTTATTGACTGTTCTTTAAAGGTAGTTAAAAATCAAAAGTGAATTACTTTAAATTTCGTAAGTTTGTTGTATGCTTTTCATTATTTCTAGAAGATCTATTCACTCACTTAAACTCCAGAGTGAATTACTGTAATTCCGTTTATTGGAAACAACTGTATACAGGTCCTTTAAAGTACAAAGAATCTGCCATTTAAGGATTATACTATTTTAGGATTTGGCTATTTTTATTTTGTGGGATATTGTATATTGTATATTGTAGGATTACTGCTTAGAATTAAAAGTTAAATTGTTGCACTCTTCGAGGATCAAACTAGATGATCAATTTGTTTTGCTGTTCAAAAAGAAGATTATTTTTATTTCATAAGCATTGTAACTTCGTCCATCGAAAGAATTCTGAATTAATTTGTATTGAACCTATCAATTGCAATTTGTCACAATGGCTATTTGCGATATTTTACTACTGCTAATGGTTAACTTAGTTATTAATAGTTAAGTTAAATAGTTACTTTTAGTCTAAATTTCGTATCTGACTAGCCATTGTTTAAACTTCAGTTACATACAAGGTACTTACCCTGAAGGATTATTATCTAAGTTAACAGCTATCAAACATGGAGTTAATTGTTAATTGTTTGTCATTCATTCTGGGTAGCGCCTTCAGGGAGGGGGCTAACAGTTAAAGGGTTTTTTTTTTCTCGCAGAGTTGAAGCTAAAGAGGAGAGGTTGTTAAAGGATAAATGGGAATAGTGGGGTGAAGGGGGATTAGGGAGTGCTTTTGTCAAATTCTGTTCAGAGAATGTTGAGAGGGATAGAGTGGGAAAGTGTGAAGAGTGCTTTGGTCAAATTCCGTTCAGGGAATGTTGAGAAGGATAGAGTGGGAAAGTGTAAAGAGTGCTTTGGTCAAATTCTGTTCAGGGAATGTTGAGAAGGATAGAGTGGGAAAGTGTAAAGAGTGCTTTGGTCAAATTCTGTTCAGGGAATGTTGAGAAAATGCTAGTGAGTTGTGTGGGAACCTTGAAGGTTTATTCTAGGGTTACTGTTCATAGTAAGTGAAAGTAGAAAGGTTTTCAAAGGCGGGGTCGCCTTTTTCACAGGGGGGGAGCTGTCACCTAAGTCAGGCAAAGATACCCCTTCACCCCCCACTTTTGATCACCATAGAGAAGAGTGGGAGTAGCCCCTGGTGGGGGAAGGGGAGTCGAGTGGTAAGTAGGCAAGAGGAGAGACGTGACATTATTTTATAGACGATACAATAGCATGTAATAACAAGTTAAAGTGTAAATTAAATTGTGATTAAAGATTTCTTACCTCACTCTGAATGTTAACAAAAATCTTTACTCTACCTGCTCCCGTTGCGTGCTCATAATAGAGAGACGTGACAATATCTTCTATACTATTATCATTAACCATTATCCTTCTGAATATTTGTCTCCCACGACCTTTCAGGGATATCTGTATTGTTATCATTTCTATTATTATATATATACTCCCCTAGTCTTAAGAACGTGGTAGCTCCTTTCACGTAGCTCTGTAAGCCCTCAGCTGTAACCATACTGTACATATTGTGATTTATAAGAAATAAAAGTTTTTTTTAGAAGTCTTGAATAGCAAAGTCTAACCCGAGAACAAGGACCGGGTTAGACTGCATTGAGGGAATCTTGACCGTTCTAGTCATATTCTCCTTCACGACAACAGGGAAGGCTCCGCCAATGGACTACATAGATACTTCAGCCTGGCAGAAGAACCTCTTGCTTGATACGAGAAGACACCGCTCACGAGACTCATCGCAGGTACTCTCAGAGTTTTACCCCGACTCATCTTTAAAATTATTATAACGAAGCTCCAAGAACACCTTATCAGATATTTGAGGTATATTTCATTTATGTATTAATTTTATGGGAAAAACGGGTGATAGTATCAACCAATAACGACACATTACAGAAATCGAAATCGAAAACACAAACATGACTTACATTATTACTAAAGAAGACTACGGTCATTTGCCTTTTTATAACGGGAATCCCAGTGATTTAATATTCTTTGTAAATAGCGTGAGAGAAATATACACAAATGTTTGCGCTACAAATAATAATGCTAGGGATCAGAACCACGTTAGATTATTACCCATAGTAAAATCCAGACTTACTGAACAAGCTAGGGATTGTTATTAACAAATACGTTTAACCACACTGAGGAACTGTTAGAATACCTAACACAACAATTTAAGGACGCACGGACAGTAGAACAATTAAAAAAGGAATTAATGCATACTTACCCATATAAAAACGAACATCCTGTGGAATTTATTAATCGCATAGCACGGATAAGATCGCTAATATTTTCGCGTATGCAGATAGATGAGACTGTAGGTGATAAACAAACTTTAATAAAATATCAAGATAGGGAAATATACGATCACATAATAGGAAATTTACATCCCCAGTTAGGAGACTGTTTGGCTCACATGGTACTAAAAGAGAGAAAGGTACAGCAATTATAAACAAAATGACTACCAAAGACACGAACATCCTCGATATAATGGTAGACATAACCAATACGAAAACCAAAATTATTCTGAAAACAGACAACAGCACAACAAACCCCAAGCTTGGCATGAAAAACCAAATTGGAGACAGAATGACAAAACCTATAGTAACTTCCCTTCCAGACTATTTAACCCCCACTCACAAAATACGGTTTCAATAAGAACTGCTAGAACTAACAACGTACATCATGTAGAAGACGAAAACCAACAATTAAAAAACAGACTCGCTGAATGAGAAGAACGATTTGAACATTGTTTTAGACTTAGACAGGCCCGAAGCCAAACCGCCCTTGACGAACACACATTAAACATTTGTAACGAGCTACCACATTTTATAGACTTACATGGACAAAAATGGTTAATTGACACGGGCTCGGAAATAAATTATATAACACCAAGTTCTGTACCCGACGGAACAGAAATATCTTCGGAAGAATCTATTGTGAACACGCCAGCCGGTAACAAAAAAGGACATGGAGCGATCTTCATTGACCTAGCCCCGCGATTAGGATTGTCACATAAATTATTAGTTAAGTTTAAAATATTCGATTTTAGTAACCGTTATAATATGTTGCTTGGTATGGAAACCATGAAAAAAGTAGGTACGAAAATAAACTTAGATAAAAATGAATTTGTAATTAGCGGGAAATTAATTAAAAACGGTGAAAATTTAACTTTAACTAAAGAAAAAATTAACAATTACAAAATAGAAATTGATGATAAAAATGTATTAAATATATTGAATAAAAATGAAATAATAAATGTTAGAAGCAACGATTTTAAAAATAAGAAAATTTGAATGAGAAAAAAGAAGAAACAAAAGAAACCGAAATAAATAATGAAACGAATAATATTGCCAATAACGAGTTAAACATATTAAATAAAGAAGAAATAACAGATGTTATACGCGTAAATAATTTGGAAAACATAGGACCTACAACCTCTAACGAATACCAACAAACCCTAAAAGACTTGGAAGACAGCCTTCCCCAAAAACTATTAGAAACAGAAAGCTTAGCAACTCAACATTCTCAAGAAAGTAGCCACAACCAAATATTTTTTGTAACAGACAAATCTATCAATATAGAAAAGAACCAAATTTTTATTACAAGAGGTAACCATTCTCTAGAACTAGAACGACCCTTTAACAAATTTCGATACAAAATTACAGAATTAGCATACCCGTGGAAAAACGACATCGAAACTAAATTGTTAGAAATAATTAAACCAAATTGTACATATGGCGTATACTGTGAACCTAATGTAGAAACAGTTAGAACTGACTATGACGAAATGTTTAATAAAATATCACGAACCATACAAGAAAAATTCCCAACAGTTAAAATAAAACGATACTCCAGTAAACTGATAGACGTACAAGAAGATACGGAACAACAAGAACTCATTCAGAACTACCACGTAGGAAAACCTTTTCACCGCGGTATAATGGAAACATATGAGAAACTAAAACGACATTACTACTTCCCCCGCATGAAAGATGAAATAACTAACTTCATAAATAAATGTGCAACATGTGCTAAAACTAAATATGAACGTAAACCAGTGAAAACTAAATACCAAATAACACCAACCCCGGAAAGACCATTCGAGTATTTAATGATAGATACTTTACATTACGAACAAGCCTTTATAATAACCATTATAGATACATTCTCAAAACGACTTTACGCAGAAAGAGTTAAAACGTGTAATGCTAGCAATACATTTCAAGTAATAACTAAATATCTAGCGATTTTCCCAACACCTACTCAAATATCAAGGTCGCGAGTATAACAATAATCTTATCCAAAATTTATTAGGAAGTCTTGGTATTGAATGTCACTATACGGTATCAAATAATTCTAACTCCCTAGGAATACTAAATCGAGCCCATTCTACTTTAAAGTCTACTGAGTTATTCAGAATAATAAAAGAAAAAAATCCGAAAAACGGACCTGAAACGAATTTAAACCTCGCGATAATGACATTCAATGAAACATTAAATAAAAATTTAAAATTAACACCTAACGAGATAACTTTCGGAAAAATAAAAGACCCTAATAAAGAAGAAAAAATTATCAAAGAACAGTCAGTACAAAAATACCATGAAAGATTAAAAATAGTACACGAAAAAGCCAAACACGAAATAGAAAAAGAAAAAGAACTCAGGACAAACAAACTAAATAAAAATCGTGAAGACCCACCAGACATAGAGGAACGACCATATGTTAAAATTCGTACTAGAACAAAAAATGAAAACAGATATAAACCTGTTAGACCATTTGTTGACAAAAATAAGACTATAAAAGTACACACTAACAACATTAGAAGACCAAGAAGGAAAAATAAACTGAAATCTGCTTCTGTTACCGATGATGGGAGAATGGAAATTGATCTGGAGAGTCTTACTAGTGACCCCGATGACTCTTTCATACCAGATAACCGACGTAACGCATGCAGGAGGACTAATTACATACAAATTACCTGACTCTAATATTATAAGAAAATATGACACTGTTCTACATTACTTACATTTTGATAGTTTAATTCGTGAAATTAATGAAGTTAAGAAAGGCGTCGTAAACTTTTCAGAAGTCTTGATTAGCAAAGTTATAATTTACGACAACTCTATATTTTTCGGGTCCCCCGTCTTCAGCACTCTTCTTCTTGACTGCCCACAAAGGGCTATTGTACGGTGACGTGCTGTCCTCAATGATCCCCTGCCTTTTAAGTCGTCCAACTCTACTTTGATATGGTGCCTCAAAGCTTGCGGGTATCGGCGCTCCTTCACGTAACTTACTACCTCCCGTTTGAGCCGGATTTCATGCACTGTTCTACCAGTGACCCCCAATCTCTCGCCTTCTCTAAAGAATATATCCGCATATTCCCTTCGGAGCTCATCTCTCCAGTCCTCTGCTCGCCTAATTGCTCCTATTACCGTTTCCCCTTCTACTTTACAGGGCCCCCCAGGGTAACCAAGCTACAAGAACATACCTGTATTTGGGGTATCCTCACTCCCACACACATCCTCTCCAGGGTCTCCCGACACATTATCGTGTTGGTACTCCCAGTATCCACCAGGCACTGCACTCCGCACGCTACTCGAATAATTGGCAGACCGCTGTATGTACCGCTCACGCTATTACTTATTAGTGCGCGGTCGCCTCGCCTCTGCCACTCTTCTCAGATCTCTCGTTCGTTCCTCTCTTCAGCCGCCTGTAGTCGACCGCTTCTTGTAACACTGATGCTCCCCCAGCACACGCTTCCTGGTTCCTCCCTCTCATTGTCGGTGTGCTTGTTCCCCCCCATCAGTGGGGGAGTTCATCCACTGGAGACACATCAAGTTTTTTGACTAGTTGTATCTAACTAACCCAGTGTTTAGCAATATGACTTCACCCCTATCCCCGTATTGATGGCAATAGGGTATCCGGGAAAACTAGGTTAAGTTAGTTTATTTAGGTTTAGGTTAGTATTAGTACATCACATTATTAAGATGAGCTCTATCACTTTCTCTGTCCACCCACCTTCTATACTGTACATCAGCCTACCATAGAAAAATTCTTTAAACCTCACAAATTATATAAAATATAGCTACCCTACTGTTATTATAAGTTATTCAGCTTCAACCACTTCTGATAAAAGGAATGTTAAAAAAAAAAGTTTAGCAGCTTCATTTTTCGTGTAATAATTTCAAGAAAAATTTTAAATTTCAATCGTTTCAAATATTTTCGAAGTCGGTCATATTTTCCGCCATTTTCACTTTCAGACCTAAGTTGTTTTATTTTAAAATTCCACCAGTTTTCAAATTGCTACTACCTACATCGTTAGTTTGAAATTTGATCCTAGTTTCAATCGTAAGTGTTTTCGTCAAATGCACAACACACATTTGGTCACTTTGAAGCGGTCAGCTTTTAAAACCCAACCTTTTACTTACTTGGTCAGTTAATGTGATTCTTTTTTCAGGAATACATACTTAACATCTTATCAACATTTCAACTGTATGGTTACATTTCCACTTAATAAGTCAATAAATATCTTGAAAGCTACACCAAAAAGAAAAGGTGACTAATATATCTTGTAGGCCATTATCTGGTCCAGAATCTATAACTATTTCTATTTATTCCATTCGTATCTGGTGAAAGTATTCTGATCTCGATATATGCAACTGTATCCTTAAGTTATACACAATAATGACGAATTAATTTATATTTATTTAATACCCTTACAATTACCTAAACTTAACATTAATAACTCCATTATGTACTAGTATGTTCTTCCGTTGAATGGATCCGTCGCCAGCTCTTATTCTATATCGGGAACCTCCAACTTCTATTTCTAGAGATTAAATAATTTCGTTAGCCAACTGTGTACGGATTCTAACCTATGACCTCCATACCACAGAGGATCTACGTTAACTACCCAAGACCATACGGGTACTTTTAAACTGTGTCTTTATTATTCTATATAGCGATATGGTGAAATATATGTCTCGATACCTAATGAAAAATTAACGAAGATATTTATTTTATGTTAATTGTGAATTTGTGATTTCTATAATAATTACAGTAGGTAGGTGATGTAAGATATTTTGAGAATGAGACTTTCACGACTTCATCCCAAGCTAAAAAACAACGCAGCACTTGCAGGCTAGATGCGGATGAGATGAGGCTTCTTAGACGAATGTGGATGGCGCTGGACTATTGATGACGAAAGCTGCCAGTTTATGTGAATAGCATGCCATATGTCGGGTTGCCACTAGGGGAGTGCCTAATCACTCTAGCCCTAGTGACAAGTGCGGTTTGTTGTAGTTTATAACATGGACCATGTTCCACGTAGGCGTTAATATCTGACTCCATTTTATGATAGGGATGTGTCCCGACAATACACTTTGTTCAGGAGAAGAGGTACAGAGGTTTCTTTAGTAAAAGGTATCTTTAAAGAATAAGACCAGTTTTCAGAGTTCGGGCGGGAGATCGGCAGCGTAATAGGTACAAGTCGTCAGAGGGTCTGCTAGAGGCTGTGAGACAGGGTGACGGCGCAGAGGTGTGGCATAGAGAGTGTAGACTAGTAGAAGACTGAGTGGACTTACTTCCAGGGCCCCGGGGCCCTGGGGCGTAACGCGACCGTGTGATAGCGGCTGTCGAGATGAGGAGACTGGGAAAGAGTAGTGTTACAGGTTTTTTTTTATTTCAAAACCTTAAAACAAAATAATACGCATGTACAAAAATAATAAAATAATTGGATTACAGATTTCTTCTCTTTCTGCATTTACATGCATTTGGAAGAGTGCATAAATATAATAAAATTTTTATTGTGGTTAAAAGTTCATCGTTCTTATACAACACTAGGTGATGTGGCTCACTTTCGCCTTGTCACTGACACCAAACACTAAGACACTAAAACAAAACAAAATAAACAAAACAAACAAACAAAATCTGTACCTAGAACCTAGGACTACAGTGTTCCAGCCACGACAGCGTCCTGCCATCGTTGGGGGAACGGAGCGGGGGTTATAGTGTTAAACACCGGGTTTGTTAAATATTGTAATGAGTCGAAAAATTTGATATGTCTACGCTGGATGAATATATCCACCGTAGGCAGCTCAAATATCTCATGCAGCTCACTGTTTCTTCGCTGCTCGAATGAAGTACCTCTGACCACTTTCATCAGTATACCGTTTTGGAATTGTTGGAGTTTCTTAGCTGTCGTATACGTCAGATAACGAAATAGCGGTGCACCATACAGCAGAGTAGGCCTTAGGATGCTCTTGTATATCAATAGCTTGAGACGCAGTGATAGATTGGGGGAAGTTAATAAGTGCGCAAGCCGATAAGACTTCGTACGTGTTAGCTTCAACTTCTTCGCAAAATGGTTACTAAAATGGAGATGTTTGTCCATTTTAATTCCCAGATATACTAGGTCGTTGGCTGGTGAATTTTTCTCCGTTCCTACTATGTCACTAGTAGGGAGCGGGCTTTTTCCCTTTTGGAAAGAGAAAATTACGCAGTCAGTCTTACCCGCGTTTACAGAGATATTGAGTCTCCCCAATCTCTCACTGATCTGGTTACAGGCTACTTCTGTTTGGATATTGTATGTTGTATATTTTAGAATATGGTGACAACACTGTCGTTACCTTTTGGTATGGTTATATGTTGTTATCAAGGAGCTGTGTTTAGAGTCGTAGTTGCCATGAGCTGCTGTGATGTAATTATGATTAATAAATGTGAATACAAATGTAACAGTTTTGTTTATTCAATAATAGCCACACAAAACATGGCGCAGTCTATAAAGTGAAGTTATTCGGAGTGTCAAACGGTTCGATCAGGAATTTAAGTATAACAATTATCCGTGTGCAATGGAGTTCAATAAACCGTGTATTTTAAACCTTTCAACAGGCAAATAATTTTCGGCAAATATATTTCGGAAAGATTTATTTGTTGGCAACGGAGACTGTTAATAAATCAAGAGAAGTTCAAGTAGCCAGACTTAAAAACTTAATGGGGTCCGAGGCTTTGAAGGTTTACATGTCCATCACTATGACAGCTTGTGATAGAGAATCTGTCGAATCAATATTGACCGTGCTTGAACAACATTGTATTCCAAACAAAAATGAAACAATGGAGGTATTTAAATTTTTCAATAGGAGGCAAGGTGCAAACGAGTCTTTTGAACATTTCTATGCGGAACTGAAGTCTCTCATTTCTTCCTGTGAGTTTGGGGAACAAGAAGATAAGCTTCTCAAGGCGCAAATTGTTTTGGGCGTCAATTCTGCCTCGACCCGTGAACGCTTGTTCCGTGAAGATCCCTCGTTGATTAAAACAGTTGCTGTTTGCTAATCTGTGGAGATGGCAGCCGACAACTTGCGAGTAATCAAGGAACAAGAAGATCAACAGCAGTTAGAGGTCTTTAAGTTGGTGAGGAGTAACAATCAGCAGTCTGTAAATAATAATTATGTTGATAAGCCAGTACTAAATAAGGATTTGTTGAATAAGTCTGGAAATGTGAGTAAATTTCTTGATTGTACACGTTGTGCGCAGAAACACTCAAAGAATCGTTGCCTTGCGTTTGGCCAAAAGTGTTATAAATGCAATAAAATTGGGCATTGGGCTACAATGTGTGGTAGAGGAGTGAAAAACGTTGAAAATGTGGGTGTTTCTGATCACGATGGGGCATTTGATGATTTTGGCATTGGTTCCATTAAAATAAATCAAATAAATAAAAACAAAAACTGTGAATGGTTGGAAAATATAGTAATTAATGTAAAATTAATTTTGTTCAAATTAGATACTGGGGCCGAAACCAATGTTATATCATTGAATTTGCTAAAAAATGAGTTAGGAATGAGCAACTCTGATGTTTCCAATACTAGCACTGTGTTGGAGGCATTTGGGGGGTTCAAAATAAAACCTATTGGTGCAATTAAGTTGAAAATTAGTTATCAGAATAAATGTTGTACAACAGAATTTGTAGTTCTTGAGGAAAAGGTAGGTTTTCCAATTTTGGGACTCAGAACATGTTTGGATTTAAATTTAATTAAAAAAGTAGAAGATATCAAAACTACAAATTTCTCAAAATTTCTGGAGCAAAATAATGATGTTTTTAAAGGTTTAGGTTGCTTTCCAGACTTGTGTTCATTAAAATTGAAAGAGGGTGCTATTCCAAAATCAAGCCCTGCTCGCAGGGTTCCATTTAAAATTAAAGATAGATTAAGAGAGACCCTGATAAACTTAGAAAAAAATAAGGTTATTGCAAAGGTTGAGAGCCCAGGAGAATGGATCAATAATATTGTCATAGTGGAAAAGCAAGACTCATCATTGCGAATTTGTATAGACCCTCAACAATTAAATAAATATCTCATTAGAGATTACTATGAAATCCCAACAATCGAGGATATATCTGTCAAGCTAGCCAATAAAAAATTTTTCTGTCTCTTTGATTTGAAACAGGGTTTTCATCAATTGGATGAGGCTTCTAGTGATTTGTGCTCATTCAGTACACCTTTTGGACTTTATAAATATTCGGGTTATCAGTGTTACCTGAATGCTTTCAAAAATTGACCCAAAAGTATTTTGGCCATTTGCAAGGTGTCACAGTTTACTTTGATGATATTCTGTGTGCTGCAGAATCGGAGGAGGAATTGCAGGGAATAGTGAATGATGTTGTGGGTGTGGCTCGAAAAAATAATATTAGATTCAACCCAGAAAAAGTTCAATATTTTGTTAAAGAGGTTAAATTCCTGGGGTTCTTGTTTAGTGAACATGGGCATAAGCCGGATCCAGACCGGATCCGTGTTATTAATGAGCTAAAAGCACCACGTAACGTTAAGGAACTACAAAAAAATGTTAGGAATGGTGAATTTTCTACGCAGCCACTTACCGAATTTGTCTCCCTTCCGCCTGTTGCTAAAAAAGGGGTCAGAATGGTTATGGACCTCACTTCATGATAAGAAGTTTCTTGAATTGAAGGAACTTCTTGGCAATGCAACATTGTTGAGTTCTTTTGACCCTACTAAAAAAGTAGAAATCCAAGCTGATGCTAGTAAGGATGCCCTGGGTTGTGCACTTTTTCAAGAAGGTAGACCTATCCTCTTTGCTAGTAGGTCATTGACAGATTGTGAATGCAATTATGCTCAGATTGAAAAGGAAATGCTTGCTGTTGTTTTTGCGTTCACCAAGTTCCACAAATATGTATATGGTCATTCCAGTGTTACAGTTTTTTCTGATCATTCGCCACTGACATCTATTTTTACAAAGGATATAAGTAAGATAGTTAACAATCGAATAAAACGAATGAGATTGAAATTGTTGCCTTATCAGTTTGAATTAAAGTATCTTCCGGGAAAATTCATGTATATCGCAGATTTTTTATCTCGTAATTTTGTCAAATCTGACCTTGATGATGACCCATCTATGCTGGAGAGAGTGCATTGTTTGGGAGCCAAAATCAATTCTACGGATGAAAAATACTCTAAGTTTGTAGCTGAAACCCAGCAGGATCCGTCTCTTTCACAAATAACTGAATTCTATCGTAATGGTTGGCCGTCAAAATTAGAATCCACTGTAGCTTCCGAAGTGGTTCATTTTTATAAATTTCGTAATGACATAAGGGAAGAAAATGGTTTATTATATTTAGAGAATAGGTTGATTGTTCCGGTTGCACTGAGGCGGTTTATCCTGGATCTCTTGCATGAGACCCATTTAGGTTTAAACAAAATAAAGAACATAGTTAAGAATTTTTTTTATTGGCCAAGGATAATGTCTGATATCGTAGGTTTGGTGTCGGGTTGTATAGTGTGTCAAACATTTCAAAGGAGTAAGATAAAAGAAGAGCTGCTCCCTCATGATATTCCGAATATTCCGTTTTATAAGGTTGGGCTTGACATAGCTGAATTCGATAGAAAGAATTTTTTAATCCTTGTTGATTACTACTCCAGATGGGTGGAAGTAATTCCTATAAAAGATAAATCCAGTTCAACCATCATAATGTCAATTAAGCCAATTTTTGCGAGATTTGGGATTCCTAGGATCATCATTGCAGACAACAACCCATTGGTTCTGCAGAATTTCGAAATTTCGCTCAACAATGGGCGACAGAAATTAAAACAGTAAGCCCTCATTATCCTCAGAATACGGGACAGAACACCTGGTAGCATTCGCCTCACGAGTGCTACAGCCTCCTGAGATAAATTATTCAACAATTAAAAAAGAACTATTAGCAATTGTTTGGTCGACACATCATTTTAAACCTTACTTGTACGGTACGAAATTTCAACTACTGACTGATCATAAACCACTAAGTGGATCATAAAGTGGATATATACAATGAAAAACGGTAACACACGCATTATAAAATGGGTGTGGAAACTTCAGGAATTTGAATTTGACGTTACTCACATTGACGGAAAAACGAATAAAGTAGCTGACTTACTTTCGCGACAAAATGAAAACTTACCTCTAAACCACATAACTGAAGAAGACAATATAGACAACATAATTGACCAACCAATAGAAAATACTCAAGCACAAGACGAAATACTTAATGAACTCAATGACTTAGACCAAATAGAATTAGTACATGTAGAGCGACTATACATTCACAACAATCATCCAACGAACAAGTTTGGATTGTAGACAGTGACAAAAACATAAACATCGAAAAATACCAAATAATCGTAAAAAAGGGTCCAAAAGAAATAAAATTCACTAAACCATTTAATAAACACAGACATGAAATTATACTTGACGACATAAACGACTTAGAAACACTAATAGAACAAGTAATTAGACCAAAAATCACATACGGAATATACTGCGAACCAAACATCCCATTACTTCAACCATGGTACGATGAAACGTTCAAAGAATTTTCAAAATTAATACAAGACTCATACCAGACTGTAAAATTAAAAAGATACAAAAATTTTGTAACCGACATCACGGACAAAGACGAACAAATCGAAACAATAAACAACTATCACATAGGAAAGACATCCCACAGAGGTACTATTGAGACATATGACAAACTGAGAAAACTGTACTACTTCCCACTGATGAAAGAAACAATAAACGACTTCATTAATAAATGTACGACATGTAAAAAGACTAAATACGAACGAAATCCCATAAAAGCAAAATACATGGTAACACCAACGCCAAACAAAACGTTTGAAGACTTGATGATAGATACACTACATTTCGACAAAAAATACATCGTGACAATAATCGACACCTTTTCCAAAAAACTATTCACACACATAATATCCGCTGTGACAGGAATCAACATCTGTGACACTATTAAACTTTACTTGACACACTATCCCACACCAACATCAATGAAAATGGATAATGGTAAACAATACAAAAACAACCTAGTATTAAATTTTTTGCAAACAAATGAAATTGAACCAATCTATACAACCCCAGGCAATCCCAACTCACTAGGAATAGAGCACACAGTACACTAATAGAAATATTACGAACACTCAATGACAAAGACTTAACGAACAAATCACTAACTAACAGACTAATGCTAGCAACAATAGCATATAACAATACTTTAAACTCTAAACTAAATATGACACCAGACGAAATAACATTCGGAATAACAAAAAGACCTGACCAACAAATAGAAATAAAAGAACAATACGTACAAAAATATCATGACGAAAAAAACATAATACACGAAAAAACTAGAAACAAAATTACAAACGAAAAAGAAAATAGGACAGAAACACTAAATAAAAATCGCGAAAATCCACCCGAAATAAATGATGAACAAATATTCATAAGAACAACCCATCACCGCAAATACAATAATCCCTACAGACCCGTACTATTGTACAAAGACAGAAACGAAACAAACAAAGCACACGTTAATAGAATCAAAAGACCACGCAAACAACACTTGAGACCGAAACCAAACATTAATGTTTCAGAAGGAGAAGATGAATCCTACTCAGACAGTACTGATCCTGACACTTCTATGGACATTGACATATACTATGACAGTGACTGATATAAGTGATAACCCCGGAGTCCTACATTAAACTATAAAAAATGCAAAGGTAATCGAAAATTACTACAGGACATACCATTTTTATGACATTAGTTTACTTGACAAAGAACTAACAAACATACAGAACAATGTACCATCTTATAGGGACCTACCGACATACCCTATAATCAAAAATCTTATCATACAAACACAAAACAAATTAAATCTATTAAAATCACACAAAAAACGAACTAAGAGAGGACTAATAAATGGACTTGGAACAGCTCTCAGCTGGCTTACTGGCACCATGACAGCTGATGACAAATCACATTATGACGAAGTAATAAATGAGTTAGGACGAAACAACTACAATATAGAACAAGACATAAAGCTTAATAAACACGTAATTAAAAAATTTCAAAAGGACATAAAATTAATTAATAATAATTTTAAAACATCATCGTGATGATGGGTCCTGGGCGGCTTCGGATGGGGATAGGTCGGAGGAATTTGCTCTGCATCTTACCCATACTTTCACACCTCACCTTTCTCATCAAAGCCATACTCACAGCACAACTGTGGAAGATTTCCTCACTTCACCTATTCCTCTCTCTCTTCCACCAAAAGCCGTTAACCCCTCTGAGGTTAAATACCTTCTGAAAAACTTACCTTACCGAAAATCCCCAGGATATGATCTCCTTACTCCTCAAATTCTCAAAGAACTTCCTCCTAAAGCCATAATCTTCCTAACCTACTTATATAATTGCATAATCCGAACGACGCACTTTCCTCTCCTCTGGAAACATTCCATTATTGTCCTATTTGCCAAACCCGGTAAACGACCCAATGACGCCTCGTCTTATCGTCCAATTAACCTACTCCCTATCCTCTCAAAAATATTTGAGAAATTCCTACTAAAACGTCTACTTCCCATTGTTGAATCCAAAAACCTTTTTCCCACACACCAGTTTGGTTTCCGCCAACGACATTCCACTGCTCAACAAGGCCTTCGCGTTGTTGATCACATCTCCTCAGCCCTTGAAAGCAAACAGTATTGCACTGCTGCCTTTCTTGACATAGCTCAAGCTTTTGACAGGGTTTGGCACGCAGGTTTGCTCTACAAGCTGAAAAGATATTTACCACAGACCCTTTTCCTAGTCTTACAGTCCTACCTTTCAAACCGCTTCTTCCAAGTCCGCTGTGGTTTAGAATACTCTAACTACTATCCCATAAATGCAGGAGTTCCACAGGGAAGTGTCCTGGGCCCCGATCCTCTATAACCTATACACCGCTGATGTCCCCTCTACGACCAATACCTTCTTGGCCACATTTGCAGATGACACTGCAGTCTTGTCATCCCACCCAGACCCCGACATAGCATCCCATAACCTTCAAAAACACCTTGACGAGATTGAGTATTGGTGCAACCAATGGCGGATCAAAGTTAATGAAGCAAAATGTTCCCACATTACCTTCACCCTTTGTCGCAAGACTTGTCCACTAGTTTATTTTAATTCTATTCCTCTCCCTGTATTCGAGACAGTACGATACTTAGGCTTCCATCTGGACAAACGACTGACCTGGAACCCACATACGAGACTAAAAAGACAAGAACTAAACAGGTGCTTTGGACAACTGTACAGACTACTTCAAAGGACATCCCATCTCTCAATAGAAAATAAACTACTAATCTACAAAGTTATACTTAAACCAATCTGGACATACAGAATAGAGCTATGGGGGAAAGCAAAAAAGTCGAACATCAAGCGTATCCAATCCTTTCAATCAAAAGTCCTGAGAACAATAGTAAATGCCCCTTATTATGTCAGCAACAAAACCCTTCATAACGACCTTAATATACCCTACATTCTAGAACTCATCCCTTCTAAGTTTATGAAATTCCACAGTAGCCTTTCCAACCACCCTAATCCTGTAGCACAGTCATTGCACTGCGCCACTCATCCCTATAATCCTCCTCGGAGACTGAAACGGCAGTGGCCTCGTGACCTGCTATAAACGCGTGACAGCGGGGGTCCTGCAATGGCCAGTTACTCCAATCATGTCCTGAGCGTCTGTGGCTCTCGCACTCTTGGTCAGCCTCCACTGGCTAGTATCTGTTGACGCGGCTGACGGAGGAGCGTGGGGGACTTCCCAAGACTCCGCTTTCTCTTCGCATGTGGATTTGGGAGGTCTCTGGGCTGTCTGTAAATATTGTATGAATGAGTGAGTGAATGATGAATTGTAAATATGGTATGAATGAGAGCGTTTATCGCAATTACTGATTGCCTTATAAAGGGCAGATTGTAATTATAGCCCAGTAAAGAGTATATATAAAAAAAAAAAATTTTAAAACAGAACAAGACAACATAATGAAAATAAACAAGGAAATGACATTTTTTGACAGGTACATAATTCTGACACACCTACACAACAAAATAGATGAACTTACATTAACACTGGAACTATGCAAAATTGGCATCACACACTCATCATTAATGTCCCAAATACTACATGACATAAACCAAAATGTAAATCTAGCCTCTAGGAATCCTGAGATCCTGTGGATAATGAGTAAAATTCACTGCACTACTCATAATGAAACACTCCACATCTTTGTAGACCTTCCTAAGGCAAATTTAAATATAAAGACTTATTTACTTATACCTTCACCTGTAAAAATTAACAAACAATACGTAACTTTAGATATAGACGAAATTATTATAATAAAAAAATTTAATATATTATATACATCAAATTGTACATTTTTAAACAATGAATATTACTGTAAGAACCTTAAATAATACCTGTATAAATAATATTATTTCACCTGGAACGATGAATGCATGCAAATAAAAATTAACCAATACTAACATTAGATATATAGATAATATAAACAGTTTTATTACCACTAACCTCTCCAAATTAGACAATTGCCTTACTAATGATACTGTATACCTACCACCCGTTAGCTTACTCACCCTAGACCAAAATGATTGTTATAAAGAACTCCCCAAAATTTCAAGACATATAATAGACTCCACCATAAACAAATTGTACAATAAAATAGATATAGATGTAATCGCAAATATAAGCGAAATAGAAAACCTAAATATAACAGACATAGTTTTAGAACCACTTATATTTAATCAATCCAATACTTATTTTTATTTTTATTTAATTATAGGGGCCGCTATTATAATTGTAATCCTCTACTACCTTAAAAAATGTAAAACTACCAATTCCTTACGAAGCCCTGCACCAACGTTAATATATCAGCCAGACCATCCCAACATTCTAAGAATTCTCCAGCCAGACAACAGCCCTCATGCACCAGCCGCTATCAATCTCATTTCTTAGTATTCTTAGAGGACTAAACAACTAAACAACGGAGGAGATAAAGAGGCCACCTGCCAGCTGCAACATCTGCAAGATTGCACTTCATCAGCAATGCTCATCAAGTCTCAGCTTCCTATATATCATTCCTCTTTTCCTCTCACTTCCAATTCCTTTCTGTAATGTTACTAGGCCCGTTACTCTGACATTTTATTATCAGTTATAGTTTATGTTTGTAAAGTTCAAATAAATCTTTTTAAAAACTCCCTCTGGTCTTATCAAGATTTAACTGTGGACCCTCCATCTTGCTAGGCTTCAACGAGACTAAAAGATTTAACAGAGAGGTGGGGATAGATGAAGTTTTTCTATTTTTTTTACTAGTTGATTTATCTCGTTTTTTTTAATTTCATATAAAACTATTTGGGTTTTTAAATGTGCAAGTTCTTGAATAAAACGTGTAAACCTCTTACGCATGTTAGCTGTTTTCATGTTCTTTTTTATTATTAACTTATAATGGTTGCTTCTCTAGTTGTTCCAAGTACTCAATAAACGGACAATATTTAGCCCATTTCTTGTGATCTACAAAAGGGTCATCATGTACCAACCATTCGTGTAATATTACTCCACAAAAAGGACACCTTGTTAAGTCTGAATTTTTCAAATAATAAAATCCTGCTGATGCAAGCTTGACGGCACTCACCGGTGAAGACCATCCAACAAATGTAGACAGACGATCATTCTCATACCATAGACTACAACTTGTTCGCTTACACATTTTGAACTAATTGAAAGAACAGACGCCCTGAGATTAAAGACACATTTTCCCCCCACCCACATTAATACCATACTACAACCGACCTATGAGAGACCCGCGGCTTGGGTGGAACTATGAATGGGCCACACCTTATCACAGGGCTCGCCCCAGCTGTGCGTCACAAGGACTACGTCCCAGGTGGCTCGGGGAACTATGAATGGGCCACACCTTATCACAGGGACACACCCCCGCTGTACGTCACAGTGACTCACCCCCCATGCGACGGTGTCAGATCTACCATCTAGCGGCTCCTGGCACACTCATAAACTTTTTTTTTTTTCCGCCCTACCTGAGGCTGAGCCTCAAACGGGCTTGCCCCACAAGCCCGTAAAGGGGGCTCGTGGGGTTACGTAGCCTGCGGTGCGCGTATTCCGGTGCAATGGGATTGTTGCACCGGTCAGCGCACCTTCGGTTATTCTGTTTTGTTTCATTTATTCTCAAAAAAAAAAACCCATGATAATAATATACAAAAAGAAAGAAGAATACACAAAACTAAAGTAAAGAGAAAAGAAACAAAAGAAACACCTCTAATAATATATTTAAAAATCCTAAACTAGCTATATATACTTTTTTTTTTTTTCCTTATAGCTAGTTATCTTAATACTATTTACAATTTTGGATCCGTGTTGTACCTATACTTAAAACTATATTTACATGGATTGTGCATCCTCTTTCCCCCCTCGTTGGCTTCGGGTGAGCCTTCCCGAAGACACGGCTGCTCACCCCGCGCCACCCCCCTAGATATAGTAAAGTGCCCGGAGCCTTGAACCCTTTTCCACTCCCCAACGAATCTGCAGAACGCGGTGTATCTTGCTTCGTCATTCACCAGCGACGGCAGGTTGGACTCGCCCAGGCTGTACTCTCCTATCGTGCGGAGCAGCCGTGCTCTAGCCGGTTCCAGGGCATGACAAGAGAGCACGACGTGCTCCGCAGTATCGCTCTCTCCGCAATGGGGGCAGGATCTGTTTTCTGCCCTCTTGTATTCGTACAGCCTGGCACGGAATCCTGTGAGCACTTGTGACACCCAGTAATCCGGGGAGACCCAACTTGCCCTCAGCCTGTCCTAACAATGTCCCAACTTGTCCCTCAATGACAAAGAACTAACCCCCCGACCAGAATATGCACTAAATCATACTGATAACTTACCCAAACTTAAGGATAAAACAGAAAAAACTAACGAAGTAGCCGAAATAAAATGTCATAATGACGAAATAATAATAAACGGTATTAAATTAAAGAAAAAAAAGACCAAAAATACTCAGAAAATAAATCGGAAAATAAAACAACAACAGAAAAAGAAAAAAACAAATACACTCAAAATAAGGAAGACGAAACTAACTATAGTAATGATGGCATGGATGAAGAAATAGAATCACTCCCAGTAAAAGATAGTCCAGAATATGACACAATAACTATAGATTTAGAGCAACTTATTCCCCAACAAACAGACGAACAGATAATACAAGACGACTTATGTTCTAATGAAGCGACTGCTTATTCCCAACGCTCTTCTAATAAGCAAATTTGTGTAGTAAATGACGACAAAATAGTAAATATAGAGAAACACCAAATGATCATAAAAAAGGAAAAAAGGACTATTAACTTTTCAAAACCGTTTGGAATAACTAGACAAAATAACCAACAAAATAAATCAATAAAAGAACAATATGTTCAAAAACATCATGATGATAAAAGCCTAATAAATGACTTAGTAAAGACAAAAGTAATAAAAGATAAGACTCATCGAATAGAAAAACTAAACCAAAATCGGAAAGACATTCCGACAATTTATAATGAACAATTAATGATAAAAACTACTACCCATGGAAAGCATGATAATTCTTATAAACCAGTAGTGAAATATAGAGAAAAAAATGAAATAAAGAAATCGCATGTTAACAAAATTAAACAACCTCGCAAGAAATATCTGACACATCGAAAATATGTTTCACATAGCAATAAAGACACTTGCATTGATTCGGACAATTCTATGGACTGCAAAAAATTACTCTGAAAGTAACTGACTTGACTAACATTAACGGAATGTTAGACTATACATTAAACAATGTAAAAGTAATTGAAAAATACTTCAAAATATACCACTTTTAAAACATATGCCTATTATAGTCAGAACTAACCAATATACAAAAAACATACTCTACTCTATAATAACTTAACAAACCTACCCTCTGATGGAAACCATGGAACCAAGAATAAAATTGACCTACACAGAAATCATAATAGAAGACAAAGACGAGGATTGATAAATGGACTAGGAACGGTTATTAGCTGACTAACTGGTACTATGGACGCTACGGACAAACAACATTATGACAATGTCATAAGTGAAGTTGAACGTAAGAACTTTAATACCGAACATAATATTGAACAGATAGTAAACATGAATATACAAATTATACTCTTAAGACGGATATTAAATTAATAAATGAAGATTTTAATAAGGGTATAGGCAATATACCATAAACATTGGCAAAGAAGTAGCTTTTCAAGATATTTATATAAATTTAACCAACTTATATAACAAACTAAATGACTCTACGCAAAGACATACACAAAAAATGTAACATATAAAAATGTAACTCCAAGAAAATCAGAAATATGATGGCTTATGAGCAAAATACATTGTATTATACATGAGGAAATGCTCCATGTATTTGTAGACCTGCCACTAGCAGAACCAAATGTAAGAACGTCTTTGTTCATACCAATTCCTGTAAATAAAACTAATCTTTATTATTCTATTGATATACAAAAAACACTAGTACTAAGAAAAAAATGATAATCTTTATAACATTAATTGTAACTATCTTATGAATAACTATTATTTTACTAACCCTACTTTACTGCTTAATGAATGTATAAACAAAATATTATATTATTAGATTCTAAAGTTCAATGTGATTATAATCAACATAAACTATCCAATATTAATTATAATCACGATATAAATTCATATACTATTATTAACAATCGTAAGTTAGACAATTGCAACAAAAATAATACTATTTACTTACCTCTAATATCCTTTATAATGGTAAAATATCTCAATGTAATTTTATTAAATATACTAACCCTAAATTAACATATATTGATGAACTAAATGTATACCTAACTATAAGAACACCTAAATTAGATAATTGTTATAATAACGACACTATTTTTCTTCCAGACACTGCTCTGATTAATGTATCTAATGTAGATTTTTATAAAAAAATTCCTCCCATTCATAATCATATTGTTGCTCATAAATATCACCAATTATATGATAACTCATTTAAAATCCAAATCGATAATATAACAACTATACCTCAATTAAATGTAACTCAATTAGAATTAATATCTTTAATAACCAATGAAAATAAATATATGTATTCTATATTATCCATTATTATTGTAATCATTGTGACAATCTTATTTTTTATATGTCACAAATATTGTAAAGGCTGTTGTTCAAAAACTATCCCAATAGATATCCCCAGAGTTGTTTACCAAGCCTCCTCCACCAACATCCATCAAATCCTATTACCTGCCTAGGAGTTCAGGACCTAAAAAAGGGAAGAGTTATGAAAAATTCGTTTTTAGCTGAAATGTGTAGTTCAGTTGAGACATATGGTCTACCCTTCCTTTGTTCTTTTACAACCCGCCTAGCCCTAAACTACCTGCCTCCAGCAACCCACATCCGAAACCCAACACTTGTCCTTTTGCCTTGGCCAAAGGATGTCCTAGAGCTGTAATTCATTAATATTTGTATATATACCAGTGTTTTGATTGTTATTCATAATAAAGTTTTTTAAAATACTCTCCTCGAACAAGATTATTTAACTGACGAACTGTTAAACGACAGGGGAAAGGGTTCCGATGTTTTCGTCAGCGAATAGCGAGTTGGGTTAGGTTATGGAGTGAGCCATTTTTATCCCTAGGAGGTTGAGTCAACCCTCAACAGCCTGTTCCTCAAAAGAAAAAAACCTTCGGAAAGCTGAAGCTCGAACCCGAGTCTCTGCAGTTACAAGTCAGGATTCTAAATGCTAGACTACTGGTGGTATACTAGACTACTGGTGGTGTACTAGACTACTGGTGGTATACTAGACTACTGGTGGTGTACTAGACTACTGGTGGTATACTAGACTACTGGTGGTATACTAGACTAGTAGTATCATTAATATCGAAAAAGCATTTTATATTTGATACTTGCTGATACTGTCTGATTACAAATAAACTAATCAGACGTGGAATGAATGCACGAATGCTTGTTTTAATACTGAAATTTCTATGAAACAGAGAATCCTGGGTATTCATCAGTAACATGTTACAACACTCAAAACATCAATCAACTGGATTACCCCCAATAAACGTAATAATCAAAAGAGTCATTCTAATTTAAATTCTATAAAACACCAAGTGTTAAACATTTACCTACAAATAGCCAATTAATAATAACAACCAGACTTTAGCCTAAATGGTTGCCACCATCCGGGGCCCACTCTTCAGTTTTCTGTTTCAATGAGTTTCATTGTTTTTAATATTAAAATTTTGTTTAAATACACAATTTACTCAGAGAATTGTTTGAATGTAGTTTTTACTAGAAGAACAAAAACTTTCACTGTTAATAACTAGTTAAGTAAAAACGGGTCCTACTCGATGTACAAGTTTTATATTGAAACATTTAATGATTGTGTTTTGTGAACCCTTTCACATTGGACATCACGGCCCTTGGCCCACCAACCAACAACAAGTCTCTGACGTGCACCCATAACTGCTTTGCAACTAAATCAGCTTGCACTACATGCCTAGAGAGACTCTAGGCCCAGCCACCAGTGGACTCTCACCACTGCACTGCAACATTTCCACCTCTACCGAGGCTTTCTACCCTCCTTAATTCCCTCACCCCACCTTCAAACAGGTACTCCTAGTAAAAGGATCCACTCACCCTAAATAAATTCCTTTATTTTTCCCTTATCCATAATCTTAAAAATTTGAGAGCTAAGAAAAAAAACCTTTCACACACTGGGTTGTGAAACACACTATGACCCCACCACCCCTCCCGCATCGATGGCAACAGACTGTCGGGGAAAAATTAGCTTAAGAATTAGTATGTTAGTAGTTTGATTAAAAAGGTGAGCCCCGTCACCTTTATTAGTCAGTTCAGTCCAGTCACGTATAATGTATATCATTATACTTGTTTATTCATTATATAATTTTTATAAAATAGCAACTGAAATCAGACTAAATATGACTACACTACATGCCTAGAGAGACTCTAGGCCCAGCCACCAGTGGACTCTCACCACTATACCGAAATAACCAACCTCCACCGAGGCTTCCCACATCCCTTAATCCTCTCACACCACCTTCAAGCAGGTACTCCTAGTATAAAGATCCGATTAACCTAAATATTCTATATTTTTCCCTCATCCTGAATTTCTAACTAGAGAGCTCAGAAAAAAAAAAAAATAATAAAATAACAAAACCTGTATATAATGTAGCGATGCTACAGGAAATACAAAAATAATTTGTAAATAGATTTGCCTGAGGATCTATAATTATATATAATTATCTGTAAATTTAAAAGGGCTATGAAAGAAGGGAAAAAAAAATCCTTTCACAATTTGCATTTTTGTAAAGATGCCATATTGTGGTGTCTGTAAACGAATCTGTTTATATATTAATTAAATCGCTGCATATATTGAAACAAAAAAAATGTTTGTGGGATATTCAATCTACATGAAAATGTTGAACAAGCAATTTATACTTAGCCTGTTCTGAGTACTAAATTATGTTTTGGTTTGCAATGTTAATACTTAAAAAAAATTGATCGCTTGCTGATTAGGTTTTTTCGGATAACTAACATTTTCTAGATATTGGCACTTGAGTTATTACAACTCCCCTGAAAAGTATCTACTGAAATTAAAATTTACAACGTAACCCTTAACTCATTAATCACACTTAAAAATCACATCTATACATGGGTTACTTAATTTTTTTTAATATTTAGCATCAAGAGAATGATACGTTTTTTATAGTAGCGCAGTTTTAAGCCTTTCACACCACAAACAATTAATATTTTGTATTTGTTTTGGAAGTATCGATAAGGTTCATGAAATAAATAACACCAATGTAAATTCTACGAAGCGCAAAATTTCTTTATATCACTTATAATTTCCAAATCCTTTATCTCACTAATGCTTTTTTTATTATGTACTCCGTAATTAACAGAACCAATTATCCCTACTTCTCACATAACTTTACTAAGGAATAATAGTTTCCTCATTTGTTCCTATCTTTTCATGCGAAATAGTGGGAGCCCTGGCAATGGTCAGTTTCTCCAATCATGTCCTGAGCGTCTGTGGCTCTCGCGCTCTTAGTCAGCCTCCTCTGGCTCTTATCCAATGACGTGGGTGACGGCTTGGGAGGTCTCTGGTATGTTTTTACATACTGTATGAATGAGCGAGTTAATGAAAATTGTAAATATGGTATGAATGAGATCATTTATCACAATTACTTATTGCCCAATGAGGCAGATTGTAATTTTATCATAATAAAGTCGTTGTTGTCTGCCTGTCTGTCATGTGAAATACGTTATTTCGTTTATGTCTAATCAAGATGAACGCTTGTTATGATTCTTTCCAGTTTTAAACCTTTTACACCACAAACAATTAATACGATTTCTGGGTTTGTAATTGTCTATTTTTTCTATGTATCCATTTCAACTTATTTTATATTGAGGTCCCATTTGGTGTTTGGAAACAGGATTAATTGGACTTAATTAATTGATTTTCTAAATCAATGTTAAAAAAATGTTAAATTAATGTTTTGTAAAAACAAATATATATTGTTTTATATATATATTCTCTTTAAATAAAAAGAATGTTAAAAAAACGTATCTGTAATTTTTAGAAGGTTGTCAAATGAAGGAGATTGACATTCACATTCTTTGTGTTTTTTTAGTCATTATAACTTTTTTAATGTCGTGTTCACAGCTGTAACTACTATTTTTTAAAAAAGCATAATATTTTGCTGCCCCTAAGACAAAAAAATAAGTATTCCTCTGAATTAATTGTATGATAATTCGCATTTAAATATTATGAGGCATTAAATAACCGATGAATTTTTAAGCCCGAACATTGAAGTTATAGAGATTTCAACAGTTTATGCAACAAAAAAAACGGTGGGTGATTAGGATGACTCACACTGTGACTAATAAGGTCAGTCGACATTTAATTTTACAACAGAGTCGATAAGTTTAACACTTGAGCCTTGAAATTTAGTTACAATATTAATAAATTCTTATATAAATGTGGATCTTTCATTTTGGTATTGTTAAAATGCCTTTAAAATACTACAGAATCAAAGTTCTATGAGCGTGAGTTATAGCGAATATTTCAATTCGTGCCGAGGTAAGAACGGACTTTATGAAATAGGAGCAACTTTATTAAGTAAAACTATGAAGTTGCCTCTTGCTCATATATCTAGCAGCATTCAGATGCCCACCCCACCCACAGCTTTATGGTTGGTATGTGACTGGTAACTGTACGACCAGCTTCCATGCGGAACCTTAAGCATAATTCTAAATAGGTTTTCATATACGCAGGATTCAACTTTCATAATTATTATAACTTTGTCGGAGTGCCCATGTGACATTTTGCGATCTTCCCTCTTGTCGGTATTTACATGTATTCAATTATTATTAGGCTAGCAGTAATTTCAATGACTTAGTGAGTAGAACATTAAGTTTAAGTTATACTTACAGCATAAAAAAACTAAAATAGTCAGTAAATGATGAACTGATGGATCGAAGTTGCTTGAAATGTCAAATAATAAGCTCAAAAAAAGAGGAATTTATACTGTTTTCAAATAATAAGAATATAGTATAGCTAAACGGAAGCAATCATTAGTATTATTTCTTACATTTATAACACAACGTTTGTCCCGTATTTTTTTAGGTAATTCAATATATTGAGATCCTCCAAAAGGTTTATATTTAGTTAAATGTAAGCAGATATAGTTTGCAGAGGTATACATCGAACCGGAACCTTTTTTTTCAAACTCGTCCTGTTCCTCTAAAAATTTTTCAAAAATTGTTTCAATGTAATTTTCGAGGTTTATAGAAACATCTATCGTACTAACTTTCGATTTACAATTAAAATCTGTTCTTTCACTAATAGTATTTTCATTTTTCTTAATGTATGTGCATTCTAACATTATATTTATTTTAAAAGTTTTCCATTCGTCAACATAAGAATTTAGTAAATTTACTAAAACTTCTTTTTTATTGTTTAAAAATTCGTGGGGTAATAAATTTTTATCATCGTTAGGAATGTAAATATCTTCAACCGCATTTCCTAACGAAGCTCTAATTATACCGTTTTTTTTGTGCAATCGCCTTCTCACGCATCTGCCTGTCAAACATACTATATTTTCTTTTTTTATTGGGAATCTCCATTGTGCTCGCGTTAGGTGTATCATTCCTACTAACCCCACTAGCAGCTTTACAAGTTAATTTATGACATTCAAAACTAAACTTTCTATTAATTTCTTTGCCACAGCCTTGACAATAGAAAAACAACCATTTACATCTGTGTCTTCTATTTGCTACTAATAATCCACATTGATCACATAAATAATTATTTTCGTTGCTTCTACTATTCATTTTTACTCCTTAACACTAAAATATACAAAGCCAAAACCAAAATAATAAAAATATAAAAAAATAGCAAAAACCTCCTAAATAAAATGCATCAACTATTCGAATTTAATGTCATATGCATTTTTCTTTTTTCCGAGGTATTGAAATTTCAGCTCTCCTAAAAACGAGAATAATCACTCAGCTAATTAAAAAAAATACTATATTTATTATATATTTAAATATACTGTACCTCTATAGCTTGCTAATTCCTCCTCAGTGAACGCATATATAATTCGTTTTGGTAGGAAGGTTCGCACTTTTCCTTCTTCATCATCTTCTATTATAGCCTCAATAGATGGGCCATATTCTCTATCAGAGCACCCTTGATTAGATAGTGCAGTCAGCGGGGCTAAAGGCCGATGTAATATCTTTCCGAAAAGATAAACATTTACTAGACTAATTTCATTCTGAATGCAAACGACGGTATTATGCTTCAGTATATATATATATATTGTAACATTCATGATATTTGAGAATATCATGACCAGCAACCCTCCCATCTATCTGGTCAGCATCTTCCCTTATGCTCTTAGGAGGGGAGATGAGAAAAAGGGCCAGTCTTAGCCCAACCGCCTAGAGAGCGAACCAGAGGAAGCTCCCGATTTGGCGGTCACCAACAGAAAAAGAGGAGAAGAACCAACAGCAGACAGTAACGTTGATTGGATTATACGGAGATCATCGATTGGGTGATATTGATATCGTTTTTTTTTATTATGGATCCATTAAAAGAAATTGAGCTCAAATTTCATGTTTTTTTTTGTAATTAGTAGTAACTATCCTTGTTTAAAAGGAATTGAATATTTTTTTATATAATTAATGTCAGCACTCTATATAATTATAATTATTTGTTATAACCATTTTATTTGTATATATTTCACAATTCCCAGTTTCTCAATTTATTAATAACTATAACATTAGCCTTGAGATCGGGCGATTCAATCGGGATAATATCCTATGTCGAAGACATAAAAACAATTAGAATTAAAGATCTCATGACGGACCTGCCAGATTAGTTAAGGTAAATTGATCAATATATATATATATATATAAGTCCGTTCTTCATTTTCTTAGTACAGTATGATTCGTAAAGCTCACAAAGGAACAGGTCTAGTAAACAGTTTTATAAACAAGTTGCCTATTGAATTACATCTTCCGGGCTATCAGTATTGTGGTCCTGGTACGGATCTAGAAAAGCGACTAACTAAAAGTGACAGTGGAATAAATCAGCTTGATAAAGCCTGTAAAGATCACGATATAGCTTATAGCAAATATAAAGATATGGATAGTCGTAAGGAAGCGGACAAAATCTTAGCTGATAATGCTTAGAAATTAGTTAAAGCTTCAGATTCGTCATGGGGAGAAAAAGCCGCGGCTTGGTTAGTTACAAATATTATGAAAACGAAAAGAAAAATTGGATCAGGTTTAAAAAAGAAAAAGAAAAAGATTAGTTTCATCGACTTAGTTAAATCTTCAAAGGTAGATGATGTATCATCTATTCCGAAAGCTTCGAAAGTGGCATATAAGAAGGATAAAATGCATCTACGTGGTAAGACGAAACCTTGTCCACCCAGAGTTCTACCGATGCCAAAGGAGGGAGGCTTTCTCCAATTTCTTGTACCGTTGATGGCAGGACTTTCCGCTATAGGTTCCTTGACAGGTGGAGCCGCAAGTTTAGCGAAAGCGATCAATGAGGCTAAAGAAGCCAAGCTAAAATTGGATGAGCAAAAGAGGCATAATTTAGCTATAGAAGGTCAGAAAGTTGGTAACGGACTTTATTTGAAACCCTATAGGAAAGGTTACGGTCTGTTTATAAACCGACAAAAAAGGCCGAGAAAAATATGACTGCCGAATAAACCGTTGACTGATCTCGAATTATATTATATAGCTAAAGTTTTGAATATTGAAAATTTTTGTGGAGTATTTATGATTGATAGTCTCCCTAAATATCCAAAAAAGCATGAGAAAGCTATTGTAAATTTTTTTTTGATTACTTTCCTTCTTCTTTGTCTTTTGTCCGCCTGTCTCACAATAAAGAGGTTATATATATATATAAACAAAAAAATGTATAAATAAAATGGATAAATGATAAAATCAGTTTTTATCATTTTATTTTTTAAATTACAAAATGTTATGGCCACCCTCTATACGAGTACAGTACAGCATCCAATTTCATTTCGGCTGCCTCTTATTTATTTATGGCTTTTTGGTGAGCAAATGGAAAATGGGAAGATCTCTGCAACATTATAATTTTTTTTTTAAATGAAGATAAAATGTATAAATTAAAGTTCATGGCTGAATAAAAAATTAATAAAATACAATTAATTTGTGATGCTAAAAATTTTGCGGGTGGAAAAATTAGCTGAAACAAAAAAAATGTGTACTGAAAAAAGTTAACGAAAAAATTATAAATAAATATGAAAAATAAAATAAAATACATAATTTATTAAATTAAAAAATAATTAAATGAAAAAACTTTATTAAGAATGTGCCTTGGAAAAAAATATTAGTGGACAAAAATAAACAAGAAAATATTTTTAAAAATAGTTAAAATATATTTTAAACTTTAAAAACAAATAAATTAAAAAAAAAGAACACTAAAATTCGGAGAGCAAAAACATCAAAAAATTCGATATGGTTGGGTTTATTTTTATTACAATAATTTCATGATTGGAAAAATATCACTGGTAAAGTTGTTAATGGCATGTTCTATTAATATGCGTAGTTACAGGTTGATAAAACGAAATAAAAATTACATATTGGCTATCAAGATGTTGAAATCTTTAATTTGATAGCCTACTCAATACTATCGAAAAAATATTTTATAATTATTAACAAAAAATTGTTTAGCTAATGACACTCGTGTGTTAAGACATGCTAAATTTTCACACCTTTGACAAAGAGACAGAGGAAATATGACTGCCTGACAGTTGATCCCCTTCCTGCTGTTGTTTCTTCGACCCTTGACCTGCATACTCAGCATAAACCTCTTCAGTCCTTCCAGAGCTGCGGATGCTCTGTGGCTGCTAACCAGGGTACAAGTTAAGACACCATGAAGATCCCAGGTCAGTGTTTATACCTGTTAGTCTTAGCCCTTGGATACCCATCAGGGACTGAGGACATACGAGGCTAAGCGCAACAATCCATTGATACCGACTATCTCAGCTTGGACTGTAGTCCGCTTAAGCCGCAACAGATCCTACATATTATTAATTAGGGCATCAAGATATTTCGAGTTACAGGGAAATATTTATTTTTTAATTACTAACTACACATTATTATTTTTCACTGGGCTTGTTTTATTTTTAGTACCTTCGGGGCAACAAAGGAACTACCAGGCAAAAAAACACTAGTTGATTGTTAATGTCAATTTGAATGACATTCTGTGCTTGTATTTTGAAAACACAAAAATCGCATATCGTTAATCGGTCGGGGATCAATATTTTTCATTTGTTCCCAATGTAAAATTAGGACCTCGTGTCAGATTCCGTTTCTCTTTTCTGAAAAGGGGACTCACAAATTTCAGAACAGACAGACAGGTGAAGGGACTTTTCTTCAAACAAAAAAAAAATCACTCGAAACCAATAAATGGGAGATTGGATGGACAGGGCTCACGCCTAAAGAGTTGAGAAATGACTTTTTATGATTTAAGTTACGTTTCGATACTTGCCATGATTGTATTTTAACAGAAACATTGGCAGGTGCAGTGCAATGTACCTTTTACTTTTTTTTGAGACAAATTTAAGCGACCGCACATACCTCGTATCCGAATGGGTTGAGGCCAGTGGTAATATAAGATAGTGAGACTCCTGTTCCATGTGCTCACTATCCGTGTTGTTATAGCTGTATTAGCATAGTCTCTAAAGGCTTCAGAAATTACCGATAATTGAATGTTGTTGTTTGAGCCAAGTCTTAGTACACAGGCTAAGTTTTCTTTAAATAATAATATTTATATTGTTCGAGGGATAATCTAGCTGGACAAGGATCCCCATCTATAGATGTTAGGTTTAGATGCTAGGGTTTAGATCCTTTATCACGACTAGAAACACTAACTATTTTAAGCTGTCATGTTACACAGCATGCATTATACATATATTTACAAGACAAAGATGTAGTTGAAGTCAGGTGTAAGTAATCCCACATTTACGCTTTTCTTCACGGATGTGAAAACGATCCTGTTGCCACTTTTAATTACTTCATGTAATAAGTGTCAGTCTATCCTATGTGTTATATATGAAGACGTTAAGATACTTAATTTTTTCACCCTACTTGATATGTTAGCGAAATATTAATTTTTCCCGCTAGGTGACAATTAACTGATTAATGACATTAATTATTTTCATCGGGGCGTCAAATATGGCAACCATGCATAATATTATATAGTTCCCCTAGAAATATCACCAGTTGAGTTCCCAATATGGTGTTAATGGCACTTCTTGCAATTATAGTTTGACAAACCAAAACGTCAAAAATTAAAGTTCTATAATTAATCCCAAATGATTAATTAAAATACCACTTGTGTTTTGTACAGAATGCTAACTATGTTTTGGATTTCCAGTATCAATTACCACAATGTAAAGTTTAATTTCTCCATCTCGTACAAGGGACTCACGAAGACTAAAATATAAGGGCTTTTGGTTTAGAAAAAAATCAGCATTAGGTTAAGAATTAGTATGTAAGTTAGTTTTAAGGTTGATCAAAAAGGTGAGCCCCATCACCTTTATTAGTCAGTTTAGTCCAGTCACGTATAATGTATATCATTATATAATTTCTATAAGGTAGCAGAACCTGTATATAATGTAGTGATGCTACAGGAAATACAGGAATAATTTGTAAATAGATTCGCCTGAGGATCTAAAGTAATATATGATTGTCTGTAAATTTGAAGGGGCTATGAAACAAAAAAAAAACAGCCTAAAAATATCTAGGCAGGGGCTTGAACCCTTGAGCTCACCAAGCTCCTGAGGTCGTCTTCCAATAGCACTAATGAATATAAATTATCAATGAATAGACTCTGACAACTGACAACATACCTTGACTCTCTTATTCCAATGAGACTTGATATTGCCGAGCTCCAAGAGATTGGCAGGGTCAATAGCCCAAAAAATGTAATTAGTAATATTAGTGGACTGTAATCACATAACATCAAATCTCCTGGGAAACTGTTATTAAATTAAAGTCGTCATTGTAACTATTTATGATCAACTTATTAGTCAAATAGATGTTACATTATGGTACAACACTTGCCTTGTTTAAATAATTAAATATATCCTAACAAGAGTTAATTAACGCTCCTGATTTGGGAATATTTTTCCATTTTATTCTCTCACTAAAAACATTATTTTTAAAGATTTTATATGGTATCTAATAAATTTTAAAATATAGTTTTCTACACCAATGTTTACTACATTCTTCAATATAGTGCTGAATTCATCGAAACATTTTGTGTGTTTATTATTTGTTAAAATCTATGAATCAAGGGGTTGTTATTTTTGTATTATCAACGAATCCCTCAATTATGCCATTAGTTAACGGAACGTTTTTAAAATTATTTATTGTGGGATAGTTTAGTGTTCGAAGATTGTAGTAGACTTTTTTTTTTTTTTCTTTTTTTTTTCTTAGCTCTCAAACTTATAAAATAGGATGTGGGAAAATTATTTTGGGCTAATGAGTGCCTTTCACTAAGGGGAGTCCCCCATTTGAAGGATGTATGAGAAGGATATAGGGTGTGGAATGCCTAAAGGAGGCGGGTGGAATCAAGAAGGTGAGAGTCTACCGAGGTGGAGCCTAGGGGTACCTAGGCAAGCTAGTAGACTTATTCATTATACTCGTAAAATAGCTAACCTATAGCAGAAATGAGACGGGAATTAGAAATAGTTGGTATAATGGAGGCTGTGAATCCAAATTATCAGCTCTCAGGACCATTATTAATTTTATTAGTACTCAGATTCATTTTGGCGGGGTTAATGGAACCTAGGATTTTGAATACGAAGGGGCGACTCCTTTTTATCAAAATATTTTCTTTAAATTGTTTATTAACACAGGAGCAAGTTTGGGAAATGTATGAGAAGTATGAGCAGTTTTGTCATTTACGGATAGCTTTGTTTGTATTGCCATTCATCATTAATTGAAAGTAATGACATGTACAAACTGGCATTAACGGTGGTGTTTGATGTTGAAAGAAGCAGAGAACCGAAGGGCTGGTTCACCCGCTGCATCCTTCAGAGACAAGAAGAGGTCGCTGGACTGGAAGGTACTGAGTGCCATCGCCTATCCAGTCTTCACGGTCGGCCTGCATCTATCTGTATTCGTGGCCAGGAGTAAGTACATCTAATGACACGGCCACTTAATTACTTGGATGGACACATGATGAATCATTTATGTTTGCAGAACGGTTCAGGAGGTATTGGAAGAGCGAGATTTCCTACAAGGATGTCGGCTATGAGGACCTCATCAGCTATCTACACAGTGTCCGCGGAATAGAAGTCTCCAGGAACGCGACAAACGACCAGTACCAAATCTCTGCTGAGTAGGTACCAGTATGCTGTAAATACATTGTTAATACTTGACAGGCAAGTACACATTTGTTTTATTGACCAGCGATTGAGCGGTTTAACACATTCGATCAGCTTTAATGGGGTTGGTGGCATTTTTCATTTGTAATCTCATGTCTACGGTTGCTTGTTATTGCAAGGGACTCACAAGACTGGCGAATATTTCTAGAAACAAATCTTATTAAATCAACCAAAACATTAGCAATTATCTGTCGTGATATTGATATCGCCATTTGTAATAATTATTAGCCGAAGAAATAGGCAAATGTTAGGTTTAGAATCCGATAAACAGAACAATTTGGTTTTATAGCCGATTCTCGAGACCTTCCTTTCATCTATATTTATCTCATCGCATTTCATGGTCTTTGGAAATGTTTTCACTTATTGTAGCCCTCCTACACCTCTACAAACAATATTTCACTTTATTATTCATAGAGATTTCAAATCCCCTTCATTTCGTGTATGGGCATTTTTGGCATTGACTTCACAGATTATGATATATTGATAAAACCTGAAATTTTTGCCTACCCCTTTCTTTCTCCCCATTTCGAAAAACCTGGGATCTTTTTAATTTATCCCCATGGGGTTTATCGTCATCTGTGATACGCCCATTCCAATTGTTCTATTATTTTTTTTCTATGAAACCGACATTCTTTACTGTTAAATAAAAATTAAAACTGAAATTGTGCAATAACAAAAAGTTACAACTATAGGCAGTAATAGTCATAATAATTTGTAGAAAAAGGAACAATACGACAACAGGAGCAAAACAAACCAAAATAATATTGTGTTCTTTACAATTTATTAAATCTCCTTAAAAAATATTTACAGACTCCTCCTCTCCAACTGAAATTAACTTATCCTATATTTATAGATATAATTTATTAGTATATATAGTTTATTATTATTTATTAGTATTACAGCGTCTCCACTGTCTTCGAGACGAGATAGCCTCTCTTAGATAACAACTGCTCATCCTCCATCACCCTCATACAGGTGGTGAAGTGTGCCAAACTTTGCAGTTCCTTCCATTTCTGGGCAAAGAGCTGAAGTTTTCCTCTTTGTTTAGCGACGACGGGAGGCTGGACTCATCCAATTATGACGTACTGCTCTGTACCCCTGCTCCACAGAGTGGACAGGTCGCGAGACGTTAGGTCTTTTGAATTGGAACTTATTCATTAACACCTAAGGATTTCAGTAGTTAGAGGAGACTCCCCCCCCCCCTTTTTTCATTTCACTTCAATTTCACATCGGGTACGTGTAACTTCTTTTCCCTCATTGATAGCAGAACCTGCTCCTACGTTCTTGACATATGAGATCCTCAAAAACTTCGTAGTCCAAGGAGTATGCCACCTTTCAATTTCTACTAAGTAACAAAAAACTGTAATTGTTGCAAAGTATACAACCGACCTGCCAACAGCCACATTAACTCTAATCCCTCGTCGAAACTCCACAACTTATCAATCAATGCGCATAATTTTATATTTATGTCCTTACTAAATGGAACCCTTACTTAATTGAATTAAGAGTTTTCCTGATGTTTCAGACCGGATACGAACCCAAATGAACTTGACATGCGGTTGTTACTGTTAGCAGGCGATGGGGCTCGGGATTAGATATCCCAATAAGGCATCTTTTGTCGACAGCTTTTTAAAATTAATATACTGATTTTAGGTTATATACAGTTTTAATTCATGTGGAATGTACAACAGCGTTAACAAGTTGTATCTGTGCCTTCATTACTCAAATGTTGTTTGTAAAACGATCATGTATTTAATTATGTTGTTTTGAAGATTAATCTATGTAGACATAAGAAAATAAAAATAAATAACAATGAAGATACATAAATATGATACATCACTTGTTATATATTGTGAATGGATGAGAAATACACAATCATACTAATTTGCACCCAGGAGGTTTAATTAATAAGGCTATTTTTAAAGGAGGTTTACGTTATATTCCTGTCCTTATATTTTCCCCACCTATTCCGAGTTGAAGAGCCCCAGCTAAATGTCGCATTACACGGGCGGGATTTGAGTATTCTGTCGCTATTAGCTAGAGATAAAGCTGAAGTCGAGACAACCGATCTTGTCTTGTCTTTTGTTGTCCGATCTTGTCAGAAAACAGATCTTATCTTAACTAACTCCAAACAGATTCTTACTACGAATAAACAACGTATAGGTTAATAATATATTGACAGAATAGTTACAAAGTTGAAACATATTTTTCAGGAACATTGGTGCCTGCGTTAAACTGAGGTAACAACGTATTCGTGTCTGCAAATCAACCGTTTTTGCCACCGTTCATAGGAAGTGTTTCGGTCGTAGAACTTGTCTTAACAGACTATTTGCGTGAGTAGTTCACGAGGGAGCCATCCACAGGTGAGTGGATAGTGAAGCTGGGGAATGTTCAGTGTGTGTTGAACATTTCATAGAGAGGACGGCCATGTAGAGTGGCTGTGATGCGTGGCTCAGCCGGGCTACCGATAAACACAGGAGCTGTTATTCATTATTCAGGGAATCTACTGCCCCCCCCACGTGTGAGATGTGTAAAGTGCTGTGGACAGCTCAAGAAGCCCATGGAATCGCCTGGCGTATGCGTGCACTGCTAACAAGGGTATCCGGGCAACGAGACCTATTAAAACGTCTACTTACGATAGTTGAATCCAAAAACCTTTAGTTTGGTTTCCTTCTACGACATTCCACTGGTCACAAGGCCTTCCCGTTGTTAATCACATATCCTCAGCCCTTGAAACCAAACAGTATTGCACTGCTGTCTTTCCGGACATAGCTTTTGATAGGGATTGGCACGTAGGTTGGCTTTACAAGCTCAAAACAGATTTACCACAGACCTTTTTCGTAATCCTACATCTCAAACCACTTCTTCAAAGTCCGATGTGGCTTAGAATATTCTAACTTCTATCCCATAAAAGCAGGGGTTCCACAGGGCAGTGCACTGGGTCCCACAATCTGCAGTACACCTCCACTCGCCAAGAGGAAATAAAAAGGTGTTTAAGTAAAACATTTGTAACCCATTTCCGAAGGAGTCGGCAAGTGGCTGGTCAAAATAAAAGAACGTTTTGTAATAAGTACCAAGATTGGCCTGCCAACAGTTGTTCTATTACGCATGCCGAACCATGTAATTCTGGGCAGGTTACTTGTCCTGAAAACTCCTTTGAGGAATGCTCAGAGCGGACCAAACGCCATAAAATTAAACTACTTCTTTACAGCAAGTCCTAATTACTGGGGTGAATAAATGTCAAAGTCTAACTGTTTCATTCTCTCCCGGAAGAGCCTTGGCCCTACAATAGATGATTCTTTGTCAAAACATAATTACTTAGGTAGTCGTCAAGGGAATTAGGAAGGGATATTTTCCCCATGTATAACCAAGTATTTAAGAAAAAAAAGCTGTTCTAGCCAGCTAATACTGATATATTTGAAACTTTTGCCAGTGAGGTTGCAAGCGTTGCCTGACTATACTACTAAACAGATTTTCCTCAAGAAATCTGAAAATCATTTAAACTCAACCAGTGATCATTTCATGCTCCTATCTAAATGGGGGAGTGAAGGCTCCAGCTCCGCACTGGAGGTCACAGCGAATATTAGAAACATTTTAAAAATGAAGGCGCGAGCGATGCGATATGTTTCTTACATCTCTCGTACCCCTACGTTTGACAGGTACCAATTCGCTCATACTCTTCTGTTGCCCATGATTGATGACAAGGTGGAACAAGTTCTCATGACTACAACATCCATGGCAATTTGTTCCATATGCAGAGCTCTGTGTTCACTGTCAAAGAAATTCCACCTCACTCCAAACTCTCCCAGTGACATTACACTCAATGTAGCGCTCACTAGGCATTCGGTAAACTCTTATCCGTCCTGAGCCGAGAGGCAGTGTGTACTATCGTCCCGGGTGAACACAATAACGGGCACAAAAAAGCCACAAGCACCCCTGGGACCGACCGCAGGATTGTATTTTCATTGTAAGGACACGAAGACTGATCGGAGAATGTGGGTAAAACTCATGATGCCTGCCAACATTATAGACGTCATCTAATTCCACTGATGCTCACATAGTTTTTTGTGAATGCCCATGGAAAAGTCCATTTTCCACCACGTCCTCGGAGCCAAACGTACTCAGAGAGGCCTAAAGTGTCACACAAACCACAGAGTAACGGTCCCCAGAAGCCAAGAATTCAACCCACTAGCACTCTCCCGGGTTCACCTCTGTTGAATTTCAAAGTGGAAGAAATCTCATAAATAAAAATAAACTTTATAATTTTTTTTACAATAGGAATAATGATAAAGAAATTGTTAGTATAGATCTGTATGTAAAAAGAGAAAAGAAAAGTAATAGAGCGCGATGAAAATAACAATAAATCATGAGATAAACGGAATGTGTTGAAGGATTCTTCGGAACTCCTGGAAATTGAGAACTGCAGATATTGGTTCTTCTCAATTGGCAACGACTTGAGATAGAAAAGAGGGATCCCACGTGATCTCTGCTCCTTACCACTCTCAGGACATTCGATCAAAATATGCTGGATGACCCTAAGCTCAGATCCACAGGTAGGGCGGGTTTCATTAGGCCAATCCTTAGACGAGCCTAAAGGACTTCCTGTCTTCTGTTGACTTGTAGGATATATCCCAGGCTCCAACACGTCATTTGATCTCTCTGAAATTATTGTTGGTAAGTAAGCTAAACGCACTAAGGACCATCTAAAAAGGCTACTTTGGAAAGGACGTCAACTCATTCATTCTTTGCTATTAGATTAGATTGGTAGGTGACAAAATGTTACATTGAATCCAAATTCTGTAAGATGTCGTTTGCTTTTAAGGATTAAAGAAACTATTAGGTCATATAAATCTATTTTTATAATTTTCTGGAGTGCAGATAGTTGTAGTGGTACAAATGACTATATTACAATTAACTAGTGACCTTGGGTAGAGAACAAATGTCCTGCTGATCTTAATGACATTCAGCTGCACCAGATCTCAATCCATCAGCGTATAGAAATTGTGCAGGTAGGTTTGATACTATAGGGTGTTTCAGTGATCTAGTTATAGTTTGAAAAAGGCCCAGTGTTGTGTTCCCCTGATCCTGCCATCCAGTTTACACCATAGATCCGTGGAGTGACGAGCAACGTTCGTTTGCACTGGAGGGGTTTCTGAAGAACGGGGATTCAAAGACGGTTCCGCTTCACGCACTTCAATATCGGGTGTCACGGTCGTGTTCCTTCAAGGCAAGCGGACCTCAAGTGAAAAGATCAATAGGGGCTCAACGCACTGTTCGTACACCACAATCTGTGGAACGTGTGCGCCAGGCAATGGAGGAAAGTCCCGGGCGTTCATTATGGAGACACGCAGCTGCACTGAGGAACTCCCATTCATCCGTTTGGAGGATTCTAAAGGATTTGAGCTTCCACCCTTATAAACTCGCGATTGTACACCAGTTGTTGCCCGGTGATTACGTTATCAGAATGGAATTCACTCAAACATTGGTTGAAATGTTGACAGAACACATCGTTATCATGACCAGTGACGAGGCCCATTTCCACCTATCTGGTTTTGTGAATAATTATATTTTTTTCATTTTTATTTTTAGCAAATGTTGTTTTATTTATTATAATAAATAAACAGAAATATCCTCGGAAGAATTTATTGACCTAACACCGCGATTAGGATCGTCACATGAATTATTAGTTAAGTTTAAAATAGTCGATTTTAGTAACCGTTATCGGTATGCTTGGTATGGAAACTATGAAAAAATTAGGAATGAAAATAAATTTTGGCAAAAATGATGAATTTATAATAAACGATAAAATAATTAAAAACGGTGAAAATTTATGAGAATAAAAAAGAAACAAAGGAAAACAAAATAAATAATGAAACAAATAATATTGCCAATAATGAGTTAAACATATAAAATAAAGAAGAAATAAGAGATGTTATACGCGTAAATCATTTGGATAATAGGGGCAAGAAGAAGTAATTAACTTATTAAACAAATATCCGAGAATAATAAAAACAGAAAATGAAAAATTAAATAAGACCAATTTGCTAAAATATGTAATTCCACTGAAAAAAAACAAACCCATTTACACAAGAAACTATCCTTACCCTCAACAGTTCAAAGACGTAAATAGTTCTCTATTACTACACTTTTAAATAACGGTATTATTAGGGAAAGCAATTCTCCTTATAACAGCCCCATCTGGGTTGTACCCAAGAAAATGGATGCTAGCGGTAAATGGAAAATTCAAGTAGTGATTGACAATAGAAAATTGAATGCGGAAACGGTACCAGATAAATCCCCTCTTCCCAATATAGAAGATTTACTAAATCACCTTAATGGTAGATTCTTTATGACAATTGATTTAGCTTCTGGATTTCATCTAATAGAGATGGGGGAAGACTCTATACCAAAGACAGCATTCTCGACTGACTCAGGACACTATGAATTTACTCATATGCCTTTTTGGTTATGCAACGCCCCACCAACTTTTCAAAGAGCTATGAATTCTTTACTTATACTTACTTAGTAATACACCCAACTCATTAGTATATATTGACGATATAATTATATTTTCAAAAAATAAACAGGAACATTTATAAGCCTTAGAATGAGTATTCAAGAAACTACAGGATCATGATTTATCGATATAACTAGACAAGACTGAATTCTTTCACACTGAATTACCATTTCTAGGACATATTTGAACATCAGAAGGTATCAAAACTGACCAGCGAAAGTTACAAGCAGTCAAAAATTCACAATACATTACATTCTAACTATTCCACTTAAAGGAAAAGTGATGAAAACAATATATTTATTACCTGTACAAGACAAATATTTATTACATTACACGAAAACACTTACGTAACAAATATTATCCCTAATAAACTCATATTATTTTATGACAACCAAACCTTTTTAGGTAATTGTACATTTATTAAAAATAATTATTTTTGTACTCAAGTAACTCCTTATAACGATGTTTGTGTATCTAATGCCATTAGAAATAATAGAGATTCGTGTCTCACTATTAATTTAAGAAACAAGGAACCATTTATAAACTATGTAGAAGATATTGATGTATATATATCGTTTAACCATTAGAGTATTAGTCTTAAGCAAAATGTATCCATCCCCACCACAATATTCTCGCAGGTGCTTGAATCCAGAGGAAGAAGGAGTTATGCACTAATGAGGCACCAAAACCCATTCTATTACGAAGGGAACTTTCAAGCCCTTCCCCTCAAATATATATTATTAAAATATTTATTTTTCATATATTTTTAATTATATATTTTTTATATTTTATTTTTATATTTAACTTTTACTTTATCTTAAAGGTTCTGTTAATAAAAATATAGGATAATGCTGGCAAAAGGAATAATTGTTTATTTACACAAATTGATTTACATTAATTACAAATAAGTACATACGTTGATAAATTAACCTTATTAAAAAACTCAAGTTAAAATGTACCTTAATTATTAAACACGCGTTACCGGCCAGTGCTTCTTGTTGATATTCTATGTCTGGTGTGTAGTGTGGTCCGGATCGTAACCATATCTAATGTACATATCGTGTTTTATACCAAATAAAGTTTTTTTAAAGAAGTCTTGCGTAGCAGAATTATAATTGTCGATACATATTGGCGAACGAGCTGAGCCGTACACAGTCTAATGGTGTCAAACCTTAGACTGAAATATCTGTCATGTTTATCCTTACTGAAATTCGCCAATATGCTCCTAACTCGTTATTTCAGCACAACCAGTACTAGTGTCTCCGCACCCATTTTAGAGAACAGGCGACGACAAGGCGTAACAACGATATGACATTTGATGTTTCGGATATTATTAACTTTTATTGTTTTGAAGTTAATAAATCCGATATCAATATATTATCACGTTCTTTGAATAGATATCGTAATTTTAGTTTTTATTCTTTTACTTTAAATATATTTTATTTACTATTTATTATTAGGTTCTATTAACAAAAATAAATCTGGCAAAAAGATGAATTTAATTTTACAAATAAAAAAAATAAAGTTATATTAATTTTATAAATACTTGTCTATAAATTTGATTCCTTTTCTTCTTTAATTCTCTTCATTCTTTAAACAAATTAATACTTCTTCTCTTCCGTTCTGCTTTAAGTCAATAACCACTAACCAACAAAGTTTTTAAGTTTTTCTTACTCACAATCTCAAGCTAATAACATGTATTACGGGCTGATTTCAAAACTAGATGAGTATGATGATCTGTGTGTTTTTTATTCTCACAAACAACAACTATATTATCACGGGCTGATCCCAAAACTAGTGAGTAATTATGTGTGTTTTTTCATCATAATCACCACAACTATACTATAAAAGTTTTTCCATGATCACTAGACCCAGACACCTATACACTAGGCCGGTCCCATAACTAGAGAGAGAATTATTCTGTGTGTGTTTTCATCATCACAACAACCAGTATACTATCTTTTGGTTTTTTTCATCCACTCTCAATTGTTTTTATTTTGCCTTCTTGATAAGTTGGATTAAATCTTTATATTTAAAATTCTTATATACAAACTCCACAATACCTAATATCACAACAATATTTATATGATCAATATTAATAGTCGATATAACGGCAATAAAAACATTCATCCTTTCATAGCCATGAACCACGGATCGTCTTTACGTTCTTCAACGCTCGTTAATTTCGAGTTTATCTCAAAAACACCATCAAAATATCACAACATTCGGATCTGCTCCGATTTAAAAAAGTTTTGAGCTTGTCTATAAAAATTTTTTGTTTCACTTCACTTTTGATTACTTTAACTTTTACAACATTTAAACAATTTGGATTTTCTTATAACTACATTACAATATCAAAATGTGTGTCACCAAAATTTTACATGTTTACGAATGTAATTGTACAATACAATATTTTAACATCCAATATATTACAATAATTTTTTTTATTTTCAAGTCTTTACTTTGCTCGATTGGCCTTATTTTCATAATAAGATTTTAAATTAATTTTGATTCTCAAGTTTTTAGATAGAATTTAACATATTTTCAAATTTGACAATTAAACATTCTAATATTTTAATACACTATAATAAACTTTAATTTCCAAATTTTTACATGTGCCTGATTGATATTATTTCATAGTAAGTTTTTTCAATTGATTTTAATTTTCAAGTTTTTAGATATATTTTAACATATTTTCAAATTTTATTGTACAAATAAACATTCCAACATCAAAATACAATACAATAAACTTCAATTTCAAAATTTTTACACATGGCTGATTGCCATTATTTTATAATAGGTTTTTCTATTAATTTAAAAATTTTTTTTTTTCACATAGATCACTTTTTGTATGTCATCCGATTAGCATTATTTCCATAATAATAAATAAAACTTTTTTTTTTTATAATTAAACTCTATTGCACAAAAAACATCCCTGAAATTGTTTCTAAAATCTTTCCATTTGTTTATTTTCATGTTGTTCCAACTATACTCGCTAAAAGGGAATTTCACTAAAATGATATGAAACTTTGAATTCGAATTTATCCCAATCCAAACTTTTACCTTTTGTATTTTTTAATTTACTTAAAGTTTCTACTGGGTCAGATTTTTTAAATTGAAGTTCAAACTTATTATTACTACCTTTTACACGTATTATATCACGATCAATTAGCGGTTTAGGTTTATTAGAATTACTCACCGTTTTAATTGTTTTTTTGTTCCATCATACTATTCATAACTTCCACTTCCTTCTCCTTTTTATTACTTTTATCATTATTTTCTTTTTTATATGAACCTAAATCATTTTTAATTAATTTTAATATTTGATTAAAATATTAATTAATCGCTTTAGCTCTTCTATGTGGGATAGCACGGCTTGCAGCTTTCAAGATCCATTCTTCTACCTTATCCACAAATGTGAGAGTCGACATTTTGTCCCAAACCGGTAATCGTAAGATCCCATCACTGGATGGCTCCAACTCATTCCTGAATTTGGCCCAGCCAAATGGATCTGGAATCGCCAATCCACCGAGAGCATCTTATATATCTAGACTGTGTAACATACCTAGACACTTCTATGGCATAACTCATTGCTCTATGGGTACTACTGTTCCAGCTTGCGCAGACCCGCCAGTTCCAGACGTACTCAGCAAACTCTGGCGAGGCAGCGGTCACGTCAATGTACGTCTTGGTTTGACCGCTTGCGTAAGTTCCCATTTGCTGAGGGTCATTTATCACTTCCATGTATAGCTCGTCAAGCAGTGACTCCAGTAGTTCGCCATCCTGATCGTTGATATTAGCTCCCCACCTGAGGTTCTTTGTGTTGGCATTCATAGCCATTAGAACTCTTCTACCGTGTAGTATCCTCCTTATTCCTCGCAAGCGGACGAGATAAAGCTCAATTGGATGACTGTGTTGGCAATCCATGCATAGGAGGTAGATGCTCTCCAGTACTCCAGAGATCATCTCTGCCACCACATAGTGAGAATCCAGCATTGATATTTTCATCACACGTACAGTGGCCCAGGCCTGGTGTCACAATCTTACTTCGCAATCCAAAGCCGGGAAATATGCCCTTCCAATTGACATATGGCTCTAGGATAGCTAATATTGCTATGCTCTAATTCCATCTGTCACACTTCTACTTCTACCCACGTTTAGCTGACAGATTTTAAGGCTTATTGCCTTCTGTTTCCTTTTCTATCTCTGCACTACTGGGCACCTTTCCGAAGCCACTGAATGTCCAGAATCTTTGTGCCCTGTTCCCATGCAAATGGAGCATTTGGGTCTCTTCGCCAATTGAAGGGTTTGCTGCAAAAAGGAGGTAGCTCCAATTTTTCCAGTTTTTGGGAAACCAAATAAAACGTTTAAAAAATTCAAATTTTAAGTTATGTAAAAATATTGTTGTTGCTTACTTTCAATTATGGTGTTTACATATTAGAACAGTATTTTCATTCAAAAAATATCATCCAAATGTAGGTGGTACGTGGATGATTCTTGGAGCTACCTCTTTTTTGCCCAAAAGAATGGAATATGTGGAATGGAGGAATATGTTATGTCTCGGAAAAAGGTGTAAAAATAAATAGAATGTACTATTATTATGTATTTTTTATTCAAAGAAAACTGAAAATAAAGTACAGCAAAATTATTGGTTTTACAAACAGAAAATAACATCAATTCAATCGACACATTCTCCTTCTGTAACATCTGGGTCATCAGGCGCATTGTCTGGCTGTAGTCGATTGTAGAACCACATCGTTCCAGAAAGTGTAGTATCTGTTCTTATCAGCTTAATCTCTGGTACGACTCCCATCGGGGGTCCAGAAGATTAAACTGATTTTTGGGAAATGACGGAGTGCTAGGGGCTTGCTCCACCTCTGTTGCGGGTTGACCCGGTATTGCAGTACCTCCGGGAACGAGATGACATTTTGTGCGACGTATTTTTGGACAAAGTCCATCACATCTTTATATTTTGCAGCCTTGAGTGGTAGGTGGTTGGTGTATGCTTGTTGAAGGTTGTTCAACATTATAGGGGTACTGTTTTGGATGTTGAACATTCTTATTGTTTTGTTACACATTATTCCAACACTTTCACTACCTAAGATGTTTCCTGCATTGATGTGGGATATTTCATAAGTGAAAACCAGTCATTAGTCGTGTTCTTACATTTCGCTTCCATTCACTCTGACAGCTAACTTTCTGCTTTGGGCGAATGAGATCGCTTTTTTGTTTCTTGTTGGATTCAACCTCTTCACTGGATGTGATCTCCTTCTTCAGAAGGCTCATATAAATCACTTGACCCACTACTGAATAGTCTTTCCTCTTCCGAGACACTCATTATCCTCTAAACAAAATAAACTTTTTTCAATAAACTTGTTATGTTTATTAGAATCAAAGACACGGCGAAATAAATGCTCTTTAACTATGAACACAATTGAATAACAGTATTCAATAGTTAACCTCCCTGTAAGTCCTCTGGGGTAACAAAGAGGTAGCTCCAGGAACTACCACTCTCTTGCTACAAACTAACAAGACAAGCAGCTCCATCTCTTGAGTAATTCTGGAAATAACGATTGGAGCTGCATCCTTTTTGTGCCAAATAAAAGAGATTTTTTTTTTTTACACAAGAAAGTGTTTCTAACTCCCAACAGCTATGGGATGGAGCTACCTCCTTTTTGCAGCAAACCCTTCAATTTCTGAAAAGGCGCTATGTGATGCCCCTCTTCTCCACAATGTTGACAGGTGACATCTTCTCGGCATATCATGCTGACGTGGCCTATGAGATGACATTTATAACATCTAGTTGTCTGCACATATTCTCTAATTCTGCAGGACCTATATCCACAATATAAATTTCCTTGTCTCATAATTTTACTATACATCCCTGGATATATATATTTCCACTACCCACTTGACCCATGATACCGACCTGTTAAGAAGTCGATACTTCGGGGTGAAATACTTAAGGATGGTTTCTTCCTGGACATCTTGGAAATAGTCTTCCCTGTTCCCCCTTTATACCTCATGCGCCACTTGCTCCTCTCTATATTATATGCCTCTATATTCCCCAAATCCAGGTGCGGTCACCTTAGGCCGCTTCCTTCCTGCACCTTGTATATATTCTGCATCAGGTCCTTAATGCTTTTCAACTTCGATTTTTGCTCATATATCATCCTCTATCTGCCTGCTCATCTAATTATGAAAACCAATTACAACACCTGAGGAAGATATTTCCTCCGACTTCCAGATGGTAGCTTAGCACATTTACTAGATAAATGCGACTTTGAGGGTGAGAAACAAACATAATAAAAAATGAGATCTTGTATAATTGGAAGTTTTCTGCAATAGAGTTGATGTAAATAATATAAAACTATGATTTATTTTTATAATAAACAATGATTTCTCATTTACCATTCATAAATAGTCATGCAACTTTGACATGACTGATCTTTATTTTTGTCTTGACAACCTTCACTGCAATTTTGAGACAAATCTGCAAATAAATTCGAACAGTTCATACAAGATACTACACACATTTATTGAAATAATAATATAAACATATGCCATAATTGTAACATACTTTTATCATCTGATTGATATGCACTGTGTGAATAATTTTGACATGACTGAGATGCACTGTCAGAATGAGTTAGACCCTTCGATTTAGATGTAACTTCTGAATGAGTTACAGTTTGTGATTGAGATGTACCTTCTGATTGAGTTGCAGTTTGTGATTGAGTTGCAGTTTGTGATTGAGATGTACCTTCTGATTGAGATAAACCATACAATGGGGGTTTTGCTCTCCCTTTAAATATAGTTCTGCTCTCTTTGAAATAAACATTTGGATGGTAAACAGTTTCTTTTAATGCTAAACCATGTTTGATCTCAAAATATTTACTGCATGCTGACTGAGGCATATCATTATTCATTATGTCTAAAATGCACCCTATATCTGAAAATGATAAGTACTTGCACTAAGAAATAAAGAAACAAAATTAAAATTAAATATAGTTTAATTAATTATATGTTGTACTATTTATGAAAATATATATTGATATATTGTACTATTTATGGCATATTTTAGAGCTTGAATGGCTTTCGTAAGGGTCTTGTTGGTGTTCACTCAGACTCAAGCTTCTCTACTTGAAGAAGAGAGTCAAAAACTGTGTATAGCAGTAGGATTAGGACACATGAGGAGGGATTTTAAATTGTCTTTTGTTTTAAATCATGTTTTACAATAGTAAAATGAACAAAACTCTATGTGATACAGTATACTTACTAACTTCTTATTACTTTATCGATAAAAACATATTTTTAGAAAAAATGAAAAAGTAGATCAGTCCTATGTAAACTCACAATATTCACTATGGTTTTAAGACCAGATTTGGTCATCCCCAATGGAAAACAATCCCTAAGGAAGAACCCTTTCCTTTACTGTTAGTAGTCGGAATTGCTAGCCACTTAGCCTCAGAGATGGCATTTCTACCAATATCGATAAAAATGAATTTCAACACTGAACATTCTTATTATGTATTTTTATTCAAAAATAACAAAATTCTTCATACCTTCGGTATTCAGGCTATGCCTTTCCAACAAACTTGTGATATTTTCTTTATCGTACAATTTAAATGGGCAGCCATTATAGTCACCGAATGAAGGGACTGTGTTCAATATTCTTTTGCAACTTGCTGGGGGATAATCAGCTTTTTTCCCGATGGCACCATAAAGATGAAATATATAGTAATTGTAATTTTTCATGAACTGAAATTAAAATTAAACACTATTATAAAAAAAAACACAATTTCAAAACTATTACTTTTCCATTAGCCTGGACCATCTGTTAGGGTTAGAAGATTACCTAGGCTTCCTGGTTGGTGTCAGGTATAATCAGAAATTGTTCAGGTTGGGTATAATCAGAAATTGCAATTTGTAATACCTCATTTAAGGTCATCCTTTTGGTAAAATAATTGCGCCAAAATGTTAGAGCATCTCGTAACGAAAGGCCGATTCCTTTGAGAAATAAACCGTATTGAAAACGACCACCATTTTTCAAGTGATTGCTTTTTTTTAAATGGAAGTGCAATATATTCATGCACAAAGGAAAAGATTCTTCAGCCATCTAAAAATGATGTGGATGTTTATTAAGGTTATCAATCGGTATAATTAAAAAAAATAAAAAGAGGACTTACTGTATCAATTTCCTTTAGTATTAGAGAGCTAGTACTCCTTCCAAAAAGAAACCGCTCAAACTGTACTGCGTTTTCCACATAAGTAATTATTGAAGTAATTCGTTCATCATTCCATATACGATGGAGATTTTGTTTTATCATCTGAAAATCATATTAAATAAAAAGATATTTACATCGGTGTCTTGAACAAAAAGTTTAAGAATGACATTTTTCAGTAATGATAATACAGTGTAATTCGTTTAATAAAGATACTGGATACAACGATATTCCAAGTATAACGATTCCTAGCAATGCCTTCGGTTGGGTTTTTATCTCATCTGTAGTAAATTCATTCGGACACAATGATGCCAGATACAACAATAATCCGGAATTAGCGATGTCTTTTAAAAAGAAAACGGGTCCTTTCATTCCCACATAACAATATTCTTAGATTCTCTCTGCCTTTTAAATTTTCCGAGTATTAGTTATGAGATATGATGACTAAAGAGCCTGAGATGTTTACTTCATTTTCTTTCTATTGAATTCATCGATTCCCCTACCTCTTACCCATACAAGCCCATTAGTAAAAACAGTTGTTTTCTTTTTATCTGAATCTCAGTTGCCATTTTGAGTTCATTCCATGAGGACAAATTTCTGTGATAAAAACCCCCGAAAAGTGGTGACCTTTTTCTATTAATGAAAAAACACACTTAGAAAGAGGTCCAATGAGGATCTCTACCCGGAGCTGGAAATTAACCAATCAATGCTGTCAACCGTATGGAAATCAAAGGACAAAAAATATTTTTTTTTATAAAGATGTCACAAGAGGGTAAAATTAAGTCTACATGAATTTATGGAACAGGCGCTTCTGGAATGGTTCAAAATTCAAAGGCTTAAAAACATTCGGATAAACGGATAAGTACTTCAAGAAAAAGATACCAAATTAGGTGAACTTTATAATAAACCTGATTTTCAATGTTCTTCTTTAAATTAAATGAATAGTGCCGGTTATGGAAGGGTATAATGAAATAGTACAGCTTCTGCCTTCTCACCAGGGTATTTATTTTCCAAATAACGTTTATGACAGCTCTAAGCTTCTTCTGTCATCTTCAGTTTTTTAAAATGAAAAGTTACATGTCAAAAATCTTGATGGCGCATACGGAGACAAACCGAATTCTACCATTATAAGCAACAATGGTAACCGTCAGTAAGTAAAATATATTCAAATTATTAACAGTGCTGAGTTACACCTAGTTTGAAACAAAAGGTCCCTCTATTTTACTATTTAATTATAGATCCTCAGGCGAATCTATTTGCAAATTATTTTTGTATTTCCTATAGCATCGCTACATTATAAAATAGTTTAATAATCTAGTTTTAGTTTATTATGGACAATTTTAATTGATTGAAAATTCTTCATATAAATAACAAATAAGTATTTAAGTTGTTTAGATATTTGTGAAATTGTTATACATACCTCTAAATTAAATTTCAAATGTTTTATGAAATGATGTTTAATAATATAAATGAAATCATCGAAAGGTACGTAACACATTCCAGTTTTCATATAAACACTTCTCTTGGCAATCAATCCAGATACAATTGGATAGGATACTTTATAATATTTTGCAGAAGGATCAATGAACCCATTAGAAGTTATCGCAAGATTTCTTTTTTCACGCGTGGAAACCTAAGAAATGATCATTAATGAATATATCGAAGATAAATAACATGAAATTAAATTAGCAACTAATTTATAATAATAAACAGTAACAACTTAACTATATTTGGAATGTTTAAACTAGTTTTAATAATTAAAGTTATTATTTGTAGAGCCCAAAAGAAGAGGCTCTATCTTAAACAGGTACTTTTGTGGGTTGTTTTTCTTACTATGATGGGGGTCATAAAAAGGATACAATCGATCAGAAATTTTAAAGCTATATTACAAACATCTGAAAATGTACATGATGTGTATTGGTTAAATATAATAACGTTGTTATACTACTACCCTGTTCCTCCGTAACTTGCATTCCTTTTTTTTTCACATCAAATATCCTTTAATTGAACAAATAATATAGATGTGTTTATAGCTAATTTATTAATTAATTTGACAGGTAATAATTTCTTTCAATATTACTATTATTCATTTATTTAATTTAGCATAGTGACCTCAATGAGCTGTAAACTCAGTTCATAAAATTAGTAACAAACAAGAGATCTCATACCCTCTTGAAGCAACTGAAATATTCCAAAATAATTTTATGTTTTTCAAGACTTGAAAGGAACTTCCAGCGGAGAAACAATAATTTTGTCTCTTGATCGAGAAACCATTTCTTCATCACAAAATTTCTACTGCAAGTAAGGCCAATCATAAAGTGCGATAAGTGGTCAACTTTTTGTAAGTTGTATTCTTCTTTGTAAGAGCTGGATGTACCAAGTACCTACAGGGCATAGAAAAAAATTGCAGTGATATACTTATACTGACAGCAGCATAAAAATATACTGTTACTAAACTAAGCTATATCACTTATTCAATAATTTGTGAAAAATGTTATATTTGTGGTAATGGAAAAATTGAAATCAGCTAATTTTATTCCACAAGCTGCATTCAGTGTGATTTTAAGGTCTCTAGAGGCCACCATGTTCAGATTTATGTACTACAAATCTACAAGATAACTGTTACAATCAAATATAAAACTAAATCTTAAAAAGTGTAAAATATTCAATATACAATAAATCATTTAAAAAATACGACACAATAAATTTATTTTATTTAAAATTAGTCAAAAAACTAAATTTGTAGAACTTAGATCTGAAGGATAGCTCCAAAAAGTTAAAGATTATCAAAGGTTCATTACAAATAATAAAGTTTGTGTAGTAAAATTGTTCGCTAATTCACTTATTTTTTATTGATAGGTAGTGATCATCAATAACAATTGTAAAAATAACATTGAAGATGTTCCACGATTTAAAAAAATAGTTTAAAGGTGTAACTTTATACTATATTCAGGTGCGATTGATAACTTCCATTTATTTTTATACTTTTCTTCATAAACCTTATTAAATTACATAAACTTGGTTCAGTATTTTTTTGCTTAGGTAGAATTTTTCCGCTTGGCACTAAAACAGTTAGAGCACCTCCTAATTTTTAACAGTGATTTCATCTAGGGGTTAACTGTTGATCATCCAATATGATACTCTAACTAAATTCTCTATAGTGGTTAAAATGTAATGCAAAGTAATAAGAGATAATTATAGCATTATTAACAATTAATAAATATTACATCTACAGAACAATTAGTATCATTATGGAAAATATCTACAAGAAAAAAAATTTCAATTTGTTTAAGATTTACATACCATCTTTATCATATCAGTCAAGTTTTTTTCTTTAAATTTGTTTAAAATACATTTAATCAAGCTTGGAGTCAATAAATCAATATTTCCAAATGAATCCAATATTTGCAAGGCTAAGAATAAAAATCAAAATAACAATTATTAATAGGAAAATATTTTATCGTTAACAGCTTTTCATTTATAATTACTACAATATAGTTGTTTTTACTATATCACACAGTGGGTATTGCAGTACCTTCAAGTCTTTTCGCAATTGAGTTCTGAAGTAAAATTAAAGAACATTCTAAATCGGGGATTTCTTTGTACAGTTGTAGAGGCATAACATATGAGCTTCCCTGTGTAAGGCTGCGAGGAAAATAAATATCAGTATAAAATAAAATACAATAGTATATCATAAGTCAATAAACATAATAATTACAGGTTAATGAAATCAGCATCTTCATCTTTGAACAATTTGACTGAGAATGTTATAACATTGAAGTTAGCTGTTTAAAAACACGAACATTTTTTATTATAAAATATTAATAAACAACTTTAAAAGAATTGCATCGAATGTAAAAGTAATAATAATTTACCTGCTATAGAAAATGATTCACTTCCGAGTTGAATTAAATCCCCAGAAATTATGGGATATTTAATATTTTTATGGAGTCTATGTCCATTTAAATATGTTCCATCTGTACTTCTATCCTCCAGAAAAAACTGCATTCAACATTTTTTTGTAATTATAATTAGCATAAAACAAAAACTGGGAAGATTCATTTTAACTATAGACTAATTAACAGTAATTTTATCAGGATGAGCACCACATAAGATTTTTATATTTTGCCTCCTCACCAATGAAATACACAAACTCATATTTGAGCACATAAACAAGATGTAAATAAAAAAATTAGACAACTATTTGAACCATACCTGTTTAATTCCATTCAGTTTCAAACTATTCTTTATTGTAAAATTTTACAGGGGGGGGGGGTTATAGTTAATGACCCAACAGCATGAAAAGTATTTTCAACTCCATAATCCATGATTAATGGTCATTTTCATTATCATAGTAATAAAAAAATCATATCATATCCAGTACAATAAACGATTGAAGATCTTGTCCTGATTAATAATATGTAATATAAGTTTGTACTCAAACGGAATACAAAAAGCCATTAAAATCATTTTGGCAGCTGTAACTAAGCCCATCCTGATCTCAAAATTTGTTGACACGATGAAACCTTTTACTCTTGCTCATGATAACTTCATGGAAATTCATAACGTATTTCCTCCTGACATAACACTTGAACATAAAATTTTCCATTGTGTACTGGTCAGCATTATTTTTAAAACTTTTATTTGAAAATAAACATTAAAACTAATTTAGTTTCTTCATAAAAAAAAAAAGTAAAAATAGCGATTAAAACCCTTGTTTGGGTTTTGAATCATTCCACACCAAAAATCAACAAATAAAAAAAATAATTTTAGACTCAAGGTTTTTTAAAATGAGTGAAACTTGTTATTTTTGTTCTATGGATAAATATAGTCAAAAATACAAAGTTTTTATTTTTTTTCACTTATGGTTTAGAATTAAACATGTTTAAAAACACAAAAAAAACATTGTTTTTAAATCTTCAACGACCAGTAACTCAAAAACTATTGGCCCTATAAAGCTAAAACGTGGCTTTAATTTGATATTTTACTGTTATATACTAGACTATAAATGGTATAAATAATTTTTTTTAGAAAGTTGAGATAAAGATGAAGCAGGCACATCTAAAAGTAGGTTGTGTGTGTAAGAAGGGAGGAGGGGGGAGCAGCAGCGAGACACATAAGCTTGTTCGACTATGAGTAAGCCTCATCAGTTTTGTTGAAGTGGAAGGCATGCCGTATACATTTGCACAGTACACGAAAATGTTAAACTGATGATAGCTGGAGCAAATTTGAACAAACTAATGATTTTTGAGTATGACCAGCCACTAAAAAGACTGCCTCTCAAAGGTAATGTATAACCAACCGAACAAGTTATGTTTCTAAAATAAATGCGATTACTGTTCAGAGGTATGTTCGTAGAGCCTTTGTAGACAACCTTTGAAGAGGACATGGCTGAAAATAATATCTACAAAAAAAAAGGGATAATGTTGATCACTGTACCCAATCAGTGAAACAATCAGCTGAAGTCTTTGTTCAGGAATTTCGCAAAAACAAAAAGCTTGTTCATTTTAAAAAAACACATGATTTTGTTCTGCTTAGCAATTAACAACAAAAAGATGAAAAACAATCTGCTTTTTTTCTGAAAAGAAGTCTGCTTTGGAAGGGAACGCAATTATTGTACAGTGTGACTAAAGTTAATAAATTTTATCAGGCAACAGTTTATGCCAAGTTTAAAGAAAGTGTACTACTTTAGTGATGGATCAGCTGCCCAATATAAGAACCGAAAGAACTTTTCCAACTTGTGTATCCATACTGAGGATTTTGATGGAATGGAAGCAGACTGGCATACAAATGCATGGGGGGGGGGGAGAAAACATCCCTTCAGTTATGTTTATTCATGTTACTAACAATGAATACTTATTAAAAGAGGAAAACCTTGAAGAATAATTTGCTGAAGCTGTAGCTCTCACCAGAACACAAAGTTACCATGATTTTATTTTTGTCAGTAAAACAGAAGTTGTAACAGACTCTGAAACATGAGATGTCTACAATATTCAAGTAGCTCCAGATGCAGATGATGTGCCTTTTGAACGAATAAGAGGATATGCTTGTGCTTACGACAGCAAATGGTGGGGGGGGATGTGTATTATCAAAAAATGACTCTGGCACACTTTAAATTGTAAATGGATTTACTTCAAAGCGAGAGATGTCTTTTAACTCAAGCTCTGTGTATTTAATGTAAAATAAAGATCCAATGTAGTTCTAGATTCCAATCTAGTGCAGTTGATTTGTAGTGAAATACAATTATTTTTTAAAGTGCTAAAGAATAGAGAAATTATTTAAATAGAATATAACCTATTTTATCTTCATGAAGCAGCCATAACTAGCTAATTATGAGTTTAAATCAGTTTAGTGCGTCCACAAAATCGGGTAAGTTATATACATTAAAGTTCAGCTATTTAAATCTTTACTGTATTTTTTTTAAATAATAGAACCCACAGGAATACCAATCATAATATTTGGGCCATGCATCACATGTAACATATTTTTTTCAAAAATATGAAATAATGAAAAATTCTTACAAAAAGTTAAGTAAGGTATCAGCTTAAAGCCCACGGATTCCTGGAAAGAATGGCACTACTTTGAGCTTTCTAAGAAAAATAGTTTTGTAGCTATAAGCTTTTGAATCTTTCAAAAATTATCAAAATACAGTTTTAATGTATAACTCAAAAACAAAAAATAGGTAAAACTGTAATTTTGCATCCCCCCCCTAACTAATAGTAGTACATAAGTACAAAAAACAATCGATTTCTTAGACTTGAAGTTTCAGGCCATTGGTTGGATAGAAATAGAATGAGCATTACGTTGTTGTCCCTAGGGCCATAGTAGCCTGGGCCATTGTTGTCTGGGCAGAAATCATATAATTAAGCATACAGAGAAAGGTAACATCAGTTCAAATGGGGCCAAAAGACTAAGTTTTGGGGGAAAATAGCCACTGGTGCCGTCTGTGGAACTCAACCTTTCAAATATCACTAAATTAATAATTTGTATTTATTGTTTTACTTGTTCAGTATCGTAGGAGAGAAAAGCATGTTCATAACAAAGTTCTTGATATCTTGTTTCAAAAAATCCGTTATTAGGGGCAGATGTGAAACATTTTCCAATCGTAACGGGTACACCAGTGTTTAACTTTAATATTTTAGTCTGAAACAAATGTAAAAAAGTAATATAATGATAATATAATAATAAAGTAATTTATCACAATACTATATTTAATCATTAAGATTTGTTTGATTAATTTTGTAGCTAAATTTATTATTATACATTTCATTACAATATAATGAATGCTTTGACCTGACCTCATGTCTCCAGGATCTTATAAAAAAGCCAGAGAACAATCCATGATTAAAAACTCCTATGTCTGCACAGCTGTAATTTAATTCCGAGGAGCGGCAGAAGGTGCTTTATTTTATAATATACTCACTCCATACCATCAATAAAAGCAATCCATGGCACAACACCCTATGAAGAAGTAGACTCACCATAGTTGGTAGGTGATATTGAGGAGTTGCTAATGTGATAAGCAAGAGGTGGTACCTCTAAAAATTATGCTACTTCTCTTCTCACTTTTTTATTGCAAACTATTTCTTATCTTATCCTAACAATGCTAGGTCAACCCTTGAAAACCATAAAAGACTCTCATTAATTTGAAAGGAAAATAATGTGCTGGATATTCAGTCCTGTCAAGGAACTACTACTATACTCATAACATAAATTGTATTTTTTTAATTAATAAGTTAAGTGGGTTTTCAGAGGAAAGATTAATTGAAGAATCGGTAAGAAATAATGGAGGAGATAAAGAAGTAATACTAGGGCAAGGAAAAAATAGTAAAGTTTAAACTTATCATCAAATTAAAAGATAAGTAAAAATAAAGGTTATTACAGGGAAATAATCAGAAGGTTCCATACACTCCAATACAGCAAACCCCATTTCCAAAGAAAACTTGAGAGACAAAAATTAAAAACATAAATCTAAATCACAAATTAATTTTCATGAAGTGAAGAACACTGAAAGAAAAGGCGCGAAAGAGGTGCAACCAAAGAGCTAATTGACTCTCATAGACAAAGAAAAAAGAAGGACGCTTAGCTACCCACATTGCACTTACATCAATTAGATTACTTGCTACTCGAAAACTACCATAAATCTTACCAATCCTGTTCAACAACTGCATTATTTTAGTTTTATCAGATCCTAATATAGACACACATAGTATATCAACACATTGTCCATAAATAAACTTGATGAAAATCTATCAACTCTTTTTTCATTAACCTAAGCTGATCTCCCAATAAACTATTCAACTAAAAAAGAGAAATGATTAGAAAGGAATGATGTTACTATAAATAGTAAAAAAAATGATAAGAAGCTATAGTGTAGTGGCAATCATCTACGAATACCTGGGTTCGTTTCACGTCTCCTGTAAGGCTTTCCAAATTCGGATTAGTCGTGGGTGACTACCTGATGACTACATACAGAGGAAACATACTAACAACCTAAATAAATAATAAACAAATCCGGTCTAAAATCCAAAACAAAGGTTTCAGCTTAATGGCGACAAATTAGGAATGACCCTGGATCTCAGCATCACCAAGGGATAATCACCCGTGATATATCCATTAGCCCTGATCCATTCTATAACTACAGTACGTAGGTATGCTTCTTCGCCTAAGATGTATTCTTTTGTTTTGATTATTTTACGGCGAAAAAGTACTAGTAAAGTATAAACTTTAACAAACCGTATTCGTTTCGCTCTGCAAACAAACTGTTTTCGCTAATGTTTATAGCAAGTGTTTAGGCCGTAGAACTGTTTCAACAGACTATTGGGTGAACTGTTCACGGGGGAGCTGTCTACAGGTGAGTGCATTGTGAAGCTGTGGACTGTATTTGCTCAGTGTATGTTGGTCATTTCATAGAGAAGGCGGCCATATTAAGAGGCTGGTAGTACACAGGTGGTCTGAAAATTTTATGACCTCAACATGAAGATGATAATAAAATAAATAAAAGCTAGTGAAATAAAAGCTTTGTTAGGTCAGAAACTTTTCAGGCCACCCTCGTAGACCAGCTGTGCTAGGTGATAAGGTGTGGGGTGGCCGACCAGACTCTTACAACCTCTACTGTGGCGCTTCTAGCGTCGTCGGCTCTTATCTAGACTACGTGGGTTCAAGGCTAGCTTCGGCAACTTATTTTTTATTTAAAATAAAATATTTGAAAATTCTAAAAAATATTATTGATAATGAGACATGCGTTCCCATCAACAAGTGATGTCCGAAAACAAAAAAGAAACGGTCAAAGTCTCTGGGACCAACACCACCACCACCTGCTCCTTCGCCTATCAAACGCAAGCCACGGCGATCTAAAAGAAATGTTGTGCCTGTAAATTCTTCAGCACCAAGCAGCTCTATGTAAGAATTACCACCACCACCACAACCTAGCACTTCAAAACAACAGACAAATGTTGAGTCCCCATTTTTCACGCCCAACAGTTATGAGGTGTTAAAAAATATTGAAGTAGAGGACATGGACTGTACTTAAACTCCCACACAGCCTAAGCCACCTGCGATATTTGTAAGTAACATTAGTCATTTTAAATAGTTAAGTTAACTAAATAGTTAAATACTTGGAAGAAACCAAGGGTGACTTCCAATCTTACCAGTTAAAACAGGAAAGATCGCTACAAGTAGTGATCAGAAATCTTCACCCAACCACACCAGCTGATGAAAGTGAAGACAAACTCTCAGCTCTCGGTTTCAAAGTTCGCCAAATAACAAACGTTTTACGTGAAGACAGGGAACAAGACGAAGTGACCAAGACACCACTGCCCTTGTTTTGTTCTTTGTCGATCTAGAGCGAACACCAGAAGTAGAAAAAATCTATGAACTTTCCCACCTGTATTACACAAGAGTACAGGTTGAAAAACCTTACCCGAAACGCGACATAGTCCATTGCCATAATTGCCAGGCATATGGGCACACGAAATCGTACTGTCACCACCCTCCCGGGTATGTAAAGTGCAGTGGGCAGCACAAAAATGAATTGTGCAAAAAGCCCCTGAAATCACCTGCTGTATGCGTGTTCTGCCAGCAAGGCCACCCGGCCAACTACAAGGGCTGCGTGGCTTACAGAACGCTGAAGTCCAGGAGGGAACAACGCCGTTGGCCAGAAGAGGATAAAAAAGACACAAGAAGTGGCCCAGCCAGAAATTTGAGGTTTTCAGTTTCTTCTCTTTTGCTGATGTGGTTTGGAACAGAGAGCGGTCACAGGCACTGCCCACTACTCATCCACAAGTTCCTCTTCCCCACCATTCCGTTCATCCCGTCAACCCACAAACTCCATCCTTCAGATCTCACCAGCCTTTAAACCTTATTCCTTACAGAGTTCAGAACCCTAATTACCCCTCTCATTTCCCTTCTTACAAATCATGTCTCCTACCTTATCCCCGTAAAAAAAAAAACCCATAAGTGGATCCTTCCGACTCCTTATCCATTCTCCTTTGGAATGAGAATGTTTTTCGCACCCACACTAACGGACTGACAGCACTACTTCACGAAAAGAACATCGACGTAGCTCTTATTACTGAAACAAGACTAACGACTATACGACTAAACGACTAAACAACCATTTACCGTTCGACATTACCAGACTTATCGAACTGATCACCCAGATGGAAGAGATCATGCAGGTACCGCTGTCATTGTCCATAACTCCATTTCCCATCACATAGTTCCTTTGGTAGCACATGAATTCCTTCAATCCACTGCAGTGTCAATCAGCACCTTCACTTTCCCCCTCTCTCTAGCATCAGTGTACTGCCCTCCCAATAAATCCATTTCCGATTCCCAATTCATCTCCTTTCTAGACTCCATTGGACTTCGTTTCCTTGTGGGTGGGGGCTTTAATGCGAATCACCAACATTGGTGGTCAAGATCCACGAATACATAAGGACGTTCTTTGCTGTCTGCACTCATACGGAAAAATTGCTCCACTATCTCTTCTGACACAGCCACCTACTGGCCATCAGATCCTAACCGAAATCCAGATATCCTTGACTTTTTCTACTACAATAGTTTAAGAACACTAAACTATTCACTCACGTGCCTCGATGACGTCTCCTCCGATTGTAGTCCTTTATTATTAACCATTTTCCTGAAACCAATTCACAAACTGCCTCCTCCTTCATTTATTAGAGGCCCAATTGACTGGGACCACTTCCGCCAGCTTCTTACAGATTCTGTAGAGCTCAAAGTGTCACTGAAAACATCCCAAGACCTAGACGATGCAGTGCATTCTTTCACTACTCTGGTCCAGAGGTCGGCTTGGGAGGCATCGTTGCCCTATCGTCATCCAAATATTTACAACCATAATCGTTTACCTCAGCGAAAATCCCGCATCCTGCTGATCGCCACTCGTACAATCAGTACCGCAGATTGGTAAAGCGGCTATTGGCATCCTTCCGTTCGACTCCTTCAATTCCCACCTCTCCTCTCTGTCTACCATGGATATCTCCCTGTGGAATCTAACTAAAACATCCTAAAGTGTCATCCTGTTTCACACTTATTCCGTCGTGAAGATGGGTCCTGGGCGGCTTCGGATGGCGAAAGGTTGGAAGGATTCGCACTGCATCTTTCCCGTACTTTCACTCCTCACCTTACTCCTCAAAACCATACTCACAGCACAACTGTTGAAGATTTCCTCACTTCACCTATACCTCTCTCACTTCCACCAAAAGCCGTTAACTTCTCTTAGGTCAAATCTCAAACAACTCCCTCCTAAAGGCATAATCTTCTTACCCTACATATATAATTGCATTATCCGAATGACGCACTTTCCTCTCTTCTGTAAACATTCCATTATTGTCTCATTCGCCAAACCCGGTAAACCACCCAATGACGCCTCATCTTACCGTCCAATTAGCCTACTCTCTATCCTCTCAAAATATTTGAGGAACCCCTATTAAAACGTCTACTTCCAATTTCTGAATCCAAAAACCTTGTTCCTAAACACCAGTTTGGATTCCGTCAACGACATTTCACTGCTCAGCAAGGCCTTTTCGTTGTTGATTACATCTCCTCAGCCCTTGAAACCAAACAGATTTGCACTGCTGCCTTTCTTGATGTAGCTTAAGCTTTTTACAGGGTCGGGCACACAGGTTTGCTTTACAAGCTCAAAGCATATTTACCACAGACCCTTTTCCTAATCCTACAGTCCTACCTTTCAAACCACTTTTTCCAAGTTCGCTGGGGTTTAAAATATTCTAACTACTATCCCATAAAAGCAGGACTTCCACAGGCCAGTGGCCTGGGTCCCATCCTCTATAACCTATACACCACCGATGTCCCCTCTACCCCCAATACCTTCTTGGCCACATTTGCAGATGACACTGAAGTCTTGACATCCCATCCAGACCACGATATAGCATCCCATGACCTTCAAAACACCTTGATGAAATCGAGTATTGGTGCAACCAATGGCTGATCAAAGGTAATGAAGCAAAATGTTCCCACATTACTTTCACCCTCGGTCGCAAGTCTTGTCCACTAGTTTATTTTAATTCTATTCCTCTCCCAGTATTCGAGACAGTACTTAGGCTTCCATCTCGACAAACGACTGACCTGGAACCCACATACAAGGCTAAAAAGACATGAACTAAACAGACGCTTTGGATAGCTGTACAAACTACTTCGAAGGACATCCCATCTCTCAACAGAAAATAAATTACTAATCTACAAAGTTATACTTTAATCAAGTTTTAATCAAAAGTCCTGAGAACAATAATAAATGCCCCTTATTATGTCAGAAACAAAACTCTCGAACGTTCTTAATATACCCTACATTCTTGAACTCATCCCTTCCAGGTTTACGAAATTCCATATTAGCCTATCCAACCACCCTAATCCTCCTCGGAGACTGAAACGACAGTGGCCTCGTGATCTGCTATAAATGCGCGACAGTGGGAACCCTGGCAATGGCCAGTTTCTCCAATCATGTCCTTAGCGTCTGTGGCTCTCGCGCTGTTCGTCAGCCTCCACTCGTATCCGAGATCGTGGCTGACGGAGGAGCGTGGGGCCTTCCCAAGTCTCCACTTCCTCTTTCGCATGCGAAGGAGGTGACAAACTCTGGGCTGTTTGTAAATATTGTATGAATGAGCGAGGGAATGATGATTTGTAAATATGGTATGAATGACAACATTTATCCTTATTATTTATTGCCTAATGAGGCAGATTGCAATTTTGACGAAATTGAAGGTGAAGACGAAATATGACAATAAATGTGCCTGTGATTGTTCATTGACTGTGCGTTCACCCTTTTGCTTATCCCGGAGGTTGATTGTTTACTTTCATTCCAGTATGCCATCATGTCTTTTGTCCATCTGTCTAATTACTTACTACGTGTTAACCATCTCCAAACAAGGAGAAATGTGATTACTTTGGATAAATTCCATACACATTGGATATACACTTCTATCTTGCAACTAGTTTACAAAGAAAACGAGTACACTACAACTATTATTAGCATCTGATTGGGAAAGAATGACAGTTAGGCCGATAGTAAATATTTAATTCCATCCGCCATGTTCAGAGTTGGTGTGACATGTCAATTACAAATGGGCAACAAGTTCCTTTGTCCCCCGTTGGGACTAGATGGAATGACTAGCTAAAGGCGTTGAGGATTGACAAGAGACAAAAGGCCACTGTGAGTTTTAAAAGATAATTGTCGATGGAGAGGAAGCGGAGAATAGGAAGGACGATGAATTATTTAAGGATACATTTGCAACTGAAAGGACACATTCACCGTGTCATCGTCCACTTCTCGTGGACTGGATACCTGCCACTGACTAGTGCCTTTATTGCACTGTCAAAGGCACAGGGCCAAGACATCAAGTCATTTCCATTTGAACACATTTGCTAAAAACCAAGAGAGATCTCTACATAAAGGCAGAGGCATATTTACTAAATTATCAAATTTTGTTGGATTATAAATCCCACGTTTATTGATGATTATTTGGCAAAGAAAAAACATACTGAAACATATCCAGCTGGGGCCGAATAGTGGGGGGAAAAGTCCATATCTGACGAAGTTTTTGCCCTATTGACTTGATTATGGCCTCATTCGATTCAGCGTACAAAACTTTGTCATAACATGAATATAAGTTGCTTTCTCATTAAAAAATTAATAGCTAAGCTAGGTGATTAATAGCTAAGCACCAACAGTTGTATAATATAAGGTGTTACCAAATTTAGTAACAAAATCTCGCGATCTTATAGGAAATTTGGCATAATCATGCACATAAAGATATGTATTCAGTGTTGCGCTAGGAGAAACAAAAGACTGCTTTATTTTTTTGTCCTTAATAACTGAAAATATCCATCTTATCAAAATTTGGAAGCCAGCACCTTGTTATAGTTTGGATAAATAGCAGGCCCGATATTTGTTGGCTGCCTTGTGAAAAAGTTCATATTGCTATTTAGGAAGCTTTGCCTGAGTAATTAATGCCAGTGCTGTATCCACATCAAATGATGAATTGTGAACGCAATCCTCTGTTGAAGCACCAGCAGTTCTGAGTAATCGTGAGTAGATTTCCCAATCTAATATTATCACTTTCATTTTTTCACTTGGAGAACTGCGGTCATCAACATTTACTTGATTGATTAATTTACCAGATTATTGTCATGTTTGGTTGCTAAATCAATTTGAAATGTACCCCCTGACCATTCCCTAAATTTAATGAAGAGTGGAATATCACCACTTGTGCACAATATCCTTCAGAATATTTTTTTATTATAAACTCATGCAATAAATGCCACGTTTCGAACTCATTCAGTCCATCATCAAGCAATCTCTACAGAATCAGAAGAAAAATTGTGATATAATGAAATCAATTAAATCAATTTTTATAATAATGGAATAATATTAATAACAATTTAAAATAATAAAAATAAACCACTTTCATACTTATATATTTATTAAATTAAGTAATAGATAATAAAAATTTAAAATGGTCAATAAATAACAAACAAAAACATGTTTTAGTTGTATCCATCAATCTATCTCTTGCAAAGCCTGGGGTTGGTGGTGCTGGTCGAAATGGGACGAAAACAGGTGGGTGAACGTCAACGTGACGCTCTTTTTCACAGGGGCCGCCTCCACTCCGTAATTCCATCTCCGTAATTGATTTATATGACGTTTGATGTTTGGCGCTTCTTCAAATTTGAAAATGTTCGTCAACCGTCACAGTGCATTAATGATGGCGCTCAACTTCTATACTTTACTTCCTATGTAATTCTGAGACGCTCGGTCTGCCACACTAAAATGACGTTTTACAACCTGAGTTTAAGTGCGACGATGCGGAGCAGGGAGCCAGAGTATGTCTAATTTAATTTATAGGTACCTCGAAGTGGAGTTGCTCGAAAGAGGAATAAGATGTCACATACTAAGTATTTTACTGTGATGGTATGGTTACTCATGCATTTCAATTTGTTTTTTAAAATTTGTACATAGCACTCTGCCAAGTAGCCAAGATCTACCAAGAGTAGCTCAATTCAATGTTCTGACAATGCAGAACATGCGGCGATCGGAGTTTTACGAATGAAGAGGAGGAACGGGAATAGGAGAAGCTGTTGTAGAATAAAAATAGATGAAGGATGAGAATGTTCCTCCAGGGGATATTCCTGTTGGTCAGTCGAAGGATGCCTCGTGATGATGACCGGAAGAAGAGTATAGCAAATGAAAACGAGCTTCCTTATCTCACCATCCAGTGAGATGAGAAGGTTTCGATAAATACGAAATGTAAAGTGTGAAATTTGCGATCATTAACAGAAGAGTTTTAATAACAGGAGATAACGAGAGATATTTGTTCATAGCAATATAACGTAAAGAAGTAACCACGATATTCGCCCAGAAGCGAATGACTGATGAAAAGGGAGGTTCCGGATGAACGAGAAGCGTTATGTCTAATGACTGTGAGCGGACCAGTCACAGCTCATGAACGGTGCCGGAGGACGGCTCACCGTAAGCTGATGGCAAATGTTTTTCTGCTGGTCTGGGTAAAGTTTTGTAGTGAAAACCACTTAGTTAGGCATCTATAATATCTAAGTAACCGTACTAGTGTTATGGAAGGTAATTGATTAAATATGTGGATTGTCTGTGATTAAGGTAAATCTGCACCCATTCAAGTACATAAAACATTTTTGAAAAATCCAAAATATCGATAAATTTTCAGGGTTTAGTTAGCTGCAATGCTACTCAGCAGGTACCAATGTACGAGATATAAAGGTTATAGGCTGTTCTACGCAGTTTATAAGATGCGAGAAGACTGCTGCTATACCCATCGGCCTGGCCTCACAAACAAGCACAAGAGGCGAGGAAGGGTCAAAAGGTACAAGGTTGCTTGGTCACTACCAATTTCGTTTTTCCATTGTCGGAATGATGATTCACAGCTTCAAGTGCAAAGAAACTTTTTGTTTGAAGGTCTCTGAGTGGAGCAGTCTTTGATGATAAGTTGGGGATAAATCGGGAATAATAAGTAACCATCTTCAAAAACCTTCGTACATCATAAGAATTGTCAGGGCAGGGTGCCTCAATGACTGCTTTAACATTTTCTGGAGATTTTGAAATCTTATTTTGCACATGCAGTTGATGCATGACATGTTAGTTTGAAAAAATGTGCATTTACTTTTATTAAGATCTAAGTTATGGTGGTCCAAATATGCGACCAGGTGCTGCCGGCAGTGCTCGTAAGAAGGAGCATGAACGGCAATGCAATCAAAATATTACAATGTCTTCACCAGATAAAATGCTTTTTGAAATTCACCGAGGGCGGTATTTATGCCAAAACTAATGTGGTTCATTTTGTAGGCCCGCTTATGTGTTGAAATTGTCTGTGTCATTTGACTCTCCTCGACTGCGACGTGTAGGAATGCCTTGAATAGATCAATAGAGCAAAATATTCCAAGTTTAGAACATCCTCAATTTCGGATATAACATAATGGGAACCTTGGAGGTCATCCCTTAAGACCGCGATTTGGGGCGAATGGGCTCATAGGCTGTATTATCGCTTTTCTGTACCATAACCAATGGAGATCCCCCATCTGAGCATTCCGCTTTGCTGATAACCCCTTGTTCATATATGCAGGTTAGCATTGTGTGCTTAGTTAATAAGTTTTTGAAATTATACATATTTATGTGGATACAACCATCACTAAGACATATTTACATATTTTAGTTTGTATTTATTTTTTTTTTTTTAAAGCTCTTTAAGCTTTTTAGTTAGAATTTTAGAATGAGGGATAAATATAAAATATTTAGAGTAATCGGATCCTTGTACTAGGAGGACTTGCTTGAAGGTGGTGTGAGAGGAGTAAGGAGTGTGGGAATTTTCCCATGCTGGAAAGAGAAGATGATCCCCTGAGTCTTGGCTGGGGTCACTTGAATGTGGACAGCTCGCAGCCTGTCGGCAATTAATTGGCTAGCGCCCTCTGCAGCCTTTAGAGCTTTCGTTGGGTTGAGGCTGGTGCTGTAGACCCCTATGTCATCCGCATATGCAGCTACCTCACAATTGAAGTATGAAGCTCCTACTATATGCGCGGTGTATATGTTGGAGAGTAGGGGTCCCAGCACCGACCCTTGGGGAACTCCGACCACAAAATCTCTTCTGGTGGTTAAGGCGGCTCCTATTCGCACAGAAAATGTTCATTTAATTGTTCATTTAAAATGTTTATTATATATTACTTAATTTGAACAACAGAATATGCAAGTATAACAATAGAAGACATTTTTACTACAATTCCCACTTTGATCAACACTAAACTGAAGCTCCGTAAAGGTATCATTTTAATAAAGGACCTACTAGCCGAAGGGTAAAGTCTGATTGGGCATATGCAACGTAATGTAACAGATGAGGTGTAGCAAGTGACAGGCCGACGCTGTTTACTTTCATAGCCATTTCGGCATTCAGTTACTTCAACCCCATAACCCGAACGAATATACACCTCAAGTTAATGCAGCTCTTTTTAAAAGTTTGCACAAATTCAATGACATATTTTGACGAAACCATTAGGTAATAAGGGTGCTCCGATCGCAAAAGCACTCCCTTATATACTGAACAATCATGAAATTCACTTTTTCAACTGAATAAAGAAAAATTAACTGCTATTTTCTATAAAGCCTAAAAATTAGGATTTTTCAAAAAGTACTACTAAAACAATTCGCAAAAAAATCAGCCGGGAAAAGCATTCGATGGCTACTGAGAAAGCCCCGGCCGTCCAGTCCTGCTGTATTTTTTCTTGAGATAATAACTTTATCAATAATGATTCATGCTGTGTATAAAATATACTGAATAAGTAAATGAACACTTAACTGAACAAATAGTCCCATTCGGAAATCTGATAAGGATTGTTGCTAGCTGTAACTTGAGCAACAGTAAATACGTCAAATACTCCAGTTATATTGGAGATATGGACAATAAGGTGGTTTTTGGTGGCGGACTCCCCCCCCCCCCCCCATTCTCTTCTGCTCCTGTGACACCCCCTCCTCCAGCCGACGGAGCACGGCGCTGTTAGTGATGCCCCTCCGACCGGTTCGTCCTGTCATGTCTTCGGTGGCTCTCTGCTACCCTTTGCTTCTCCTTTTCACGGTGAGTTTTACTCTCTTTTTGTCGTGTCCTTAATTATAAATCATTTACTAGTGCACGAAATATATTCAGCAGTACACAACTAAATATATGGCATTGAAAGATTTCTCAATAATTGAACTGTTTTATTTGCTTAAGATATAGTTAATTAGTTAAAAAAACTGCTGCAGGTACGGTTAAATCTGTTAATAAAACATGTTTTATAAAGTATGCTTGTTATTAAGGCTTCAAAACAATAATATTTATTTATATAGGAAACATACAATGCAACAATATTCTCTTTATTGTTTCCATTTTAAGCATTTTGATTTCCTTTATTTGGTTGTTAAACGTTCAACTATAACAATTTAATCACAACTAATTAAGGTTTAGTCGGGCCTACAGAAATAACATTCCGACAAATAATACTTTTAAGAAATAATGTAAACAAAAATACATTTGTTAAAGTGGGCAGACCCAGTTATATAAAATAACCATCATTAAAAACTAGGTAAATTTTAACTCTATCGTTTAAATAAAAGATTACCTCACTTGCTTCAGACGAAAATGGCCCTTGGTTCAAATGTCTTCATTGGTTAACGCATAAATTAATAAAAGAACAATAATTGATTCGTTTATTGCTATTGATTGTTGTTTATAACTTGTGATTTATTCATAAACATGAAAAATTGACAGTCTTTATGACATTACAGGCATTGAACTATTTTAGAATGACAGGGTAAACATTGTTGGAATGACAGAAACCTTTGATCATTCCACTTCCTATTCAGAGATATTTTCTTTTGAATAGCTTACAAATAATTAGAATATTTATTAATTATGCATTTTTAATTGCGCTGTTATTATTTCCAACATCCTTAAATTATTAAGTGGAACTAACTCTCAGAATTGATAGCTTTAAGTAAGAAAGTTTGCATATTCGATATTGATAGTTTTTAAAATTTTTGTTACTAAATCACAATACGATCCCTAAAAATATTACAAACTATTGATTTTAGTCCATATTGTTAAGGATAAATTCATTCTATTTTTTGTATTTTTATGTTTTTCGTTGTATCTCATTTTGGTAAATTTGTAGTATTTATGTATTATTATCTGACTGTTATAGTCGATCACATATCTTTTTCGCATCGTTTCTTTAAAAGTCTTTAAAAGATGACTTCCGACCATAGTTTAGAGTACGTATCTCATTAATGGCAATTTCTGGCGTTTCAGTCTAAGCGGAGCAAATATCCGGAGTTTCGCCCTCAGGATGAAACTGTCTTTTGCGAATTTAGGAAGACATAAGGACAAATAATAATCTAGTCGCTAAATTTCCCCTGTTTTTCGCTCTTAATCAACCTATGTTTAAATATTTGTTAGGTATTTGTTGCTAGTTATTCTCAGCACATAATTTGCTACTGATCCGATGGCGTGAGATTGCCAATCGAATACTTCTTATATATATATTAATCAAGTAATATTTTTAATTTATTACCGTTCAGTGATTTTTATGGGATTGCATCATCGGTTTGTATTTCCAAGCAAAATATAAGGTTTCTTCAAAAATTTGTTTACACAATATCACTCCATTATCAAAGACGCCCAAATATTTAATTCGGTGCCCTGAAAAATGGAGTAATAAAAAAATACATATTGTACGACTGGCTATGCTTAGGAGGAATGGAGGTGGTTGGTATTTATTTTTATTCGCAAGGGACGAAACACACCTTAATCATGTTTTGACTGACTTTCATGCCTCAACAACAGACAGACAAGTAGAGAGTGAAAACATAAGCGCCTTGATTTGAAAAACATAGGTTGCTATCAATAACTAACTAAAACTGATTTAAAGTATTAAACATGACATGTGACTTTTGACACAGCTGTAAGGCTGTAAGGCTGCTAATTGCGTGGTAGATGGAAAGTCTCTTAAGTCGGTTCGCAGCCTACTTCGCCTTGTGTCAAGTATAGAAGGGCAGAAGCCATATCTTGAAACAGGTTCAAAGAATCCTCCTCCCGGAACAGCCGCGATCCACTGAAAACCCGGCTACACTCCGCCTCACCTACTGTGATCTTAAATCTTTTCTCCAACAGTTAACAACTATTTACTGATAATAGATAATGATTTAGCAAGGCCAAAAACCTCGCCAGAAGGAATTACTAAAAATTGGCCTTAAGTTTCTCCAACATGTATACTTATTAATAACTAGCAGCAAAGACAGATAAAATGTCAATATGAGGACTCAAACGGCGCTCTCTATCCTGCCAACATATTCTTTTGGCTGTTATTATTTTAATAATTATAAACAATATGTCACAACTGCAATTTCTGATGAGTAATAATCAAGGCTTGATGCTACATTGCGGCCAAACATTATCTCTGTTTTGGAATATTACAGTCAGAATAGTTATAATTGGTCCTTGTATGTAGCAACATTCTTTGCCACAATAAAAAAAAAAGGAGGCCATTGATCTGAAGATGAGATATTGGGAATTAGACACCATGGCCTCGAAGGGAGAAGGTTTATTTCTTAGCATCTACCGACCAACAGTGTCTGGCCACACTGTAAGTATGTATGAACTGCGATAACGGGCCCGCTCCAAGTTCTCTAAGGTTAAGGTCTAAGTAATGGAAATATTAAACAGTTTAAGACAAAAAGAAGTTGAGTAAAAAACGTTTTGAGGACTACAACAGAAAGGAACCCTTCTGCCCGTAGGTTTTCCTTGCCAGCATTTCACCTATTTACAAGTTACAAGTTTATTTCTTATGAATGGAATGATGTAAGAAACAGTATTTTTTCAAGAAGGCCATCATTTGAAGTGGCCGTATCGGCTGGATTCTTGATCTGCATATGATTTGATTGGTCTCCATATTTCCTTTACTAGCAAAAGGGGGAATGTACACGGGTGGCCATCTTTTGCCTCTTTGTTGTTTTTTCTCTTCTACGGCCGTGACTTTAAACATATTCCAAGACTGCGCAGAAAGATTTGGCAACGCCCTGAATCACGATGTCTATGTTTCGGCTGAGATATAATTATAGGAAGCGTAAGTATAACAAATAAAGGTGAAGAAGCCGACCTTCATCCTCAGAGGGCCAAGTTAGCTTGCTCGTCGCCAGCCTGGCCCATGTACAATATGGCCAGCTTACAACGTCTTAAACAATAAATCAATGTTTCACATGCAATCCTCTTAAGCAATCTGCTTCTGTAGCCTCAATGCAATTATTGTGCTTGAGACAGTTGGAACAAATAAATGGTAAATAATTTGAGCCAATACTTACAATGTACCGCAGGTGTTTGGATTGAATTAATATTGATGGTTTACTTTAGAGGTTTAAGGCTTACTAATAACCATCGATTATTGTTTTATTACCGATTAATATTCAATCATTTCTCGAAATATAGGCGGGAACCAGTATTCAAACTCGAGAAAGTAATCGAAAATAAATATTTACTTTATTGGCTTCCCCCAAATAGTACATTTATATAAATACAAGTGCTTTCGAACTGGCATTTTCCACTTATGTAGAACATTTTAAAGGATTTTTTATTTGAATATTGCTTATTTTAAACGAGGATTAGTATCATAAAAAGTGGTTATTATATTAAGGCAGGAAAATTGTTTAAATAACGACGTGGTAAATTAAAGACTGAAGAGAACCTGCCAAGGTGGATTCAAACCAAAAATGCATCGCAGAGTCTAAAAGCAACATCTATGGAGACAAGACAAGACATGTCAGTAAGACCTGATCTGATTTAAGTCGATTTAAGTTTGATTCGTTCTGCTAAATTTGAAAAGTGTCTATTGAGTTAGAAGGGACTTGAAAGTATTAAACGGGGAGAGCAGTGCTCATTTATTCGTAAATCTGAGAGGCCAATATAACCTTGGCCATTTTACTTTATTAGGTAGGCCCTAATGAACTATTGTGCTTCTATATACAAGCATAATAATTGTAGGAAGGCGTAGAGATGACATTCAGTTCATCAATGACAAACAACAGGCATGCTATAAGTACAGTCAATTTTTTTTCAAAATACTAAAATTTACATTGTTTTTTTTTTTACTAATTACGAAGCCCTAGAGAAAAAGTGAAATTCGATATTTTATAAGTACTTGGGAAATTATCGTCATGGGCGTTATCGAAATGACGCCGATTCCACAGGCGAGTTCAAACACATTGTTAAAGACTAAATAGGTAAATTTTCATTAAGTTGCTAGTCTCAAAATTACTGATTTTTGATAATTGTGACCCAACTTAAAGAATCTTCGTATGTATTCCTACGAATGTCTAAGTGGGTCCCTCCCCATGGAGCACAAAGTAAATAAACACCTCGGTCAAATTACCGTAAATATCGTGTTACACAAAAGGCACGGTGGTTGACATGAGACAAACATCTCTTCTGTTAGCGGCTAAAACTTTATTTTTTCGATAGGGTCATTATTTCTTAATAGTTTCACATTTATTAGCATACCTTCACATTATACCGATACCTTTATGTATATTTGAACCACCAATGTACATTATTTTATGTAACACCCACCTTATTTATAACAACAATTTTGCTGTCATTGTATCGCATTTCCTTAATTTCTTTCATGTTTATCGAATTAAAAAAAAATCTTTTCGTTTCCTCAATCGATTGGCGATATCGATTTCTTATTTGCAGACATTAACTTCTTTGTTTATAGTGTTAGAAACCCCCCTATTTTATATTTGTAGTTATAGCCATCATTTTAACATATACTACATATATTTTGTAGTAATTCAAAGGTAGTAACTAGTTACTAGCTAACATTACTTTTATTTCTTGTTATAACTGATTACACCAGACCTATGTCTGTTGAAACATTGACCATTAATTAATCCGATGAAAATTGCCCTTTTTCATCACTCTCCAATTTCCTAACAAGCTTTTCTACTCATTATTTGACTAAGGTTTTTAATGTGTCTTTCATTTTTGGGGAAAATCCTCACTTTTAATAATGAATTTACGAAGAATGAGTATAGTAAGAGTACAGTAAGGATTTAATGCCAAATGTCAAATTTATATATTAAATGTATAAGCATTATTGAGAAGAGTTGGTGAAGATATTGGATTGTTGTGAATGTTGGCTGTGTATTTTGTAAATTGGAGAACATTGTTACTGGATATTTGAGGAGCTTCCTAAGAAAAAAGAATTGGTGAAGTCGAGTAGGCAGGATGAATGGATAGCACGGAACCTGCCCAGTGTGGCGACACTAATCTCTAAGTGGAGTCGCTACTGGAGCAGAACTGTGACCGATCGCAGTTCCAAAGTAGCAGTGATTGTCCCAGTCAGTGGCGCAGCAACGACTGCGGGCCGACTTGCGTTGCGACTTGTTGCCGAAGTACCAAAATATAATTTAAAATCTTCAAGAAATTTAATCAGATATAAACTTTATTCTCACTTCACTTAATTCCCCTGATTCCAAATATATGACTATAGTCTGGCCGGAGTTGATAATTTTAGCTAGAATAAGATATTAATTTAAAAAATATATACATTTGACAAATGAATTTATTATTTACGCATGTAAAAGCTTACTCATATCTCAGGTTCAGTTGGAGTTTTAATTTTGTATAAATTAAATGGAGTAAATATATTTACAGTCTTGCCTTCTCTAGCAGTACAGGCTATTTTAATTAATGAAAGTGTAAAATGCATTTGAACTATTATTGACTTCACTGATTCCATTGTCTTACACTTTTATGCCAGTAGCACTCAAACATTATTGATAGATCAATGAAACCCAATTATTCTGGATTTAGTTATATCTGCGCACACTAATGTGCACTTTTGTCATGATTAATACATAATACTGATGGCACTGTTTTTCTTTATTTAATAACCATACGCCGTTGAGTTCTCAATACAAATCCACTCCATTGCGTGCACAGAACAGTTGAACATCTTACATCCACTATTGACTAATCTAAGATGACCCTCCAGGCTAACACATTTGCCATGGCTTTCCCTGTACTTTTTATGATTCGTTGCCTTCGATGTATGATGGCCTCTCTTCATTTAATTAAATGGTAATATAACAATTATTACTACACAGTACATTAAATATGCAGCATCGCCATAGATTAAAAAAATAATGAAAATTGTCAGAGGGTTAGAGGGGTCAGAAGGGTCCAAAAAAATGTATCCACTGTTTAAAAGTCCATAACTTGCAAACTAATTGATGGAGTTGTCTCATGTTTGGTAGCGTAATAGTTTGTAGTTCCGGCAATCGTCATACAAGCGTTGTATTGCGTTGTTTTGTTTTGTCAGATGACAGTCGCCAGATAGTTAGTGTTTTATTGTTAGTTGTATCTTGCTACTCGAGTAAACATGGCTGGCGTAAGGCTTAGATTTGATGAAAGGAAGTCTGTTTTAAAGTGGTATTTTAAGTACGAAAGGTACTTAAAGGTACACGTAGAGGTGCTGTAGAGTATCCACCACGTTCCCCTGACTTAACTCCTCTGGACTTTTACCAGTAGGGAACACTAAAGGACGTCGTTTATCGACAAAAGCCACGCACATTGGATGAACTTCGAGAATCCATCGTACATTCATGTGCAAATATCCAACTGAACACGTTGCAGTCAGTAGTTCGTGCTGCGGTTCGGCGGCATCGTTTGTGTGTGTATGTTAATGGGGACCATTTCGAACACGTACAGTGATATCTTTAATTTGGACTTTAAGCTACACTTTCACCAAAAATGAGACAACTCCGTCAATTAGTTTGCAAGTTATGGACTGTTAACCAGTGGATACATTTTTTGGACCCCTCTGTAGTAGTTCAAATAGGAAATATCCCAAGTAAATATATTAGAAAATTAAAATTTTGTTGGCCAATTGAATTTGGACTGAAGTTTGTCTGCTTGAGAGAAAAGGGAGTTGAAAATTGGAAGGGGCGGGAAATACAGAATAGAAGGAAGTAAAGATATTGAAAGGCCTGGAGCAGAAACATGAAAGGATAGGACAAAGGAGGGTGGATGTAGTATTGCGGAAGGAGATTGGCTTTTAAAAATTAAGGAGATTATGTGTCTCTTCTGGAGTTGGTGGTTGGAAAAGGACACTCAGTTCTGGCAGGGTCTGCATAGTTTTTGTTAATAATCGCTACTCCTATTTTGGTTTTCTAGCTTGGATGCTCCCCACCCTTCATACAGAAGAATCGTTCAGGGCACCCGGGAATCAAAAATACTTCTTCAAAACGTTCCTAGAGCTGTGTGAGGCCCACTTTGCCCGGGGCAGGTAATCTCCAGAGGATAAATGATTAGGTGCTCGAATTGGGAATATTAATGGTCCAGTTTAGAAAACGGTTGGAACAAAACATCCTCACCTTACCGTGATAACCTTAGCAGCTGTCCTACTTCACACTGATGTGGATGTTATCAGTTATGCTAGGGTGTTCATTTACTTGGTCCTTGAGATTACCGGTGAACAAACGGAGGATAATGGAGCAAACCAAATCTACAATAGACAAATGGGTTGGAGTAGACATAGAGTTGGCTGAGCAAGCATCCAAATGACTTGGTGAGGCAAGAATTAACTGAGTGAGGGGGGGGGGGGGGAGAGCAAGAGCTGAAGCCATTGGGACTTGTGCAATTGCCACTTTATCGATCAAAAGTTCTTCGTGGCCTTGTGGTTAATGTGCCTCACCTCTACATACGGAGGTAGGCCTAATGAGGGTTCATCCTAGTCACTAGGTAATTGAACAATAGGAAACGGAAGTGAAGGTTAGTAGGTGTCGGCCTAGTGTCAACCACAGCTAATGATCAATGGAATTGATTTAGTTTAAATGAATTGATTTGAACCCTTCTATAGATTTCCTATTTAATAAGAACTCCGGGGAAGTTTCTTCCTTCCCTCAACTGCAGACAACAAAAAATGTAAACCATTAATCAAAGTGTAAATATAAAATTGGATGAATTTGTTGGGATACTGGCTGAAGTTGTTAAAGAGAGATAAATGACATGGGCGTAAGGTGACAAAATAGAGATGTTGGATTTTCATCAAATTTATTTATGGGCAGCGTTTCGGCGTATTATACGTTACTACACCAACCCTCTTATGCCGAATATTGTCCATTAACTAATAAATTTGATGTAAACCTTTATTTTGTCATATTGAACCGATGCCCTCTCAGTCATTTATTCAGCCTCAAAACATGGATGAAAACCAAGAGATATTAGCTCTTAGAGATTCACTCAACATGATCTAATAATCATTGTGGCTCGTGGCTGTGAAAACAGACACTGTGCGTAATAACTGTTTTTCCTATTTCAGTTATTTTTCCTGTCCACTAGCCATAACTAATGTTTTAACTTTGAAATGGCTCTTAATAACTGGCGTTTTAACCTGAAACGGTTTTCTTGTGGCTTAATTTGTATTATCTTGTCTTTTTAAAGAATACTTTGTTAGCAGCATTGCTTGTCAGCCATGGATACAATAACATTGTATTAAACATAACACGGCGTGTGGAATGATCTCATGAAGTGGCACCCTAACTAGGTTTCATTTCTATAAATATATTGGGTTTATTAAACGAAAATTAGTGAAAGATAGAATGCATGTTAGGATACCTAAAAAATAAATAAAATAATGGAACCAAAAAATAATAATGACAATGAGTGTGATAACAGTGTTGTAAATTTAGTTAAGTATCAATTAAATAAGAGTCGAATTTAAGATTAAATAATATTTTGTTGTTTTGGCAGGATGTCTTGTAGAATTATTGGTTTAAATCTTGATTATGGACAAGGATCGCCAATGTTGTCTTTGATTGCTCCTTCTACTTGAAAACTGTGATGGTATTTGGTAAATTGCATTCATCTATTGCCTCTGTTCGTAGGTCTCCAAGCACTGACCCAGTGTGTATTCAAACCAAATTCCTAAAATTTAAGGTGGTAAAACCTAGATTTAATGATTAGGGGACTTGGTTAGCGGTGAATATTGACGGGGATAGAGTTGCAAAGGTTTGCGGCACGGTGAAATAACGTTAATAGCTATATTTATATAATATATAATAGTTATATTGTGAAAACAGCTGGTATAATAATGTAAGGAGTGTATATTCGATGAAGCAACCATTAAATTATAATATACTGTCACTATATTAAAAAAACAAAAACGATGCACGCAAAAGAACTTGGTTTGTATGGTTTTGAAGACACTGATGAGCAGCATGGGCTATTTGCATAGGGATTTGATTCTGTAAGTAAACCATATAGGAATTAAATAAAAACAATATACATAACAAAAAGAACAACACAATATTTCAATCGATTATATTATTTTATAGACATATTAACAAATGGCTAAACTAGGTTTCTTTTTGTTTTTTTCATATCCCCTTGTTAATTACAAATTATGGAAATCAGTATAGATGCTATGTCAATGAATCTATTTACAATATTGTCTTTAGCTTGGGTACGTTTTATATAATTTTACATTGCGATTTGTGATTGTTACAAAAGTGTATAATGTACATTATACATCCTTTTTCTATACACGTTTACAAGTGATGGGGCTCACCTTATGAATCCTATGGATAATGACCGCATACCAGAACAGCGCAAGGGCTTGTGTTCTTGGAATATACTGAGGATTTATACTGTAGGATATTGTAAATATAGGGAGATTTAATGGTTTGAAGGTATGAGCAGAGGAAATGGAAGAAACAGCCTAACTGGACATGATGGGATACACAAGAGTATTCACTAGGTTGAGGAAGGTCGGGCTCCGGCAACCACTTCATGCTATATGCTGGTGATTTCCTATGTTCTTGTTCACTAGCAGCCGTTATCAATGCTAATTCATTGTTCATAACTACTAACTGACTCATCTCTCAAAGCCTTCCCTCTCAAGAGAATTTCAATCCAGCCTAGCGTTCATCCCTGTTGATTAGTTTTTATTAGAACTGGATTAAAATAAGGTTTTTCTTATTAACTTTATTGCGTTTGATGGTTTTTAGTGAATCATGGTTATTATAAAATCAGAAGACCTGAAGAAGGTTCGGTCTGCCTGTCTGTACACATTGGTCTTAGTGAGTCCACAGTTCAAGGTGGAGAAATTAAATTTCCCATTTTACATTGTAAAGACATGAGAAATTGAGTTATTTCCACAAAATATAAGTAAGTTTATTAATTAGTTACTTGTTATATAGTTTAGAGAACGGTTTTAAAATACAAGAGTTGGTTAATAGTCGAGAAGTTGTTCCAGGCAATATTACTATGATAGCTGGATTGTATTGAATAGGGGCCATATTTGACCAAGTACCATTTCTTCAGCGGTCAGACCTTCAACTTCTTCTGACAGCGCAATAGCGAGTCCAGTTAACGATTACTGACACACGTGGCCACTGGCTCGACATTACAACAGTCCTGCAAATAAGCAGCCGTCTGTTGCAGAAGGATCGACTGGAGAAACCGTGCTGCTCCAGTAAAGATTGCCTTCGGTGGTCCAATGGTCATTCGTGGCCGCTGTACTCTTAGATCAGCACTACCTCGGCAAGAGTCACGCCCGCGTTATGTGCAAAACAACTTTTGTTTGCGCAGCTATCCAGTAGTCACCATTTTTTCTTCATAGATTTTCTTAATCTATCTAAAATGGCAATGGATCAATACTATTGCAAATTTCAAGGTGGCAGGTGTTTTAATGGATTTTTTTAAATAGTGTTGTGGGATGAACAAACGAAACTGGCACTATGAAAAAATCAAACTGCTGGTACAGTATGTGTATCATCATATTTAATTTCACAGGGAGAGTTGATTCAAAACAATTCCACCGATTTATTAAAGCTGTGGTATTCAACCAAACCTTTGAGCATCAAACGATTTCAAATATTCCAATCCAATGTCCTCAAAACATTGTGAACGCTCCTTTCTTCGTCACTAACTCTACCCTTAGCATGTACCTAACTTCTTCTTATGCAGTAACACACATCCATACAATCTTACTCATCACACAAGCATAAATAGATAGATTTCACGTCTAATGTAAGTAGATAAGTAGGGGCACTATCACTGAATAACATAAATTCATGTCCTGAGCGTCTGTGGTTATCTTGCGCTCTTCTGCGGGGGGGGGGGAGCTTCGAACCCATTGACTTCTTCGCCAGCTTCATTGGGGTGTATTTTCGGGAGGATTGGGGCACCTATGCAAATTTTATGTTTACATATTTTATGAATGTTGGTATGATTTCGAAATGTACATATTGAGTGAGTAGAAATGTATTCAAAGTATGAAGGACCTCTTAAACCACAATTATTAATACTGGATAAGCAAATTGTAATTTTATAAATAATGAACTTTCTGACAATTTCTGGTGACCGAGGGGACTACATAAATTAATATATTTACAATAAATAGGTCATTATATGCCCTGTAGATTGGCTACATTTTATACAATTTTTAATAATTTTACATTGCGATTTGTGATTGTTACTAAAGTATAATGTACAGTGTACATTGATTGTCTAAACACGTTGAAAAGCGATGGGGCTCACCTTATGAATCATAGACTTAAAACTAACAACAAAATCGTAACCTAATTTTCCCCGACAGCCTGTTGCCATTGATGTGGGAAGGGTGGTGGGGTCATGGTGTTATGCACTAGGTTTGTTAGGTGCTGCAACGAGTCAAAAAACTTGATGTGTCTAAGGTGTATGAACTTCACCGACGGCAGACTAAGCAACGGTTGTAGGTCGGGGTTCTTTAACCTCTCTTGAGAGATATGTCTGACCACTTTTCTCATGATCCCATTCGGAAATTTCTGGAGATTTTTAGCTGTATTGTCAGTCAAGTGAATATATAGTGGTGTATCGTACAGCCGGGCTGGCCAGAGGACATGACATTTATATATCATCAATTTTAGACGAAGTGACAAATTGAGTGAAGCCGGTAAGACCTGTGTCGTACTTTTTCTATTTTATTAATGCAATGGGTAGAGAAATGGAGAGGCATATTCATTTTTATGCTCAGATAGTTTATTGAGAAAGCTGATGAGTTCTCTTGCCCCCCTATAGTATAGGATTTTGGCAAGCCTTTTTTCCCCATTTGGAGGGAGAAGATTACGCAGTCGGTCTTGTCAGTGTTACAAAATATAGATTCTACAAACGAATCTATTTACAATTGCTTCATTGTATTTCCTGTAGGTTGGCTAAATTTTATACAAATTCTAGTATACAAAATAGTGATCTGCATTGTACAAAGGTATAATGATGTGAATTATACATTAATGGATTGAATTTATTATTTTTTATTATTATTTTCTGTAGCTTGGCTACATTTCATACAAATTCTGTTTTCACTAATAGTGATCTGCATTGTACAAAAGTATAATGAGTAAGGTATCATAAAATAATTAAATTAACATTGCACATTAAAATTGTGATAATATAAAAGTGAAGAAAAATAAGTGTAGGTATTAAATTTTCCCCACACTTTCTTGTTTTTGTTAGTTTTCCTTCGTAAACAGAATGCAATTTTCTCTTTTTGGGAATTGCCTCTTCTTGAAGTCCACTTATTTTTCGGGCGCTCATTCTCAGTTCGCACGGGAGATTTGGTGTCGAAGAACATATATGCCTCAATAGGAAAATATCCAACAAAAAACCACATACAACCATAATTTTATAAACATAACATAGTAAACAAATAAAACCGTGGAAAAAAAGCAAATTTTGGTACTATCGAAAACGTAACGTGAACACTCACTAAGAGAGAATCTCTTCCGGTACGGACTTTTCCACAAGAGCGTTCTTAAGCATCGACTGAGGACGACGAAAAATGGATTAAGGATGATAATCATGTAAAGAAATAATGTGAACCATCTTGAACGGGAGACCAAGCCCCCCACCAAGTCCCAAGCCCGCCAACGCATTACCAGTAATATTTTTCAAGTATGAGAGATAATCTCACGGGGCGAGTTCTCCCGGGTTAAAGCAGTATCTTAACTCAATCCTCACAGCTTCGAGCTCTTAGGCAGTGGGCGGTTAGATTAAGAGTACTCAACATTATATAGAGATAGCTAAAACTTAACTATCCGACAGATCACTCTTCTGATCTCTCCTTTGAGTCATCTTCCAATATGGCTTCTGGAAGGGTCTATACGAAGTTGTACTTGTGTGGAGCGGTCACATGAATCCCTATTTGAAAATAGCACCTATAGAAATCACACCTCAATTATTGAAATAATAACAAATAAAAGATTAAAGGCAAACAAGGAAGAAATTGTTTAAAACGATCGATTAAAGTAAGCTACACTGGATTGAACAGGCGATGAGAAGGTTCTCACAGGAAACAACGGGTTGACTTACCGGGAACAGATACTAGCTATTGCTGGAAACTGAGGAAGCCCGTTGTAGGAAGTGGACCATCAGAAGGATAATTGATTGTCACGGTCCAATTTTCAATAATTTTATTCTTTTTGTAATTGTATATAACTGGAAGTAATAATAAAATTAAATCAAAAGATACTACATATTGCCCGACTTTATTCACTTGTGAGTTCCTCTGTGCGGTGATGTGCTCTCTGGGGCTACTCACCTCAACACTCATGCAACGGTTCATGAATGCTCATTTGGTTCCATGGGATCGCCTTTGAATATTTCGATTGGCAAAGGAGTAGCCAAGGGTGACTTGCTTTATTTTATTTTGGACTCAGCGTTGGTGTTACCTTGACCTTAAGCTGTAACAAAATTTATCTCAATGCTCACTTATACGAAGAAAATATACTTATTAGCTTTGGATCTGATTGGGTTTTTGTGTTCTTGGAAACTTAAGAACCTCTGGACCTAAACATTATCAACCTTCTTACTATATTAAACAAAAACAAGAACAAAATAAATAATTATTCCGACTTAAATGGGTGCTTACAGTTTAATTTGTATTATTGGATGAAAAAAAATGTTTTTTTACTACACATATATAGAGGTGATAAATAAATAAATTAAGAGTCTCTGTCCTACGAGTGCTAATAAAAATTATTTAGAGTGTTATCTGCTTAAGGCAATAATAATAATACGATAATAATATTAATGAAGTTGGTGCATGAGAAAAAAAACTGGTATAATTTGATTAACCGGAATGTGTAATCAAAGCCAATTTGACTAGATGGATTTCGACTATGGCTGCATTCATTCAAGGTATCGCAATACTTGGAAGACGTAAAATTAATGCTGGAGTATAAAGTGTGACACAAATCATATCTGATGATGTGTCATCACGATCCAGTATCAGTTGCACAGGAACCTGGTACTACAATTAGGGCTTAGATGGAAACATGGCTTCACTGCGACGTGCATGTGTTTAAACTTTGGGTGGACCAGAAAGATATGGAAGTACAAGGGACCCTGCCATATAATATAGGTATAGTTAGAGGCACATAGCACAACCAGGAGGAGTAGACAGATGTCCGGGCAAGATGAAGGTAAAAGGGTTATAAAAACCCCTCTCAATCAACATAATCATATCAATCAACATTATTATGATAAAATCCCAATCTGCCTGATTGGGCTATAAGTAATTGTAATAAACGATCTCATTCATACCAATTTACAATTTTCATTCACTCGCTCATTCATACTATATATACAAACAGCCCAGAGGCCCCCCAAGTCCACATGGTTGTCACCTCCCTCGCGTGCGAAGGAGGAAGCGGAGTCTTGGGAAGTCCCCCACGCTCCTACGTCAGCCGCGTCACTGGATAAGAGCCAGCGGAGGCTGACCAAGAGCGCGAGAGCCACAGACGCTCAGGACATGATTAGAAGAAACTGGCCATTGCCAGGACTCCCACTAACAACAATCAAACAAAAAATTGAGTACAGAAGTCTGACGAAAAGGATAACAATAAAAAGAACTTTGATGCTAAAAAATTGTGCACTACTCCATATCCAGGAAATATTTGCGACAAATTAGGGAATATTTCGAACAAAGTGGGCATTGGCGTAGCCTTTAAAAGTAAAGTTTAAGTTAACTCTATTTGTCACACGAAAGACCCGATTCAATTAAAAGATAGTATCGATTGTCGGGAATGCAATAAATCATATGCTGCTAGAACTAATGAAAATTTATTGATTAGATGGAAAGAAGATGCTAAACAAAAAAACGAGTAAGTACTGTTGTCATCTACAGGAGGAAGGGCACCATCATGCACCGCATGGAGTTGCCTTGCTACACCATTCAAATGATAGGACAATTGAAATTAAAATGGATTCCGTGATATCGGGTATGCTAAGAAACCCAAACCTCGACACCTCCTAAATAAAGCCAGAAGTAGAGGTGAGTGTGAAGAAGTAGGACAAATATTTTAAAGTTTGAATTAATATAAATTATTTTAAATGTTATAAGTTTATCGCGCCATCAATTAGGTGAGTTTCTTTAAGATAAGTCTATTATTGTATTATTGTGTTTTATAATTTTTAATTATTTATTGCTAATGAGTTGAATTTTTTTTTTTTTTTAATAGCTCTCAAACTTATAAAAAATAGGATGTGGGAAAAATAAAAGGAAAAAAAATTTCAATAAGAAGAATAGATTGTTTTAGACTTGAATTGAGTGTGATTGAGCACTGTTAATATTTTCAATATATATTTGATCTATTGATTGCTGCTCTTCATGATTCATTTTTTCCTACATTTGGAAGTCCAGGTTTTTGATGATCTATCATTTCATTATAGCAACAAGATGACAGCTTAGAGCTAATAAATATATATAAATAAATAACATATTGTGAACAGAAGGAAGATTTATTAATTAATTACACCATTCCACAACCGGCACTAATAACTTAACTGTTTATTTTGTATTGTCAACATTTTGTGCATGGTATGATGCTTTGTTGAGTCAAGACCCTCTCGAATCAGATTTAATTTTTTTATCGTAATTATTTTTTGTTAATTACTTTGGTCGGTGGCCTGTTGGCCCTGTGAACCGATAGCAACTTAATCATGAAAGATAGTTAATTTTAACGTAAATAAATAACAAGCATAACTAAAACAAATTACTTAATATCTGAGAATTTCGTTGGGATCAACTAAAAAGAGGGGTGCTGTTTGTGATTTTGAAAATTTGACAGGTGTTGCCCCTCGGAATCACATTTTCCTTTAATTTGATCCGTTGTGGAGTGTACACTTTAATGTGACCATCGGCCCATGTCATTGTTTTATCGTACGAGTGATTTGTGACTATTGCAATAATAAGGATTGTTTTGGTTTTGTTTTTCACCTTCCCCCTATCATTTCTTTGTATCTGATCACTAAATCTTCTAAACATATTCTTAAACAGCATGTGAGATCTTCCTTTTGATACTATACACAATATGCCTGGAAAAAATCAGTTTTTGATTAAACTGTAATTTTCTGATAAATAACCCTAATTATTTTGTAAATTTATATTATATATTTAGCACCATCGATACACTATATGAAATTAACATAGAACATGTAATATCTCTTTGTAATACTTCGTAATGGTACTGTAAAGTGTAAAAGATTTATTAGTCTAACTATATTTGAAATATTATTAAATAATATTACAAATCTTTAATGAGGATGCCATTTTCGACTTGCTACTCTACTCAATATCGTGTTTTGTTTACTCAGTAATTAATTAATTATGTTTTATGGAGTTGAAAATATTATTAGATACATACCTTCCGGTAAACAAATGAAATCTGGATATAAAATTTAAACTTTATAAGTTGAATAAAACAGACACAATCGCCAGAGCACACAGATAGACGCACAAAAGGGTTCCTGATTTTTAATAAAATAATATATATTGTATATTATAAGTTAATGGTTTGCTTCATATTGGCTGTATTTAAGCATCAGTGCTTTGATTCATTCAAAACTTGACAAATTGATTAAGCTTACGTATTAAGTGCTGACTTCCCCTCAGTGTTTACAGCAAATGTACTGCATTTTGTAATCTACATGACTGGGCAAGTGGATGTAAATATGTAAGGAGTAATTGGGATAGACTGGTGGCTACATGTTGATATTATTATCCTGTATTATTAAATAACTGTTTAAATTTACAAAGTACAATGAGAAAAAGAGAAGGAAACCGAAAAGTGGAGCTGGCGGAGTTGGGCTGGACTATTATAGCTGTGACGTAGCCTTCCGATTTAGCTAATGTCTTCTTGCATTGCACAAGCCAATTTCATTTATTTCCTCTTCACCACGGATTTTCTCTCAGCTAAAAAATATTTCTTTATTTTTTTTTATAAGAAAACTCTGTTATGGATATTATGTCAGCGACTTTTAAAGTCAGTTTATTCACGTTTTTATGTCGTGAGAAAAGCCTTTTCCACTTTCCACCGATAGCTACCGAGAGGTGGAAAATCCAAATAGTTTTCAAACCTTTGCCCGCTGCTTATATCCTCAAGCGCAGCATAGCTCAGCTGGTAGTTAATATGTGGAGTTCCCTGGCTTTAGTCTTCATTCTCCCAGTATATATCGTCTTTAGCTGGATATTAATAATTATATTTACAGTGTGGTGTGCTTAAAGGGCGAAGATGGTAATATTTTGCAATCTCTAGCACATTGGTATTTGTTACTACAGAAAGTTGTCCATTTTTAACCAAGCATTTATAATTAATCCAACCAGCAGGTTTATATTTTCTATAAACGAAATTCAAACTGTAAATAGACAGACAGTGCAGGTTGGAATGGACTTGGTCATCATAGATGAAATAAGCAGTTATTGATCTAGAAAAGAAAGAGATGGAAGAGAACGTGAAGCCTAAACCATCAATCTTTTGTCCCAAGTGGTCCAAGTACTGTTTGCTTGTAGGCTTTTGGTTGTTCTGTGAAACCCAGCTATAGGAAATATTCCAGCCAGACTGGGCAACTCAAGCACTGTTCGGATTGGCAATTACGATTCAGCCACTATTTCCTACCTTTCAACGATAATTATTATAAAAAGGGGTTCAACATGATCAATGTATATTTGTCTAATCTCGTAAAGTGATTAATCCTCTGCAGTACAAGTTTACGCTGTAGAGTGTTCGAATGGTGACTACCTTGTAAACTTATGGCCGGATCCTACTTTACACAGTATCGGGTTTTGAAAGTAGACGCCTCTGACCGGCCACCTCGATCTAACCATCACCAACTGAAGAAAACTGTAGATTGCAATGGCTATGACCTCGAGATGTCTTCCATCCTGTTGACCAACCCTTCAATCAAAGTAGAGCCGAGAATCGGCCGTACCTTGTTTCATCGCCTGCACAAGATATAAGAACGGTTCACAACTCAAGTGCAACTGAGGTAGGTTGCGCCCCGAGTGATTTTGCGTGTTCTTGACTTGAGCATTGAGCTAGGAATAGCCTGCTGTCTTTAAAGGCATTTGTGCACAGTGGTACAATTCATATTTTCTTTAAAAAAAATATTAAGTAACATGAAACATCATCAAATTCTAATTTGTTTACACGTTAGATACAAGACGCTAAAAAATATTGCCAAAGAGCCAGCAACAAAGGTCTCGCAATTAGTGTCATTTGAACCAACTTGAATAGGATTTGGGAGTATCAAATGTAGCTATTTATCAATTTTTTTGAGTTTAGAACTATTTTAATATTGTTACTTCAAATCTAAATAATTAACTAACAAAGTAAGTGAGAGAAGCACCTTTCATTGATATTTTGTTCCTCCACTTCCTTAATTTTGATTAAATGCTTTAGGTTGTATTAGGGGTCAAGGAAATAAGGTTCTGTGTTCATGTAATTTCAAATACCAATGATGGACATTAATATTTTATTTTGTATATGAATGTTTAGAATGTCGGGACCAACTGTGACATTTCCCATCTTTTAGGCTAAGGAGCTGGCAACAGATTATTGGTGCTATTAAATATCACTAATGGCAAACACGAGGTCCGTAATTTTACCACATGATCCTAACTGTGCACATACTGCTATTTGATAATTGACTAGATCTGTCATCCAATCAGTGTAAACACCTTCGGATAAATGAGATCATCAACACCAATATTGTTACCACTGTAGTGGAAAGGGTCACCAAATATTCACAGCAGTAATTGTACTTTCCCAGGCAGTAACTTTTTTTTTATTTTATCATAGATTACAATCATATGCCTGTCTGAACAACACAGATTCTCAGCAGAGCAAACAATATGGCAACTTGAATCATCTCTTCCACTGCGATGATAAGCCTGTAGGACTACCTATCGTAATATTATAATAACTATACTAGCGTAAACAACCCCAAAGAGCTATCTTATTTACTCAAATACTGTTTTAAATCAACTACTGCCTCAGTTCTAGAGTTTGCGCACCTCCACACGCTCGAGGACCACTCCTTTCGGATCTTGGCGAGACAGCGAGATGTAACTTGCGCACTAGACAAATACCGCCGACTTGCCACACCTACAGATTGTCAGCCCATCAGTCAACTGTCGGGACTTGAACCCAATACGGCTTGATCATCACGAGGCGCTTACAGTAGGAGAAACAGCAATCAACAATACACCGGCTCATGCAAGGATTTCTACCATCATCCTTGTATTGTGCCTGTCTGTCTGTTGTCTGCCGGCTCTGGCCTGTGTCTGTGTGAGCTAGATAAAAACAGTTATATATATATGATTACATGCAACCAATAAAAGGTTTTTTATGCAATGGTTAGAACTTCAGTTTTATATCGTCTGCTTCCTTTTCGATGGAAAAAGGCTCATTAGCCAGAACCGCTTAACTTGACACTTTATCATACAGTCCTTACAATAAGCAAAATGCTAGTTTTTTTGACATTTAATGGGTTACTGGGGCTGAGATGGGAGTATAGATCATTATCTATTATACGGATTAGGATGGTCAGGAAGACGGGAATGAAAGTGTTGGATGAATGGGATGTTGAGATGAGCGTGAAGGGTACAGTTGTGGACATAGACGGGGGCATTGGCTGCGGAGAATATTGGAGGGCTATGGCACCAGACCGGGTAAGCTGTAGTACCGTTCTATAAATTATTTTCTTGTTTTCTATTGTTATTTCTGGATGATTGTCCATGAGGCGAAGAAATAACTGTTACTTTTTTGAACTTTAGAAGTGATATTTATTTATCTTGAAATTTTATAACAGCTTTGGTGGATGGAAGAAATAACACCAGTTGGACCTTTAGTAGATTGCAGTTTTATCTGATAAAGTGAGAACACAGACCAAAAAACACTGTGCTAAACCAAAATGGTTCGTTTTAGCAAAAAATGCGAACTATAGATAAATAAAATGAAAAAATTCTTATAAAACTAAAAGTTGTTAGAGGTGGGTTATGTTGGCAGATGCACGGTGGCCATAACCATGCGGTCGTTATCGAACGAACCTCATTCAATCAATGTCGATTGTATATCGGATCAAGGCGCTTCTTATAAATTGCTTGCTAACCTGCTGCAAAAGTAGCAAGTTAAAATCATATGTAATTTTTGTGTTAGATTTACATCCAGAGTAGCCTCGAGCCAAAAAAAAATTAATTAACTCCATGTTTGCTACTTCAGGTTGTTCCGATGATAATATAGTCATCGATTATTAATTACAAGATCTCATTATTTTGTTAAATTGTGATGGGGCTTAAGTATACCATAATTACGTAATGTCATTTTTAACGCCTACCATTTATTGACACTGGTCATGGGAAGTCGGATCCAAGGGCACAAAATATTTATTTTTTCATCACAAAATAATTAATCATTCAATAACGCTTAAATATGTTTTATGGTAATCAAATGGAATCGCCTCTTAAAATGTCATGTTTATAGTTCGAACAGATTCGATCCCTCGATTTCTAGTTAAGACAGATGAAAAATTAAGGGGTTCGGATTTAAAAAAACAACAAAATGACTAATCAATATTGAAACAATTACATGTCATTAAACAGTAAATAGTACATGTCAATCTCTAATACCTAAACAGCCTAGAGAATGTCACATCAGTGATAGTCAACGGATATTGTAAACAGTAGCGAGGCGGTGAGAGAAGACCTCAGTCCTTTGGAGCGTAAAGGCAAAAACTGCTTGAAATCGACATTTAGCCCGTGAAGGTTTAACTTTTATATTCTTAGAAGAGGTGAAGGTTATGGCCAGTCTTCTTATATCTATCTTTTGGTTACCATTTACGAGGGTGGGCTGAAAAGTTTCCGACCTAACAAAGATACAAGACGTTTTTTCAGAATTTTTTTTTTATTTTTCAACATAGTCTCCCTGTAACCATTTACAGTACTGTAACCATTTAAACACTTCTCCCAGCGATGCTCCCATCTCTGTAACCTGTCCAAATAGTACTCGGCGTTTTTCTCTGCAAAATAATCGTTCACGAAGGTGATTGCCTCTTCATTTGACGAAAATCTCTGTCCTCCGAGCACAATTTTTAGATGAGGGAACAAAAAGAAGTCGCTTGGGGCTAGATCTGGTGAGTAAGACAGCCGGTCAAGCAGTTCAAACCGTAATTCATGGATTTTCGCCATGGCAACTGCTGTGGTGTGAGACGGTGCGTTGTCTTGGTGAAACAGGTTTTTCTTTTTCTGCAAATGTGGCCGTTTTTCCGCAAGTTCTGCCTTCAGCTGGTCAAGTAATGATGCGTAGTATGCTCCTGTAATGGTTTTTCCTTTTTGAAGATAATCGATTAAAATAACTCCATGACCATCCCAAAAAACAGTCGCCATCACTTTCCCAGCCGAAAAAGCAGTTTTTGCTTTTTTTGGAGCCGGTTCCCCCTTTGCAGTCCACTGTTTGGACTGTATTTTTGTTTCGGGTGTATAATGGTGTATCCAAGTTTCATCCACAGTAATTAATCGCTGCCAAAACTCGGATTTATTGTGCCTAAACTGCGCCAACAGAGCGTTGGAAATGTTCATTCGAACACGTTTTTGGTCTAACGTGAGCTAACGCGGCACCCAACGCGCGGACAGCTTTCTCATCTCTAAATGTTGATTTAATATGTGACAAACACATTGTTTTGACATGTTCATAACCTCTGCTATCTCTCTCACTTTAATTCGGCGGTCGTCTAGCACCATTTGGTGAACTTTGGCAATGTTTTCGTCGGTAGTTGCAGTTTTTGGACGTCCCGAAGGTTCATCGTCTCCCAAGCTCTTATGGCCACGTTTAAATTAAGCTGCCCAAAATTTCAGAGTGCTTATACACAGAATCCAACTCATCTTTGATTTTCGTAGGCGTATTGCCTTTCAAAAACAAATATTTAATGACAGCTCAATACTCGATTTTGTCCTTTTTCATAAAAACACACACATCGACTCACTCAAACGACTGTTGCACAACAACTGCGCGTCCAAAATGGCTGAAACTTTGGTGAGTAACTGTCAACAGATGAACAACGAAATTCACTAGCTTTTATTTACGACTGCTGCTATCTTCATGTTGAGGTCGGAAACTTTTCAGACCACCCTCGTATTTTTGCTCTAGTACAGTGGATATTTTCTTTATAAGCATTTAGATTGTACACTGCACTGTCACCTATTTAGATCTCTTTGTTACAATTTCCAGTTTGTAAAAGAATAACAGTTATTCGTTCGTTAAGTTGGTTAAGTCTAATACTATCTTCGTAAGAAGTCAACCGGAAACCATTTTTTTTGCATGACATGTTTCATGGTAGAAGATTAGCTAAAGATACTAAAAATAAAAGCAACCTCATGGATATAATTTAATATGGGCACACTTCATTAATTAATTTCGGTTTGACTATCTGACATCATTCAAATGGGAGGTATTAGTGTCTGATTATGTAAATTAGCAATGCCTTAAACCATCCAGAAGACATGTGCATATTGGTTCCAAGAGTGAGCATGTGTGTGTCAAAGGTGGAGGGCACAACTAGAAGGAACTGGCCAATGAGGGCGCGGATTGGCAAATGGCCGGAAGAGAGTGGTTAGCTGTCAACTGCACTTCCTGGAACCTACTCTACAGTGAGGTCGCTAATGCGCATGTCTCACCTGCTCCATATAGGCACAGGCTCTACTTTCAACCTATCATATGCACATGCATGCTTCAGGCACAAACACCATGGGGTATGCTGTGTATTTTGTGTCGCTATATAATATAACAGTATATGGATAAATAAATATGAAGAAAACTTTGTTAACTTTATCTTGGCTTCGTTCACCTGCTTTTAATAAGGAATGCAGTTTCATAGAGTACAAATGTCAAATTTTAACACTATAGTAAGTTTTTTCTGATTAAAAAAACTTTATCTTTAATTATATGTCTTTCCGATGAAATAATAGGCTGAGTTATTTAAAAGAATTTAAATAAATATTAATCACACCAAGTGTGATGCGTCCTACAATTCAGATTATATTGGCAGTTTTAATGAATGTTCACAAATGATTCAAGATTCACATAGTAACGATTTTTAATCAGGACGTGGAGATCTCTAATGTCCTAATTGATTCGGCAGGAAAATATTTATTACAAATAATTGATTGATAATTAGTCCTTTAGTATTTTTCCTAAGGCTCATTTTATTTTTGCCTTATCGGAGCAGAAAATGAAACGACCGTACAAGAAATAACCCCTCTATAACACTTTTTGAGTTAAAGCTCGCAACGCTGTGTTAATGAATTTTTTTAATAAAAATCTGTAATCTTGATATAAACTCCTTATATTTGATATCAAATAATTAATTAATATTTATTCGTGTTTCTATCTGACATGTCTTCCTTATAATGAATGTGATCTCTATGCTATGCTTGATAGTCCTAAATTTGTAAGGGGGGCAGCCAAAGACCAGAACAGACATACAGGCAGATAAGCAATGCATCCGTTTTTAAACATCTTGTATACAATACAACCTTTGATAGACTACCTGGATGTGATTAAGGGCCAGCATTATCCTCAGGATATCTTCAAAGACTAATGATTGGTTGTAGTTAGGTGAAGAAAGCGAACTGCGGTGAGCCTAACGGACAAAGGCGAAAGATCCACACCAGTGCTGCCGTAGTCTTTCTGTTTACAATTATTTTTATTGTACAATTTAAGATTTTACCTAGAATATACTAGATGGTATTAAATGATCATAGCTTACTTTCATTATAAAATCCAGGAGACATTACAAGTAAGTCTACTATTTTTTTTTAGGAATAAAACGTACTCGGGTTCGTTTTCAAGATCCCTAAAGGATTATGAATGAAAATTTTTGTGGCTTAGTATATAAAAAAATATATATTTTTTGGCTAAGTTTGCCGAAAATGTTTTTCAGCGCCTTTTAATCCACTTACAAACCTTCATAACTCGTCTAAATGTTGTCTAATATTGTAACCACCAATGTAAAACTTAATTTCTTCACTTTGAGTATATATAAGGACAGAAATTAGGCTTGATGTATTTTAAAATGAAAATAATAATGGAATCGGCGGGAGGAAGGATAAATAGATCTGGCAGTCGTGAGCGTAAAGACGATGAGAACAATGATAAATTGAGTTAGGGAGATCATTTATGTAACAGTTAAAAAGAAGGGGAGACCTACGGGTTTTAGCACCATAAGTGGTAGTTAATTGGCCTAAGCCTATAATCCTATAATTTCCTATGGATCGTTCACAAAAAATGTATTCTTTTTAAATTTTATTATAAGCATTATCCAAATGAGTGTTTGTAAGTGGAATAATTTTGTAAAATATGCATGTGCGTTTATTTGTTTCGTTAACGCCTACATTTGTCTTCTTTCGCCTAGAATCAGGAAGTATCTGATTTTATTATATTTTAGACCCCGTGCTGGTAAAGAAAAATAATTACCAGCTAGCCAATAAACAGTCATTACACATTGAAATAATTTGTGAATAAATAACGGACTGACAAATCGAAGTAGGTGAAAATATTTTCTATTCAAGAAGAAAAGTTAATTTTCGTTTTTCACACCACATTTTTTGTCTAAAAATTTCCGTTGATTTTTGTTCCTAAACACAAAAAATGGTGATAACTACTGAACGACTGGGAGGGCCCTCACCAAACTTTACAGGGACCTAGGAAAAAATAAACAATAAATCCATGGTGTGATAACATGTGATATATTTATTTATTTTCTGGTAGCACCGTATTGCTATAGCGATCAGCAATAGATGTTGCCTCTCAACCTTACATAAGGTTTTCTTAATCAGGTTGCGCTACTATTTTTTTATTACAGTAGCTAATGTTTAAGCAGCAGAAGAAAAGTATAGTTATTTCAACCGTTGAAATGGTCTGAAATTAGAACAAAATTAGAACCACAACAGAATAATACAAACAAGGACTTTTTCAACTTTTAAATAAGCTTTGTATTAATCCATAACAAAATAAATAAAAAAATGTATGATTAACCTTATTTTAAACGTAGGACAAAGACCAAATGAGAAGTATGATGTAGCGACTGCTAACTATATATGTAAATTACCCTACACTCTGGTTCATAATGTATTATAATAGAAAATGTAAATCTGTATAAACTTCTGGTAATAAATCAGAGAGAGGTCGGAAGTCGTAAAAAAGTCACACAGGATCGAGGGTGCGGCACGTAGTAGGAACAGGTAGACATACGTACTCCGACAGACGGTAATAAATCATAGAAAGGTCGGAAGTTATAGACAAGTAACTAAAAGGGAGTGACTACCTGGGTATCGTAAAACTTACTCCGGGCAATTACCTAGCCTTCCATGAGGGAGGGGGTTATCATATTTATATCAGTAAATTTCACTCTTCACTCTACTCTTTCTCTGCTGTCCTATGAGTCGACACTCTGTTCCTAGTCTCCCGAGTAACTTGAGACCAGGGGCACTTGGCCCCTGGTAGGCCCCACTCTTCATTCTTTTCTAGTTTCGACATACCGATAGCCGCTACCACCGACGGCCCTTAGCCTCACAGCCTATACCAGACCTCTGACGACTTGTACTTATTACGCTATCGATCTCTCGCCCGAACTCTTAAACTGGTCTTATTCTTTATGAACCTCTGAACCTCATCCTGAACACAGTGTCTTGTCGGGACACATTCCTAATCATATATGGAGTCAGATATTAACGCCTACATGGAACATGGTCCATGTTATTAGCTACAACAATCCGACAATTGTTGACCTCAGACAATTGTTCACCTTTTCCGACAATTGTGCACCTCCGACAATTGTTCAACCAATATCCCGACATCTGGTGACCCTCGACGTGCACAAGAGGTTTTCCCGACATCTGGTGACCCACGACGTGCACAAGAAGCTTACCCGACAATTGGTAACCTTCGACGTGAATGAGAAGCTCAACATGATCAAGACACCGCGAAAATTGGTGAACTTGATGTGAACAAGAAATCCAACAACTGGTGAACCCGCCGCGAGAAACCGCCGTGATCTCAGAAGAAGCCTTTTCTTACGATGGCCAACTCACCAGCTCCGTCCGACGAAGCATGCTGTACAACCGTACACGCCAACTCTCGGACGTGCATACCACCAGAGTTCACGAAGAAGACCCCATTCTAGCACACCGAACGAAATTCAAATCAACGTCACGGTTAATTTTCCCCGTAAGCTACCGTCAAATTTAATAGCCGACCAGTATTTTCGAAAATCCGAGTAAACCTAATCGCTACCACTTCACGAAGCAAGACATCCGATGACACCTCAACAACAATTCGCCAACGCAGGAAGACACAATACATCCACTTGGACTTCATGGGACCGTTGCCACCGCCTGCGAGGATGCGATAAAACTCACTAAGATCGACTGACTTTAGATGGCCAGAGCCTTCGAACCTCAGCGTCATAGAAGCTACACCGTAGCTGTCGCATTCTAAAAACTGGCTGGTTAACGACCGTAAAACCGTAAAACGACTATCATCTCTCCGAAGTGTCTCGAGTTCATCCACTAGCTCGAACCTGCCCGGACGCCTGCTAATCGACTTCGACAGGACACACGAAACCCCGGGGAACTACTCACTGCATAGAGACGACCCGCGACACCCGGGAGATGATACAACGACAAGACGCGGAAATCAACTCAAGACGAATCGACACCTGACCGAACAACCCTGCGAACGAGTACATCCGGATGGGCGCTACAACTGGGGGAGCCGGAAACGCGCCTGCCGCAGCCACATCGCTACCCCGGGTCTACAAGCCATCACTATACATCTGAACGAGAAGTTGGAACGCGACGGTAAATATAAAGTATACTCACTGATCAAATATAAATTAATTTTTTTTTCTCTGTTGTAGGTTGTTTCGAAAGATACGCTATAATAACTTTTATTAGGACCGAAAGTTCGCACTTGCGCATATGTTTTTTTTGTTTTTCTCGTCGTAAATGTTAACAGCAATCAATAGACCACAACAATTGTAAAATAATGTCAGTCAAACGTGTACGTAAATATGTGTATCTTAATACTTTTAACTGTTTGTAATTGTTACATTGTAATGAGCTAACTTGGTATTTAATCAAGTAAAATATTAATTCTTTTATTGTCAACCATGTGAAAGATAATTGTTTTTTGTAGTATAACATATATTTAATTGTTTATTAATAATAATTGTTCGACAAATAATTTCCTATATACACACAAGTGTAAGCATTTAAGAAAGATTGATAAAAATCTGTTTGTATCATGTACGTATTATGTAATGTAAGTCAATGTAAACAAAAAACTGTCAATAATTACCGAGTGTAGGGCAATTTGGGGGAGCTCTGTAGCGACTGCTAACTATATATGTAAATTACCCTACACTCTGGTTCATAATGTATTATAATAGAAAATGTAAATCTGTATAAACTTCTGGTAATAAATCAGAGAGAGGTCGGAAGTCGTAAAAAAGTCACACAGGATCGAGGGTGCGGCACGTAGTAGGAACAGGTAGACATACGTACTCCGACAGACGGTAATAAATCATAGAAAGGTCGGAAGTTATAGACAAGTAACTAAAAGGGAGTGACTACCTGGGTATCGTAAAACTTACTCCGGGCAATTACCTAGCCTTCCACGAGGGAGGGGGTTATCATATTTATATCAGTAAATTTCACTCTTCACTCTACTCTTTCTCTGCTGTCCTATGAGTCGACACTCTGTTCCTAGTCTCCCGAGTAACTTGAGACCAGGGGCACTTGGCCCCTGGTAGGCCCCACTCTTCATTCTTTTCTAGTTTCGACATACCGATAGCCGCTACCACCGACGGCCCTTAGCCTCACAGCCTATACCAGACCTCTGACGACTTGTACTTATTACGCTATCGATCTCTCGCCCGAACTCTTAAACTGGTCTTATTCTTTATGAACCTCTGAACCTCATCCTGAACACAGTGTCTTGTCGGGACACATTCCTAATCATATATGGAGTCAGATATTAACGCCTACATGGAACATGGTCCATGTTATTAGCTACAACAATCCGACAATTGTTGACCTCAGACAATTGTTCACCTTTTCCGACAATTGTGCACCTCCGACAATTGTTCAACCAATAACCCGACATATGATCAAACTGCATTTCTTTCCGACCGTTAACAAGCAGTAACTATCCTTAATCAACCCCTGACTGCTTCTCTCACTCTTTCCTCGGGTGTAACCCCAAGATCGAGCATTTCCCCCCTTTGTTTTAGTTGTTACACAAACAACAAACCCTATCAAAACAACAAAAACTATCTCCCTAACTCCTCTTTACCCTCACAACTTCCAAATCTATTCATCTCCCCTCTTTGCCTATATTCCCGCTTTAACCCTTTAATAATCATCCCATCACTTTCTACCCCACCGTTTGAAACATAGGTCATAACTATTGAGCAAATCCTTTCTTGTAACTTACATATCCCCAAAATTTCCTTTCGGTCAACAGGTGTTCTGAAACTATTCCATCTCTCTCGCCATCTGGTCCCCCAGCCTACTCGTCAACTTATTCTTTCCTCCCTCATTTTCCCAATTTCGACTACAATTGTGTGGTGTATGGGGGCCTCTCGGGGGGCACGTTGAAGCGAAGTTCATTCCTTTTTCAAACCATCCGTTCGCGTCATCCCCCAAAACCTTAGTCTACTCCTGGAACCCAAGATCCCTCTCTCTCTGACCTTTATACTCCTGCCCACAACACTGCAGCATACGATCGGTCCTCTCTTGCTCACTCTACAACCCTCTTGAATTCTCTACCTCCTAAAATCCGCCATACTTCATCCTTGGGAACCTACAAAGCTCTTTTATTACAAAACGTTCTCACCATCCAAAGAGACGCCTCTTCATTCACCGACGCCGATTCACTCATTCATTATTTTATATTTCTTGACTTTTATTCTTGTATTAATTATTTTTATTTGATTGTTTACTATATATAGATAAATGTTGGCTGCCAGTTTGTATCCATGATTTTTTTTTTTGTGTTAATTGCATTGTTTTGTATCTAATGTCTTACTGTACAGACTGCTGCATATTGTTGTTATTGTTTTTTTCTTTTTGATTTCTTATAGACTTGAAGCAGTTAAACAATTTTTATTTATTTTTTATATTGTATTTACTATTTTGATTTTATTTTATTTTTTTATTATGTTGTTATAGTTTAGTTTATTGGCCAGATGTGAATTTGTCATTTCAAGTTTAATGTTATTCATAGGGGGCTTGGTCGTGGAATTTTTCTATTTTATTTTATCAAATATTTGTCAATATTTAGACCAAATGGGAAACATTTTTTCGGCCTAGTACATTGACATGGACGACCCCATTACTGTAAACGTAAACTTTGAAAGATTATGTTAATATTTATTACTAATTACATTTTATATAATCTGAGGGGACCAGCACTAGTAGCCCCTTGAATAAGTAACAAGGTCAGCTGACCTGTCTGCTGTGGAGGCACACTATAGTTAATTCTAGAGCCTTCACTTATTATTGTTATCAATAAAGAAACTTGTTTTTATTGAATTGCCTTATTTGCTTCTTTATCAAATATACTTTATATTATGAACTCCTATTAGTTTTTGAAAACCTTACATTATTATAAGAAACAATGCTTAATTCGTGCATGTTATGGGGAAGCCGCTGCGATAAGCATTATTAATTAATTGGTTTAAAATATCACAATATATATATTGAGAAAAAGAGCAATAGAATATTTTTGAGGGATTAAAACTGTAAATAAGTGCAAATAGGCAGGGGGGTCCAGTAGCCCTTGGTGAAAGACAGCCGTGTCCGATGGCTGACCTACCTCGGAGGACAGTGACCTTGACCCTGCCCTTCAAGTGGCTCAGTTCATCGACCAGAATGTCCTCAGGCGACACCCTCTTCATATCTCTCTCGTCTTTAATCTGTCACCTGTACTGCTTTCCTCCACCCTTTCTTGGTCTCTTCAGACTCCATTTCAGTAGTTCGCATTGAAGATCCGGCACACTACTCATCAAATTGATTCGAAATTTAAAGACTTCGTAAATTGCGAAATAATCGGAATTTATAAGATACTTTACCTAGAGGCCAGGCGGGTGTGGATAGCGTCTATTCATTTATAATTATTAAGACCGGCCGAGGTTAATTTAATAATGTAATTGCCCTAAGCCATATTGCAGGTAGTTATGTTATCTCATTTCAATAAAGGTAGTGGCACGATCTATTGCAATCATAAAGAAGATGGAATAGTGAATTAAGAAGATAAAAAGTAAGGTGATCCAAGAAACAGAAGTGCCGGTGGAGCCGTAGTCGTGGCAGTTTTTTACATGTATTTAATTATTGTTGAGCAAATCTACTTTGTGGCTTAAACAATTTGAATTCGAGACATATATACGTTAACTTTTTTATTCGTTAACAATTTTTAAAGAGACCTTTGGTGTGTCACCCCTTGTATGTAATTTTATATTAAAATATTTTTGTTCTCGAATATTGTTTCAAGTTTTTTGCGCCACTCGATGACTTGTGATTTATATGTAATTTCGTACCACTTGATAATGACAGCGTGAGCTGCCGGAAGCACTTTATGCGTTAATTAAACGGAATTTATGGCTAAACAAATTGAAGTGGCTTTTTCGTTCATCCTTGCGAAAATTGTGAACAGCTAACATATTTACCCAAAAAGATTTTTAATAAAAGATTTTTATTTTACGTTCAATCCGGTCGATTAAACCTTTAAAACATAAAGAGACAAACAACTTGACCTAAGACAGCTTCAGCAATTACAGCCAGTGCCCAAGTCCAACGTGCAAGCAAAAACAGAAAAGTTGGTGTGCGTTATAATTATTGGCAGAGAGGAGAGAAGAAAAAGCAGAGAGATTTTAACGGTGGATGCAGATAAGAAAGAGGAACCACCTCCCACAGCCCATTGTCTGTCACCCACTGGGTGTCTCCGCTTCGTTTTGCTACACATACAATTGTATGTGTACACGCGCCAGAAGCCATCGGCCACACCATCATGGATCAGTCTCATCCTGTTTTATTTTAAGCACTTCTTCAAGAGCTCATTCTGTATATATTAAGTAATTTGTCAAATCTTCTACGGGATTGGCAGTAGATATGATATGACACCCATACACATTTCTGACGAAAAAGTAGCCATAATGAATAGCGGATCTGTGTTGGTGCTTATCGGTACCACTCTCTCACTATACCATGTTTGCTCATACCTACACTATACCATATTTCCTCCCGTTGGTACATATGTCTAATAAATCACTGCCCTTCCAGACATCACGCATTCTTTGACATGGACGGACTGTTTTATTCGCAAACATTTATCTACATCTGTTTTTTTCTCCAGTCAGCCAATTTGTGTTGTCCGAACTAAGGATGTCTTTGACAGGGTATTACAAATATACTCTGTATCTGAGAAACCTTTTCTGCAACTTTTAATTCTATATCATCTTTAAAGAACGAAATCCCAGCACGGAATTTGAACAGGAGTTGTTTATTATGAAATTCCACAAGAGGCAAACATGAAGAACCAAGCAGGGTATCGTCGACCCTAAGGTATATCCAGTTGGGATTTTCGGTTATTTAAATAATCTTTTACATGGTTAAACAGAAAGAAACATTATCATTCAGGGAGATGTTTCTAAGGAAAGAGATGTGGCATTGACTTGGCTTACTGGTGGCAGGGATGAAACTTGGCCTCGCTTTTTCTTTTCCCTGGCTCATCAGCAAATAGTTAAGCCACTAGGGTAACACCCCATAGTATGACGTAGTGAATATTGTTGATATTTCCCACTAAGTTTATAAGACAGGGAGAAAACAAGTTTCTACTGAGATATACTCGCAGCGAAGACTGCGGCCAGTTTGGAGTCCGCACGAGCCTTGGCCCCTCCCATTTTATCTGGAATATTACCTTGCCCTGGAGCTGGAACCAGTTCCTCCAGCTGCCGATAAAGCGACTTTCCGCCGCTGGAAACCTACAGCTATTTCCTTCAAGGACGGTTCTCATCTGCGGTCACAATAACAAGGAGAACTGTTTTGTATGCATTATCTAATTATGTTTTTTATGTGTCATAGATAAAAGAGTCCACTGAACTGGAAGATAGTCCACTGTAGAATTCCAACGCAGAACACATTTATTCATCGTTCATAGAAGAATAGAATTCTCATGACTGTCAACTTCACGAAAATAAGTATGAAGAAGGGGAAAGCAACGAAGAAGAAGAAATAAGAAATAGTCTAAATGATAAAAGAGGAAACATGTCAGAACAAGAACGAAGAATTGAACAAAATAAGTGGACGAAAAGTAGCGGAAGAAGATTTGTTCCTCTGCGATTGACGTTAAGAAGACCGATCGTCCGTTGGGACGATAACGATTCTATTGGTTGATTAGTTCTTCCATTTGTAATAAATAAATGGATCGGCTGGTTCACGATACCATACTACACGACTTATAAGTTTGCCTCTAAAACTTAATTCTTTTAATTTTTTAACTCACTGTTGCATTTTAATATATTCCATACTGTGCTACGTTCGGTCCTCTGTCAAATATACTTTAATTACATCTAAAAATAAAAATATATAAAATGTTTTATAATTTTGGGACATTGTCAATCTGCCTTATAGCGTGATAAATGTTCTCATTCATACCGTATTTACAATTTCCATTCACTCGCTCTTTCATACAGTATTTACAAACAGACCTCCTCAATTCACATGGTGGTCACTTCCCTCGCACGCGAAAGAGGAAGCGTAGTCTTGGGAAGTCCCCCACGCTCCTCCGTCAGCCCCCGAAGAGCGCGAGAGCCTCATACGCTCAGGACATGATTGGAGAAACTGGCCATTGCCAGGACTCCCACTGTCACATATTTATATCAGGTCAAGAGGCCACTTCCGCTTTAGTCTCCGAAGAGGACTATATGGATGTGGAACGACTGTGCTAAGAGATTAGGCTCGTTGGATAGGTTACTATAGAATTTCATGAACTTATAAGAAGTGAGTTCACGAATTCAGGTATATGAAGGGTTTTGTTGCTGACGTAATAAGGGGCATTTACTATTGTTCTCAGGACTTTTGATTGAAAGGATTGGATACGCTTGATGATCGACTTTTTTGCTGTCCCCCATAGCTCTCTTCAGTATGTCCAGATTGGCTTAAGTATAACTTTGTAGATTAGTAATTTATTTTCTATTGACAGATAGGATGTCCTTTGAAGTTGTCCAAAGCGTCTGTTTACCTCTTGTTCCATGTCAGACTTTTGTCGCGATGAAGCCCTAAATACCGTACTGTCTTGGATTCAGGAAGTGGAATGCAATTTTAAAATACTTCTGGACAGGACTGGTATATGGGAACATTTTGCTTCAATAACTTGATCCGTATTTTGGTTGCACCAATACTCGATCTCATCAAGGTGTTTTTGAAGGTTATGGGATGCTATATCGGGGTCTGGGTGTGATGACAGGACCGGAGTGTCATCTGCAAATGTAGCCAAGAAGGTATTGGGGGTAGAGGGGACATCAGTGGTGTATAGATTATAAAGGATGGGACCCAGGACAGTACCCTGTGCATCACAAATAAATGTCCCATCTTCCTCCTTCCCAAAATGCTCTCAACTCCTCTCCAAGCATCCCTCTTACAGTTCTGTGTTCCGACCCAGTGTAAAGAACCACCCCCTTCTTTGTCAACTAAATGTGTCTTTTCATACCCCTTTTTTAAGTGTTTCTTCTAAAGGGTCGATCCGGTGTTACGAATGGTGTTTTTCTGCGCCCTCTGGTACCGAACAGGTTTAGACCCCTAGATGATGGCCCATCCTGTACTTCCGAATATAAAACCAATGCGTCATCAATCAGAGTTAATTCATTTACTCCAGGTATGGGCAACCTTTGACATGTTATGGGCCAAACTTTAGTGTGCAAATACGTTCGCGGGCCGCGTTTAAAAGTAGTGCATTTTAAAGTAGTGTTCATAATTTTTAGCGATAGATATCAGTCAGCCATGAAATAATACGACAATGTTATTACAACACAATTTATTAAAATAACAAAATGAAATGAAAAAATAGGTACCTACAGCATTAAATTAAATCGTTAAATTTAGAATTGTTACAAACTACGAAAGTTAAATAGCGACACCGAAATCAATGAGACACTTGAGCTTGAATTTGGGAAACTAATTCATCGATGTTTGGATTAATTCCACTGGTACAAAGACGTAAAGAATTTTCCAAATTATCGTCAGTCAGCCTTGTACGATGTTTTGATTTATTAACTTTCATCAATGAAAAGAACTGTTCGCATTTATAAGTACTGCCAAACGCACAAATCAATCTTCTTGCAAATTTTCTAAGCTGCGGAAAATGGTCTTCTTCGAGGTATTTTTTGTAGAAATCGCACAACTCCACGTCTTCAAATTTAGATTTTAGGAGTGAGTTTTCTTGAATCTCGATCAACTCCATTTGCAAGTGTATTGGAGCATTTTGTACATTACTTTTTGTTGGAGTAGCAAATAAATTGAAACAGTCTTCCATGTGTTTGAAATCGCTAAATCTGATCGAAAATTGCTCCGACAGTAACTTGAGTTCTTCAGCATATTGAGCGTAAGCAATATTTTCATACGCAGAGAGCGTGGTGAAATGGTAACTGTTACCAGACAGCATATGTGCCTCCCACAAGCGGATTTTGTTCTGAAACGCTTTCAAATGGCTGTACAAATCATTTACTAACTGTCCTTGTTTTTGAAGTTTCAAATTTAAATCATTCAAATGGCCTGTAAGGTCGACAAGAAATGCTAAGTCACATATCCATTTTGCGTCACTCAATTCAGATAGTGGTTTATCTTTTATTTGCATAAATTCTGCTATCTCATTTCTAAGCTCGTAAAACCGTTTCAGCATTTTCCCTTTGCTTAGCCATCTGACTTCACAATAATATGTTACGTCGTCATACTCGGCTGATATTTCATCCAAAAACGCCTTGAACTGACGATGGTTAAGCCCTCGGGATCGAATAAAATTGATGGTTTTTACTACCACATTCATAACATTCTGGAGTCGAATGGACTTAGAACACAAGTTCTGTTGGTGGATAATGCAATGAAGGACTATCAAACCATCTTTTTGCACATTTAATTCAGTTGCTTTTTCATTCAAAATTCCGATGAAACCTTTACGTAAGCCGACCATAGAAGGTGCACCATCTGTGCATACTCCAACTAATTTCGACCATGGCAAGCCAAAACTTGTGAATACCTTTTGAACTTCATTAAAAATGTCCTCTCCTGTAGTGGTTCCTTTTAGCGGCTGTAAAGCAAGCAATTCCTCAGTAATAGTGAATTCTTTATCAACACCTCGAATAAATATAGCCAGTTGAGCTATGTCAGACAAATCGGTGCTCTCGTCTAATGCTATGGAAAATGATTCAATACCAGTCATACGGCCAGTCAATGTTGTTTTTATATCATTAGCCATCATTTCTATACGTCGTACAACGGTTCGTCTTGACAAACTAATTTTTTCAAATTCATTTTTCTTTTCAGGACACAAAACACTGCAAACTTCTGACATACACTCCTTGATAAATTCTCCTTCGGCAAATGGTTTCAATGACTTTGCCAATTTTGAACTAACTATAAAACTAGCTTTCACAACATTATCAAGTTGTGTTCTTTGTCTATGAAATATTTGCTGCTGTTTTTCCAAATTTGCGGTAAGTTTCTGGATTTTGTCTTTTCTTATTTGTCCTGTCAGTGAGAGCAGCGTAGGATGCTTAGTTGAGTAATGCCTCTTTATATTGAATTCTTTCATCACCGAAATGGATTCATTACACATCAAACAAATAGGCTTACCATTGTGCAAGATAAAGAAGAATTCTTCAGTCCATTTTTCTTGAAACTGGCGACCCTCTGCATCTACTTTTCGTTTCCTTCCACCAGACATCATTTTCATTTACTTATCGTTCGATAAACTTAATAAGAAAATAGGTATAATTAGTAAGCACTCAAGATGCACACAAAGTCACAAAGCAAACTTATCACCACGGTAGCTCGAATAGGACTGAACTAAGTTCCGGCCATCCACCCGCTTATATAGGCAAAATGAAGGAATGATCTAGAATCGTCTAGTGTAGAACAATACAATTGCGAAGCAATAATCCTTTGTTGCGCCGCCAGTGTGGCGGCAAACATCAATGGCTTTGAACTTTGATGTTTGCCGCCTCACTCTTTGATGATCACCGCCACTCGGCTTGCTCGCTCACTTGATTCCATGAGTATGAGTAAGTAGTGTATTTTTTTTTTTTAAATTGGGTTTTTCAAAATGTCTCGCGGGCCGGATCAAATCTTACAGCGGGCCGGATCCGGCCCGCGGGCCGGCTGTTGCCCACATACGATTTACTCCAAGGTGTTTGCCTTGTGCCCTGCTTTCAACATTTTGTAAAAAAGGTGTTTATCACTGGTCATCAACTTGTTTGACAAGCCCCTTTTGTTGACCAGGTACTTTGTCTAAAGTCAATTTAGTTATCGTGCCAAAAAGGAAATATTTATTTATTTTTATAAATAAATTTTGATATAATCCTTAATACTATGATTAACTTACCGCGTTATATTTACTTCAATTTATGGATAGATACGAGGTCTACACCTATAGCCATAGTTCGTCCATCAATCCTAGACATAGTGACTGAAGCTATATTAAATCAGCCTGTATCAACAATTTTGTAATGCTATGAACAAGGGAAAGGGTCTTGAGCAGAACTGTATACCTACCTTGTGACTTGATGGAAGTCACTGATGGTTCCATGTTATTTTTAAGTAAGCAACCGCTTCCTTCCCAGACCTCCCTCGTTCCCAGAATAGTATCCTTATTATATGTCTCATCTTTAGCAACAGACACCTCACTTGCTCATAGACATTCAAACCAGTATGTTTAACTCTGTAACTTTTAATATTTCAATTTACCAGTGTTTTGCTTGTACTTCATAATAAAGCTTTTCTTTTAAAAGAACTTCCTCTACCAAGATTATTTAACTAAATACGGAAACGACTGAAGATAAAAATATTGATCCTGAGGGCTCATTAACAATCAGTATAACTAGTAGACAAACCAAGATTCAAACTTTAAGATTGGCGAGGTCATTTAACTCATCCTGGTTAAAACGTTGAAGAATTGATGACATCACCTCATAATCACTGCCGCCTTCATTGGTATCATAAGGGTGATAAGAGGGACAAGACTTGTCCTCACAGAGCTCTGGTAGCTGGCGAAACGTTGAGATTGCCACTCCTTTGAGTAAGGGACCGGGCCTCTTGCAGAGATTATATCAGGATAAGTCGACATGCAACGGATGTTCCGATTTATTCCAACCTTAGGTAGTAAATACTAAGCAGACATACCAATCCTCGAAGTGGGTTTGGAGCCTTGTGTATGTGATTTAGAATTGCACAAAATGGAGTTAGAACTGCACATTTCGTGTTGAACTGGACGTTAAAAAAAACTTTTATGTAAAAAAAATAGAGCAGATAGAGAAAAACTGATTTCATATTTAGATTCAGCGCCTTAAATACAGTTAAAACCTGTTCTAAAATCCTAGGAACCAAAAACATTTTTTTTTTTCTTGTAGGCCTGTGTTATCGTTCATTAATACAAGCTATTTGTATATTTGCAGGTGACAGAAGCACAGCCCATATTGCCCAGTTTGTCGTACCCCGTATTCGTGTACACACCAACCTTGGAACAGCCAGAGGAAACGCCAGCCCCTCAAGTCCCGGAAGAAGGGTAAGTATCTCATTTTACTGTTTAGTGCTCTTATGTACTTTTCTATTTTCGTTGTGGCACAAGTCCCACTATTACTAACAATTACCAGTCTAAAAACACATACTGGTAAGATCAAGCCTCTAACACGTGAAAATTTGTCGAACTCGTACAGGCAAGCTCAGTTGATAAAGTCACCGGCTAGATATTGTGTCTAGATGTCCCGTTCCTGGCAGTATTTCTGTTCTTTGGCTGGTAATAATTAATTATTAATATCCATAAATACATAGTCTTTACCACATTCTTCAGGTACAACTTCGGACAGGTGCCAATTTTTCGGAAAAATACTGTTATGCCAAACGCAATTGTAATATCCCAGAACAGTCCAGGCAATGAACGCCAAAATATGACGATTAGAAAAAAAAATCATGTAGTTTTGGTACAGTTGCTGGGGAGGGGGCAGTCTCCTTTACCACATACTAAAAGTTCCAGAGGGTTGGAGGTGAGCGCGAGGGGGTGGGGGGAGGTAAAGTTAATTTTTTTCTCAAATATCCCGCAACCTCATGTACAAAATTGAAACCAATTTGGTGTACTTTAATTAATGGTCAATCAATTCGTAGTTGGCAATGAAGTAAGATGCCAATTGTTCGAAAGAGTCAATAGAAGACTGTTGCCCTTCAGACCTATGAGAGGGCATCTGTACTTAAATGAAGTATACTTGTTAAATAAAGAGAACAGTGTGTATTGTAAGATGTAAACATATTTATTATATTTCATTTATAATAATTTAAGCTTCAAATTAAGAGTAACAAACAAATGAGATATAAACATTTAAATAAGAAATAATTTGAAATTAGATGTTGTCGGGTCGTCACGAGGGGGGTGGCTAGTTACCCTAGTCCTGGTGACGAAGTGAGGGTTGATTAAGGTGTCACCTAGAAAATTGCTTCATGACGGGTCTTACTATCTGACTCCATATTTTGATAGGTATGTGCCCTGAAAATGCACTATGTTCAGGAGAAGAGGTATAGAGTAGGTAGTTTATGTGGAATGACCACGAATTCACACTCAGTATCTGAGGGTAGGCGAAAACCGTCAGAATCCCAAAGGCGAGTGTGAACTGGAGAGAGGCAGGCTGGATCACCATGGGAGACGCTACTAGGTAAAGTTTGTAGGGCCACGGCAACCGTCGTCCACGAAGGAGAGGTCTCTCCCAAGGAGGTGCTAGTTTTAGCGAGACGAAGGCAGAGAATCCCACTAGGAGAGTGTGGGGTCTGACAAGGCCGGACTAAAACATAGCGAGGTTAGGAAGAGAGGTCCAGAGGTTTTCATAAATGAGAAGGCCAAGTTTTTGAAACATCAGTGCAGCTGCAAGTTCACCAGTAGAGAGCCATCGTGAGAATGATTTACAGGCAAAAACCCGGGTCTATTTATACCCGGCTTGCATCGTTAGTACCCAATCATGTGACACGTTATTGTGGCCAATGATATCCCAGTATGCGGTGGCTCTTTGTTCCCGTAGTGACTCAGGCCTCGTCCGGGTCGTCCGGGTCTACCTGCTATGGGTAGAGAGTGAGGGTTTCCAGTCTCTAACTGGTTTGTTTGCAGCTGCGTCTTTTATTGTTTACAACATTTACGATGACTTATGGTTTGGTAATGTTATTTACATTTGTTTAAATTAATTTACAACATATATACAATAGAGTATAGGGTGATTTATCTTATGTAGTTAGCGGTCACTAAAGATGTTTTTATTTTTCTTAAATTAAAGTCTCATTTTAGCTGAAACTTTTTTTTTTACTAGAGAACCAGGACATACAAAAAACCAGGACAATACTGGCATGTTGTACTACAGAGAATTTGTTCATATTTTCAGGTTCGAGGTGTCACAGTTCCATAGCCAAGATGAAGCAGGGAGAGTAGTGTTTGGCTTCCATGGACCTGACCAGTCACGGATGGAGGCCAGGTCACTCGACGGTTCCGTCCGGGGATCATACAGCTACATAGACCCTTACGGCCATATAGTCAAGGTATATAGTCAATATAATCACAGTAAATGTATACATGTTCGGGTTATTAGCAAATGGATGTCAGTCACATAGGAAACTGTAAATTCTGGATTTTAGAAATGGTCTAGATTGTTCTGGAAAGAAATAGAGGATTCTAATTTACATTTCTTCAAAATTAAATGATGTCATTAACATCCACTTGCTTCCAAGCTTTTTTTTTTTTAAAGCACTTAAACTGGATCTTAGTTATGTTAACACAATTCTAAATTTTCCATTGCAAGTTGTAAAATATTGTATAAGAATTTATACATTCTTTTACACATTATTAATTTGAAGAAATATAAGATAGAACATCTTATGAGGGAATGACTTAAAGGTTTTCTGAAAAACCTGGTCTGATTTCATTTGAGGCAAACACATACCCACCCCCGGGATGTCCATCTATCAGCCAATGACTATAATTAATATTGGCATTCATTTTATATTGGCGAATAAAGAGTGGGAATAGGAAACAAAATTAAAACAAACATTTATTGCTTATTAATATGCTTTTTATGTGTTTTACTTGGAGTAGGTCAAAAATGAATTTAATTTGCCTGTCCATGAGCTGGTATGTTTGATATGTACTTTGGGCAAGAAAAGCTACCATTTTTGAGTACTGTGTCAAATATACTGGACCATAGACAGACACAGATGTTTGTGAATTACATTTTAATGCTCATTATGAATTTCGCTGATTTGGCTAGTGCAACATTAATTATTAAGTTTGAGTTCAGTGCTGCTACATAGAGAATGTGTTATGTGACAGATGCAGTATTGGGATGATGGGGCAGGATTCCATGTGGCTGGGAACTCTTTACCCGGAGGGCCACAGTACACTCCAGAAGTGGCAGCTGCTCGAGAGCAACACCTCAGGATTTACAAACAGACCTTGGCAGCTGCGCACAATTTGATTCCTCAGAGGTAACTAACAGCCACTTGTTCTATATGGCAGTTTGTTTGACTTTTATTTAAATTTAGCATAATGAATGAACCATAAGTATTAATAAGAACGGATTTTGTCAACTTTGTATCTGGAATAATAAATTAAATAATATGATAATTAATACCTAATGTACATTAATGTTGAATCCTCACCCCACCTGCTTTAATGTTTTAGTGACGAGAGTGCCTTTGCAGACAGTCCAGACAATGACCCTTCTGTAAGCACAAGCAAATTTGAAGATGTCTCTCAGTTCCAAAAAGAACCTCAGGACAACAGTTTATTTGAAGATGATAAAGAATCTATCTCTTTGGAAAATCCTGAGCTCCTCGGAAATCATAATATGTTTGAACAAGATGATAGGAAAGAAAAAAAGAAACCAGGAAAAGATGAAGTGGAAGGTGAAATAGATCTTGGGGAAGATGTAGGGCCAGATGACGAATTTGATCAGGAAAGTTATGAAAATGATAGATTAGAGTTGAATCATCATAAATTTTCTGGAGAAGTAGCCAATTATAGGACAGAAGAAAATGATGGTCATGATGACTTCATTATTAGATATAAACACTCCATCAAAGAAAATGACAGAGAAGAGGAGGGACACAATGAAGATGAAATAGACAGACAGGACAGTGATGAGGAATTCAATCATGATAGCTTTGAAGAACATTCTTTAGAAGAAGAGTATGAAGGACATTCTGAAGAACAGAAACATAGCAGTTCAGAAAGTCATGAAAGGGACAATGAGTGTGACGGAACTACAGAATGTAAAGGTCTTGTAAAGAAAACTGTAGAAAAACATTTACACAAAAAAGCTCTACACAAACATTATGATACTGAAACAGGAGAAAACAGAAACACAGAAATAAAACTGGAAGCTCGCCCAATAATGTTACCTGAGACTATAACAGAGAAGGTGACATCAAATGATGAATTGATAATACCCGTCGACCAATCAACTGCCAACAGCAAGACCAAATCAAAAATAGTCCCTCCGACAGTAAAAAGGAGAGCGTTCTTCTACCACTTCCAGCATACGATCCCCAAGCCAACAGAGAGGATAGAAGAGGATGTCGAGAAGGGTTTGCGGTTTGCAGCAGCCATCAGGGATCCTCCAAGTGCGGTCCATGATGCACAGATGTCCCCGTACCGCTTCTTCAGTCCATATCTGTCCCCTTGATCCTCTCGGAGAAGTCCTTCAAGTATCACATGGTGGCAATCACATCAAGCAAAAGGCTTCAAACTGATGAACAATTGATTGTAATGAACAATGAGCAATGATCCAACGATCATCGAACATCAATGCAAAATACTATTTACAATAACAGCTCAAGCTGAAATTTATTCGGACAATTTATAATAGATATTTGTAATTAGTATTTACAGATGAAACCCTATCAAATATATGTTAGTGCAATGTGGTAATTGATATTCCAGAAAAGTAGGAAGGACAGTAGAGATTTTCTACGGCTGTGAGTACACCTCAAATGTAGTTCAAATTTTTCTGTTTATATATATATAATATTCGTATAGCCCTATGATGAAATATATCAATATATTAGGTTAGAAATAGAAAGATGGAGATGTTTGTTGCACATCTAAGTGTTTCAAATGGAAGCTTGCATTTCATTAAGGTTTTTTTAATAATTAGACAATGAAATAGATGACTGTGATGTAACAAATAAACAAATATTATTTGGAGAGATCATTTTTGTTCTTTTTCATAATTTTTACTCTACAAAATGTAATTTCACTATGTTTCATGTTCAAGTACCCAATGAACTTACTGAATTCTTAATTATAAAAAAAACAATGTTCTGGTGTTCACAGAGAACTAGGAAAACACCCCCAAAATGAAAGTTGTTCTTAATGGCAAATCAACTAGTACAATTCTTCTGCTTTTCTTTTCATTACACGATTTAGATTAAAAGGTTTGGCTCTTTCCTTCAATATTATTCCCATCAATATGAGATTTGAATAGTTATTTAAATAATATTATTCATTCAAATTAAGATTGAGCTTCCTATGCGTTAAATTAGTTTTCTTTATTATTCTCTTTCTATTATCATTAGTTATGAATAAACTTGTTTTCTATTGATCTTGTACTAGTATGATTAACTACAGCATATTCATTGCCTAAATCAACTAATTTATGGTCCTAAAATATTTGTTTAGATAACATGTAATCAACTATAATATTTTAGAATTGAGATGATGGAACTAGAGAAGAATAATGACTAGGTATGAGCTGAGAACCTTCGCATACTTTTATCAATGCACCTTCCTCTTCAAGGAATGAAAGAAACCCTAATTGCAGAGGGAAAAACTATGATATGAACCACAACAAACAATTTTTTATGGCCGTATGAGCAAGGTCAAAGGAATTGTGCCAATTGACAACCTAGAAACAACTGGCAACCACCCCAAGGGATTTAGCAACCACCCCAAGGGATTTGGCAATCACCCCCAGGGATTTGGCAACCACCCCAAAATAATTGGCAAGCTCAATAGAATAACTACCGACCTCCTAGAAATAACTATCAAACCCCTCTAGAAAATTTTCCAAAACCAAATTCCCAGCAATAGATAAATAATAACCCCCAGAGGAGTTATTTTCTTTTGGAACCATTCAACTTCCATCCCCAAAATACTATGTCTATGAAGTTAGTAACATCCCAGCAATAACAGCCAAGCAATTTTCCATATGTAGGAACAACCTCAGATAGAATACGATCACTGAGATGAATGAATTAAATAGTTAGAGGAAAAATTAAAAATAGGTCTTTTTTAGATCCAGACAGAATACCAGAAGCCCAGAATATCTAGAATACTATAAAGAACCCTACTGTAGAATAACTACAAGAAGCCCCGAATATCAATATAAACACCTCTCTACCTTTAATAAAACATAATAATGGCTTGAAATGGCTACTCAACACTCGGTTGCGAAAAAGGGCATAAAACAATGAGCATTAACTTTGACGACGAACAAGACCAAATTCCATTTCATACTGAAATAGAAGAACTAGAATTACAATTAAACCAAGGACTAAACTTAATAAAAAAAAATCTATAGGCAACCCAAGCATTATTAGAAACAAGGATGAAAAAAATAGAAATAGTAGGAGAGTTTTATCCTCCAAATTTAAAATTAATTCAAAAACTAAAAAATATTGAAGTCCCCTTTATATGGAATAGAATTTATGGAAGTCAACGAAGTCTCAGAAACAATTGATCCTGACCTATTTAATGAAATTTACGAATCCAACATATAAGCCAAGGTGAAAAACATAAATTAATAAAAGTAATAAAAAAATCCCCCAAAATGACATACTGACCTGACATACTGAAGCACCCATCTCTTACAACATAAGGTAAAAACCAAAATAGACGACCCAATCTATTAAAAAAATGATAGGTACTCACAACATTTCAGAAAATACATAAAAGAGGAAATAGACAAACCGTGTAACTCCCCTTATAATTTACCCATCTGGTTAGTACCCTAGAAAATGAATGCCAGCAGAAAAGAAAAATCCAAATGGTTATAGACTAAGAAACTGAATAATAAACTGTCGGGGCGTGTCACTAGGAGGTGCCTGTTCACCTAACCTTGGCGACAAGTGCGGATTGTTCTAGTTAATAACATATCTGACTCCATGTATGCTAGGGATGTGTCCCGACAATACACTATGTTCAAAAGAAAAAGGTACAGAGGTTACATAAAAGATAATACCGGTTCAGAGTTCAAACGGGCGCGGCAGCGTAGCAGACTGAGGTCGGCAGGTGGTCGGAAGACTTGGCAGACAGCGTGACGTCTCATAGGACAGCAGGGAGAGAGAGTAGGGTTTTCTCCTTATTCCCTCACCTTTTTATATCATCTCCCCTCCCTCGCGAGAGGTGCAGTTGCTGACAGGGGCATGTTTTATGATACGTGTTGACCACTTTGCTGTATGGCCGTTGGGATAAAAGGGTGTGTTTATGGCAGGAAGGTGGCTAATTCGTGTAGGTTTATAGCCGTGCTCTTTGAGTTGCTGTCTACGACTTCCGACCTCTCTATGATTTATTACCGTCTGTCTGCCTGTTCCTACTACGTACCGCGACCCTGATTTATTCCAAAGAAGCTTACAAGATTTACATTATATTATCATACATTATGAACCAGAGTGTAGGGTAATTTACATATATAGTTAGCGGTCGCTATATAAACTATAGCAGAAAAATTCCCCTAATCAAATATTGAATATTTATTAGGAAAAGTCACAATTTTTCGGCAATAGACAGCCTCTGGTTTCCATCAAATTGAAGTAGAACATTATTCAGTTGCCAACTACACCATATTCTCCACAGGGGGGCCTCTGACCTGTTCATGTAAGGTAGAAATTATGATCTTTTTGACTGTCAGAACCAGACACTTGAAGTGAACACTGCTCTCTCTCTGCACTGGACTTGCTCTGCTCGAACCGTGGCTTTCTTATTTAACTGCATCTCTTTCCTAATCTTACTGTTTTAGTCCAGCGTTGTCAGACCCCTCACCTTCCTCTAGTGGGGTTCTCTGGCCACTTCTCACTAAAACTAGCACATCCTTGGAAGGGATCCCTTCCATGCAGTCGACGATCTCAGGAGCCCTACAAACTTTACCTTGTAGCGTCTCCCCCAATGATCCAGTCTGCCTCTTTCCGGTTCACACTCGTCTTTGGGAGTCGGACGGTTTTCGCCTACTCTCAGATACCGAGTATGAATTTGTGATCATTCCAAAACCTACAATTCCTACCCTATGCCTCTTTTCCTGAACATAGGGGTTGGGGCACATACCTATGGTCTAGATATGGAGTCATATCTAGTAGTAAGACCTGTCATGAAGCAATCATCTAAGTCCATAGCTCACTTCAATTCAACTCTCACTCCGTCACCAGGGCTAGGGGCAACTAGACCCCCTCGTGACGACCCGACACCCTTCCTTTCCAGACACCGCCACTAGTTTGTCCACACCCTTACAGCCACATAACTTTAGTCATTTAAGTTCTATTATTTTTTTTTTTTTAATTGATAAAGTTTTGAAAGAGGCTCTCGTCGATTTTGGAGATATAATTGAGAACAAAACATTTGATCATTGCATGAAGTTTTTCACGTGTAAATTTGATTATAAAGATGAGCATGAAAACCACTTATCCAAATAGAAAAATATATGGAACAATTTAAATCTGGAGAGACGGCTGAAGGAGATGAAGTTAAACCCATACCTGACTCTTTTAATATGTAAAACTATGGGCATATCTCCTTCTGACTATTTCAGTTTTAAAGATAGCTGGCTTTTAGTTTTAAAGATAGCAATTTATGGCTAAGCCTTGGACAACTGTAGAAAACTTGACTGGTCAATTAATTGTGTTCTCATGAGAGAGCATTAAAAGAAGGTACCAACAATTTTGAATTAGCTGGTGAGCCAGAGATATTTGCAATTTTGAAATTTAAAAAGGGTTGACCAAAATTAATTTGTCATTACTTTAAAAGAAGAACCATATTATCAAAAAATCCATAAAGTGGAAGGAACATGGCCCACCTCCTAAACCACCAAAAGGTGAAATATTTTCTTCCTATGTGACAAGGTCCACTGGTATGTGGACAATGGTGAAATGAACCATGTGTGCAATAATAAATCTTTATTTCAAAATATCAGTTCATTTCAAGAACTTCATGTGATTTCAAGTTACAACAGCTAACCGTGATCATGTGCCTGCTATTGGTTTTGGTGATATTGATATTAATAAACCTACCTGTATCTCTGACTTTGCCTAATGTCTGGTACGTTCCTATAAAAACCTATTTTCTGTTTTGTCTGCTCAAGATAAAAATAAAACAATAAGTTTATTTTACTCTAGAAAAATATAAATTAATAGTAGCCTATAATGTCATTCTCCCAGGACAAAAGCAACGTCATGGAGGATTGTTTAAATTAAATATTTTTAAGGAATGTCATGTCAATTCAGATTCTACTAAGTATAACATATTACATCTTTATCATGAATATTTGGCTCATCAGGACAAATAGGATGTTAAAACCCTTATTAAAATAGAGCTGAATATTAAAGTGCTGAATATATGGCAAAGCGCACAGGCTAACATTTGGCAGGAGAAGTAATTCATTCAGATGTGTGTGAACAATTTGAGAAATCATATTCAGGCTACCATTTAAATTATTATTAGGATACCATATTTAAAGATGATTTTAGCAGATACCAATTTATTTATTTTATTAAGTCTGGATTTACTCAAATGATTTTAGAAGTTTTGAAAGATGTTTCTCAAGTTTGTCATCATATCCGTAGTTTTGTGATGGGTAATGGAGGAAAATCTGACAACAAGCAAATAGGATTTAAGAATTATTAACTTTGTCCAGAAATAAATGGTTTCATTGAAAGAGAAAACCGAACTGTTATAGAAACTGTGAGAACAATGTTTAATTCTCAAAATGATTTACCACAGGGAGTATGGGCTAAATCAACAAATGGTGGAGTGCAGATCCTTAATAGATATGCTGGTGTTGACTGGTGTCGATAATTAATCATCATTTGAATAATGGTTTAATAAGAAGGCATCAATATGACATCTTAGAATAATAGGATCTGAGCGTTATGTTCATTTCCCAAAACACAAGAAGAGACAAATGGACAGAAAATCTGTTAAATGAATTTTAGTTGGATATGATTTTGGTGGATGTAGTTCTTTGAATTCACAGAGAAAACCCATCATCAGATCATGAGATGTTATTTTTAATGAAGTCCAAATTTCATCAGCTGTAACAGTTTCTTTACCCATAAGTGATCATCAAAAGGAAGACAAAGGTATAAAGGAGCACTCTTCTAACCCAGAAACTTCCCAAGGAAGTGATGAACAAGGTTCGGAACTAGAATTTCGACCATTCTATTCGAACCATTTTACAGAATTTCGAATGATGATAGTATGAATCATTTCCAGGAAGAAATAGGGAGAGTATTCCCCCAACAGAAATATCCATTGAATTCATTACTTAAGCTATGACAGAAAATTCATCAGTACCGGATAACTATCAGGAACCTATAAAATCAAGACTCTTTTACAAGGAGTCGGGCTTACTAAATCTATTCAATAAGGGAGAGTGTTGAGATATTTAAATAATAGTGTTTATTTTTAAATATATTTAATTAATCATTAAATGAATTCTTATGCATCTTTTGTTTAACATTTTTGTGTCTTTATATAATCATGAAGACTGTGAAACTACCATCAGGTTTGAAAGAACCAATTGTTTCTTATCTCCGGTGGTCATTTAGGTCTGATATAATGTTATATGTGTGTTTATAGATTCAATCATATGATTAGTAACCTCGATTGATTTTATTTGACCCAATAATACCTCAAAAATTATATGGCCATGTCATTTGGCATAAATATATATACTTTTAGAAGTATTGCATTTGATATGGTGCTCATTACCACCCAGCTTCCTAGCAGGGTAAAAAAATACTTTATTATTTATAACACAAAGCTATTTACAAACTATAGTGACACTTTAAATATTAACTTTTTCATTGTAGTAAAAACTGTAATATGTATATAATAATAATATGTAACTTTTCCTCCTTTTCCTCACAAAAACTGTTCAATGATTGCAACAAGCATGCGAGGACTGCTGTCGATGTTGTCTGATGTTGGATCTTCTGATGTTCCGAATATATATTGGTACATATTGTTAAGCATGTCCCCCATGCCGTAGATTATATCTGGCACATTGATGGTTATCGGGATGAAAGGAATAGCTTCAACAATACTGCTGAAACCACTCCAAAATATTCTGCCTTCTTCCAACCCCTTCTTTGACCTACAGATCAAATATAAAACAATCATAAATATACACTTCAAATTATTGATTTTCTATTTTCTATTTAGCACAAACAGGTTTTTAATACTCTAATCGGATTTTAACCTGATGAATACAGTGCAAAAATTGATTATGAAAGTATAGCTGAGATATTAATGCAGTTTTAACATATTACATATAACATTTTCCTTGTTTTATAAAAAAAACCCTCATATTTTCATGAAAAAGATAAATGTATGATTTATTGTTCCTAACTTTGTTTTATAAGAGTGTACTAAATACATGACTACTGTATTTCACTTACCAACTTGGTTCTCTGTCCGATGCCTGGCCAATGGAATCAAGTCTAGCAGTTAGAAGCTATGAACAAAAAAGAATTTAAATTAATGTAGAATTGAGCTGAAGTTGATCTGAACAGAGAGCATGGTGAAAACTAAGTCCGAGCAAGGACATGGTAGATGTGCTCACATCTAAGAAAATATTTTTAATCTTTGTTTGTAGGTATGCTTAGCATAATGCAGAACATTGATCTTGCTGCAATACTGTTTTTTTATAAAATTTAATTGATTAACAGTAAATGGACACAATATTAATTGTTTTGATACTGATATGACTATAATATATCTAATATAATTTTTTTAAGTTTTATTGAATTAAAATAATATAAGCTATGTTTGCAGTACCACAATTCACTTTAGCCCAAAACTGATTACATTTTCATGTGAAATATATTGCAATGATATTTTTATGATCAGATTGAATTTTATTTTAAAATGATACATTAGGTAAGTATTATATAAATTATATGAATAATTCTGTAGACAATTATGTTTGTATGAAATATTTTAAATAGACAAAATTATGCATGAAACGTTCTAAAATAAACTATTATTTTTATGAACTTTTTATAAATGACCTTTGTTTGACTCCTTGTTAATAAGAAAGTAAAGTCGTAGCAAAGACAGAATATCGTTATACAACATTTCTCCTAGCTTATAAATGCCTTCTCCGCGATCTTTCTTGATCATCTGAAAGGCCAATTCTGGAATATCTGTGAACAGGACTCTCTTCTGATCTTCAGCAGTCAAAGTCTGATATTATCTTGCAATAAGCTCTTGCATTGTTGTGTCCTCTGGGGAGAAGTGGCCCCAAAGCACCGAAAGTTGTAGTGTTTGAAAAAGCACACATCTGTTGTCCCTTGTATCTGCAAACCTCAGATTCTTCTCAAGAATCTACCTGGTTCTGGACATACCATAAAAATATTTCTTCAAAAGCATTTTGGAGTTTACATCTTCAGACAGAACAACCACATGGATCACTTTGCTCTCGTAGATAGAGATTCATAATTTTGAAACAAAAAAAGACTTTTAAATTTAGTAATTTATGTTTGTAGCCAATTCAGAAAAAGTTCAGTAATTAAATTATTATATGGAACCAAAGAAAGGTCTTTAAACAAAAAGAAAGAAAATTAAGTTAAATTTAATTAGTAGGCTCCTCTTCAAATAGGAGTTTTAACTTAACAATAAGGTTTTCATGGAGAATTTTTGGTATTTTATTATTATATATTAATTTGAAAATACTTTCCCAGTCATGTTTATTTTTAGAAAAAAAATTGTAACTAGTTAATGTAGCTAACCAATGGGAACTAGTTGCTTAACTGACTGATAGGTATGAAATTTGAAGATGGAAGTGGTAAGGCCACAAATTAGTCCCCTGACTAATAATGAGGCTCACACCTTGAGAGCAATTAGCTAGTTTTGCCATGTTTGTCAAAGTTAAATTCCAACATACCTCTCTCTCAGTAAACATTTTTTCCACTAATATATAGTTTTCTTAAAGTTGGGCGATAGTGTGGGTGCCTAACATTAATGCTTGATAATCCTCACAACTTATAGAGCAAATTGGTTATTTCCTCATTTATGCAACTGTGTGAACCCTCTCCTCCTCCAGAAAACTTACTTATGAAAGAGCCGGGGATCAAGCACCATCACACCTCCGTAGTCAATAGGTGGTACCTATTGACTATATATGGTAATACTAACCATTAGTCGACAAATATGAAGGTTTATAAATTGAGGTAAAATCAAGTGAATTGAGAATTTGAAACATTTATACAATGTTAAACTGTATATGAAACTGCTTCTTGTTTAAGGGCATCAAATCTCTAGAGGGGAAGTCAATTATTCCCTTCCACAGATAGCCATGAGTGGCTCTCAGTAGCTTAGCCCTTCTTTACTTCACCAAATTTGAGGACCAATTTACAAAATGAATAATGTAAATTGATTAAAAATACAAACTAACAATACAAATGTGTAACCTATTGCTAAAATTAATTTACCATTGCAGGACATTATTAAAATGATATTTGCATGAGCAAGAACCTCAAGAGGCAGTGAATGCTATAGTAATATTCACCTCTCTCAATGTAGTTATGTCTCAGACATATCAGACAGGTGTATAACAGTGGAACTAGCAGTGCATCTGAAGTCAATAATGTGTGTTTTTGTAAGTATTTGTGTAATGTCTTGTTTCATATATATATATATCTAATATCATAGGCCAAATATCTCAAATTTTACTCCATATATGCCTAGTGTGATTATAAAAATGAATTGTGTATCGTCCATTTTTTTCTAATGATAACGTCAATTTTCATCCAATAATGGTTTTGAGAAGTTCAAGTTTTTTTTTAATACACCAAATTACTCAATCGTTAATGTAAACCTCAGGTTAGAGGGCCATGCCTGTTCGTCAGATTAGTTGATTTGCACTGTCGTGTGTGGAGTTTTGTTATAAGAATTTGTTTTTTCGTATCTTTGAGCATGATTATTTTGTGTTTGAATTGTTAGCTGCAAATGTCGTGAGAAGAGGGGGTAATGAAGGATTAACGCGTTACCCTGCGGCACACGTGCCATTTTTCTAGCACTATGAGCACATGACATCCAAGTTTTATAGTGTTTTGGATAAAACAGCGGACAAACCATTTGTTTATTTAGAGAGTTGTTTCGAAGCGTTGACCCGGTAGCAGAGGCCTCTTGCTTTAACCGCCCCCGGGAAGACCGGAAGAAAATGGCATACAGATGGTCGGAAGTACAAAAGATAAGGACTCACCTCAAGAGCCATCCTGAGAACACTGAGTAGTGCAGCCGACGCTCGGACCGGTCCTCAGGCGGCAGGTCCTCTGGGGCACGAGGCCACTGGGGCAACGTGCTAGCTTCATTATTCAAATACTTGTTTTTTTTAATCAGTTCTAAGTAACCCCTTTTGGAATCTGTTATGATAATCGAGCCACCTCATGCAGCGAAAGAATAATTCAATTCATATATTAACCGGATAAACTCCACGCTCTCGAAAAAATGTTCCACATCAAATAATCATAAAAGGCAAAAACAACATTGGGCTTAATGTTTCTCCTTGGGCCATCAAATTTTCTCGCTATTTCACCTTCCGGATCCAGGAAAAAATAAGTTCTTCTGTAGATATATTTTAAAATTATCACCATTTCACTGCGTACCCATAAATGAAAAAAAAAAATGTTCACAGTTATGAGTGTTTTATCATGTCTTTTGAGATAGATCAAAATAGATAACAAGGTTGTTTTTTTTTATGTGTAAACATTTACTCAATCACTCAAAAATTTAATATTAAGTAATTTCATTCGAAATTAAGTAGCAGCTAAATTCGATTGACCTTCTGTTGAAATAAAGGACCACGAATTTCGTAACTCACAAGTAATACTTTCAGAATTACAAGCTTACACTACACCAATAAGAGCCTTATCCCTGTCTTTTCTAGAAATAATGGAAGATTTATCAATCATGCTACATACCACGGCTTTTATGATATTAGATATGATTTGAAAGGTAACTAAAACAAATGCTTTGCAAATTTGAGATATTTATTTAATAATGATAATGGAAATATAATCTTGCTAGACAATGAAAATTTCATTATTCACTGTAGGCATCAGACAATAACTATTAAATGGGACAGTACATATTGGTGAGATGAAAAAGATGATAGCTTAGAACGATGACATAGAGCCAATCATGTCTACAAAAAAGGCAGTGTGCAATAAATTAACAAAGATTTTATATTTTTTTACGTTTTTACAATGAAATATTTAGCTATTTACAAAGCATAGATCAGCAACAAGCTGCCTAAAACACATATAACATACATATAATAAGGATTATGTTTCTGCGACCACCAGGAGCTAAAAGTATAAATTATTACAATTCTATTATCGTTGTTAATACATACTACTTTATCTTCAAACAACTTTTTAGTAGTGCTAAGATGCACTCATAATTGGCGGTAATCACTGAAAATTGACAGCTGGATGAGAAATAATATTATAAACATAAAAAAAATAAAAACGTGAGTTGGACCTTTTCTTAGTTCCGGGTAATACTAACAGGGAGGAAGACAGTAATGACCTTTTGCCATTGGGAATATGTGCTGTTGCGAGGACCGATGACAGAATCACAAAACACTTTACGAAGGTTAAATACAATGGCTCGTGGTGGTGGCAGCTACAGGGGCGAAGGTCCTGCACAGAGCTAATGTGGAAAATAGAGAGACATTTCCCAGACTAGCTGCGTGCGCTTCTTTCCGTGATGTGTTGGGCTCATCATGAATACAGTCATTCGCTAGAAGTGGTCGTGGTCTCAGGGGCTCCGTTATCCGTTGTCATTAAGTCAGTGGTGGTCTCCTGTGCAGGCTCTATTGTAGTGGTTGGTGGAGCGGGCGTGGAGGATGGAAATGAAGTGGAAGAAGGGGACGTGGTAGACGAAGAGACAGAGTGGAAGACAACAGTGGAGTTGTTACGTTGGACCTTGAGAACCTCCAGTGGGTTGAAGACCGAGTAGTAGTTCTGTACGTTTTGGACAATCCCCTCTAGGAAGCCAGGGAGGCTGTAGACAGTTCTTGCAGGGAGGATGGTAGTCCTTTGGTTTGGCAGCTTCACTAACACCGGAACTTCAGGGCCCACCGTCAACAGCTGGTACATCGGCATTTGCTCACCTACTTCCTGTGGTTGCTGCTGGGGGACCTGGTGAGGTACTTGTTGGAGAACTTGCTGGGGGACCTGGTGAGGTACTTGTTGGAGAACTTGCTGGGGGACCTGCTGAGGTACTTGTTGGAGAACTTGCTGGGTGACCTGCTGAGGGGCTTGCTGGGGGACCTGTTGAGGTACTTGTTGGAGAACTTGCTGGGGGACCTGCTGTGGCATTGCATAGTGGTATCGTATTAACGGGTACCCGTTGTACTGCACGTTCTGCTGGTAGCTGTTCTGATAAGACTGATGGTAACGGAACCCTTGGTCATCTGGGTACTCCTGTGTCTTCTCAGTTTCTGGCCAATAGCTATAACCAAATAAACATATAAATTGTTTTACAGACTATTGTAGAAGGTAAAGTACATCTATAAAATAACTAGTGTGTGATCATACCTAGTAAAAAAATTAGCCTGATCTTGTTATAACTACGTACGTAGTATCCTTGAATATGTTTGAACCTGTACGATAAGCAGGAACACTTTATGGCGTTCAGTTAATTGTTAGTCATCATTTAGCTTAGCTGTATTTTCTGCAGGCTCAAAACAATGCTAAGTTTAAAAGTTGAATGTATCGATTTAAAAATTTTACTGAAATGCGCAAACGCCAAAAGAATTTTATTTCTTTTCAAATGCTTACTATAACCTATGGGAATGATTGCACGTCTCGTGCGCTTGTGTTTGAATGGAGCAAAAGTTTCAGCGAGGAGATTCGAAGATGATAACGCCTTGGGTGACCTTGGACTCAATATCAAGGGTGAAATTTGGTAGAATGGTTCATTATAATGAATTTACAAAAAAATATGAGAAAATGAGTTTGAAAGAAACAGAAGGCATACATATGTAAGTTTCACATCAGCACTTGTAGAGAAAGTACAACAGAGGATAAATGGAGGCAGCACACAGCCAATATACAGAAAGTGGGATGCAGAAGAACCGAATAAATCAGGGACTACCAAATGTCTCGGTTAGAGATCACAATGGTGATGGTTCCATCTTTCTGACGCAGATGCCCTAATTTTCAAGGACCACTCCTCTGGCCGTGCTACCTCCGCTGATGCTTTTGAGAATTGAGACATGTACACCTCTGTAGAACTGCTACTGTGAATATATATATTTATATAAGTTAAGTCCGGGCACCGCTAGTGTCTAGCCTTAATCCCCAAACTTCGAGATCCATACATGTATACATCCCGAACATATGTATAAAGGATTATCGGATTGAATAAAGCAGTCTTGTGACAACTTTCTAACTGTTTTATTACCAACCTTTCTCCTTTTTTTGAGTTTTTCGTTCGATAAACATTAACTTATATATGTATGTATATACTTACCCCCTCTGTTGCTGGTAGTAGTAGTAAGGATATCTATCCTGTGGCTGGAAGTAGAAGGAGCAGAGGCTGCTGCCGAAGGAACAAACCTGCGCAAACATCGATAAAGGTTAGTTCTCTATGTCAGACCAGTGAATCAACGACTTCACCATTCTTATTTTTATTTCAACAACCACGATCTATTTTTACATATGTGTAATTGCTTTCTATAGATTAATAATTTGATAAATCAATAATCTAGTTTACCCACCCAATTTTTATTGGGGCACAAGCGCTTTTGAATATTTTAAACGATTGTTGTCAAGTGCTGTAACGTACCAATAACAATTGACACATTACAAAATGTGATAGATGGTAGATAATTCAACCCCAAAATATAATAAATTATTATGAATATATATATTATTATTGTTAGGTAGACCATAATTGTTAAAATATATAAATCACATTAAAGTACGTAATATAAACCACCACATAAATTCCATTAAAGTATCAAGAGTCTGGTGGTATTATAAGTTGAAAATCTTGTTACTTATTAAAACTATTGAATTCATTTATATTATATTACTAAATATCTGATGAATGCGACCTACTAAATTTCACAAAATAAAGAATGTATTAAAAATTAATATTAGGTGTGGGTTACAGGAGGTGTGCATTGTTTCGAAGCTTTTACTAAATCTATCTAAGAGAGGTTGAAGCCTGAACATTGCCGATTTTTTGTATCATTTAACCTAAAAGAATCTATGTTTATTTATATGCTAACATTAGTTTATTAGTAATTTATCTTTTACGGTGTAACTTGTGGTGCATCTCAGTGTTCTATCTCTTCCAAGGGTTGACAGAATTGACTCGTCTTTGTCGAATATGTTCTTTGCAAAAAAATGTAAATATTATATAAATGAACATATATTTAAGATTAACTTTAAATGTAAATTATGAAATGTATTTCATTAGAAATATTCTTATTGGTTACATCAACTTAAGGAAAAAATAGTTTGAAAAAGTATAAAGTTGGGCTTTGGGCTTTAGGGAACGATGCTTTGGGCCGGGGCTTAAGCTCAGAGAGTGTTGAGGTCACGTCTGTACGAGACCCTTGGAACTTGAAGATTTGGTAGCGTTGGCCTAATAGCTTATTAGTGCCAACTTGGACGAATATTACGCACGGATCTTTCTGTTGGCATCGCTGCACTTGCTGCATCTTTCATTTCTCCTCGACTGGCTGAGAACGTCAATAAACCTTTTTTCCTTCATTCACTCGACATTGTTTAAGCCTTATTAATTTATCATTGCAGCTATTTATAATAGGAGAAATTACAATTTTTAGAATTAAAGGAGTAATTACCTAGCTAAATTTTAATTTCATACCCAGAGGTTTACAGTTATTTTAAAATGATTTCGTTGTAATTTTTTTTTATAAACACTCGTTGGAATAGTAAATTTTATTTAGAATTATTCTGATGAGGCTTAGTATTAAACTTTTCCATTGTGTATAATTTTTTTTTATAAAGTTTACTTATTTATAGTTCGTTTAACATAAGTTATATTTTTTCTTCAGCACATTTGTGTGCCAGAGAACCCGCCGTAATTTGAGTTGTCACTAAGAGGATTTTGTAACGCTTTACGGATAACTCAGCGTAAACACTGCCAACCTTTTGTTACACCATGGATTTTTTACACTCTCCATAGTCTAATATATGTTAGCTGGATCGGGTAGTTAATCTGTGAGATGTAACTAATACATAGCTAATAATCCATAGCTATCATTGCGAGAAATCTCCTAATGATATTACCCAACGTATTCTATATTAGTGATTGATGAGTATGGGAGCACCTTGGAACGTTTTGAGGCCGACATGACGTGATGATTCTTTTCTAATTAATCAGAAAAGAAATGATTATGAACTTTTTGATTTTATGATTTTTTTTTCCTTTTCATTGTTCCCTTTCAGTTGTCAGAAAAGTTATACTATTGACTGGAATTAAACAGGCCGTTTCTATCGTTCGCTCTCATCATGGCACCATCTTAATAATTATAAATTAAATGATAACTAATATAATAAAATGAATTTATTGCGTCATTTCTATAATTGCTTTTGAAAACGGTTCATGTGAATAAATTTGAAATTCTTTTGTCATTAAAATCTAGTTGGAATATAGGTTAAAAATGATGGGTTAAACCGTATTGATCGCTAGCCAAGACGACAAAGAGGAAAGAGTACGTCCTTTGATATTTCGATTGGAATGATAGCCTTGACCCTTGGTGGAAAGTTGGGCATGGTTAGGGAGACATTAGACATTTGGGGTGAGGAGGTGTGAGCCCGAAATGCCAAGGACATTGGGTGTGTACGGGATGACTAACCAGAACCAGAAGATGGATGTCTGTGCCAGATATCGGGGCTGAGTAACGGGATCAAGTCTTCCCTCGCCAGAGGACACCGTCTCTAATTTACAATCATTAGTATCTAGCAGTTAAGTCCTATTTACTTGCAACTAGATACAAGTTACTAGCCACTTCATATAAATGAGTCAAATGGTTTCTGAATAAAAACATCAATCGTGTATTTTTAAATAAATTTAATATAAACATTAGCCAGCTTAGTAGTCTGTGCCCTCATTGTCTTCTCAGAATGTAAATTTTTAACTTTATTCACGATTTTTGTTTTTATGTTTTTCAATTAATTGTTAACCAATTAAAGGGAATTTGATAGATAACAAATTATGTTTTTACTACTGATTTTCTGACAATTGTGAATATTAGTAGTTATATTATGAAATATGATTTTAAAATAATATTACTATACTAGGTGTTGTATAAAACAATTTCGTAGTTATAATAATAACAATAATAACTCTCTATAATCTCTATTAGGAGTTTTACTACTCTTGATAAAAAAAATTTTTATTTTACTTTTTTCAAGACAAAAAATTGTATTTTTTGAAATGTGCATTAAAATAATGAATCACATAGGCAAAAGAAATAACATCTGTGGATTATTTATCTTATGGAAGACTAGTCACTTTCTTAAAAACCAATTAGATGATTTTGAAAAAGCTACTGGTTATTTTTGACCGAATATTCCTTTTACTGATAATTTTCACTTAAAATAATATTTTTCATTGAAAATCGCTTTTTAGAAGAGAAAAAAAAATATAATAAAAAAATTTCTAAAATATGTCCTAAAAAAATCTATATGAAAGGCATACATTACCCCAATTTCTGTTGCTCATTTCCAAAAGATTATTTGTTTTGGAATTAAGTTATGTCATGGTCTGAAAAAATTATAACATAACCTCAACCAGCTTGTGGGTGGGTAGCGACTTGAGCAATTTTAAAAGTGAGTGGAACCGAACGCCATTTTTTATTCTGGTTATTCTTTATCAACCTGAGAGCATATCTTGGACCTGACAATTTATTCAAATAAATTTTGTGGTTATTTGACGATCAAGTTGGCACATAAAATTCAAACTGAGTCATGATTACTATATTTCCGTAGTTGGAATTAGTCAGTGAATAATGTCCGTGAAGCAGGCTCCCTTGGTTAAAACCTCGACAATCTGCAACACTTTGTGATCCTCTATTAAAGGTAATTGTCCGTCTGTATGTTTATTTGTTCTACGATAATGGTTGTGTAATGTATTTAATTGTATATTCACAAAATTTGGAAAACCGACAGAGGATATGTGTCCTGGTTATTAGTATAACCCTAGTTCCCAGTAATAGTAGTTTCCATGGTAGGCTTATGGTAGACCATTAGCAAAATTATACTTATTTTTGAGATTCCTCAGGTTTATTTATGATTTGTTGTTATTTCTATTCCCCCATGGTTCACTGACCAAAGGCGGCAATATAAAAAGTAGATTTAAAGATATAACAAAATGTACAGTTTTGGGAGGCAACAATCGAATTGTATATATTATTTTCTTTGAATCTCAAATAACACTACAGTTTTGGTTCATTTTTGATAGACGTTGTTCAGCCAGTTCAATGTCATTTGATTTTGTATGCTAGTGTTTAGACATTCACATTACTTTCACAGGTTCACAAGTTAATATGGCGAGATTAACATAAAGTAAATACAGCAATAATTAGCCAAATACCCTGGCACAATCGGGCCCTGTCATATGTACCTAGTCGGGGGGTACAGTAGGTCGTTGACTCGAACAGGCTAGCTAAGTGGTAGGACTCTTGAAGCACATATTCGAAGAGTCCTGCCAGTATACTTTTTCTGTGGCTGATAGTATAGTATAAGAACTGGCTAATGACAGTAGGGTATATAGTAGAACTAAATCAGACAATCTAGAGGGATATGGGCCTCAGCTGTAGGCTGGATACAACCGAAAAAGGCTACCTGGCCAGGGAGGAAGGTACAAGTTCAAGGTTCAGTTTTTTGTGGTGGTTCCAGCGTACATTAAAGCCATCCTTTGCCTCGTCGTCTGGGTACGCTTCTCCACCATCGGCGCCGCGGAAGTCGCCTGTGTCTATAAGGTAAGGCCATAGGGAGACGATCTGGCTCCTCCGAGAGGAACCAAGAGCTTTTATAGATTGGCGGAGGACAGAAGTATTTCTGCTTATCTCACTAAAGAGCGCTTGTTCGATAACATCATCATGCTTGTCTTCCCCCGAGCAACGGAACTTCTATTTAAATGAAGAACACATCGCATAGTGAACTAAACCACCACAGCATTGTGGACAAACTCCTTCATTAGGACATTTGACCTGAGCAACATATATTAGCAACTAAATTGTATCTTTGAAATATAAATGTAAAGAAACGCTATGGATGTAGAATAAATAGAGATGTCTGAGGGTCTTCAATATTCATTGAACCATGGTGAAAATACTAGTTCGCATGTTTTTTTTTTATCAAAACACTTAATTTTAGTCACTGATAATGACTTTTTCAAAGAATAGAAAATATTGTAAATCACATAATATAAATAAAAAAATTCAAATCATGTCTTTTTCATCGCATACTTCAGCCTTCAACATTTTATCATTACAAATATTTCACCTTTTATAAAGTTGCTTTTATCTATAGCATCTATGGGGCATCCAAAATATCTTTGCAAAACACGAGGCTAATAAAAAAAAGGGTGGTTGAGTTAATGTAGCAACGACGATGTTAATGACCTGAGTTTATAGTTTAAAAAAACAAAAACATTTTACTAATTAGGAAGTCGATACCCTTCTAAAAATAATATAAGTATATTATTACTAATATAAGAGCTGATTCATCTTATTATTTTTCTAACTATATTTAAATCGTGCCAACAATAATTCGGTAAATTTTTGGCCAAAGCGTTGAAATAAATGGATGCACCTGTGCCACTGTAATACTGTAGCTATACTCGTATGTTTGTAGCTGTCTGAAAGTTAGGCCACCTTGTTTTGGCTATTGGGATCGTAAGCAAGTTGTTAAAGGTATTTTACTGTCAACTGCGGTGTTGTTGTCACAGGTAGGGTTAAGGCCTCATCAAATGTCACAAATTTAGCTTCTTTGTCAGCACCACCTCCCTTAGCCCAGTCCTCCGTGCATTATTAGTTCCAATAATCAGCAAACTTATTCACTTATGTACATTCGGGTCTAAGACAATTTTCATTTTCCATTCCTAGGATGTACTTTTCAAAATATATTCCGAGGATTTCATTTTGGCCTGTTTGTTCCAACTGTCTTCTAATACAGTCAGTATTTATATTGTCTTATTTATTTTATAATTTTTATTGTCAATCAGTTAATACTTTATTGTTTAACGATACTTATGATGACTTAATCATCTACCGGGAAGTCGTTAATAGTTCATTGCACCTTTAGTGGTGTATATTCTTTTGTTAGCTCCGTAGTAGTAGTAACAGTTATGTTAGCTGAGAGGCAGGCAGCTTCATACGAATGAAGGAGTTATTGACATATAATCAGGATTAATGGTTATGTAAATATAAGTAACAGTATTTATTAAACGTGAAACGTTAACATTAAAAAACTGAAAAATAAAGTTAAAATTATATAGAGATAAATATCTGTAGAATATGTTGAGTGGTATTCTCTGACATATCCACTGGGCTGTCATTATTCCTCTGTCTTCTACGATAGGCTCTTTAAAAATGACTCAATCCAGCTGAAGTTTTAATTGTGTATTCTGGAACAGCCTCATTTATGACTTATGTGTTTATATTATGTTACAGTAGGGGGGAGGGAGTCGGAAGAAGAAGAAACAAACCTGAAAACAATTCCGTACCTTAACCTTTTTCAAATGAACAGATTGTAAAATTAAAGTGTGCTTTGTCTTCACGATTAGGAAGGGCTCATAAAAGGTGGAAATAAAAGAAAAATTCAAAGATATGGAGCTGCATAAGGTTCTATTAATAATATTGACTACAATCAAACAAACGATAAATGCTACTAGCTGATGTAACCTCGTCTCTTTTTCGAGTATTTAATTAATTTAATGGATTTAATTAATTAATAACATAAAATTATTAGTATAATCACAGATTTTGACATCTTTATTATACATGCTGAGAGTGGTCACCTGGATAAAGGCTGACCTTCGGCTGAAAGCGCACTTATCATAAGATTGTTAAAAAAAGGAATCAATTTTGAAAATATACTTGACAGATCATAGTTTTTGCTCAAACGTGGTCCAGTCAAAACCAATTTTCATAACTACCCAGTGCGTTAATCTCCTTGTCATAATTTCACCATTGGTCAACGGTTTTATCCTAAACTAAATAGTATTTTTTTTTAACTTTATTCAATAATGACTTTAAAAACAATATCAAAATATGGTTGAGTTGGCGGGTGCTTCTTCAGTTAATTAAATACTTTTAAAAATATTTAAAACACCATTGGATCATAATTTTCATGGATAATAATTTATTTTGTTGAACACCTTCAAATTTTATTGGGCAAGCGGCTTTAAACTGCCCTCGACTATTTAGCGGGGTGAGAATCCAAACTTGCAAAGCTGTGATTCGAGCAAACTTAAATGTAAGCGAAAAGGACGGTCAACAGGCCTTATCTGGGGTGTTACACATAACTTTTAAATTTCAGTTGGGTTGAAGTTATTTTTACGACCACTAGATCACGAAGACAGACTATTGGCGCGTACCAATTTGAAAGTATAAGCTCTCTCTTCCCAGAGGGTGAGACGGTGGCCTAAAAGAGCTAAGGACAGACAATACTCACAATGAGCAGGAGGAGCGGTGTCGTATGTGACATGGCTGAGCAGAGCTGGAGAAGCGACTGACCGGGGACTCAACCCTCCCTCCCACCTGCCTTCGGGCCGACTATCGATACATCGAGGATGTCCGCCCTTGGGAATTGGTGGTGAGGAGGAGGATGACCGTGGGTATAGATGCAGACATGCACATGTGCATAAATACATTGATACAGACAGACAGACATAGAGCCAAACAGGCTCAGGTCACTACCTGTAACCCGAGATATCTAGGCCAGGCTGTCGTAACAGTCCTCCCCCGCTAAACAATACTGTTTACCAAACATCGCTACCTCAGACATCTGAAGCCAACCTCACCTGTAATGTTGCAGGCATATTCGTAGGGAACATATTTCTAGTTCGCCAATCATTTTGCAAATGCGTACTACTTTTTTTCACAGGCTACCTTTTCCGAGAACAGTCGAGTGCACAAACATTGGTGTATGTACACGTAATTATTCGGTAATTGCGATTCTATTGACAATGGGTCGGTGACCGGGCCTTTTTATTCCAAACTCATATAATATTGTATCAATGACATTGCAATAATGAAAATAATCATCAATCAGATATAAAATAAAAATAGTAGCTACAGACAGCGGCCAATTGATGGCATGCTCCGGACCACTTTAATCAGCCAAAGGATTTGTTCAACAGGTCACTACTTGTCCATCATACAATAATTTTCATAAGGGATCTTTCCTCTTCTATATTTTAAGCTTTCTCCAGCCATTTATCTCTGTTCATTTTTAACCAGCTGGCTTTCTTTGATAAGTTTCCGAAACACATAATTTAAATAATAACACCTTATTTAAATAATAAAATATTAATTTTCTCCATTCATTTTCTAATTTTATCATCTGAATCTGCTTCAATCCCTGCAGCTATCTCCTAAGGATTGTTTTCTTTGGGGGGGGGGGGCTGTGTGTGGTCTAATCAGCATTGCCAGGGAAATGGAAAAGCTCTTTTAATAAGGTATTGCCAATCCGCTCAAAGAAATTAAATTGAAGGTATAGAGGTAACAGCATACAACCCAGTATTTTTCATCAGCAACCCCAATAAACCTCATTCTGTATGATTTTTATTCACATCAATACGTCATTATTTTATGTCACACCATATTCAAAATCTTTTGACGCTGTAATCTACAAAAACTGATGTCTGCTTCCTCCTTCTAACAGATTTATGCTTGTGCTAAATTTGATGGAATTGATTTTAAGTTTCTGTGCTGTTTATTATAATATTTCCCTAATATTACCTGGGAGAGCTTCTCTACTTGTCTACTTGTAAAGACAAGCGTCGCTCAGTTCTAATGATGTGCTTTTCAACTGGATGAAATTATTTGCACGTTAAGTATTCAATTAGTAATAATAATCCTATGCCTTATTGTCCTGGGACTATGACCATGTATAGTTTTTGTGTAGTGTTTATAGTACATACTGTGTATCTTGGGGTGACTGATTATACCTCCCCCCTCATCTTGAAACAATTTACTTGGAACTCTCCAAATATGGAGACAAATTGCAAAGTTTTAATTATAAAATAGTTATTAATTAATACAAAAAAAATCTGTCTTATTGAGTAGGTTATAAAATTAAAGATCTTGACGTCTTTTTTTATAATATGTATTATGGGTTTGGACTATAATTAAAAAAAGCTATTTGTGTTTATTGACTCCAATTTTACACAAAAATATGACATACTCCACGATGCAGAAATACTAGTAATAAAAAACATCCCATTAAAATTAATAACCGATCATCATTAGTAATTCAAGGGATTCAATTTTTCCTGAGTAGGGTATGAAATGAAGACCTTTATTAGGTTGAAGGATGGATTATTGCTTTATGTATTGTTGGTGACTATTTTAATTTTCTATGGCAGTACGGTGACATTTTACTGATTGGTTTTGGTACATTTATTGTTTATGTGATTAGCAAATATGAGGGAACTGTCTAAAATTAAATCCAGTAATATTACCAAGAAAGTTCAGAATCGTTTCGGGATTTAATCAAAAATTACAAAATCGTGAGTGGTATCAAATTACAAAATATTTCATGCTGAAACATAATATGATATTGGTTTTTAAAAATGGCCTTATTAGGGTTTGTTATATACATAGATAACGATTTTGCTCACAATAAAAATTAAAATGATACATACTTATTTACCGAGTCCAGAAATATGTTTAGACTCCATATTTATTGTACTGCTAATTTCATTTGTAAATGATGGAATTAACAGTAAGGCAACCTAAACAAATACTTACATAATAAAAACGATACATATAAACAAAATTAATTAAGTGAATATTAAATTTAATTAAGTTATTTTCATTCTAACAATATGTTTTGTACATTTCTGGATGTATCTTTTGAGGGTCTACTTATTTTAATTGCTTATTTCTCTTATTAATGGGTATTCAGTAATGGAAGTTTGAAAAAATAGATTCTCTACCTGAGAGTATGCATACTTGTGGAGTTGTAGGTCTGCTAACAACTAGTTAGTTAGATGATAGTTGTTAGGTATCCTTACACTTATGTTCTGTACCACTTCAAATTTTCTGAAATTTGAGGCTCAAGCGTAACTTTAAACCGGTGCAATATGAGCCAATGTAGGATGGATTATTGCTTTATGTATTGTTGGTGACTATTTTAATTTTCTTTGGCAGTACGGTGACATGATGTCTTACACATGATGGGTTTAGGGAATACCATTGCTTCTGTTTTAAGTGTGCAAGATTTAATCAATAATTAAAAAATCGTGAGTGGTATCAAATTACAAAAAATTTCATGCTGAAACATAATATGATATTGGTTTTTAAAAATCAAAGGAAATAAGAAAACGAAAGCCAAAAAGCTGAAATTTTTTTCAGCATCGAAAAACACAAATTTTTAGCTTTCAGTTACAATTAAAATTTCACATTAAACAAAATCAGGAATTTGAAAAAGGTATATAATAAATAGGTTTATTTCATCTTGATCTTCATAGAAATCAAAACTCTTCTTCACCGGGGTCATCAAGTAGTTTTCTTTTGTGATAGTCCTAGATTATGTTTAATAGAGTTTTTCCAAATGTTATCATGTTACATTTTCCATCTGTGCCTGAAACTATGACGTCTTGCATTTGTTTCTTCAAATGTCTAGGCGTGCAAGGCTCATTTCCCTCTGGCAAGAAACGCACTTTTTCTACTAAGCCACTGACAGATATTGGCTCTTGACAGTTTTTTATGTAACCACTCACATGTATTTACAAACATCACAATTATCAGTATTAACCCAATGCTCTACTGATGTGGCCAATCCTCCACTACCTTCGTAATAAGTATACTTCTCAGGGATGTTTGCCGACACTCCACTCTTCACCAACAGTGCTCGAGCTTCTGCAGCAGCTTAATCTATGATTGAATACATTCCCCGTGTACATTGGTTGCCCATAGATCACTTCTAGTACTGGATAGTTTCAAAATTGTTTCGCGAATCTGGAAAGTACGCACAGGAATGACTGCCATTTTTTTACGCTTTTCTTCATCCCTATAATCTGGCCACAATACAAACAATTCTATTTAAAATTGAACGATCCAACACTTCCTCATAGTGTTCTCGTGCTGGTTGAAGGAATATTGCAATGTTTTCAGCTTTATATCACTTTTAATTTTTATAGGATTGATATTTTCGGTGTATTTTAATCGCACCAGGTATGAGATTGAAACGTTCATGAATTTCGTCCGCTCTTTGTTTGCTCTCGTTGATAATTTCCGTCAAGCCTTTTGCTGCTGAGAGTATCATCACAAAGCACACTGGAACACAAAATGCAGGTTTCTTCTTCCGTTTTTTTTATGATGATTTCCTCACTCAAAACAGAGCTTACCTACCTTAAACAGATAATAAAGAAAATCATAATTAGTCTCACAGCATTAAGTACAGGTGTAATGGAATGCAGCATACTTTAAGGGGTAAATACAGGGCCATGTAGGTATACTTTTTCTACCATTTTCCACAAGATACAACATATTACTTTCACATATTATTGATACAAGATAGTACTTTCATATGTGTGTACATTCACAGTTAGTTATTATTTTTTTTTTGTTAATTCTTAGGTGAAACATCAAGTCGCTGGTGCCTTATAATCACTCTCACCCGCCTAATACTTTTTAATATATTTTTTGTACAAGCGGTTGATCCCTTAGTTCCAATTTATTATTCAATCATCAGTCACATAATTTCGGGTTTTCGTTAATTTCACCAAAAATGAAACCCAAATAATGTGGCGTCCAACATTAAGTGTCAAGTTAACCAGAAAATACCCTATTCATTTTTAAAAAACCTAACCCTACTTTATCATCAAACGACTATTTCTCAATCTCCATCCTTACTAACCTCTTAAAAGACTAGTTCAATCCCAAATATCCAATTTCCCATTACAAGTCCTTCTCGTACCCTTTCCAATCTGGTTTCCGTCCCGCTTACTCTGCACAATTTGCACTAGCTAATATCACTAGTGGCATTCATGCTCCTATTAGTCACCAGTGGCCTCTCACCACTGTACAGCAGAAATCAACCTCCACCGAGGCTTCCCACATACCTTAATCCACCTAAATATCCAATATTTTCCCCTCATACTGAATTTCTAACTAGAGAGCTTAGGGGAAATAAAAAAAAAAAAAAACGCTCCTTTTGATCAACAAAAACTAACAGTCCTGATTATCCTAGATTTTTCCAAAGCGTTCAATATCATCGACTAATCAATCCTTCTTTCCAAGTTAAGATCAATTACTTTTTCCGATAGCTTTATTTGCTGGTTTCGATCGTTTCTTTCCGACCGTTAACAAGCAGTAACTATCCTCAACCAACCCCTGAATACTTCTCTCACTCTTTCCTCAGGTGTAACCCCAAGATCGAGCATTTCCCCCCTTTGTTTTAGTTGTTACAAAAACTATCTCCCTAACTCCTAATTACCCTCACGACTAACCCTGCTTAACAAGCAGTAACTATCCTTAATCAACCCCTGACTGCTTCTCTCACTCTTTCCTCAGGTGTAACCCCAAGATCGAGCATTTCCCCCCTTTGTTTTAGTTGTTACAAAAAATATCTCCCTAACTCCTCTTTACCCTCACGACTTCCAAATCTATTTATCTCCCCCCTTTGCCAATATTCCCACTTAGCCTTTAATAATCATCCCATCACTTTCCACCCCACCGTTTGAAACCTAGGGATAACTATTGACCGAATCCTTTCTTGTAACTTACATATCCCCAAAATTTCCTTTCGGTCAATAGGTGTTCTGAAACTATTCCATCTCTCTCGCCATCTGGCCCCCCAGCCTACTCTTCAACTTATTCTTTCCTCCCTCATTTTCCCTACCTTGACTACATATGTATGGTGTATGGGGGCCTCTCGGGGGGCAAGTTGAAGTGAATCATGAATTGTGTCTTCAGACTTATCTTTTAGAACTGCTCGGCGCTCCCATGTCTTTTACCTCTACACCAAGTTAGGGAGGCTCTTCCCCCCTTCCATACAATATATTTTCTTGCTCCATACCTTTTTTTTAACCATCAATTCACATCACCCCTCTTTTATATAATACATCCTCAGTACACTCCTGGAACCAAAGATCCCTCTCTCTCTGGCCTTTATACTCCTGCTCACAAAACTGCAGCATACGATGGGTCCTTTCTTGCTCACTCTACAACCCTCTAGAATTTTCTACTCCCTAATATTCACCATAATTCATCCTTAGGAACCTTTAAAGCTCTTTTATTACAAAACCTTCTCACCACCCAAAGAGACGCCTCGTTGGTCTGGAAACGATTCATTCATTCAAAATATTATATTTTCCAACGTTTTTTTAATGTATTTCTTATTTTTATGTAATTGATTAATACATAAATATATGTTGGCTGCCAGTTTGTATGCACTTTTTTGTTTTCTTTTGTATTAAATTAATGGTTTTTATTTAATGTCATATTGAACTGTACCGACTTCTGCTAATTGCTGTTTTTTGGTTTTGGTTTCTTATAGGCGGATCCACCTATGACTTTATTTACTCATTTAAATAATTTTTATTTTATTTCATAATTATTATTATCTTTTCTATAGAGGTTTACACTTCATTTTACATTGACATTATTTTTTTATTATGATGTACGTAATAGTTCTTTTTATTTGGCAGATGTAAATTTATCATCTGAAGATTAATGCTATTCATAGGGGACTTTGCGGTATAATTTTTTTTTTTTTAATCTATTATACTCTAAATAAAATTGCTTTCGAGTAGAGGTCCTTAGCCTCAAAGGCCGTAAATAAACAATTCCTTCAATAATAACCCTTTATTACTTCTCGTAGGGTCGCTTTTAGATATGGTACCTCTGGGGCATTAATTGATACCCTTAGAAAATACAGTACCTGTTCATGAAAGCAAATCGAGAACGCGATTTCCATCACATTTGTAACGCCTATAGCATTGTATCGCGAGTCCTAGCACAAACATAATTAATCAAAACGTTATGATCTTTAATTTGATCCCCTAATCAATATGATAGGAAGTTCCTTTTACCATCAACTGATTATTTATCGATCCTTACTCGTAATTGGTAGCTATGGTTGTTTTTATCTTGTCCTTTGTTGGGTATCTATGTAAAACTTCAAAATCCCTAGCTTGAGGGGGGAAGACTCAGATAAAAGACAGGCAGTCACAGCTGATAACATAACGGTTTCAGATTTTGAAAACAAAATCGAAATCCAAAAAATGATCCAATAGATGTGAAATTTTGAAGGTACGCTATGTATATGGAAAGTATTGTTGCTCTATGTATTAGCTATCCAACAAGGCAGCTAGCCACAGCCGACTACCGGCTGGTAACGACCAAGGTTGGTGAGGGCACAGTCCCCTGTGAATGTGGTAAAATGTCGACGTGGGCGAATATACCATCCACTTCCCCATCTTATGTGGTTCTAGTGACATTTGGTGAATCGTTTCCATTACAGGCGAGTGTCCATCCCCAGCGTGGAAGACGTCCTTCATCGAGGACAGCGGAGAAGAATGGCTCTATTTGATTAAGACGTGATATCTGTGACATAGCCTCATGGTCAAAGCTCATCCTTCTGTTAGCATTAGCCAAGCCTATCATTCGGTCATGCTACAGTTTGATCCGTTCTAGGCTACGTCGTCTCTGCCACTTTCGTCTTCGCCCAGAAGACCCCATGTGATGCACACTCGCTCTGGCGTCAATTACCCATTTCAATCATGAAATATTTCACCCTTAGCATATTGAACGGTTTCAGCACCCTTAACACCCTTCGGGTAAAATAATTGAAAGTATAGTTTAGGAAAAAGGCAAGTTCATCTACGTTTTCAGCAACACTAAAAAAAAACTATAAATACATAGCCGAGGGGGGGGGACATTCGTCGATATTTTTTATTTGACTTCATATCTTGTCTAACGTTTGCCCATATTATCGTTGTTGCCACCCTTAGAAAGCTTAATTACTTCTCTAAGAATCAATTCAAATCAGATTTCATATCTGTTTGAGTAAGAAAAATAAAATGAAATTAACATAAAAACCTACAGTTTTTCTGATTCATTCGCCAGGACCTGGTTGGTGTGATCAGGTGTTGTTAATATGCCTACATCCCTGTAAAGTATGTCCTCGATGGTGAGAAGGCGACAAGCTCATGCAAAGATCAGCCATCTCTCCATTTTGCTTTTGTAATAGGAACGATTTGTAAGCAAATAAATATAATAAACTCAATAGACTCAATAATAAATATAATAGACTCACATCTACTGTTAACTCCTATTACGTTATATTCTATTATATTTTAGAATTTCTGGGATGAAGTCTTTAATGAGCTCCAACCAGAACCCAGCATTGGTTCAGGTGTCAACTTTCATTATAGTTATTAGACTAATTACTTTGATAAATTTATCAATAAATAAAGATAAAAACCGGTATAATACCATAGCAACAAACAATGTCAAAAGGTACTTACTGCAAAACTTATTAAGTTGTTAAATCCTTATTAAATGATTGTAAAAAAACTGTTCTCCAATTTTGATCAAAAACACTTTATTTGTATTATCACGTGAAATGTACGCTGAACGGTACTTTTGAAGAAAATTTCATATAACGGGTCATACTTTTCTTCAAAGTGCCAGTTTATAATCTTGTTCAATAAACCAAAAACTAGCAACAGAAATAATAATTATTGTAAAAGTATAAAATATTTACACAAAAATAAAAGAAAAAGGCTGAAAGGACATTAATACACATTTTTACATTTTCGGTTCAAAAATGTTTATTGTTTTGAAAATATATTTTAATCTCTTAGTAATAAAATTAAGAGAGATCGAATCAATTCATAGTTGCCGCTATTATATCTCCAGTGTCCGCAGTTGACCTTTAAAGTTACAGATTAATTACATAATTTTTACAAATGCTAAGACTCACCGAGGACATTTCATCGTATTTACGATTACGAAATTATAAATGTAATGAGTATATATATAAGCGTGAGAACCCGAAATACAGATCAAGCCCTGTTGCCACTCTGTGCACTACTTCTCTTCTACCCTTGTGGTCTCTTTACCTCGATAATGTCAATCATTAAGCAATAAGTAAATTAGTGATTAGTCCCCTGTACGCTCATATGTGACAACACAGTGCCAAGTAGGCCCTTCATCTCAAGCGTCTAAATTAAGCGTTTAAAATTAAAATTTTAGTGACATCTGTTGGCTGTACTGGGAACTAATCTTTTACTTATAACTTTTACAAGTTTTATATGATTTACCTTCTGTTCTTTGCTGAGTTGCTTTGGTAAGTTTATAAGCAATATATTATAATAGATCATTTAAATTGTTGTATTTATATAGAATATGCCAGATCATATAAAATTAAGATAAACAAAAACATGTAACTCTGGCAATACCGGTAGGCAGCCATATGCAATAGGACCTGTGACACGAGTTTAGTGTTTATATTTGTTATTCCCTTCTGAAAAAGTGCTTATTAAAAACCTAATTGTTTAGAATATTTTCATTTGTTACATCAAAATGTTAGCCCTTGATTCATAACTATGGTGATTTGTTCTGCTTATGGATGTTATAATAGTTCAAACCAAAAGCAAAAATTCAGAGTTTTATTCCACAAGTAAGTTTGACAAATTATTTATTTTTCCTTTTTTTTAATTCTGTGCTAAAGGAATTCTCCGCGCCCAAATAATAATAATTATCTGCCCTAAGAAACTATTTGGTCGTCGACAAAATTCGTTCGGTTTTAGGAAGGTTTTTTTTTTTACCATTTAATAAAGTAAATACAAGACATCTGAGGAGTAGTTGGATTTTAGAATGTATTATATTTTTAAATAACTCAGTAAAATAATAGGTAAGAGCTTTTTTCCTATTGTAATAGATTAAAAATCCAAATAACACCTTAACACTGACCGCGTATTCGGAGGGTGTTCCAATAACTTACTTAGGGGAGTTCACGTTTATTGAATACCCCTTTAAAGTATGTTGTTAATACGTTAAAACTTGTATTTCAGAGTTCCTAAGGATAAATCGTTGAGGGAACAATGGGTTAAAGCTGTGCGCCGATTAAATTGTGGGTCAGGAATAAATTCATTTCTTTTTGCTCAGAACATTCTAGTGACGAGTTCCTGACACCTCTTCTGCCTGTGGCCATTGAGATTAAATGCAGTTCCAATCACATTGCCTTGTCGTCCAGCACATTTACAGCTACCAATTAGAAATGCACTATAAATTTAAAAGTTTGTTGGAAAAAACAAGCCTTTTTTTATTATGTCCATCAACTAGAACTTTAAACAGAAAGCCTCCAATATTTTTTCAGCTATTGTTTTCAGATTTCCCTCCTTAATTACCTTTGGAATCCACAACCATATCTGGAAAAAGTCACACTTTGAATTTGTCTTGAATCTTGATAATATGGCAGGTTTACGTTTACAAAGAGAATTGTTCCTGTCGAACAAAAATAAAAATAAAAGCTTCTCACCCGTAGTAAGAGCTTTTGCTATAACACTTGATTTTTATTCGTCTAAGGCATACAGGTACTTAATTGAGTGTTTTGTTCTTGGGTAGCTATTGATATTTTAAATATATATCTATATGCCAGAGGTAGGGCACCATGCTACAAAAAGGACATTTTTCACGAGAGCAGTTTAACTTAACAACTACCTTGTTTTTGAATATTTATTCATGGAATTTTGTGCAGCTAGGTACATATTAAAATATGTTTCTTAACTATAGTGGTATAATATTGTTTATTTATTTTATTTTATAAAAAAAAACTTATTTTACATCGATTACTGTTAGAGCAACCGCTTCTTTACTTCTAAAGAGAAAAAATCTGATGAACCACGTAGTGCACTCATATCGTTTCCGTTACGAAATTAGGTGTGTTACCCGCAATACATGGCAGCCCCTGTTGCCGCTCTGTGCACTACTTCTCTTCTATCCACACGATGTCTTTACTTGGATAATGTCAATCATTAAGCAATGAGTAAAGTAGTGATTAGTCCCCCACCCAGGCCGTATGTGCCAACACCACGCCTAGTAGCCTCTTCATCCCAAGTGACTAATTTGATGACGTGACTATAGTATATAGTGTGTACATAGAACTTACCGTCATCCTACGAATAAATGACTTTTAATCATGCTTGAGGGACAAGCTAAGTAAATATACTTTATTAGGGCGCCCGGTCGTATTGACATCACTGGGAATTGACTGAACAAACGAGGTATGTCACAAATTGTTGTAACATACTTCATTTTCTTTTATTCTTCCGGTCTGTCGGTATGTTCAATATCTAGCAAGCTACTAGGGTATTTCTTTGAAGCGGCCCCTGCCACTATGTTAATAATGGAAATTTGAATTATTTCGTAATGTTCAATGTTCTTTGATAACTTGTAAAATAACGTTCGGTACGCAATTACGTCCTTCGCTTAAGGATATATATATTTTAAAATTACAATCTGCCTGATTGGGCTATAAGTAATTGTGATAGATGACCTCATTCATACAATTTTACAATTTTCATTCACTCGCTCATTCATACTATATATACAAAGAGCCCAGAGGCCCCCCAAGTCCACATGGTTGTCACCTCCCTCGCGTGCTAAGGAGGAAGTGGAGACTTGGGAAGTCTCCCACGCTCCTACGTCAGACGCTCAGGATATGATTAGAGAAACTGGCCATTGCCAGGACTCCCACTATCACTTATTTATAGCAGGACTCCGAGGAGGATAATAGGGATGAGTGGTGCAGTGCAATGACTGTGCTAGGGAATTAGGGTGGTTGGATAGGTTACTATGGAATTTTATGAACTTGGAAGGGATGAGTTCAAGAATGAAGGGTTTATTCAGATCATTATGAAGGGTTTTGTTGCTGACGTAATAAGGGGCATTTACTATTGTTCTCAGGACTTTTGATTGAAAGGATTGGATGCGCTTGATGTTCGTCTGCAATTGTCAAAAGATATTTTTTGAAATAGTTAAAAGTATGTATGATGAATTCAAATAAATAAACAAACATTTAAAGCCATCAATAATACATTATATCATTTTTTAAAATAAAACCCACATTGAAAGAAAGACTCTCATATACGAACTCTTTCTAACGAAAGAGGCCTGGCAGACCTGGGATTGGCTTTGGGCATGTTCTCCCTGGGCATATAATCTAGAACAATTTCCACGAGCCCATTTTCTTTTTTGTTAATATTATAGATATTTAAATGTTTTATTTTTTAGATGGCAATTTTCATCTATCTAATACTGTAAATATGGAAAGCATTTATCCTTTTCATAGTAGGAAATACTGCTATGTGGAGAAATAGGGAGGGCCGTGACGATAAACAATTTCCACAGTTTGAACGGAACTGAGGCCCAACTGTTATATTGCTGTTGATTGTTGATGGGTTGTTCAAGTTGAAGCGGTCCGTCGGTCCGTCGACCTCAAACGGAGATAAATGGACAAAGTTTTCACTACATATCAGTTGAGGTGTTTCCAAGGAGCACTTTACTATTGTTCTCAGGACTTTTGATTGAAAGGATTGGATGCGCTTGATGTTCGACGTTTTTGTGATAAGTAGTTTATTTTCTATTGAGAGATGGGATGTCCTTCGAAGTCGTCTGTACAGTTGTCCAAAGCGTCTGTTTAGTTCTTGTCTTTTTAGCCTCGTGTGTGGGTTCCATGTCAGTCTTTTGCCGAGATGGAAGTCTAAATACCGTACTGTCTCAGACACAGGGAGAGAAATTGAATTTAAAAAGACTAGCGGACAGGACTTGCGGCAGAGGGTAAAGGTTATGTGGGAACATTTTGCTTCATTGAATTTGATTCTCCATTGTTTGCACCAATACTCGATCTCATCAAGATGTTTTTGAAGGTTTTGGGATGCTATATCATGGTCTGAATGGGTTGACAGGACTGCAGTGTCATCTGCAAATATTTTCAAGAAGGTATTGGTGGTGGAGGGGACACCAGCGGTGTATAGATTATAGAGGATGGGACCCAGGACGCTGCCCTGTGGAACTCCTGATTTTATGGGATAGTAGTTAGAATATTCTAAACCACAGCGGACTTGGAAGAGGCGGTTTGAAAGGTAGGACTGTAGGTTAGGAATAGGGTCTGCGGTAAATATTCTTTGAGCTTGTAAAGCAAACCTGCGAGGCAGACCCTTTCAAAAGCTTGAGCTATGCTTAAGGATAGATTGAACTGACCTTACCTTCTTCAAATACCACCAAATATGCTGTCAGGTTTACTTCCAATGGCCAAAGGAGAGGTCACGTGTTCATATTTGAATTTTACTCTAATATTCCAATGAAATCGTTGAAGGAATTTTAAATTTATTAAAATTACTGATGGTAATTTTTGGAATTCAAAAATCCAGAACATCTTACTATATGTGTGTGTGTATACTAGATGAATGAGGACTTGGCTAACTTTTAGTAGTCCCTCTGGTAGATTGCGCTAGCTATGACAACGCAACTGACGAGCCTTCCTGCACAGGACCTCGCTCTCCTCACAAAGTCGTTACTGAACGTCCGATTCCTGCATCGGGTTATTTTGGTATTTGTTTACTAATTCAAACTTGTGGTATTGCTAGAAGTTGCATTTTCATTTGCAAGTAGACGCCTTAAAATCACTGTTTTTCTATTGTTAGTTTTAGCTGAATCTGTATCAGGGTTTGTGGTTATCTCCACACTAAACACTATGAAATATGAGAATGTTACTACTTCGAAAACTGTTTTATTTGATGATCCTTTTTGTAATCATAACGGTTATATTTTGGGTGCAACACGAGCCAACAAATGATTTCAACTTTGACTATTTTGACAACCAGGAAGGCCATTTCTTTCCAATTGTTCCTAACATAGTGCACTATGTTATTTTCAATCTGGTTTCGATTGACTTTACTACTTTCTTGTCGATGACTTCAGTCATAAAGGTAAGTTGCCTTTTATTTCTTGTTCAGTTGTGAGTAGTACATAGTTCTACTTTTATTTTCTGATTCTAGATCCACCAACCTGAATACTTGTGGATCCATTGTAACCGAAAGCTGGAGGAGAACCATTACCTGATATTAGTAAAAGCGCTGGCCAACCTGACCAACACAAAGATAACTTTGCAGCATTTAGAGCCACCGAGTCATGTGTTTGGGCAACCATTGAGCTCTGTTTACCACAGATCTGATGTGGCGAGACTGGCTGTTCTCACACAATTTGGAGGGATCTATCTGGACACTGACATGTTGGTTCTCAAGCCTTTAGACAAATTCCTCCACTATGAGATGGTCGTCGCTTGGCCTCACAAAGATTTTGTCGGCAACCAGGTGAGTAACTCAATTAAACTAATTGAACCTGCCAACGAATTTTTAGAACACAAATATTTTCTGAAACCAATTTATGTTTTTCTCTACTTAAAATTTTTTTATGGCTTGAGTTGAGATAACTAGTCAAACTTTAAAATCAAAATGTAGAAGAGATGGAGAGGATTGAGGAAATTTAACTGCCTCACTCCCTTAAATATTGAGTTGTAGCCTTGTTCCCCAAATTTAATGTTCCTCCCAAAAAAACATGTTAAAAACTGTGGATTTAGACACAAAGTTTTAACTATAACCTATTGGTTTGCCTAAAAATAAGACTACCATATATTTATAGGAGGGTTTTTGAAATTAGTATTTTTAGAAATTTTGTATTTAACCACATCATGAATATTGCAATTATTGTTACCAAACATGAACGTACGAAAACTGATTATCCTGCGCATATACTTCACCACTGTGTTGTGAGAACTAACAATATTGTTAGTCACAGTGAAATAAATGACTTAGATAAGTAATTTTTAATTACTTAGATAAGTAAGTCAAGACTGAGGTATTGCAATGACTCTTTATTAGAAGAAACACTATAAACTGCACTATAAAAATAAACCTTACATAACACAACATAAAACAATAATTATTATATTTTAGTTGCTGTTTGTGGATTAATATTATGATAAATCAATAATTTTCTCTATCCACAAAATTTTTATTGATTTACAAGGTAACTTTGATTATGCTACACAATTGTTGTCCAGTACTGTAAAAGGAACAAATAACACATGATACATTACATGATTTTAAAATGTGATAGATGATAGATAATTCAAGCCATATCTTATGAATAATTATGAACTAATAAACCAATTAGAATGCTTAGAAATAAAATTGCACTTTCAGCTTAAATAATATAAGCCAGAAATAAGAAATTATTAAATCTAAAGCAGGGACCAACCTGCTGATTATGATTAATATTCTTTTCAGATAATAATTGGACACAAGAAAGCAAGATTCCTTAGACTCTGGCTTCAAGGCTACAGGGTTTACAAGCCAAGGATGTGGTATTACAATGCTGGGCAATTCCCGACCGAACAGATCCTCGAGAAGCTGCCCAACATTGCACACCGTGTCCCGACCAAACTTGGCGTGCACAACTTACTCAATGAGCTGTATGAGCGCAGCGATTGGGACTGGAGTGACTATTACTCCATCCATCTGCTGTCCCGTCACCCTCCTGCCCCACTGATCAACGAACGAACTGTTGGAAAATACAACAAGACTTTTGGTGCAATAGCTAGATGGCTGTTGTTTAATGTAGTCCCCCCCTTAGACATCAACTCAGCTACCTCTCATTGGTCGACATCATGATGTCATCCATGTAAGTCGCCTATCTGTGATTCATGGCCAAAGTGTCTTAGCGCCTAAACTCTTTTAGATGATTTGTCGTCCCCTCAATTTTAAAGTTCTCAATGTAATGGTGAGAACAAACAGTAAGTTCATTGGCCAGTCACTAACTGTAGTGTTAGCACCTGTGTTTGCTGGTAAAACATCAGTTCATTTTGAACTTTTACTGTGGCTATTCAACTAAAAAAAAATTGATTTTAGAAGTTTGCTGAGTGTGTTGGCTTTGGTAGGTATGTGAAGCTGTTATTCTTACTCGTTATTAGGACTTTTTCTTGTTTTACTGAACCCCAATAGTTAGAGCTCTATATAAACTGTTGAAAGACCTTATCTATAATATTTTGTAGTGAGGATATGAACATAGCTGCATTGGGTCAAATCAAATCATTTTGTGACCATATGTGAACAAAAGCTGGACACAAACAAAGCCCGACTTGTTACCTTATGACTTAACACAGTTGCCGAGTACTAATGGGTTGTATAAGCTAAATTTCAATTCTCTAAGACAGGATTTCATCAGTTCTACTCCTTTGGGAACATCCGTTGTTAGTGAACTGGTGTCAAAGGTCATCTGGGTTACTGTTACTTACTTCTACATACTTCGTATTTGTTTTGCGACAATCATAGGGAATGTTTTGGATTCCTCTTTTATTCTTCTTTTACTTTATTAATGTTTACGTAAATCAATTACCTTCTTGTCATGAAAATATTTTGAAATTTTAAGGAAACTTTGTTCTTTTTAATTAAGTTCTTTCATCGCTCTCAATCTATTTTGTTTGTTACTAAAACTTTGTACAGTATATATTATGAGAGAATGCTCATTGACATAAGAATAAAGTAAAGGTGGTCAGTAATGCTATTAATTTTGAATGCTTTGAGACATTTATTTTTTTATAAAATAAATTGTCCTAAGATCTACTTCAACGGCTTCTTGTGGATAAAAGACTGATAAAAGTTGACTGATAATGCTGTACTCCTAGCATAAGTTACATAGTGTGAGTGATGACAAAAGATAAACAACTGAAGATGAAGACAGCACTACTAAAAAAAAAAATAACGCAGGCTGAGTATGCAGTTGAATGTTTGTGTGAACGATTTTATGAGTCAGGATATATTTTATTACAAAAAGAAATTATATGCCATATAATATTACATTGTGATCATATTTATAAATTAAAAGATATCTTAAGTAATATATATATTTTTTTGGAGGGGGAGGTCAGAGGCTTTTTTTTTTTTTTTTTTTTTTTTTTTTTTTTTTTTTTTTTTTTTTTTTTTTTTTTTTTCTATTCAAGGACAAAAAGTTCTTCAAATATATTTTTGATTGTATTATTCAAGATTAAAGTGATCTTGATCTGTGTTTTTGATTGTGTTACTCAATATCAAAGAGATCTTCATATGTGTGATTGTCCAACTCAAGATCAAAGCAATTTTAATATATATTTGTGATTGCACTACATCCTACTTTTGTTATACATCTCCTGCAATAAAGGTTTTTAATCCAAACCCTTCATAAGAGTTATAAGCCCTCATTACATATACAATATTAGTTAACTTTTTCATTATATGAATTTATGTAGCATATCTGCAAACATTTCATTTCATATTACAGAATTTGGTTCTTGCATTAGTTGCACAGAACATGGAGTAAATACCTCAAACGTTTATATTTTAGGTAGTTAATTTTCACAGATGCGAGTTAAATAATTTACAAACAATTACTTTCAAAGTAACCAGTTCCTTTTAAGCAAACACCTTTTTGTATTTGAATTTTATTTTGCTACCTATTTCATTGGATTCTCTATTTTAAGGAGTTCTTAACAGCTTTTTTTCTTTATCTTTATTTAAATTGTTTTTCTTTTACAATAAAAATTATGGATATTCACTTTAATACATCTGATGTGATGAAAATAAAATTGATAAGGCAAGGATGGATATCAAAGTGTTTTCTGTTCTAGGGTATGCAGATGTGTCACATTAGTTATTACAGAATTATGCATAAGTCCAATAAAACAATCAATGGCAAAACCTTGAATTAGGTGTACATGTTGCATTGGAGGTTTTACAAACTCAGTATGAATATTAGTTACAGCAGAACTATTGAAACACAAAAAAATTAATTGGTTCTATAGAGTTTCATAGATTCTTCAAAATCAGAAATGCTTATGTTTTTAGATGCTTATCTCTTCTAATCTTCCAATTTTACATGGAGGTACCATTTAATATTGGCAAGGCATCAAAATATATACCTACCCAATTCAATACTTGTAACATGAGTAAATGTCATTAATTATTTTATTAGTTGTTATTAAAAAAAATATATAATTTTCAGTAGTTGTTAAAATTAAAGACGTCAACATCCTAAATGACTACAAATATTTTGTTTTTTAAATTATAATTACTAAGTCATTAAAACTCATTATCATCATGCTTGCAACATAAACTCAACCAATGTTTCTTTTTAGAGGAATGATATTTTGCATGATAGTTCTACTTTGATACCTCAAACGATGCTAAAAATAAAACCAGCTCTAAAAAATAATAAAGGGCCATTCAAAAATTATGTCATTCAAATTACAAAAACAAATAATTTTCTATCATATTGAGTATGGTAAGATCCAATTTACTTCATAATATGAGTTTTAATTATAAATACTTAAAGTCATTAAAACTATCACCAAAGGTGTATTCACAATTGTTTTGCAATCCCACTTTCATATAGAGGGATGGATAATTTTTGCACTAATGTTTTATGTGAACCCACAAAGCTGGTAAAAATAAAAGCAACTTTATGACAAATATTCATATTAAGTAGGGCATCAAATAAAAAACATGAAGTCCTAATTAATAATATGTGTTAAATTTTTGGGTTTTAGTGAAATATTATTAAAATAGTCAATAAATCATTCTCACAACCACTATGAAACCATTAACAAAATAGTGCCTTGAACATACATATTATAAATGGCTTCATTATTACAGAAATACTAACATACTTTCCACAACAGGCATATACAACTCTATACTCTGACTAATTAACTTATCCATACTGTAAAAGGTTTTAATCATAAGGATGATCTTGAAAGCTAGCAAACCGAAATGTTATTCCTACTGACAGCTTAGCTCACTGCCTGTACTAATGAAACCTTTTGAAAAATGACTGCTATGACAACTTCTTTTACTAAACATGCATGACCTGTAATTAACTGATTACCAATTTTACTTCCAACATATCATTTCACTGATAACTAGTGTCACTGAGATATCAACCAGTTTTGAGAGAAAAGTTTCTTTTTTTTCTACAGCTGTATTCTTGTATGTAAATTAAGCCTTTGACTAAGATTGGCGCAAATGTCTCTTGTTCAAACTGAAAGGAAAACTTGCAAGTAACTTCTACCTAATCCTAAAGTCATTCATAATAAGCAGAAAAAATTGTGTAGCAGTTGGCTGTGATATATATAAAATAGAATAGAAACAAATTTTACTCCTTGACATAGTCCCTTATGAATAACATTAATATTCAGATGACAAATTAAAAGAACTATTACATCATGATAAAAAAAAATAATGACAACGTAAAATAAACTGTAAACCTCCATAATAATAATTATGAAATAAACTAAAAGATTGTTTAACTGGTTTTAATAAATAAAGTCATAGATGGATCCACCTTTAAGAAACCAAAAAAAACAACATGCGGAAGTCGGTACTATTCAATATGACATTAAATAAAAATATTGTTGTGATATTAGATATTGTAAAATTTGTGCATAAAGAAATTGAAGTATAAAGATTTAATCCAACCTTGTATCGGGAAGGCGGTGGAAAAAAAAGAGGAAGGATGAAAAACAAAATGGCTAGTTAGTTGTTGTTCTGAGAGAACACAGTAAGTTAAGTTAGTCATTCTAGTTTTGGGATCAGCCCGTAATACATATTATTATCTTGAGATTGTGAGTAAGAAAAACTTAAAAATTCTGTTGGTTAGTGGTTATTGACTTAAAGCAGAACGGAAGAGAATTGCACGAAGAGAAGAAGTATTAATTTTGTTTAAAGAATGCAGAGAATTAAAAAAGAAAAGGAAGAGAATTTATAGACAAGTATTTATGTATAGTTAATTTAAGTTTTTGTTTTATTTGTAATTAAATTCACCTTTTGCCAGAATTATTTATTTATTAGCAGAACCTAAAAACCTCAGATAATAAATAATAAGATAGAAAAAGATTATAATAAGATAAAATTAAAATTTTTTAAAAAACAATAATATATTATATAATATTGACATAAAAGTTGGCGGCTAACATCTGTCTATACAGGGTAACATATTGATCAACAAAGTTGATGTCTGCAACTTAAGGAAATGGTGGAAGGAGTAAATAACTCCTCCCCAGGACAGGGCGATTTTTTAATTATTCTTTCAAATAGTTGGCCCCTTGACTCAATTGGCTCGGAATAGACCATTTTCTTCGACTTCCCCCATAGATAAAAGCCCAGAGGTCTTAAGTCCGGACTTCTGGCCGACCACCTACTGGTCCATTCGCCCAATATACATAGGGATAGCCCAAAAATACCTGTGGAACCATGCAGTCACTCCTCCGAATTTCAAATCAAATAATTGTTTTACAAAACTGGAGGCGAATCTCATCTTATTCTTTAACATTCCTCAACTTAATTAATATGAACTTAAGCTTATTAAACAAGGAAGTTTTTCTAAAAGTGGGGAATCTGTAGTCCAGTAGGAGGCTGATAAAAGCATGGTGAATAATCCATGATTTTACGAAAAACAGAGCTTTTAGTAGCTTTGGTGCTTGAAAGGTAAATGGTCTTTACTTAGACAAATTATATTTGTTTTCAAAGAAAATTTTGTCTAGTTTTATGATGCTGCAATTGGGAATTACCTAGCTTAAATAATTTTTTAGTTATCGCTTCCCATTCAATTAAAAACGGGACAACGTTATTAAAAACTCAGAATTTAAATAATTCCTTCCCTGTTCGGAATTGGACCATAGCCCAAATGAACTTTTCTGTTGCATTTGAGGTTCTCATCACTTCCTTAAGTTTCCGACATCATTTGTGTTACATATAGATGCTGGTGGACAGCTTGTAATATATATTTTCTTTTCTTTTCCATCAATGTATTGGTTTTTATTGAATTGTACCTTGGTTTCTGCATATTGTTTTTTTTTTTTTGTTAAACGTAGATCCATCTATGACTTAATTTACTAAAGGGAGTTCAACAATATTTTATTTTATTTCATAATTATTACAACCAATTAAATAAGAATATTAAATACATAAAAAAAAAGGTCAGAAAATTTAATGTAATGAATGAATGAATCGTTTCCAGACCAATGAGCGTATCTTTGGAAGGTGACAAGGTTTTGGAATAGGCTTAAAGGTGCCTAAAGATGAAGTATGGCGGATATTAGGGAGTAGAGAATTCCACAGGGTAGTAGAGTAAGCAAGAAAAGAGCCTCCCTAACTTGGTGTAGAGGTAAAAGACATGGTAGCGCCGAGGAGTTCCAAAAGATAAATCTAAAGATACAATTCATGATTCGCTTCAACTTGCCCCCCGAGAGGCCCCCATACACCACACATCTATAGTCAAGGTAGGGAAAATGAGGGAGGAAAGAATAAGTTGACGAGTAGGCTGGGGGACCAAATGGCGAGAGAGATGGAATAGTTTCAGAACACCTATTGACCGAAAGGAAATTTTGGGGATATGTTAGTTACAAGAAAGGATTTGGTCAATAGTTAACCCTTAAGTTTTAAACGGTGGGGTAGAAAGTGATGGGATGATTATTAAAGGCTAAGCGGGAATATCGGCAAAGGGGGGAGATAAGTAGATTTGGAAGTCGTCAGGGGTGGTGATGGGGACAACGATGAATTGAGTTAGGGAGATTGATTTTGTAACAACTAAACCAAAGGGCGGAAATGCTGGATCTTGGAGTTACACCAGAGGAAAGAGTGAGAGAAGCAGTCAGGGGTTGATTAGGGATAGTTACTGCTTGTTAATGGTCGGAAAGAAATGATCGAAACCAGCAAATAAAGCTATCGGAAAAGGTAAATGATCTTAACTTGGAAAGAAGGATTGATTGGTTGATGGTATCGAACGCTTTGGAAAAATCTAGGAGAATTAGGACTGTTAGTTTTTGTTGATTAATAGGAGCATGAATGCCTTTAGCATTCGCTAGTGCAAATTGTGCGAAGTAAACGGGACGGAAACCAGATTGGAAAGGGTCAAGAAGGTGGGACTTGTAAAGGGAAATCAGATATTTGGGATTGGACTAGTCTTTTAAGAGGTTAGAAAGGATGGAGATTGAGAAATAGTGGTTTGATGATAAAGTACGGTTAGGTTTTTTAAAAATGAATAGGGTATTTTATAGTTAGCTCGACACTTAATGTTGGACACCACATTATTTTGGTTTCATTTTTGGTGAAATTAACGAAAACCCGAAATTATGTGACCGATGATTGGAGAGGAGGGGTGGAATGAATAATAAATTGGAACTAAGGGATCAACCGCTTGTACAAAAAGATATATTAAAAAGTATTAGGTAGGTGAGAGTGATTATAAGGCACTAGCAACTTGACATTTCACCTAAGAATTAACAAAAAAAATAAAATAACTAACTGTGAATGTACACACATATGAATGCGAGCTCGAAGATCTTTCTCCTTACACACCCAAATAAACATACTAAATTATTTGTATTAATTTTTCTTTCTCCAAGCAAACATACTATACATACATATCTAACCCAAATTGATATCACAAAGGCAGGTATGATAATAAAAAAAATAGAATTTAGGAGAGAAGAAAAAAACAGTTAAGTTTATTGTATAATCTGAACAAAAGAAATAATTCAGTTTATATCAGGCCACTGTTGCTCAATCCAACCAATTAATTGAAAGTTCTAAAAAAACAAAAAGAAACATTTATTTGTGGCGATGTCAGGAGGGGGGTACTTATTTGCTTGATAATGTTAATCATCTCAATCGTTCAGATTGAGCTGTTCCATGTAAAGCGATAATTCCTTGTCCAGGTATTTCTCAACGCTTCATAAGAGGAGTCTTGCCAACTGAACAAAACTTATTTTTTATTTAAAAAAAGAATCCATGCAGTGAACTGATCCTCTACGTCAGGTATGGGCAACCTTTGACATGTTATGGGCCAAACTTTAGTGTGCAAATACGTTCGCGGGCCGCGTTTAAAAGTAGTGCATTTTAAAGTAGTGTTCATAATTTTTAGCGATAGATATCAGTCAGCCATGAAATAATACGACAATGTTATTACAACACAATTTATTAAAATAACAAAATGAAATGAAAAAATAGGTACCTACAGCATTAAATTAAATCGTTAAATTTAGAATTGTTACAAACTACGAAAGTTAAATAGCGACACCGAAATCAATGAGACACTTGAGCTTGAATTTGGGAAACTAATTCATCGATGTTTGGATTAATTCCACTGGTACAAAGACGTAAAGAATTTTCCAAATTATCGTCAGTCAGCCTTGTACGATGTTTTGATTTATTAACTTTCATCAATGAAAAGAACTGTTCGCATTTATAAGTACTGCCAAACGCACAAATCAATCTTCTTGCAAATTTTCTAAGCTGCGGAAAATGGTCTTCTTCGAGGTATTTTTTGTAGAAATCGCACAACTCCACGTCTTCAAATTTAGATTTTAGGAGTGAGTTTTCTTGAATCTCGATCAACTCCATTTGCAAGTGTATTGGAGCATTTTGTACATTACTTTTTGTTGGAGTAGCAAATAAATTGAAACAGTCTTCCATGTGTTTGAAATCGCTAAATCTGATCGAAAATTGCTCCGACAGTAACTTGAGTTCTTCAGCATATTGAGCGTAAGCAATATTTTCATACGCAGAGAGCGTGGTGAAATGGTAACTGTTACCAGACAGCATATGTGCCTCCCACAAGCGGATTTTGTTCTGAAACGCTTTCAAATGGCTGTACAAATCATTTACTAACTGTCCTTGTTTTTGAAGTTTCAAATTTAAATCATTCAAATGGCCTGTAAGGTCGACAAGAAATGCTAAGTCACATATCCATTTTGCGTCACTCAATTCAGATAGTGGTTTATCTTTTATTTGCATAAATTCTGCTATCTCATTTCTAAGCTCGTAAAACCGTTTCAGCATTTTCCCTTTGCTTAGCCATCTGACTTCACAATAATATGTTACGTCGTCATACTCGGCTGATATTTCATCCAAAAACGCCTTGAACTGACGATGGTTAAGCCCTCGGGATCGAATAAAATTGATGGTTTTTACTACCACATTCATAACATTCTGGAGTCGAATGGACTTAGAACACAAGTTCTGTTGGTGGATAATGCAATGAAGGACTATCAAACCATCTTTTTGCACATTTAATTCAGTTGCTTTTTCATTCAAAATTCCGATGAAACCTTTACGTAAGCCGACCATAGAAGGTGCACCATCTGTGCATACTCCAACTAATTTCGACCATGGCAAGCCAAAACTTGTGAATACCTTTTGAACTTCATTAAAAATGTCCTCTCCTGTAGTGGTTCCTTTTAGCGGCTGTAAAGCAAGCAATTCCTCAGTAATAGTGAATTCTTTATCAACACCTCGAATAAATATAGCCAGTTGAGCTATGTCAGACAAATCGGTGCTCTCGTCTAATGCTATGGAAAATGATTCAATACCAGTCATACGGCCAGTCAATGTTGTTTTTATATCATTAGCCATCATTTCTATACGTCGTACAACGGTTCGTCTTGACAAACTAATTTTTTCAAATTCATTTTTCTTTTCAGGACACAAAACACTGCAAACTTCTGACATACACTCCTTGATAAATTCTCCTTCGGCAAATGGTTTCAATGACTTTGCCAATTTTGAACTAACTATAAAACTAGCTTTCACAACATTATCAAGTTGTGTTCTTTGTCTATGAAATATTTGCTGCTGTTTTTCCAAATTTGCGGTAAGTTTCTGGATTTTGTCTTTTCTTATTTGTCCTGTCAGTGAGAGCAGCGTAGGATGCTTAGTTGAGTAATGCCTCTTTATATTGAATTCTTTCATCACCGAAATGGATTCATTACACATCAAACAAATAGGCTTACCATTGTGCAAGATAAAGAAGAATTCTTCAGTCCATTTTTCTTGAAACTGGCGACCCTCTGCATCTACTTTTCGTTTCCTTCCACCAGACATCATTTTCATTTACTTATCGTTCGATAAACTTAATAAGAAAATAGGTATAATTAGTAAGCACTCAAGATGCACACAAAGTCACAAAGCAAACTTATCACCACGGTAGCTCGAATAGGACTGAACTAAGTTCCGGCCATCCACCCGCTTATATAGGCAAAATGAAGGAATGATCTAGAATCGTCTAGTGTAGAACAATACAATTGCGAAGCAATAATCCTTTGTTGCGCCGCCAGTGTGGCGGCAAACATCAATGGCTTTGAACTTTGATGTTTGCCGCCTCACTCTTTGATGATCACCGCCACTCGGCTTGCTCGCTCGCTTGATTCCATGAGTATGAGTAAGTAGTGTATTTTTTTTTTTTAAATTGGGTTTTTCAAAATGTCTCGCGGGCCGGATCAAATCTTACAGCGGGCCGGATCCGGCCCGCGGGCCGGCTGTTGCCCACATACGCTCTACGTGAACCCCCACTTCGCTGGGTACCCTCCTCTCTCCTTTCCTCTGTCTTACTGACCTTTCCGCACTCCCCACCTCCTCACAATTTTTTCCATCTTTCTTTTTTTTCCCCTTAATTTCCATCTTTTAAATTTTACTGAAACGAAAACTGCAATAAGGACTGGACTAAAGCTTTTTTCCAAGAAGTAAGGAAAATTGATTTTTGAAGGGAAAGGTTCTATTGTTTATGTTCAACCTCTGACACGGGGAGTGTAGTAGGCCATAAACCACTCTTTTGATGAAGGCCAACCGAAAACTGAAGGTGAGTCCCATCACCTTGTAATGTATTTATGTATTTTCCTTTTAACTTCAATCTAATATGTATAACCCAACCTCCTTCAAATGCATCTGTGCATAGCAGAATGAGGAGAAAATTTGTCGATTATTTTGTTCATATTTTTACACATTGTATTAAAATTTAAAGGGGTTTAGAAAAAAAAAAAAAAAAACCTACCGATGTACCTACCCCATCTGTTGGGATATGGGTGGTCCTAAGTGCTAAGTGTGAAAAGCCATACAAGATCACAAAGGGCCATAAAGGAAAAGCTTTCAGTTGAAGAGTCAGGGATACGGTCCAAGACGAGAATTGGGCGGGATATGAGCTACTACATCAGATCGATCCTCAATAGTAAGATTTAAGCTTTATTTGTATTTAGTATTTATGAACTAACACACCTGTACTATACAAGGGTACAGGTTGAAAAACCGTTCCCCAAACGAGACATCGTCCAGTGCCATAATTGTCAGGCATATGGGCACACGAAATCTTACTGCCACCACCCTCCCAGATGTGTAAAGTGTAGTGGGCAGCACAAAAGCGAATTGTGCAAAAAGCCCCTAAAATCGCCTGCGGTATGCGTACTTTGCAAGCAAGGCCATCCGGCCAACTACAAGGGCTGCGAGGCTTACAGAACGCTGAAGTCGAGGACCGAACAACGCCGCCAGCCTGAAGTGGAAAAACTTGCAGCAAGAAGCGGCCCAGCCAGAAACTTGAGGCCTACTGTCTCTTTCGCCGATGCCGTTCGCAACAGAGAGCAGTCACAGGCACCACCCACCCCCTGTACACAAGATCACCTTTCCCAGCATTCCGTTCATCCCGTCAACCCACAAACTCTATCCCATCCTCAGCCACACATCTTGTACATTCCTCCACATTCAAGTTCTTCGGATCTCACTAGCCTTTTAACCTCATTTCTTACAGAGTTCAGAACCCTAATTACTCCTCTCATTTCCCTACTTACAAATCTGGTCTCCTATCTTATCCCCGTAAAAAAAAACCCATAAGTGGATCCTTCCGACCCCTTATCCATTCTCCTTTGGAATGCGAATGGTGTTCGCACCCACACTAACGAACTGACAGCACTACTCCACGACAAGAACATCGACGTAGCTCTCATTACTGAAACAAGACTTACTAGCAAACGACCATTTACGATTCGACAGTACCATACTTACCGAACTGATCACCCAGATGGAAGAGCTCATGCAGGTACCGCTGTCATTGTTCATAATTCCATTTCTCATCACATAGTTCCTTTGGTAGCACATGATTTCCTTCAGTCCACTGCAGTGTCAATCAGCACCTTCCCTTTCCCCCTTACTCTAGCATCAGTGTACTGCCCTCCCAATAAATCCATTTCCGATTCCCAATTCATCTCCTTTCTAGACTCCATGGGACAACTATACAGACTACTTCAAAGGACATCCCATCTCTCAATAGAAAATGAACTACTAATCTACAAAGTTATACTTAAACCAATCTGGACATACGGAATAGAGCTATGGGGGACAGTAAAAAAGTCGAACATCAAGCGTATCCAATCCTTTCAATCAAAAGTCCTGAGAACAGTAGTAAATGCCCCTTATTATGTCAGCAACAAAACCCTTCATAACGACCTTAATATACCCTACATTCTAGAACTCATCCCTATAATCCTCCTCGGAGACTGAAACGGCAGTGGCCTCGTGACCTGCTATAATCAAGTGACAGTGGGAGTCCTGGCAATGGCCAGTTTCTCCAATCATGTCCTGAATGAATGAGCGAGTGAATGATGAAATGTAAATATGGTATGAATGATCGTATATCTTAATTACTTATTGCCTAGCAAGGCAGATTGTAATTTTAGCACAATAAAGGAATTTTATTATATTATTATTATTTGTATTTAGTAAAATAGATTTAATCTGTTCATCATTTTGATTAAAATCTAGTCATTCCTCATGAAAACATTTTTATATATTGTTGTTTTTGTGAATAAAACATTTTGTCTTGTAAATTCTATTTTACCATTGAATCCCTGCCATTTTGACCATCACGTCAATTTATTAAGGTAACTATCAATGGGTTTAAATTCATTTGGGACCAACAGTAAGTTAAATAAATATTTAAGTCAGGTATAATTTTGTACAACTTGATATGAATTCTATACGGTCAAGATTTGAGGAATCAAATCTGTGAGTTGAATAGTTAGATAGCATCCCTAGAAATTAAATATTCTAATTATTCAACTAGAGCGTAAAAGTGTGGTGTCTGTGGGTAAGTCAGGTAAATAGATAAACAGATATATGTATCCTTAGAAAAGATACATCCTTTATTTATTGCTTTAGAGTTTTATTTATTCGGATACAGTTGTGTATTAGATAGATATAGTTTATCGGTATGAGCAGTGTATCCCTAAATATATAATAAATTAAACCCACCGTTCGCCGAACGTAGCAGTATATATGATAAGAACAGGCAGGCTGACTAAATGTAGTTTTTATTTTAAAATGTATTTAAAAAATACAATTCCATTCTTAATTATTAAAAAAAAATCTTTTAAAACAATGAATAAAAAGGCGAAGCTACTGATCCTTGGAAAAAATCATTACGTAACCTTATAATCATTATTTTATAACTAATCACTTTTTATAACTCTTATTTCTAATATTAATTATTCTTTATTATAGATTCATATTATGTAGAACTTTCATCTATCAAGTAAATCTTGGTAGCTCTTAAATGTTGTATCATGATATTCTACCCTTAAACAGAGTAGGGAATGACATTGAAACATCAATGAACCAACAAGGGTAATATATGAAACAAGGGAGAGCAGGTCTGGTTTCCTTCTGACTCGCTAGTTAGCACCTTGGGGTTGTTTTTATATTATGTCGAAATTAAAGTTTTTTAGGTTAATCATCTGATTCGCCGCAATTGCAATTTAAATTTTCTATGTTACAAACTTTTAACGACTCGTCCCTTTTTTATTTTGCTTCTGAAAACAGTTAAAAGATCATATAATATATCACAATATCATAAAAATTATATAATTATAGAACTTGAAATAAAATAAAATACACACGAAAGAAATTAAAAAAAAAATCAATTTAAGTGAGATATATAACACAATTGATGCCTGCAAAATGGCCCTGACAAGATTTTAAGAGTTTGTGATTACAGTCTACATAGCTTCCAACGCATAAAATATATTTTCAATCAGCGTTGATGATTTTTAATTTAATAATCTACAGAATATGATAGAAACATCTTTATTTTTTAATTACCATTAATCAATCAGTTAGCTAATGACATGTTTCATGTCTTTGGTAACCAAATGAAACCTTCTGGTGAAGTTTAATTTCTATATGGCAAACAGGGTAGTACAAGGTGGTTCTAGGCATTAGGGAGGTTAGCAGTGAGAATGTCCACTATGGAGTCAATTGTGGAGCAGGAGTAAATAGTATGACAATCCATGGTTTCGAGATCCGGGAGAATTTCTCGGAGGAATAAGTGTACAGATCGTGACAGGTATGGTTTTAGGGGGGAAAGAAGGGGTCTGTATATGATAGGAAATTCGGATTCGGCCATGAAGGCAACATACAGCTGAGAAGATTTGCAAAGGAATGGATAACGTGGAGGTTCAGACAGTTATTTGACTTACAATACAGCCAATGCGTCAAACACAAAGGCAGAAGAACCACAGGGAGCGTGCCATTTAACTATTAATACATAGCACAATCCACAACACGAAAACACAGTACTCACGACATTTGTAGGCGACACGACCACGTTACACATCGGTCAACACAAGCATCCACTACACTAATAACGCATCTCCACCGAAAACTATAATCATGACCAATCTCCACGGCACCATTCGCTACTTTGGGCTTTAGTTAGACAGATTAACCTAATGAAATCACATATGAAACAAACTAAAACAATGATAGGAACTTCTCAAAACCGGCACTGTGGTTATAGAGCAAAAATACGGCATATAATTCATTTATAAGACCAACCTGGACCAACGGAACAGATATCTGTGATTTATCATTAAAATCAGAGAAACAAGGGACTCAATCGATAATAGTACGCCTCATTACTTGGTACGTAATGAACAATACTTAAGACGACGAAGTAATCAAGGCCCTCAAACACAGTACGTCTATCCACCACCCTCCCACAAAACCACAACCAAGACTGTTGCCTAACAACACGTTACATTGCCTGCAATAGCAATGTCATTTGTCACAATATATATGCATATTATAGACTGATATTGTAATAGGCAGTTTGAGAAGGCCTCTCGAATAACCATTAAGTACTATGAAACTTTATTTTAGTTGCAGTTAATATTTAGTAGGTGCTTTACGTCAATTCAAGAAGGCAATTGTTTGTCCTGCGCAACCTCTACTATTGTCAATTGACAAACAGGTAATGCTCAATATTTCTTACAAATATATAAGTAAAAGATAGACAAGTATTAGTGGAGATTACATGTTGGTTATCTGGCAAGAAATATTCTGATATGAAGTGGAGCTGGGCCGTTCATACTCCTTCAAAAGCGAATCTTTACTCACATAAGGGTAAGTTTAGCAAGTAGGGAGAAAACATATTGTGTTAGTGAAATTGACAAGATCTCACTATAACTAGTAGCTAGTTTGAACTGTGTGTGTTCGGTACTTACTTTGCTAAAGTTCTTCTCACGGTGCTTGCTTTGATCTGTTCCTTTTGGCATAGAAGGCAGTTTTGTTTTATATTTCTCATTATTGCTTATAAATTTGGGACATTAAATGTCAGGAGTATTTAAAAAGTCCAGAGGCGAAGAATCGTCAATTTTAAGACAACTGCCCTTATGGATAATTATTTCATTGTCAATAAAGATTTGCTGTGCAACGAATCAGTAACCATCAAGAAATAATACAAGTACAAAAGACTTTTTAATTCAGGTCATTGTATCACCAAAAATTCGATGGCCAGCCCAGAGGCAATCTTTGCTCAGAACTTTGCTTTGACGGACTTGTATTTAACGGGAGAAAATGGACAAATTTACAAACCTTTTGCAGAAATATCATTTGTATTTTCAGCAATGCGTACGAGTGATGTATCCAAATGGCATATCTTCGTTTTCTGTGCACCAAGTATTTGTAGGGAGTAAGGGTCAATCACATGGCTTAGTAATGAAAGATTTCTATGTTCATCCATTTTATTTATTACAGAAAGATTTAAGTACTATTACAAGTGGGACACGCTGAAGGTTCGTTCATTGATGTCAACAGGGGACATAGTTGCCTGAAAAGGTACAATGATGATAGGTGAGTAAGCAGTAATAATAAATGAATAAAGATAAGAAATAGTGGAGCACATTACCTTTGTTACACCTGTTCTCCAATCGCATATAGCAGGAGTTGGTGAACTGGCGAGTGGTCGATGACCCGTCTCCCAGCTTCATCTTTCCGCAGACAGGGGCGTACTCCTGAGTGCAGAAGATGTCGCAGGCCTGGATGGCAGCCACGCCGACTAAACACACACACAACCAAATTTCAGCCGGTCGCATACACCTGATTTAGTTATAGAGACCAAAACTTGTTTTTTAATTTTAGTTAGAACCCAGCTTAGGTGGAACACTAAGTCAGCTTTGGTTGGCGTATTCTAACATTTTTTAAGCTAATGAAGGTTATTTCTAATAGCAACTTGTTGTTTATGTTCACTTTATCATGCATGATAAAAGTATGTTGTTTACTATAACAACTTGTTTTTATATTATTTTTTTTTCCATTCCAATTGAGCCTTAGATAATCATTCATAACAAGTTTTAATACTGTTGCTCTCTTAAAAATAGTGAATCGCTCATTTCTTCACTGACTTGTGTTTTCTTCCAAATCGGAAATTTTCTAGAAAATTAATTATGGGCCTTCAATAGATAAGTATCTCTCTTTCTCCTATTCCTCACTCCTAGTCTCCACTTTTTTTTTTTCCATGTTCGGAGATTTTTTAAAATAAAATTGTAATTTTACTAGTTTTTAAGTTACAATGCACCAACAGTTACTTTCCGAAGAAAACTCATATTATTTTGTAATCAAATCTATAAAACCCAACAAAAAGTGATTCAATATATAAACAAATGATTTGAATTGTTGTTTTCTTAGTCATTTATTATCTATAACTACTACACCATTTCAATTATTCGATTAGATATTTAATTAAGCGAAAGAAACCCAGCGATGGCCATTTACAAGTTTCGATCTGTCTATACTAATCTGATAACTGTTTACATTAAAAACCAAAATACTTAACCTCGGTTTGAATTGAGTCTTTAATGACCAAACTAACCGCGGTGCGTTGTCTTCTCAGACGCAATTAAATTTATAAGAATCTGTCTTAGGTTTGAAAACATGGATTTCCCAGTAATGCTCAATTGGTTTGGCATTGAAATTTCTACAACTATACAACCAATGGAAAGGTTTTACTGAAACAATTAACATTGGTTAGGCTTAAATTTCACCCTTGGTGACAGCGTTACCAACGAAATCTTTTTTTTTCTTTATCCTTCTCAGATATGGTACTACCGGTCTCTCAATCCCTTCGACTTTTATCAGACCATCAACAAAAATTGTTGATAAATAAAGGGGTTATGGGGGGAGGGGAAAAAAAAAAAAGTTTATTTTTGATATTATTGAAAAGTACTCCCAACAAACAGGGCTTGTTAAAAAATCTTGTGAGACTTTATATATAATCTGAGGAACCATTCCAAAAACGAAAAAAATAAGGCACTGTGTGCAGGTAAAAATCTGTAATATCATAACTCAAAAAAAGTTTGTCTTTATGTAAGCAGAGTGACATATGAGATGTGCAAACCTCAGTCCAGGGGGGGGGAGAACTATTTTTGAATTTTGAGCCCTTCAAAGTTTGATTAGATGCCTCGAGTGTCTTTTCAAAATTGCTTATAAACTCTATTTTAAGCATCGGGGTGAGAGACCTTCTCCCCAAAACAACTTTTCGAAGAAATAAAAACAAATTAGAAGTTGATTTAAATGCTAATTGGGACTAACTATTGACCAGGTAAAGCAAGGCCTAAGGACGACAGCACTGAGAACAATCGTTTCCCTTTTCCTGTTATTTTCCTAGATATGGACGTTAATGCGTTTTGAATGGTATCTCTTCAGGCTCTTATATAAGTGTCAATAAATTTCATGTCAAAGAACCTGCACAATTGTACTTGGGCTTATTTAACAGTGACTATGTATACCTTTGACTGTCCAAAAAGAAATGTTTCATGGCCTATTGTTAAACATGAATTAGTAGTGACTGAGCAACTAAGTCAAGAAGCCAACTTTAATTTTCGTATCGCCAACTTCACCCAAAGTCGTATACAACTCGCGCATCGAAAACATCAACGACGGATAACCATTTACATGTGCTAAATAATTTCATCCTTAACTCCGCTCTAGTGATGTCTTTTCTGAGAGTAAAGGTGAAACTTTTACACCAGTCATCTCAGGCCAATCAGTGTGTCTTAGATTCCGTAAAACCTGTTCAAGAAAACGACTAGGGAAAACAAGAAATAGATATGTGTGAATCAACCGAAAAATGTAATTTCACTTTTTTTATTTTACATCAACAACACTTCTAAGTTGGGCAAAATAATGCGTTTCCTTTATTATTTACTATTCATTATTCATTTAGTCTGTAGTTTATTGCATGTAACGATTGAGCATCGATATATTGAGCATCAATGGCCATCGAAAGTATATACATCTATATAATTAGTGGAGGCTAATTTAATTAGCCTAGATGACACCTCACTAGAAAGACACAAGACTGAAAAAAGTAGAGATAGGAAGGAAGAATTATTGGCAACTTACAAGCAGCAGCCACTTTAGCGTAGTCAGTCAATTATAGTACATTCTCCACGAACGTTTGTGGAAAGTCGAACCTGTACTATTTTATTGTACCCAACCAAAATCCGGTATTAATAATTTAATAATGTATCTTACAACTTATGCCTTTGTGACGAACCAAAAATAAAAATAACTCAATCTCAACACCTCGATCAAACAACGAAAGGGTTCCAGTGAGAAAATGTTCTAATCTAAAGCAAAATGGCTCATTAAAATGGACATTAGTTCTCAAACAATAGCAGCGTAAAGGCACACGAGATGGTGGCCTTAAGAAAGGTTGTCAACAAAATTAGCAGGATTGACCAAACCAGCTTGAAGGTAAGGATGCCCTTGGACATTAAACCAGTTTCACCGCTGATAAGCGACTTAAAGCAGTTCTCCAAAGAAGTCTTTGTACAAAGGAAACTTTGGCTTTACAATGATGTACACGATATAAGACCGCGGTGATAATGGAAATACCCTTTGCAGATATATTGCTCAACTGATCTGCCATAATATAAATTATTCAACTGTCAATTGAACAAATGGAAACATAGAGAAGGAAATCAGTTCGAAATAGTCACTCTTTTAAACATCTGGCTCTCTGCTGACACATCAGGTCAGAATGCACAGGTTCAAATGAATTTCAGGAACTATTTATTACAAATTTAGTATTCACCTAATAACAATGAATTAAAAGTGGAAAATATTTGTCATAATTAGATTATATCGGATTTTTCAGTATTAAAACATTTGAGACATCATTGAGTTAGGGAGGAACATGTTGAATAGTGTAGAAGCATCTGACGAATTTAAAGAATTATTGAAAAGTTATTACTTGTTGAAGTTATTAGGAACAAATTATAAGACAAAGAAGAAAACAGGTCGGATCGGGATTAGAACCCGGGTTAGTCGGTGAATTTACTAACTTAAAGCGAAAGCCTTACCATTATGAATACTCTTTGAAGAAACGTTTCCGAATATAGTCAGTAATGTACACGGCAAACACGAGGACTGGCAGCGGGCACATAATGATATCCCTCATCTCAGTTACCGAGAGCCATTATGCCTGTACTGGAGTACCTGGCGTGTAAATATCATCCTGTCATATTTCTTCCCTGGCTTTTATTTATTACAACTAACAATTAACGAAACTAATACCAAAATACTACTTGAAGATTCCTAAAAAAAAAAGCGAAGCATTTTTAGATTATCCAACACAAACACGATACAACTGAATTAAATCAAATTATAAAGTTGTAAGCGATAAAGTCTTACTTTCATACACACAGGACCTCCAATCCAATTCTTCACCTTGGACAAGAAACTAACAGAAGCCGAAACAGAGAGAAATAAAAAAAATATTTCTGCTTTTAAAAAATGGAAAGAAAACGTATTAACAGAAGAAGGCAAATGGACTTGGTCTTTCATTACATTACTGAAGCACAAAAGACTATCCCTAACTATATATACCATACAGTGAAGCAATGAAAAATTGTTGCATGACATTTGATATAGTAGCTAAAGAATAGATAATTATAATAGTAATTAAACTATTACTTACTGAGCAAGATTGCCAACAGAGCTAGAAGTTTCATTTTGGAGTGAGGAGATTGTACAGCAGATGTGAAAATGCCAGCTATATATATACCTAACTGACAGGAAACGTCACATCGTCAGGCAGCGCCATCTATGTCTTTTTCCCTGTCGCCAGTATTGGAAATAATTGTAGTGGTCCTTTGGAGTATAAGATATTCTTACAGGCAATTGCTAAATAATGAAAACCATTATTCTCAACTAGGGGCACTACCCAACCAACACATGCCATTTTTCACGAAGCTCTATTCAGATATGAAAAATATTTCCAATTTCGTAAAACACGATCAAGTGTTAATAATTACCTGACAATGAATTACTTTAGGGGCTTATTTTTTAGTCCAACTTGGAGCCTTGAATGTAAAACTGAGTAGATTAAAGAAAGAAGTGATATTTGTTAATATCTCCATTACACCTCCTTTCGTACCTGGATTTTGTTGATGAACATTGCCACTAATCTTTTTCATTTTCTATTCGTTTCTTGTTCCTAAGGCCAGTTGCAGGCATTCTCCATAAATAAATGCGATGTGAAAATATATTTCTTGCAGCAACTAAAGCATCACTTTACGGTTTCGTTGATTTTCTTCAAAATCATAATTTTCACCTCAATCATGTTTTCACCTGTGCGGCTGTCTGCAGGTCTTTCCCAGTGTTTCTGAGTAGATACCTTGGATGAACTATTGGGATGAAATTTAACATCCAGATTACATTTAGGGTATTTTCAACTCCATGAATCATAACTGAGGTTTACTTTGTTGATAATAAAAAAAAAAGTTTTTAAATTATATTGAGTGGGCTATCAAATTAAAGAACTCATCGCCCTGACTAATACAATATATTTTTTGTGTATTTATTATTGACTTATTTTTTAACTTAAATTAGACAAAGCCAATTTTAACTCACAGTGTGTATTACAAAAAGAGGTGACATTTTCGTATTGGGGTATTATAAAGAGATGATTTAATACCCCAATGGTGTTATATCTTCCCTATAGTAAATTACTACGAGTTATAATTAATTAATTACTCGATAGTAAATATTATAGCTTCCTAGCTGATTAGGTTGGGTATCAAATTGAAGACCTCATGACCTTCATTAGTAATATGTATTTTTTTAAATCTGATTACACGATTTCATTAAAGTGGAGTTGGAAACTTTTATCTCAACCGGTGACTATTTTTTTAGGGATATTTTCCGTGATAGTTCCAATTGATGATGCTAAAAATAAAAATAATCCATCGAGGAATGGAAACAATTAGTAATAAGTTAATTACAGTGTAATGAAAAAAACAATGTCATTCTAGCATATTGTGTATAAAATTAATCTACTCTAGATGCACAAAATATGACAAGTTAAATGAGTTGATAATTATAATTACATGTAATCGTATATTGCATAAACCGACAGCTTCAAAAAATATTTAGAAAAATTGAATTATGGATAAGTTTGGGGTTGGAGTGCCGTTCAGAGGTCTATCAAGAATTTATATATTTACATAGTTTCTGAGTTATCATTGATGTAAAATAATTTATTCAATTTTACTCAGTGATTAGAGGGAATGAAAATGTCATAAATTTGTTTCATTCATTCAAACTATTACGTACACAAAGGGTTGAAAGGCCACCTATCCTATTTGCACCCGTCCAGTTATAGTTAGGGAAATTAAATAGACTCATCTTCCGTGGTGGGATTTGAACCCAGCTCCTTTATATCATGAAGTATTTACACCGACCGCTTCACCATATGAGAACCATCTGATACATGTATACATACGTTTTAACTATATTAATACAAATTACATTATAATTGTGTTGCTTGCTGATCAACTTCTTTGCACTGTTATTTAATTTATATTCCCTTATAATATGTGTTGATTTTCAACTGTATCAGCAACATTGATATGGTATATAAAGAAAAAAAGGTGTTACAAAATAAAGCGTTTTGATGATCTTACTCTCTCTAGGATGATTTCCTAACTTTTATTGAAATATTTTTAATAATATACATACTGTAAAGCAGGTTCACTAACTCATAGCTGGGTTAAATATCAATATTAAAAAACCAATTGTCATTAATCTGATTTTAAATTTAAAAATTTTATAGTTCACTAAACGGTCATTAAATTATGCATATTATTAATCATCCTGTTTGCATCTTTAATTTTTTATTTATGTGCTAATAAGCTCGGAAAAAATTATTATTTCAATACACAGAAATTAAGTAATGCAAACGGAAATATTTGCATATCGTGGCAAGTAGATGTGGGGCTAATCAACATTCATTTACACAGTTGGATCCGAGGCAAACAGTAAAGTTAGGTCCTCCTTTACCATCCCCGAAAATACGAAGAGTTCAGGACATGAAGGAAAGGTGCATTCCATCTTGCACTTCAGACTTCCTTGGGGTCATTCAGGCTACGGCATGTAGTCCTATCTCACTTCTTCGGCCATTATTCAATACATATCTGACTTACCGTTAAAATCCATTAGTCGATGCGGTATCAGGAACTGCGAATTCAGGGTTTTGTTCACATTTTCAGAAACCTTTATGCTTTAATTTTGCCTCTCTGCCCTCCACATGTGAAGCATGATATCTTGCAGTGTGGTTCTGTTATAGATTGTGTATATATATACGTCCTAATTAACATTATTTCATTTGTGTTTTGCTTTTAATTTTAAACTATAATTTCAAAAAGTCCTTAAAACTATCATCTTGTTCGCAACTTCAACTCAACCAGTGTTTTTGTTTAGATGCATGTTATTTTGCTTGGTTGTCAGCATCAAGGTTGATAAAGGGATACGGGGGGGGGGGAATAAAACCAGCCCTATGAAAAATAATGAAGGTACATTAATTAATTACAGTAATTAAATTTAATGATGGTATAATGTTTACTACGGTCGTTGGGTGGTTTGTTTGAATGAAACTTTTTTGGGCGAAACAGAAACATATTTGACGTCTGTACGAGCGTTCTTACCAATGCGTTCGTCCTATCCTTGGAGCCCAGAAAAAATATTCAAAGTTTAAAATCTCTTTTTTTTCCTTTGTTCTAAGTTTAATATAAATTCATCATAGATAATTGTAATTACAACCATACAAAAAAAAAAATAAGCCGGATTGTATTAAATGATAATGGCTTAAAGGGTTATTGAAGTTTCAAAAACCAGGAGACAGACGGTTTAAGTAGTTAGTAAAGAATACTTTCTGGTGACAAAACAAGTCCGTATTCGTTTTCAGCAGCCCTTAAAAACATTAATAACAACGTTTTGTTACAATGAAACAGTACATTTTTTTTTTTTTTTTTTACATTTTCCAAGATTAAATTTTTTCATCAATGTCTTTCTTTTCACTCAAACCTTCATAAAACGTATAAATTTTGTCATTTTTTTTTCTTTCATAGCCCCTTTAACTTTACAGATAATTATAGATCCTCAGGCGAATCTATTTACAGATTATTTTTGTATTTCCTGTAGCATCGCTACATTATATACAGGTTTTGTTGTTTTTAAAAATTATGTAATGAATAAACAAGTATAATGATATACATTATACGTGACTGGACTAAACTGACTAATAAAGATGATAGGGCTCACCTTTTTGATCAACCTTAAAACTAACTTACATACTAATTCTTAACCTAATTTTCCCCCGAAAGTCTGTTGCTATCGATGCGGGAGGGGTGGTGGGGTCATAGTTTTAAACACTGGGTTTGTCAGGTGCTGCAACGAGTCAAAAACTTAATGTGTCTCCGGCGGATGATACAAACTGACTCGGATTTATTGTGCCTAAACTGCGCCAACAGAGCGTTGGAAATGTTCATTCGAACACGTTTTTGGTCTAACGTGAGCAAACGCGGCACCCAACGCGTTGACAGCTTTCTCATCTCTAAATGTTGATTTGATATGTGACAAACACGTTCTTTTGACATGTTCATAACTTGTGCTATCTCTCTCACTTTAATTCGGCGGTCGTCTAGCACCATTTGGTGAACTTTGGCGATGTTTTCGTCGGTAGTTGCAGTTTTTGGACGTCCCGAACGTTCATCGTCTCCCAAGCTCTTATGGCCACGTTTAAATTCAGCTGCCCAAAATTTCACTGTGGTAAATGATGGTGAAGAGTGCCCATACACAGAATCCAACTCATCTTTGATTTGCGTAGGCGTATTGCCTTTCAAAAACAAATATTTAATGACAGCTCGATACTCGATTTTGTCCATTTTCATAAAAACACTCAAATCGACTCACTCAAACGACTGTTACAAAAAAACTGTGCGTCCAAAATGGCTGAAACTTTGGTGAGTAACTGTCAACAGATGAGCAACGAAATTCACTAGCTTTTATTTACGGCTGCTGCTATCTTCATGTTGAGGTCGGAAACTTTTCAGACCACCCTCGTATATAAAACTGTGCCTTCCAGTCATCCTCCCTGTTCTTCTGCATATATACCATTTTTCTCTTCGAAACTCAGTTTTTCCAACTTCTTGCAAAAAAGCCTTGTCCAAGCACTAAAAAAAAAAATCCTTACCCCCTTCACGACATGACTATTGCTCAATCTCCAATTTTCCTAACCTCTCCAACTAAAAAGACTAGTTCAATCCCAAATTTTCAATTTCTTTTCCAAACTTCTCTATCCTCCCCAAACCAGTTTCAGTCCAAGTTACTCCACGCAATCTGCTCTAGCTAATATCACTAGTGACATTCATGCCATTATTGATCAACCAAAAAAATGCCTATATTTCTCCAAATCATTTGGTACCATAGACCGCTCAGTTCTTCTTTCTAAGTTAAAATCATTAACCTTCTCAAATAGCTGTATCCGTTAGATACAATCATTTTTTCCATACATTCAAAACCAGTTACTATCCCTATCAACCCCTATATGCTTCCCTCCCTCTTCCCTTGGTTGTAGCCCGCGGATCGAGCATTTCAGTTGTTGTGCTCTCCCTAACTCTATTCCCATCACTTGTTGGGGTTCCATCGCTTAATTGACAAAATTCTGGGAGACCTAGATCAGATCAGTGCCGACGGTAACCTGAATCTCTGAAGCCTCAGAAAAGACTACTAATCTGAATAAGGTTTTATGTGGCGAAAACTTGTTTTGGTCTCCAGTTTCCTCTTCAGATCAATCACTGATTTTTCTGCTGAAAACCTAGGTATAACCATTGACCAAAGTATCTCCCAAATTTTCCTTTGGTCAATTAGAACCCTTAAACTATTCCATTTCTCTCCCAATCTGCTTCTCCAGCCTACATGCCAACTCCTTGTGTCCTCCCTTATTTCCCACACAACAAATCTAATAATGGTTATATGTAGGACTCTGTGGCACTCCTATGTCTTCCATCTCTAAATCGAGTTAGGGTGGGTCATCTCCTGCTTCCGTGCACAATATTTCCTTGGTTCATTCCTTTTTTAAAGCACCACCCTCCTTATATTTACCATATTGTACAGATTGAATCTTTGTCTGCTCCCGGAAAACTAGATCCCTTCTATCTATCATTAATCGTAAATCGTAAAGCATGTGACTACTCCTAGCTTGCTTGCTCCACTACCTTTTGGAATTCTCTATCTCCTAATATCCACCCTGCTTCATCCCTACGAATAAACTATTAAAATATCAATAAGGCAGCGGAGAGATGCGAGATATATAGGAACGCCAAGAAGCACGCGGTAGTCACTCTTCATCTTGGAACCGACAGAGGACGAGGCAGCACGAGGAGGGACTCCAGCCCAGGTAGCAGCCTCACGCTAAGACCCGGCGACGGCCTCGTGGTGCATCAGACTTGCATCCGGCCTCGAAACAAGATCCACGCACTCTTTCACTGACGATCAAGAAGAAGACGCTAATCCAAATCACGCAATAGAAGACGACCATCGAAGAAAGCAGCACAAAGAAACACTGGGCAGTATTAGTATCACGTTACGAATAATTAATTATAAGGCACCATTTTAATCTTAGATTTAATAGTATTCTTTTATTACGTACGTAGTTAATTTGTATATCAATTTTTAAATCAATGTGTGTAAATAAACCATTATTCCCTTTGCCAGAAGTTTCCTATATTTTATTAACAGAACCTTGAGATAACGTAAAAGTTAAATATAGAGTTATAAATTATATGAAAAAGTATATAATTAATATATAAGTTAACTGGGGAGCCTACTGTGAGAAGACAACATAGGTAAGACTCCCCAGCTAATCCCCTCAGAGTATTAGCTAAGGTATATATAGATGTCAGAATATAAATAAAGCCATTCTCAACTTAGCTCTTGTGTCAGTCATTACCTCTTCCCCTTTTTAGTCTCTGATTTCAGTCTATCATAAGTGGTGCCGAAACCCGGGAAGTGTTGTCGTTGCCGTAAAGTTATCGGTTCGTGACTTGTTTCTCTCTCGATTACGGGATGCCGGAGGGAGTGCTCAGGCCAGCGGTGCTCAACGCAGCAGCGGACATACCGCAACTGCCTCAAACGACCATGGCGGCCGCTCATGCCAACACCATGGCATGGATGAAGATCCAGGAGATCTCAGCACAAAATGTGAGGACAGCAATCTCCGAGCTAGAGAGGTTTTCCGGTGAAACAGGAGAGCTGAATCACTTCCTGAAGGGAGGGGACAGGGTAATGGTACGGCTAGAGCGCAAGCGAGCGGAGGATCTCATTACGGAAGGGGATGCCGAGTCGCTGAGGGCAGCTCTAGTGTGCAGGGTGAAGAGGAGCATCCTAAACATGATCCAGGCGGACGAGGAGACCCCATGGATGGCCATAAAGGAGCGACTGAAGAAGGCGTTCGGAGGGGGACGGTGGACACCTGAGGAAGACATTTTTAAGATGTTTCGGGAGACCAAGAAGTCCCACCAGACAAATGGACACTACGCCGGAAATCTCCTAGCGAAGTATAACAACATCACAGAGAAGATGAGGGAGTCGGTAAGCGCGCCTGAGGTGGAGGCACGGATGGCGTTCCTGTCGACTATATTAAAAGTTCAGTTGGCAAAGGAGACGGGAAAGAAGGAGGGATTCCCGAGGGAACGCGCGTTCCTGGAGTGTGCCCAGGAGATGGTGGACGCCAGCGCCAGGGAGGAGGAAGGCGCGGGATACGAACGAGACGTGAGTTGGAAGAGAGTCACGTACAGAAGGAGCCCGCCAAGACAGAGTGGACACAGCCGGGGAATGGAAAGGCGGACCGGCAGAGGACAGGACGAGAGGAGGAGGAAGCAGGAAGGAAGGTGCTTCGAATGCAATCGTCCGGGACACGTAGCGGCTCAGTGCGGCCAGGTAAAATGCTTCGAATGCGGGAGACAAGGGCATATGGCCAGGAATTGCCCTAGACGTAATACTCGAGGCGACAGGAGGGGATTCCGGCCGGAACCTATGGAGGTGAACCAGCAGGAGTGGACCCCACGGAGACAGGCTGGACGAGCTGCGACCCCCTACTCAAGCGGAGAGTCTTCAGGAGACGAAAGCGGTCGGTCGGAGCGCAGCGCCCCGACGTTGAGACACGAGGTAAGTGGGGGGGAACCGTGGAAAGGGGGTCCCTCGGGAGCCGAGGTGGTAAGGGGAAATAGGCGGGACGAATGAGGGTGCGATTTGGGGGGGGGGGCAACCGGGCGTGCGTATTGGAAGTAAACAACGGTGAAAAGGGGGAAAAGGGATTTAGGTTGCCCGTGGCGAGGGGGGGGGGGGCGTCCGGAATTCGGTTTTTAATCGATACGGGGAGCACCCACTCGCTGGTAAGTGAAAGAGGGGCGAGGGAACTGGGAATCTGGGACAGTCGGAAACCATGTAAGTGCGCCATAACCACAGTAAGCGGAAGGTGTGGAACGGGTGGGGAAGCACAACTGAGCCTTCGCGAGATCGCTGGACGCGAAGAGAAGGTCACGGCGCACATTATGAAAACGTTGGCCGAGAATTACGACCTAATAGTGGGGTGTGACATATTACAGAGGGTGGGGATGAAATTGAAGGTCCGTAATCGGAAGTGGGAGTGCGCACTAGGGAAGCGCGAGTATAATATAGTCACGGGACGGCGAGGAGAGGGGGTGAGAGTCGGAGCAGCCGGATGCACGCGCGACGCGGTGAGTCGACTAGTAGAGGCGAACGGGGATCTATTCCACCGGGAAGCGGACAGACTACCTACGACGGGGAGGACGGAACATAGGATACCTGTGAAGTCGGGGACGCCGGTGTACGTGAAGGAAAGGCGGTACCCCCAAGCGATGAGGGAGATCATAAAAGGGCAGCTCGAGGAACTCCTGAGGCAGGGTATCATACGCCCCAGTAACTCTCCCTATAATAGTCCGTTGTGGGTCGTGGAAAAGAAAAGCGGAGATAGCCAGAAGCAATACCGGGTGGTAGTGGACTACCGAAAATTAAATGAGGTCACCGTAGACGAGAGGTACCCGCTCTCGAGGATTGAGGACATACTCGATCGCCTGTCGGGAGCGACGGTGTTCAGCACGCTGGACCTCAAGAGCGGGTACCATCAGGTTAGGATGGCAGATGAGGATGTTGGGAAGACGGCGTTCTCTTGGGAGCGGGGGCATTACGAGTTTGTGAGAATGCCCTTCGGTCTGAAGGGGGCCCCGCTAACTTTCCAGCGTCTTATGGACGAACTCCAAAGGGGGCTGGGCGAGGACTTCTCGCAGGTGTATATGGACGACCTGATAGTGTTCAGCAAGACTGAACAGGAACACGTGCAGCACCTTAGTCGAGTCCTCGCCAGAATAAGGGAGTTCGGACTAAAATTATCGCGGGAGAAGTCCAGGTTTGGCCTGAGGGAAATTAGGTTCCTTGGTTACACCGTCTCACAGGACGGGGTGCAGCCGGATCAGGAGAGGGTGAGGGCGATACAGGAAGCACCCCTTCCCAAGAACGTGCGGGGTATTCGCAGGTTTCTCGGGATGATAAATTATTACCGGAAGTTTATCCCAGGGATCGCGGAACTCACCAACCCATTAACGGAGTTGTTAAGGAAGGGGCGGAGTTTCCGGTTGGGGCCGGAACAAATTCAAAGTATAGAGAAATGCCGGGACATCCTTACGACAAAACCATTGTTAATATTCCCGGATTTTGGAAAGACATTCCGGATCACGACGGACGCGAGCGCGAGTGCCATAGGGGCGGTCCTGTCGCAAGACACTGGGGGGGGGGGGGGAGAAACCTGTTGCCTATGCGGGTCGCCAGCTGAACGGGGCCGAGACGCGTTACAGCGCCATCGAGCGTGAATTGTTGGCGGTGGTATGGGCAGTAGAGCATTTCCGGCCGTACGTGTACGGCAAGCTATTTGAATTGTACACGGACCACAAACCACTGGTATACCTGGGTAACCTGAAGGAGTCGTCGGCAAGGGTAGCCAGATGGAAGGAGAGACTCGCCGCGTACAATTTAAAAATTATGCACAAAAAGGGGGCCGAAAACGCGGTCGCAGACTGGCTTTCCCGGGAGTTGGTAGTGAATGCTCTGGAGGAAGAAGTAGGTCAAGAAGAACCGTTCGCGGTGCGGTACCTGCGGGAGTGGGCCGAGAGCGGACCAGAGATCCCCTTAGTTCAGAGAGACCCGGGGCAGGTAGAGACCCCGTCCGAACGACCTACGGACCTACCCGAAATCGACGGAATAATTAACGATAAGAGGAGACAAATAATTATCAAATCGAAACGGGAGCCGGGAGTCGAGACGAGGGCGAGCGGATACGCGGGGCTGTCCTCCGTGACCATTAGGGCACAAGCCACGGTGGATGATACCGATTTGGAGCGGGCCATTGAGCAATGCACGAAGCCGGGGCAGGGGTGCCATATATATATCGGGAATAGATTATTGGCCGATAAAATTAAACGGTTATGGAGACAGGAGCGCCTAGGGATGGGGTACACATTAGTTAGGTGCCTTAGACAGGTGGAGACGGTCACCGAAGCAGAGGTGCAAGGTCGGTTAGTGAGGGACCACCACGTGGGCAAGACCAATCATCGGGGGATTGAGGAGACGCTCCGGGCGTTGAAGAGGTTATATTTTTGGGTAAATATGGGGCGGACAGTCAGGGAGGTCGTTACGCGGTGCGAGGTATGTCAGAGGGCGAAGTACGACCGACAACCCCCGGTGGCGGAACAAACGGTCACGGAAACGGCGGAGGAGCCCTTGAGGATTATCCAGACGGATCTCTATAGTAATGAAGGTCAGTCGTGGCTCACGATCCTAGATACTTTTAGTAAGATCGCCATGGCATATCCCGTAGAAAACAAGACACCCGAGGTGGTATGGGAGGGGATACTCCAGTGGTGCGGCACGTACGGGGTCCCCGATATGATCGTGTCGGATTCGGGGCGGGAATTTGATAATGACTGGATCCGGGAACAGGGTAAGGAACTAGGAATAAACTGGCGACGGAACACCCCCCATCACATCAAGGGTAGGGGCGCGGTGGAGCGTCTCCACAGCACACTAGGAGAGCATCTCCGGCTATTTGGGATAGACCGACGACTCGATTCCTATACGGCGATGCCGCGCGCAGTAGTGGCATATAACCACAGTATACACTCAGCAACGGGGCTATCGCCGGTGGAAATAGTGTTCGGACAAAGGCGGCGCGATCGAGGAGACCTGATGACGGCGCATAACTTAGGGTTACGGGAGCAACTAGGGGAAACGCGCAAGGAACGCCGGGCGATTTGGGAGAAGGTCCGTGAGCGAATAATCAGAGAGAAACGGACTCGCGTAGATAGAGCTAACGGCAGACCCGGGATCGTTAGCGCGGGCTCGGTCGCGCTGGGGACTACGGTATACCGCAGGTTGAGGACAGCTCGTAAGAAGGGAGACGCGCGGTACGAGGGATCGTACGTAGTGGTGGCGGTCAGAGAACATAACCTCTATACGATCCGGGACGTCAACCACCCTTTCCGGTCGCGCACCGTCCACTTAGAGGAACTAAGAGTACCGTCGTCGGTGGCTCGACGGACGACGGGGGGCGGCGCTCCGACCGACACACCACAATGTTCGAAGGAGCAGGTTATGTTTGAAAGATGTAAAACCCCCTAGTATGTAAGACATTGTAAATAAATAAAGATTGAACCATATTAGTTAAGATATAACGGGTGAAGGCCTTGTGGCCGGAAGCCAACAGTAATTAGTATCTGTGAACGGTAACAAGAAGTTATCGGGGGCAGGAACTGCCCTGGTTATGTTCGTTGTACAAGAACTGTTATTTTGTTTATTTGTTGTTTTATTTTGTTGTGATGTTATAGTGAGTTCTTAGGTATAAGAAACTGGAAGGGGGGAGTTAACTGGGGAGCCTACTGTGAGAAGACAACATAGGTAAGACTCCCCAGCTAATCCCCTCAGAGTATTAGCTAAGGTATATATAGATGTCAGAATATAAATAAAGCCATTCTCAACTTAGCTCTTGTGTCAGTCATTACCTCTTCCCCTTTTTAGTCTCTGATTTCAGTCTATCATAAGTTATATATAAATAATAAATATTTGAATAATATATATTGCTTTATTGTTGTTATGTGGATCAATCTATGATTTTATTTGCTAAATACAGTTAATTAATATTATGTTATTGTTAGTATTTTTTTTTTCTGTAGCCTCACACTTTATTTTACATTGTCGTTATTTTTAAATATGTATGTGATTTATTTTTTTTTGTTGTAAAATTCCTTTTATTTACGAGACATAAACACATCATCACACTATTGCTATTCATAGCGGTATTTGTCCTGGAATAAATTTTATTCTATAAGAATGTTCTATTCATAAAGTATTACTTATTAACATAGCATAATCCCCAGTTAGACAGAATAAATCACTCGATAAAATGTAAATCACTTGACGATTTCGGATCAATAATTCCTGAAAGAAAAAGCTAATGATTTTTTAAGTATTTATTTCTTTTCAACAATTTATTCTTAAGATATTTTGTATAAAAAACCATTTGAGTTCTAAGTATTTATTTGATATTATTACGATCTATTTTTAACTATATGATGAGTATTTTAACTTTTATATTATTTTAACCTGTTGACTTCATAACAATTATTAATGTACCCAATTTCTTTTGTTTTAGCCTTTGAAAATTACTTTTAAGCTCTCAGGATAAAGATAAATAATGACAAATCATTTCAATTGTTCCACAAGCATTATTTCAATACTTGTGGATAAATTCAATACCCTGCCGAGACACTTCAGAAATGTCCCTACATCTTATTTACAATACCTCCTGTCCTCAACCTGTGTTTGGGGAGGTTTCCATTCCCCCATTCATATTCATAGACTGATGTTTTCAAGGAGAAGATAGGGGTGAAATGACCTATTAGTTTGTAAGTTATTTGTAGTTTAGGAATGCTTTGCTAATATTCCACAGCAAGGTGTAATGGCATAAGGGGCAGGTTACCATGTCTACTGTTGTGCCCTTACAATGAACAATCATTTAATCACTCATTTAAAATTTAAAAATTTCTTAATACTTGAGGATAATTTTTCAACAAATAGTTTATTCACATTATGTCCATCATTACTCATTCATGCGCCTAATGAATAATATTAAAAATTAATATTTATTCCAGTAAGACACTTCTCTCTTTATTTCTAATCTAATACATTAAAGTTTCTGGTCTTAAAAAAAAGTCATTTAGTAATGAAAGATATGAACTAAAGTAGGATTTATATGGTTTGATTTGTTACAAGTAGATATTATCCTTGTCCATTACTAGGAAAAACAAAATAATACTTAAAAAAAAAAATTCTGTCTCGCCACAGAAATAAAATGTCTAGAAATACTTTTTTTTCAAATTGCATGTGACATTTAACTTGAGGAATATTGCAAAGTGAGGAGAATTATATCATTTTTTTTTTAAACTATAAAAAAAAAAAAAAAAAATATTTCACTGTGACATTTATTGATTATCTAACCCTTTTTTTTTTTTTTTGCAATCGTTCTGATCTGATTACTCATCAATTTTAATGAATGAACGGACCCACATAATGCCCAATCACAACTGGACGTGGTAAAGGTCCTCAGTCACATGCCCATGTTTCTCATTGTAATTGTTTTCCTCCCAATACCATTTCCAAAATACTTATTTATACTTTCATGAAGAAATATAGAACTTTGATATGTTGAAGTTATAAGTTATAATTTAAGATTTTTGATGCTCAATATTTACAGGTTTGCTCAGAAGCACAATTTTTATTGTACACTACACATCTCTTACACTCGAGACATATTGTATCAAAATGGAGTACTCGAGCAGCTTTGCTGAGGTGATAGTTGTGTCGCTTTTAATAAAAATACCTTAAAATATCACCTCTTCAAACATAACAACTTAATTATATACAACATATTTACAGTTATTTATCCATTATTTGTTACACATATGTACATTGATATTTGAGGATAGATGATTAGATCAGAAGGGTGTTCATACAAGTTCCCTGTTCCTGACTGTGGACCTCCTCACGGTGGAAGTGACAGACCCCAGGATGCTGCCGACTTGAGGTATGCCAGGGAAGCAGCAGCAACAGATCCATGAAAACGGTGGAACCTTCCTGAACAGGAACAAGTCAACAAAGGAGTAATAAATTGTGTAACAAGGGTAGTTATGTGCTTATACATTGCAGGTTGGCATAAATTTACAGTACCATCCAACTTCACCACTCAACTAGTTCGAACTAACTGTGCTGCAATAGCGAGAAAAATCACTTTATTTAAGGCTTAAACCAAGTCTAGTATATGAGAATAATTGAATAATTCTTGAACAATAATCAGCAAACTAAATGTCAGCTAAGTAAATAATTTAAGTTTATGGAAAGAGATCAAACGGCACAGAGCTGGTATTAATCAGTAGACTTGGGAGGTTTACCTGAGAGTGGCGCAGGCGCGGGTGGAGAAGAGACAGTAGATGACGGGGTTGGCGGCAGAGTTTAGCGGTGCCAGGCTCTGAATGAACGTAGCTATGGCGATGTTGGTCTGTGTCCGAGGCACCTGTCCGAAGACCTGGAGTAGGTCGAAGACGATGTACGGGCTCCAGCAGAGTATGAACACTGGCAGCGCATACGTAGGTGCAAATGTACTTTTATAACCATACAACAATCTAGTGTGTCCATGTTCATGCAGCTACTTACCAAACACAATGATAAATGTCATTTTGACCGTTTTGATCTTGGCCTTGGGGATGATTCCTCTGGAGCTGGCTCTCCTCACATCCGCCACATCTCCATCTGCAAAAGAAACTTTTGAGAAAAGGAAGGAGAGCTGAGAAGACTCCTGTGAGGATACATACCCCTGAGAGGGACTGACTGGCCACTGTAGAGTGGAGAGCTCTTCCTCCAGATGGTGAAGACGATGACAATGTAGCAGCCGGTGATAATGAGTGCAGGCAACAAGAAGAGACTCACTGCCACTACGCACATGTACAATTGCCACTTCAGCTCGGAACCCAGCTCTATCCAGCACTGCAAGCTTCCTAACGTTGTGCTCATTTAGGTATTAAATATATATTGCAAGTGATATTATAATACTAATTACATAAAAAAATGACACTATTACGCTGAAGTAAGTGAGCTATTCAGCTGCAGCGTACCAATTAGCGTAATGTTATACATCTGAAGTAAGCAACGGAAGGGGGCTGTTTATGCCATCATACTTGAAGAATGATTATTAACATTGACTTTAGAGAGAGGACCTCAATTTCTGAGGATAATAGGAGTCCGTTACTTCAAAAAGATGTTTGGAGGAAAGTAAAAAGTTAAAGAAACAAGAAAATGAATGTGATCTCTGTCCTTATATTGTAAATGTTTGTTTTTTATTTGCAGTAAATCTCTCTCTCTCTCTCTCTCTCTCTCTCTCTCTCTCTCTCTCTCTCTCTCTCTCTCTCTCTCTCTCTCTCTCTCTCTCTCTCTCTCTCTCTCTCTCTCTCCTCCCTCTCTTAAAAGTTGAGGGTTATCAATATCACATATAAATTGGGTGGGTATAAATATAAAATAAATCACACACCTATTTACTTAACAAGGACGACTTACCTTGTACCAACTTCTCCTCATAGAGCAGTAAGATCGGTGAAGAGAATAGAGCACTTAGTGTCCATGCGGCTGCCACCAAACTCCTTGCTCTTGACCCTGCAACAGTGCTATTTTCTCAACCACCTCATCATTCAACCACCTCATCCTTTTCGTTTAATTGTGCTGCCGCAAGTTATAGTGTACCGTAATTTTATCTTATATTTCAATAATTACTATTAAAATTTACACTTGAATAGATGAAAAAAGGGATTTGAGTACCTTGAAATCCCCTGACCTTGATGTGTCCGTTTCAATTGATGACCATCTCAGGGTTGATTGGCATGTGAGATAATATTTGACATGGGACACATGATTGATTTAATGTGACAGATGGTTGATTTATGTCACTAATATGTTTTAAAATGTGTCAAAAACTGTAACAACTTAAAGAAAAGTCATGTTTGCATGGGATAAGGGAAAGACGAAGTCATCTATACCTATGACTCAGTTTTTCCTATCCCCCTGCGTTGGTGTGATTGATGGCCGGTTGAGGACAATAATTATCCGTTTTAATGGCATAATTGTGCAGGAGCCGGGCTAGGCCCTGAAGACATCCCTTTTACCTGATGAGTCACACTTCCTTGTGAACCATATTCTTAAGTCAGTGCAAATTACCTACTGTTTTACATTGCAGGCGTTTGAACCTGTTGAACATTTCTTTTTACTACTTGAATTGGCCATGTATCAATTACGTCAAGATAGCTTTCTGTTTATCGATGTTTAGTGTTGTTTTACCTTTAAGAGTCGGGTTGGGCCACGAAGGGCTCCAGGAATCGTTAACCTAATGAGTCAACGGGCTTAATCACTCACCCTGTGAGAAGCACTGGTGTGTATGTGTGTCGACTGTACGACTGCGATTGTCCTCGTGTCTTATATGAGTTTTTGTTTAGTTTTATTACATGTCAAACAATATCTTACATGCGATTCAACTCTGGCATGGTCATCGATCATAACTGACAGCTCAAGGTCGGGGGTTTCAAGGTAAAAAAAAAGCCCTTTAGTATCTACTCACTTGAGAGATTACAACTACTAATAACGATTAATAAATTGTATTGTGATAATAAAATAAAAATCTATGACCTCTCAATTTTGAATTCTGTTTTCTTAACTAGGTTCGTTAATCCTTTATTCAAGTAAATCATCACTAATCCTTCAAAGAAAAAATTCTTGGGTGAAGCGGGGATCGAACCCGAGTCTCCACAGCTAGAAGTGAGCAAAATAACTACTAGGCACCATCAGGGAAGGCCATTATGATAATAAGACTTGTGAAATACATACAGCTCCTGGAGAAGTTCATTGGCCTAGTGATGGCATCGAGACGGTCCAAGCTGAGGGCGACCAGGACGTAGGTGGAGGAATAGGTGACCATCGCCTAAGACACAGAGCTGTATCAGAAATATTTTGCTGCCTGTCTGTCCTATTATCTACGGCTGGTGGATCTACAGGGTGAAAGAAGATGTTATCTCCTCATAATCAGAATATATTTGAGAAAAGATATTTATTGCTCACATTTATTGGAAAGCACTCTAACCCCGTTACTTTACTATTTATACACTAATGGGAGTCAACTACATCAAAACACAATTCTGACAACAGTACCGGAGGATACATCATTATATTCATAATACATAGTATGTATACATCATCAACTAACAAATAGCATACATTTATGAAGATTAAGAGCAGATACTATAAATTACACACTCCAAAGTTGGCACTTAAACTTGGCCACTCTAACCACCTCAAGCTCTCTTTTAATCCACTATAAAGAACTCACCTCGAGACGGACCAAACCGGTAGCGAGGCTTGCTGTAGAAATAAGTAACTGGATTATTTGGAAAAGCCTTGCCAATTAACTATTCTGGATATTAAGATAACTCGGGAATATAAATTGATGATAAGCTCATTGGTAACTGTATTTGTATAGAAAATGTCATATGATGCCCCTTTCATCCACCAGCCAGAATGATACTTAACCATGCAGGACATACTTGCATGAATCGGACCATCTTGCACATAGCGTTGCCCGCCCTCCAGGCCACTGTCATCCTCCAGATTATGTCTGTCAGCACACTAATGAGGCCCACTGAGAGATCTGCAACATCAACTTATTTTACCTTTATACTTACACACACCACTAAGCGAAACCATTACTCATAAGAAGGAAAAACTTTACTTTTATATTTAATTGCCATTTTATATGTTTTGTTATCACCTAAAGTAGGTAATGGGTGCAGATATTATCACCATAAATGTTATATGGGATGTGCTGATTAGTAATGAAATAAGATGGTGGACTGTATGTTAAAAATGGAATGTAGAAACTAAAAATGGTAAAATGATATTATGGATGAATAAAATGATATATTTATTTTGTAGTAGAATTGTTCTTCAATAACTTTAAAATAATTGATCACTATGAACAGTAGTATGTCTTTTACCCAAGAGTAAAATACTAAGTACTCTTTTACTCAGTTAGGCGTGAACTAACCTTTCCTTCTTCACCACCTGGCTCACCCTCATTGGCCAAAGGAGAGGTCACGTGTTAAGTACTTTAAATTAATCAAAATTTAAAATATCAGGTGTTGGATTATGGAAAATCAAAAAATCCAGAACATCTTAATATATATATATATATATTCATGATACATATTTAGGTAACAAAAAGGGGGGTTTATGATCCAAATCTGGTAATAATGTTTTTAGTTGGTAAATTAATTTGCCTATCAGTCCTAAAAGAATTATAAGGTGAACTGCACAAATATATATATATATATATTAAAAAAAAAAGGCACGCAGTAGTGCAACTGATGTCTTGAGGGAGATTGACAGATTCTTGTGATTGGTTCATTTTAGCAATGTTGAAAGCATACCTTATGGTGACTGATAATGAAGTGGTTGGCCAACCCATTTCCTCGCTCTCACTCCACTTGGATGATGCAGCTTATTCACTCAAGTTCATGAATATCTAAAAAAATCTTCTAGTTAGCTCTTCTTTTCTCTATGGTTTCTCACTTACTTTCATCTGTCCATAGGAGATGAATGATGCCCCTGTCTAAATCAAGGGCTTAGGGCTGAGAGCTGAAGTAGTTCCGGCTCTCTCTCCTAGATAGCAGTACCAGCCAATAAGTATTGCTGTAGGAGTGGTTTAATGATGAATAATGTTCTTCCCTGATTATAACGCCCATATAAATTAAGCTAGGCTAATTCACAAAAGTGTAACTGATTAAAAAAATGTAAATAATGCTAATTAAGTCTCTGTCTAAGGATTGATAAGTAAAAGGTATATAAGGGCAGAACTTAATGTGAAAAGGTAGCTAGATGCATAGAAGGAAATGTAAATAAACTGATCAATAAGCTTCTACAGTTAGTAGTTCTTTATGGCCCGCTCCCTACTAGTTACATAGTAGGAACGGAGGAAAATTCACCAGCCAACAACCTAGTATATCTGGGAATTGAAATGGACAGACACCTCCATTTTAGTAACCATTTTGCGAAGAAGTTGAAGCATACACGCATGAAGTCTTACCGGCTTACGCACTTATTGACTTCCCCCAATCTATCACTACGTCTCAAGCTACTAATTTACAAGAGCATACTCAGGCCTACTCTGCTGTATGGTGCACCGCTATTTCGATATCTGACGTATACGACAGCTAAGAAACTCCAACAATTCCAAAACGGTATACTGATGAAAGTGGTCAGAGGTACTTCATTAGAGCAGCGAAGAAACAGTGAGCTGCATGAGATATTTGAGCTGCCGACGGTGGATGAATTCATCCAGCGTAGACATATCAAATTTTTCGACTCATTAAAATATCTAACAAACCCGGTGTTTAACACTATAACCCCCGCTCCGTTCCCCCATCGATGGCAGGACGCTGTCGCGGCTGGAACACTCTAGTCCTAGGTTCTAGGTAGAGATTTAGTTAGTTTTGTTTTGTTTGGTTGTTTTGTTTTGTTCCTAGTGTTTAGTGTTGGTGTCGGTGACAAATAGAAGGTGAGCCTCATCACCTAGTGTTGTATAAGAACGATGAACTTTTAACAACAATAAAAATTTTATTATATTATGCACTCCGCCAAATGCATGTAAATGCAGAAAGAGGAAAAATATATAATCCAATTATTTTATTATTTATTTTTTGTACATTGTATTATTTTGTTGAGGTTTTGAAATTAAAAAAAAAAAAAGTTCTTTATGAGACTGAGTACTTTTAACCGCAACACAAATCTGTTATATTATGCACTCCTCCAAATGCATGTAAATGCAGGAAGAGGAGAAAATTGTATTCCAAATATTTTGTTATTTTTCTTTTTTGTACATTGTATTGTTTGAGGTTTTGAAATAAAAAAAAAAAAAAAAAAAAAAAAGCTTTACTACATATGTGTACAGTACGATTTATTGCCTGATGCATGTTGGAACATTTTTCTGCTTTAAAGGCAGGAATTGAACCAGGGGCTCAATATAATACACAATACACTGCTGCCAAGAAAAATAAATAAAGATCCAGAGACCCTTTCCTTCCAAAAGTCAACTTTTTCGGACTGTTTCCAGTAGAATAAGGTAAAAATAAGACTATCAGCGATATAACAGGACGGTCATAAGATCTGCCAGTAGGAGTGCCAACAGTGACTATTGCATGGACCATTCCATCTACCTACTACACCAACTCCATTTGCCTGGGACAGGTGTCGGTTATACGGATGACTGGCCAGTGACCAACAAGCGACCGTTGTTCTCTCATTATGACTAGGGTGTCTTTCGTTCCATTTGGCCTTCTGTTGTAGATGTTGAAGCTAGTCACGATGCCACCTTTGCCAGATGGATCAGATCTGGGTTTGTAGCCTTTCCCAGCGAAATGATGTTTCCCAAGAAACTGCATCATCACTTGGCTCTGGAATCATTGATAAGGATGTTGCTATTGACAAAAGTAAAATTAAAATTTTCAGGTTCGTCACTAGCCCGAAATCAAGAACCCTCTTTATTCTTATAAAGCTTGTACATAACTCCTAATAAGTGAAAGGTTGGGGACCCATCAATGACTCCAAAAATGCTTTGGCATATTTCAACCCCGCTTCGCATAATCCACGAAAATGGGGTGCTCTTAGAGGAATGAATTTCCAATCAATTCGTTTGATCGACAAGCTGCGGGCTATTCCATCTCCTTGTTTTGATATGAACTAATACACATCCTCGAAAAATCTACTAGCAACAACGAAATTCGTTGTATGGTCTGACCATATGGCTTATGGAAGTCCTGTTCTGGAAACAAATCTGTCTAATGCTACGAGGAATGGGCTTGTAGTAAGGGTGGATACGGTTTCCAAGTGTATTGTATGTCTACCCAGACATACACACAAATAGACAAAGGTATGGCGGCCTTTCTGCAGTTTGAGTCCTTTATTGGGGGATCTCATAATTTTAGCCCACTTAAACAAATGCTTGGGATTGAGTAAAGCGTGCCTTGGGTACAGGAGCCCTGAAGGGTTGTAAAGCTGTGTCTTAATCTAGGAGGTTTGGTTCTGGGAGATTTCGGTCTTGGCGTTTCAGGGTGAGTAACGGTCTTCTTGGACCCGGCTCTCCGCTACATAGCCAGACGGAAGCCTGGCTTATTAGACATCTTAACATTATTCTTAAAAAAAAAATGTTACTACTGGTTTCTTCTACAATATCAAGGGGATCTATAAAAAAATCACAATTAAATAATAACAATCAGCGGCGTTCACGTAAAAAACTTATTTATTTTCTATTTCTCTGTTGGCCCTTCCTTATTTTTCTTCAATATCGTAATCTTCTTCTTTCCCCCTTGCCTCTTGTTCTTGTCCAGGTTTAGTAACAAACCTTGGATTGGCCTGAGATGACTGGTGGATAAGCTTCACCATTCGTCTTAACAAAAGTTATGTTTCAGTAACAAACAAAGTTCTAAACCAAGATTTTTTTTTATTTTCAGAATATTGCAGTGACCATAGCTAACAAGTTGAAATATCAGTAAAAGACATTTAAAGTATCCTCATCAGTGTACCATCAAAATTATACTATACTTAAAAGTGAAAAATAAATTGTTCCTTATCTCCAAGATGTCTTTAACTCTGCTGGTTTCAAACCCTGGACCGGCTGCTATTTTTTCTCTACTAAATCATCGTCATCACATGTTATGACGCCTGAAGAAAGTGCGCATGCCTTAATAGTTTTTCCTACCGGCTTGCCTGAGCTTGTTTACTGTAATCAGTGTTGCCGCTTTTCAATAAAATATTGATTGTGGTGGTCTTGTGAAGAGCTACCCGTTTTATTCTTTTTGTGTATTAAGCTCTTGGTAAGTATGGATTACTGGCAAGTCTATACAGTTTTATTTATTATTTACAGGCAGTTAAGTGTGCAACCAGGTAGGCCACCCGTCGGTTGGATATCCTTAATAATATATTGACCTATTGAAGTAATCATTCACCTTAAAATAGGCACCACCAGAAGTATATTAATTAAAAACAATGGTGAGGTATTTACAAGATTAGCCAATGTCCTTACTTTTCAATGGCAGGTTCTTGACAGTTCTGTCTTTGGCTACTACTGTCATGTCGTACACTACGTATGAGTGTCGGATCTGCCGTAACAAAACATGAGCTAGAATCAGAGCTGACCCAACTCTTAATATCAGGTGTTTACCACTTAAAATAAATATTATGACTTATAGTATATAAATACGCGTGAAGTTTGAATTCTTTTATTTAAATACTTGATTTAAACGTGGTTCAGGATGTTGATGTAAGCCAACGACCATTTTTTCATTTTAAGTACCCAATGAAGACTTCACATTGTGGGTTTAGTACAGACATTGCCCTTCGTTGGTGATGTTAATACTTCCGGTTTTAAATGTTTGTTAATGGCTACTGTTTTTAGTCTTAGGGAGATACTTACCTATAAATCCCAATATGAGCTTTTTTCAAGTTTATTGGATTGTATATTTTTAATTAGTGCGTTTTTTCTCGTAAGTTGAGAATTATCAATCTGCTTCAGTTAACTGGCCATTGATCCATCGATCCATTGAAGATTATCTTCGTCTCTCTACTTCCCTGATAAGGTGATCGACCTAGGGTACATCCTGCATTATAAATGCCACTATTAACATGACAAATAGACCAACCTGCGAAAGCGAGGTGCATTATGAAGAAGTTCATCCTGGACTTGGTGGCTTTGGTGAGGAGGAGGGTGACGAGGACCGAGCAGTTTCCCAGCACGATGGAAGCCAACAGCAGACCCAGCAAAGTCAACTGCTCCTTCTGCGGCAAACACCACGCAACGTTCAATTTTAACAGATTAATTAGTACCATTTGTGTATTATAATATTCATGCCTTCTGTTATGCAATGTGATAATATTTGGTATGAAATCACACACTAAATTTAACAATAGACAAAAATAAGTACTTATTTATTAACTTTGGTCTTGTGAGTAAATCTGACATATTGAGAAAATCCAGTCCATCAACTCTTCTAAAAGTCACTTCAACTCCTCTGCATGTTTCCAACCTTACCTTTTATTCCATATGAACTATTTCATTTTTGTTTTTTAGGGTACTTACAGTAGCACTTTAGTTGACCCTCTGGTGAAGACTCAAAAGGAAATGGCATAGAGAACTTTTATAAAACTCAATCCAAGTCCAGTTCATTTTCTGCACATTGCTTACATAACCTTTCTCATAGGCTCCGGCGAAAAATATCACATTTCCCAAATGTGGTTCTGTTTTTCAGTGAATATAGTAGTCTCACAGTATCATTTCTTTTAGTTTACATTTTTATTTCTTCTTATCCATGTTTCTTATAAGCTTTCAAAAAAGTCGGATGTAATTGCGGAAGTAAATAAAACAAAAATAATTGACACCCCTAGAGGAAAAAAAGAAAATAAATATTAGAGTTTCTGGAGAAGAAATCTAAGAAATACATAATATTAAGTTTATGTTATTTGCAATATTAATGTTTAAGCCACATTTTAAAGCTATAGGCGATGTAACGATTAAATATGCTTAGCCTCATAAGGAGCTGGAAAGTAATTTTGGAAAATAGAAGGGAGAGGTTAGAGATGTGATTTATTAACTGTGGTGAAGGTTGATCATACGCATCATTACTTGCACCTAACCTACGGCCCAACTAAACCCCTTCAAGCTAACGTCACCGGGCTCAGGTGTAAGGTTCGCCCTTTCAACAAAATAATATCAACCGTAACTGTTATTTTGAGTTTTAATATTTACCCAGGTGAGATACTTGTGAGACTGATGGTTTTTCATATCACCCAAACATCAGGTGAGGTATCCAAATTGAATCTCATGTTCAAGGTAAATATAGAAGGAGATGACACATTCCTTATTACGGATTATAATGTACCTTTACGTCGTAACAATAGAAGAGGTTGATGGACTTATAGCATTATCTTTGTACAAGGATTTACCTGGTAAAAGTAGAAGGAGTTGATGGACTCAAGCTGAGAGCCATTGGTGCAGTTGTCCTTTATCATCCAGTCCATCCTGAGGCCTAGAAAACATCTCTAATTAGTTCCACAAGATACGCCACTATGTAATCTCCCATGATTTGCATGCTGTAGCTCACTCTAGAACAGTGTAATCTTAAGTGAATTTCAATGTGAAGTTATGAGTTTATTATCTCACCTGAATCACATTCACCAGGTAACATTTAAATGTTATACACAAATACACCACACAATAAGTGACCTCACATTTAGAGAGATGTTTGTAAACAAAACGCTTCTTTAATCCCGGCATTCTAGATTTCTTCTCTCATCGAACACGTGGAAAGATAAATTCTAACACAAACCTGCTTGTTGATCAAGCCGCCTTACCCTCTCCCTCTCTCTCTCTCTCTACGCCTAATACCCAGCACATTCTTTCAATATCAAATACTCTTTCCTGCCTAGCCTTTCATCTGGACAAACGGCTGACGTAGAGCCCTCACACAAGATTAAGAGACAAGTATTAAATCGACAGTTTGGCTGGATAACTTCACTACCAAACAGAAACCATTAACGACCCAGGCTCATGCACATATACAAACATTTGCTAAAACTGATTTGTATCTACAAACTAGAACTGCGGGGTACTGACATTGGAATGTTATATGGACTCAAACATTCCAGTACAAATTCCTCTGAATTATGGCCAAGGCACCAAACTTTACCATGAGCAAACTGTCCTTCATCATCCCAGCCACAAAATCCAAATCCCACGAAAACATATTCCTTCATCCGAATTCTATTGTCAAATTCTCCTTATCCAGATACAGCCATCTTTACAACCTTCCTAGGCAAGTTAAGTGGTGGCCTCGCGATCTATTTTTTTTATTCAACAATAGATGAGACCTCATAGCTCATTGTCAACGATGACTTATAGCAGATCCATTCTATGATGTAGTTGTAAATATGATTGTATCAAAATCAAATTTTGAATGACATGTTCATTAGTGCCTGTTTAAATACATTGACAGGAAGTAGGGAAAACAAATTTAAAGTAAGCATTTCTCGACTCCCAGATCAGAACTATTCAGGATGCTAAAAAGCTGTGATTGTGTCCCACAAACGACCAACAAGTCAGTGCAACACGAACGACGCTGAGTTACTTTGTTAATGACAACAACACACAATAAATTAGTAGCTTGGGAAAGATAAAAGTTAGATTGTATTTTCTAACAAGAAATAATACTAATAAGAAGGAATAAATAGTCATCACATAGATGTGAATAAATCTAGCCCGCATACATCCTCTTGAGGGCGGCTATCACTGGAATGAAGTCGGTGCACCTTTCAACCTTATTATAAACTTATTCTTTTTGTTTTTTTAAAGAGGTACACACTCAGCATAACTGATACACCAATTTGCCAGTATCTTGAAGAAAGGAGTGTTACAAAGTTGTTGAGAAATGAATAAAGATACCGAAGCGATTATTTTATTATCCTTGCTATGCAATCGTTGGAAAAGAAACAGAACAACGAAGATGGTGGGCACCAGGCCAAACAAATCTCTTTCTATTGTTTATTGTATCAATTAAAGGATGACGAAGACCACTTATTACTCCATTTTTATTTACTTGATTAACGTGGAGTATTTAACCCAGGCACAATGAGAATAATCTAACAATTTATTGCAATAATACTTTATAAATGATCTCTTATTTAGGCATCAAATATTAATATTAGGTTAAATTTTCTATAGCTATCGGGTATGATTTCTTATTCATATCATTTTTCCCCCCAGCTCGTTCCCTTACACGGTTAAGAAATTAAGGGATTCTCATCAACTAAACAAATAAAATCAAGTAAATTCATTAAAAGTATTTAAATGTTTACCATTGAAAGTAATTATGGACAGGCTGATAATTCTGCATTATTTATTAGACTCATATTAGCTGGATTACTTGTGGGAGCGGAAATGAGAGACACGTTTAAAAAAGGATTAATTGTTGGGTCAGCTAAAGGGACAGGATTATAATTATAACTTACCATACTGATATAAAGACCTCAACTGGGTAATGCCAGCTTGTAAGATTTCCGGTAATTTCTTGATCCACTTCTTTGAGAATTTACAAATAAAAGAACAGCATCCTGGATATAATAGGGTTCATAACTGGTTAAAGCATATATTTTATTAACTGTCCTTAAATTCTTCTAAATCAATAGCACAAATTCTGTTGAGTAAAATTAACCATACTTTTGGAGCTATTTGTAAATCAAAAGTGCACTTGATGATTTAACTGATTTAAGAGAAAAACAGAGGCGAATGTCAAAAAAATGTTTTTTTTAGGGAAATGGTCCCAGGCATTAGTAACTTAGGATGATAGTTCAGATTTTTCGAAAACGTTCTTTAGAAGAACTTATTTACAATAAAGAATATTGAGGAGAGACTGAGGAGAATCATTAAATAACCCTACAATAAACAACGTTTGGAGGGAACTCTTTAGAAATGGTGTATTTAATAGTACTAAACCCGTCTTAATTTACAATTGTGGCCTACACTGCATTAACTTATACAATATTTGATTGGCTGTGGATATGCTGCAGCCCTCTGTATCTTTGGTTGACTCAACTTCCGTTCTTATCGCAGGCTTCCGGTAGCATCTGCCCACAGCCACCCTATATCTGCCTCCGCTACCTACATACAGTGCTATCTCATAAATCCTAGCCTCATTTGACTTAATTAATGAGAGACATCATATTCAAGCGAGCCAATTTATTCGTCATAATTCTCAATGAATACTAATAACTTTTTTTTTTTTTCCTTTCATAGCCCCTATAAATTAAACTAATAACTACAGTCTGTAGTTATATGTTATAAAATATTTTATCTGCTGAATCTATGAGAATGTGGACTAGCGTGATATTAATGTTTAGCCACTAATAGAACTGTGAACAATACACTTACCAGAGGAGGTGATGTGATGTGATAAGGTCTTTAGGGTAGGTTGGACACAGGGACTCTGCTGATCAGCTGATTATTCAGCTATTTCAACTAGTGCAGACAAGGTTACAGTGGCTATTAGTTGAAGATTAAATAGGTAGATATCAGTCATAAATAAAATAAACCCTTCAAATTTAAAAGCTGCCGATAAAAACACTTTTACAGCATTGCCCGTATGACGAAAGACCCGATATTTATCGTGAAAATAGGACGATCGAAATTTAATAAATTACACTTTTAATCATCTTTTGTAATTTTATTCCACTAAAGTCTTAGCAAACATTACCTATTATGTTCATGTAGTTCAGTTAATTGTAATGTATCAACAATAAATTAGTATTTATGTTGTGCAATATGAATCAACTAGAAATATTATACGCAAACATATTCATTTCATTTTTAAGGACCATAAAAGATTAATTTTTAGTTGGTGTTTTTTGTTTCTGTTTTCCTGCATCGGAGGGCCAAGATCTTTAGTTTTATAACCCACTCAAAATTATAGAATAATGTACATATTTTTTATACCTAATCAATTAGTTATACCTAATCAAGTTACACCACAGGTAAAATGTGGGTTAAAATTGATGGAACTCAAGGAGACGAGACCAGAACATGGAGACACACATAAGGGAGGAAGGTAGGTGTAGTAAAAAGAAGAAGAAATAATTAAATATTGTGACAGCCAGTATTGGAAAAAAGGTAAGTATAGTAAACCCCTATACTTTAATGTCTAATGTATCGTACCTCAGCAGGGCTGTGACTTGGGCAGCAGCTGTGTCAAGACTGGGTTCCTGAGCTTTGAATGAACTTGTAGGAGGGGTTTGTCTTCGAGGCCCGTGGGTCATCGGCAATTTTATATTTAACTACTAGCTTATATCTATTTCATTTTAACTATTTATTACACTAACAAGTAGCATTTATGACCAGGGTGCTATTGATAGGTTTTATGATATATTTTTGTAGTTTTTGATATTAGAACTCGTATTTGAATTATACATCGTGACTAATGTAATTAACCGTGAGCGAAACACAAATTTATAGTGAATCTGTTTCAACAAAACATAAAATTAAAGCTAAAAGATGAAAACAAACCTATCATATAATAATGTTAAATTATCCCTTTGACAAAAATATTCAATTTATCGTATTCATATTATCTTTGCATACATAATAGGACATTGAAAGGTAATGCCGAACTGACAACGCCTATTTAATGGCGGTTCAAACCGATTTCAGTTGGTTTTTATTTCAATATTTCAGATAATTACTTTGTTTGTTGAAAAGCCAATTTGTACGATTGAACGAAATAGTGTATAAAAAGGTGGATTGCCAAGTGACTTGTAGGTTTTGGTTTAACAAACAATATGTGGTTTTAACAACTGTCAGGACCCTTCTTAACCTGGATCACTGCTCCATGAATCAGCTCCATCTGCTATTGATACAAAATGACAACTATAAGATACAATAAGTGGATCAGGGTCCAGTCCTCACTGATTCAGCCGCTTGTGTCCCTTCATTCTGACTTATCGTTGCAGTTGTCAATTCTCGAGTTTGTATTTGAGAAACTCAATGAAGAATTAGTCTGCGCCATAGGACAGCCATCTCGAAGGACACAAGATGTGATAGTGACACAAGCAATTCAGAATTTAAGCCTTAATATTTCAAAATTATAATCAAATTTTTCAACAGATCAAAAAAAAATAGGAAAAGGAAGTGTTATAAAATAAATTATTTATTTGAATCATTTTTGATAGAAACAAAAATGAAATAGTTTGGTTGTAAGTATGTTTACGACAAAAAACAATTTTCTAACAACAATTTTAATAAATTCTGAATTTGAATAACTATTTTAAAAGGTACATATTTATTTGAATCTACCTCTTCAAACAATGTGTGGTTTCATATTAGCTTACAACAATACGAGAAATTCTGAAACATTTTAATTACTTAATATTGTAACTGAATATTATGTTTGACACCTTTTTAATTACTTATTTTATCATTTTTGATTAATATCCACTTTACTAAATATTAAATGTACATAGATGGGATTTTGTTTAACATGTACAATTAAAATTTATGTAATCTTCGGAATAAATAAGTCAATGCATAAGGTTATTAATTATTCATTTATCAGTGGACATATTGCTCTGTATTAAAAAGATTTTAGAATTATGACCCAAATTAATTTTATAAGGTTTAAAGAACATTGGTACACCGATCTTCCCACATGGATGTTTCATTGGATGGTTACTCCTTTAGGGGGATTGGTTACAACAGTAGCCTGTGCATCGAACAGCTGTTTAATTCTCTATCAGAAACAAAAGAGTATCACTGTCACTTGTACATATTTTGGTAAGTATAAATAAATCTTCGAGAGTAGTGTGTTGGTTTGTTTTTCTAAATATTTGTTCTACAAGGTGGACTACATGTGGAGTGAGTCATTTAATGTTTATTCTGCAAGATGTACTATTTGTGAAGTGGCCTTCTTCATGTTCTTCAAGATGGCCGATGCTGTGTGCGACTATACGTGTGTGGTACATCAGTGAAGTAATGTTAAATACTAAGGTAAGTACTTTAAGTAAATACTTTCATCGTTCTAAATCTTGTGTGGTTTACATACTCGACAAGTGGTAGCGGTGCATAACATAAGCTCGTTCTTCTCGCCGGCGAGTGGTCTCCGAGGCATCACAATGGTCCATAAGTCACTCGATATCTGCGTTAATGTTCTCTTCGGACGTTTTTAGTCCCTCCTGAGGGCTTACCGCGGGGTCACCGCACCCAGCACTTTCTAGCGGACAGTTGCCTGCTCAATACCGAGCAACGTTACCCTTGATAATTGAGTTTCTTTTCCTTACATCTACTACACCTATTAGATACAAGTATTGTGGCATTGTTCTAAAAACAAGTGAATAAAAACAAAAGATAACACAAAGATCTCGAGTCAATTACAAACCATATTTGGATGAAGTAATGTACACATAAACAAATATTATCATTATTATTTTAATTAGTAATAGACAATCAATAATTAAGACATTAATAGGACAATGAAAATATTTATTGAAATTTCCATTATTAATTATTAAGGAAGGGCCCAGGTTGCTGAAGCTCAGTATTGTACATTTATTTATTTATTGCCTATATACTTTGAGCCATCAGCGTGGGCTCGTTAGGGAAAAGGAGCGATAAGGAACCGGCTACCGACATTGCAGACGGTGTGTAGGTGCTACTAACCGGTGTAGGGGCTAAGAAGAAACATTATCGACCTGGCCTTAAATAAGAGAGATGTGTTATTTGTAGCCGGCTTGCTGCTAAAGTGCTCCTTGGAAACACCTCAACTGATATGTAGTGAAAACTTTGTCCATTTGTCTCCGTTTGAGGTCGACGGACCGACGGACCGCTTCAACTTGAACAACCCATCAACAATCAACAGCAATATTACAGTTGGGCCTCAGTTCCGTTCAAACTGTGAAAATTGTTTATCGTCACGGCCCTCCCTATTTCTCCACATAGCAGTATTTCCTACTATGAAAAGGATAAATGCTTTCCATATTTACAGTATTAGATAGATGAAAATTGCCATCTAAAAAATAAAAAATTTAAATATCTATAATAGTAACAAAAAAGAAAATGGGCTCGTGGAAATTGTTCTGGATTATATGCCCAGGGAGAACATGCCCAAAGCCAACCCCAGGTCTGCCATGCCCCTTTCGTTAGCAAGTGTTCGTATATGAGAGTCTTTCTTTCCATGTGGGTTTTATTTAAAAAAATGATATAACGAATTATTGATGCCTGTTTGTTTATTTGTTTGAATTCTATGTACATACTAACTATTTCAAAAAATATCTTTTGACAATTGCAGACGAACATCAAGCGCATCCAATCCTTTCAATCAAAAGTCCTGAGAACAATAGTAAATGCCCCTTATTACGTCAGCAACAAAACCCTTCACAATGATCTGAATATACCCTATATTCTTGAACTCATCCCTTCCAAGTTCATAAAATTCCATAGTAACCTATCCAACCACCCTAATTCCCTAGCACAGTCATTGCACTGCACCACTCACCCCTATAATCCTCCTCGGAGATTAAAACGGCAGTGGCCTCGTGACCTGCTATAACTAAGTGTTAGTGGGAGTCCTGGCAATGGCCTGTTTCTCTAAACATGTCCTGAGCGTCTGTGGCTCTCGCGCTCTTGGTCAGCCTCCGCTGGCTCTTATCCAGTGACGCGGCTGACTTAGGAGCGTGGGGGACTTCCCAAGACTCCGCTGCCTCCTTCGCATGCGAGGGAGGTGACGATCATGTGGACTTGGGGGGCCTCTGGGCTGTTTGTAAATATTGTATGAATGAGCGAGTGAATGATGTAAATATTTTATGAATGATAACATTTATCTCAATTACTTATTGCCTAATAAAGAAGGCAGATTGTAATTTTATCTTAGTAAATTGTTGTTGACTCTCTCTCTGACAATTGCAGAAAAGAAAAAATAGCTATGTGGCATAAAGTCTATTTAAATTAAACTAAATACAAATTAATAAGTATTGTACTATAGTAACTAGATTAAAATTAAATATAGTACATATTATTGTATTTTTTGCAATGCTTAGTACATTTTAATGTATATAATCTACTATTATATTAAATATTTGGCACTACATTGTAATTTATACTTGATGCTTGTGGGTTAAAAACACATCGCTTTCGTTCGCAGACAGCTAAATATAACCTATAACCTTTACAAAACCGATTTATATTGTGGATCTCAAAATATTTAGGGACATCATTAAATTAATTTTTGCTGTAATGTGGGCTCAGCCATAAAAAAGGAAAAATCAGAAGTACATATTTATTGCTGTAGCAAATCCAGAGGTTAATCTGGTTAGGCGTTTTAAATAAGGATATAATATTGTCATTTTAAAGTTTTTGTTAAATTCTGTCAAAAACTCTCTTCATTTTCAAGTGCCTATAGCTTAATATGAAACATTGTTTTACAAATAATAGTTTGTGGTATAAGCAATAAAGATTTTAAAAAAATGTGTATTTATTATATTAACTAAACTGCTAGTTAAAAGTAAAACGTTAAGCAAAATTAGAGCAAAAATGTTGGGTATCAAAAGTTTTTAAAAATTAAATACTTCATAAAATAAGTAAATATAAATAATTATTAAATAAATTATGGATTAAAAGATATACAAAAATAAATTGGCCATTCCATGGCAAGATATCGTTGTTCCAACTGATCTATAGCAGAAATGGATAATTTCCCCCTTTCAATCATATGGAACATCCTAAATAAGGATCTTAAATCTAATAATTTTTTATCGATATATAGTTTATTTCATTTGAATGCTCTGTAACTGTTTTATCAAATACTCAAATTGTCACCTATTATCACTATTTTTTTCAAAAAAGGTTAAACTTAGTTGCCATGTTTCCTATTATGTATATGTGTAAACATTAGTTTTTGTTATAAGTTTACTTAATTAGGCAGTTATATCTTCGACCCCTGCCATGAATGTGAAATTAATATTAAAATATAGAGATTGTATATGTGGAGGAGGTGTTGACTCTTATAAGCAGAAGAAGGCGGCATGCAATAAAACCTTTTGGGGAGGAAATCAAGCCTCGAAAGGACGCAGATGTACCAGTGACCATGATAGAGTCAGAGGCCCTGGACAGTGTTTAGGGTCACGAACTTACATGGTCTCAACTTGGTGTTAATGCAATATCCCTTAAGACAAAAAGGCTATGCCCAGGGCATATCTGATTTCGTTATGTGACGGTACTAAGGGCGGTACTACTCCTCATATTGGACAGCTCGTTGTGTTAAGTAAGCAAAAGTTTTTATTATTAGCTAGTAACATCTCCGCAATATTTTGCATCATTTATTCAAACTAAATGTAATAATATTTCAGTAAAAAAATTTTAAACATTCTTAATAAAGCGTATAGTAAAATCCATTATATTATGGAACATAGTAAAATTTAGTTGTACGGGCCCGTAGTATAATCAATAATTATTAAGCTAAGAAAAGATATACTGGATCTACCCTTATGGGGTAGCACAGTTGGCAGACCCTTCCACTTCGAGTCCCAGCCTGCCAGAATATTTTTTCTTTGGGTATTAACAATTCTAATAATAATACTGTGAAATGTTAAAAGTGGTGCAGTTTATTTCTTCGGAGTGAAGTAAAAGAAAATATGTTATGTTGCAATGAATTTTCACAAATTTCCTGCATTAGATATAAGAGATGCGCGCAGGACCCCCCTGGGTATGTTCTCGGAAGGCAAGGGAGTAAGATGTTGGACAGACCTGTTTGTGGACAAGGTGCCAGCAACTATTTCGTGCCTGTCGACAATTTCACTTCTGACATTTGACTTGAGGTGTGGCCGCTAGTCGCTAACATCTAATTTATTGTAATATATTCTTCTCTCCAAGCCCCAAATCATCCTCTGATATTCTATTTTATTTCCTCATAGCTTAATGCTTTACAGTTCATCCTTACAACGGGCAGCGAGTGGTGAATAATGATGTTAAAACCCGTGTTTATTCACTGAATTATTTATTACAAGTGGACACCTTGTATAGCCGATATCAAAGGTCAGTTAAAGTGACTTGGAAGACGTTTTACATTTAAGAGTGGTTTCAAATCACCACCAACCTGGATCAGCTATTCCGTAGTGTGCTTAAATAACCAAATTATGTTTCATTAGAGTGAGTAAGTTTGTCGAGCCACAAAAAAATTAATAAGGGATATCATTCCCCTTCGAACAATTCTAAGCATCCATTTATGTTGCTTAGATGCTATTGCTGTACAACATTGTTAATGTGTAAAATATTTACCATTATGTCTTTGGTTTGCTGCTTAAATTATTGTGTACAAAGGACAGTCGGTGGGTTTGTTTGTTGCCTCTGAAACAGAAAGGTATCCACGGACCCAGAAGCAGTTATAAGAGGGTTGTGACTCTCCTGCCAGTAGCCTGCGGTAAGAATCCAGAGACCACACACTGCAGCCTACACAATAGTCGCTAATGACTACAACTCATCAACAGCCATTAATCACTGCTTGTCTATCTGTCGGCGCAATTCCACACCACAAAAAGCAATCGTACAATCGATTGTATTTCACCTATCTTTACAATAGCAATCTTGATATCATTCATTTTCCAATAACAACAGCTGTTTTCAGTTTTCAAGTCGCGCCTTGGAGTATTTATAAGATTCAAAGTCGTGGATTTGCCCATGTCGAGAGTACGGCGTCAAAGAGATGTTGGAAAGGTTGTTCAGACTAGCTCCGATGATAGAGCCATCAACCAGGTATTAGGGATCTTGGCCAGTCAGTGTATGTTTAGATTGACAGTTAATTAACATATTTATTTCTTTGTTTTATTTTCCAATACGTAATTTTCTATGACATAAGGCAGCTTTACATATAAAATGAACAAAGATTTTTGTTAAATCCCTAGTCATTTTTTAACAATGAACCAATAAATATTTCAGTAACACGCTGTCCATTATCTCCGACGTAATAAAATCCAAAAAACAATTGCGCGGCTACTAGTGCTTGGTTCTTGTGGTATATTTAGCTTTGTGAAGTAAATGTGCGTGCCCATTTGGAAACATCCATGGCTCACTGCATAAATATTATTTAGAGCGCCACTCATTTGAAGTTGGAAGTAATACATCCAGCTTCTAAACACGTCCTAACTCCCATTTACTTATCGCACATACAAAGCTGCTTCATTTATTTAACAGTTCTTTTTCTTTTTAGTTATGAGGCCGTAATTTACTCGGGCTTGGGGCAAAGATTGTTATTGGATATGTGGAGTATTAACCTATTCTATAAGCTCAACAGCAAATATGATTGGCTAATGGTTCACATAAGACATGTCGCTAAGATGGGTGACACCTTTCAACTTATTGGGCCGATTGAAATGATGTTTTCCTTCAGGCTGCAAATCGGGCCTGACTACTTCTAAACGAGATACTGGTCCAATTACAGCTTAGAAGGGAGCAAGAGGGAGAAATGATAACTGTCCTTGAATTCCCTTTAAAGTGCATCAAAGGAGGTGGAAGCTCCACCATGATGGATCACCAGAATGATTCCAGATCGGTTATGGAATAAGGTGACATTCTCAATAGAGCATCAACAAAAGTTACATTTACAAATTACACGAGTAGCTTCACGGAGTCGGTACACAGTTTAATATGATGGAAGTTGGAATACCACAAAGTAAACAGTTCAAAAGATGCCACAAATCAAAGGATGAAATACGTTCAATTATTAAGAAAAATAAATCTGTATCATGAAGACATTCGCTTGAGTCAATATTCCACCAACATTTTAGGAACAAATTGATATTATCAATGGAAAATTACGTGCTTACCCATTCTAGAGGGCATGGCCCAAACCGGGTGGGCTAAAGGATGCAATCTTTATCCCTACCCCCGGGCTAAATAACAAAAATAATTTTCAAATGATGATGTGGGCTGAGGAAATAACAATCAGTTCATTCCGGTATTCAGCATTTTCTTCTCCTAAGTCCAACAATGAATTATAAAGCATTGGTTTTATAAATTGGAATTACCTACTGAAGTGAATTTTCGAACTCCCATCCGCGGTGAAGGTACAAAAGGACACAATTGAAAGACTTGACGGATGCTGCTAAGAGTTACATGAACAGGAAACTGCCATGTGGTTTCAGAGTACACCAAAATCATACTATGTGGAATCTGGCTGACCGGAAAAAGACTATCTAGAGGACCGGAACAAAGAATCACTTGCTGATGAACTAGTGTAAAATTGTTTAATGCTTTTTTTAAGGTATTTTGTTAATAAGTACTTACTAACTATGAATTATTCATCTAGCTACACTTGATAGTTCTGAATTTTTTTCCAAAAAATTATCACAATAATTTATTGTTATTATTAATAATTTATTAAAATTTAGGAACAAAAAATAGTTACTGTTGTTCAAATATGGAGAATAACAATTAATTTGAGAACTTTCAAGATTGAAATTGATTTTATCACTTTATTTTGTCACTTTCTGTTGTTTTAATAACCTTTTATTTAGCCATTTCTTTTAAAAAAATGAACTCTATCGTGTTCAGTAGAAAATTTTCAGGTAATTTCCTAAAATCGCGAAGCACACTTGTGGGCCCGTTTCTACTCGACGACATGGAAATATTCTGTAGGCAAGAATAAATTGGAATTAATGATGCATTGTAAGGACAGATGGATTGGTTAAAAGGGATGCACCTCATCCCTAACCCCGTCTACAGCGAGACATGCAGAACCACACCCGGTGCCAGCGGAGGATAACTGGCCTAGCTAGGGGGAAGTAGTGACTAAAGTCATGTTACACGATGTATTCTACAATTAGTAATAAATAAATTATTTCAATGAGGGGATACTTCACAGTATCACTTTTCTGCCTTCAAATAACTAGTTAGGCATTGACTTCCTAATGTATGACGGTGTGGCTAAGTAAGTACAAACACAAAAGTACACAAGTAAGGTATGTAAGTAACCATTAATGACAGTATTTATTTATATTAAATTAATGACGTATTTGCAACAACAACAACTAATAGCTGCTTCACTTTGCAGGCCAACAAACAGTGTAGCCTGTATTTTGTATCTTTCGTTACGAAGTAGCTAGCGTACATTTGCTTACGTACCCAGTGGTGGAGGGAGCCAGAAGCTTGGCCGAAGAGCGCCGCAGCAACACTGGCAGTTGGCTACTCCCCTCCAGCCTCCGAGTCCATCGATCCATCATCCACGCAAGAGATAGGTAAGGATAAGAGATGTACACAGGAAGAATCTGGTGCATTGTAAGCTGGAAAGGTTATGTATTCAACAATAACGGGAGAATAATCATCTTTTACAGTGCACATCTTCACTAGAGAATGGGAGAAATATTCTCATTGAAAGCTTCTATACAGCTATAACTATTAATTCACTTAGTTTTTGTTAATGTTGATTTAATACCATAAAATTAACTATTTTTTTTCTGAACTTAAGGTTAAATTCAATCATTTTACGCTTGAAATATATTTGTTTTGAATAAGCTTGGGATCTACCCTTCAGGTCTACGAGGAGACCGGAATGCATGTGGGCACGCCTGAGGATTGGCAATAGCAAATTGATCCATGGCTACATAATGGATAATCATTCCCTCTCTACCAGTAGATCTGAGGTGGAATCTCGTGTGTCACCTGGGAACACGTTGGTCTCACGGATTCCTGGGGGTCAATCTGATTTCAACGTTGCCAATACGAAAAAGCAGGTAATACATACGGAACTTCATAACTCTTTAACTTTGGGCACCATCACAATTTAACATCGACTTGAAATTTTTACCTTCCCAAACCTCCCAAAATACACCGAAAACTGAACTTCTAAAGCTTACTGATGTGGTTATGCTGTACTCACTGTTAGCAATCGACTACCTTAAACCAGTACCAATGTTTCAGAAATGAAGGCATGAACACCTCAAGGAAGCGCTCCAAGCCCGCTACTTAAATTTTACTTTACTCACCACCGTCGAAAACATCAGAACATTACTCGCGTCACTTCCAGATAAGACAATAACTACCTAAAACATCGACTCGACATCTACTCTAGAAGCACTTTATTGAGAGCAACAATCACGATATTTGCTCTCTGGCATGACTCTTGCTCACTAAAACAATTCAATATACAACTAATCCCTAAGCAAGGCATCGTTCACTACTTTGTGCTTTAATTTAACAAATTAACTAACAAACTAATAGATTACTCACATATAGAACAAAGTTAAATAACGATTTGTACTTCTCAAAACCCTTAGCAGAGGACGATCGACACTCATTAAACGACAATTGAACGATTTATAATTTATTTCTTTTCGATTTAATTTATTATATAGATATCTGTGGTTTGTCATCAAAATCAAAGACACAAGGTACTAAATCAATAATAGTACACCATATCACTTGATACGCATCGAACAAGACATTGCGCTAGGGCTACGGACTACGGCTAGGGGACGGAAGTAGTATTGTACATACACACGCAAACCACCTCATACTGAAACTTTTATCCACCACCCTTCCCACATAACCACTAGGAAGACTGCTGGAGAGGTAAGTAAGTGCATTAGAGGTAAAGAACGCGAGAATACGCCAGGTCCCCACAGGTTCAGCTACAGAGTTCATCTAAAGAACGGAGTACATGTGTTGCTCATCATTCTTACTATTAGGAGGCATTGCCTGCAGTAGCAACAGCACATAAATCTGATTTTGTTGATTGATCGAATTTCTGATCGATTGTGTCACTATGACACCGCTCCATACCTGTTGGGAAGTGCATGCTGGACCTTGTGTCCTTGGAGATGGCTGTCATATGGCGCAGACTAATTACAAGTGGTTTAGTCAAGCTCATGTGCTGTTTGCTCCCTGAGACAATGAGCTATAAATATTTGGAGCCACGGACTGATCTAACAGAAGGCCTCAGTCAGCCGCAGGATCCTTCTCTGCTTCGACATGCGCCTTCCACTTGTGTGTCTCCTCTATGTCATGGTGAGCAGTCAACATTCTTTAGCAGTCTTTGCATGTGTCCGCTGCAGACATCAAAGTCCCATTTTGTATTGTAACGACACTCCCCTTAAAACATTCTCCGTTTTTATTTAGGTAATAGTCGTTAGTAAAAGATATTTTATCTAATTTGTTTTCTATTATTTATGTAGGCTATTGAATAAAATATCTTCACTTCCTAACTAACATGTCATTTTATTATTAATATCGTGCTCGGACCTTTAACTAAACCAGTGCTAAAGCCAAGCCCGTGGAAAATATTTACTTGATGTTCATTCAGCAATTTTTAAGGTTTCCTTTTTTTTCAAAACTAGAAACCCTTAAGTTGTCACTCTTGTTATATCTGTGGTTTCTGCTATCGGAGCCTACCTCCCAAGAGACATAAAATGATGTTTTCATTTAATAAGCCGACTTGTCTGTCTGCCATATTGAGTTGACGGTATCCAATTATCTCGGTGCCTTATCTTCATCGCAACTGACTTGTTAGATTTGTTGTTCACTGATATGGCAATGGTCACATCTTCATGGCGATCTGATAAGATTTCTCGACAGATTGAAAAATCCATAATAAAAGCTGATAAGTTTTTCCACAGATAAAAATTAAAGTGAAGGAGGTAATTCTTTTCACAAAGGCTTATCCTATGAACACATTATTATTATCACAATTAGTCCGGGAACTAGCAATATAACTACCTGATAAACAGCAGAACGTTTGACAAGCGGGTATGGAAGATCTCATCATTTAGTTAGCAGAAATATTTGTCTGGCGGTTTCTCAAAGTGGCTTTAGCCTGTACAATTTTTTAAAAAATTGTTTAGAACTACCTCATAAACGGCAAGCTTCTGAAGTAGTTTAAATCTATCTTAAGACTTCCCAGAAGTGCCTTGAATACATCTGACAAAATATATTTGTGGGTTGGACCAACCTTACAAATTAAAAATTCATTAAATAAGGAAAACTTTATGTCATAAGCAGCACCAACAATTTTTAAATGTTATATATTTTATATATTATGAAAATGTTAAAGTGGAGAAAATAATTCAAAAAGTTACCCCCCGAGGCAAGTATCTTAAGGCGCACAACAAATATTTACATCAAAATAATTTACTTTAACACCAATCGAAAAAAAAAATCCAATCACTCAAATTTAGAAAGCGGAGTCTTGGGAAGTCCCCCACGCTCCTCCGTCAGCCGCGTCACCGGATACTAGCCAGTGGAGGCTGACCAAGAGCGCGAGAGCCACAGACGCTCAGGACATGATTGGAGAAATTGGCCATTGCCAGGACTCCCACTGTCACTCGATTATACCAGGTCACGAGGCCACTGCCGTTTCACTCTCCGAGGAGGATTATAGAGATGAGTGACGCAGTGCAATGACTGTGCTACAGGATTAGGGTGGTTGGAAAGGCTACTGTGGAATCTCATAAACTTGGAAGGGATGAGTTCTAGAATGTAGGGTATATTAAGGTCGTTATGAAGGGTTTTGTTGCTGACATAATAAGGGGCATTTACTATTGTTCTCAGGTCTTTTGATTGAAAGGATTGGATTACATGATGAAATGTAAATATGGTATGAATGATAGTATATCTTAATTACTTATTGCCTAGCAAGGCAGATTGTAATTTTAGCACAATAAAAGCATATCACTCAAATATACAAAATAATGTTTGTTAATTAAATCTATTTAGTTTGTTAATTAAGTACTTAGTTCTTGTGGGGAAATATCCCCAAAATTGGTTCTCCCGCTGAATGCTATCCAGTTTGGCTTGATTTTGGGATAAAAAAAAAATACGTTAGTAAGATTCTATCCCATTTTACGATAAATTAGAAACATTGTTCTTTCATTGCCGGGCTTTCGTTTTCTCACAGGATCAGACATAACCCGGTTATTAAAATTGTTGCCTCATAAACGTATTGCAGTTGCTTTTGCAAGATTAGGCTCTTGAAACTTATCCTAAAAGGATTCTGCATTAGAACAATTCGTTCGTCTTTTGTATGGAAAGAAGAGCCTCTGTCAATTTCTTCTTGAAAATGTACGACAGCGCCACTTCACAGCAAACAGCTAAGAATGTAGACCCATCAGGCTTATCGCCTTGTCAACGAGAATTTTGGTAACTTTTTTCACTATTTAGATCTGGTAAGTAAAGAGAAATATTTGTCAAAATCACCTCCCACAGAACTACAGTAAGGATTTTTTAAATATATTCAACTTTTGAATTTTTTTGGGTTGATCATATTGTGCCCATTTCCAGGGAAATATATTCAAGGTGGTCTTGAGATTGAAATAAGCCCTTTCTCAATCCTACCGCTTATCCCGAAATGTCAGCCAAATTTTTAAGTGTTTCTATCCAATCAAGGGGGAATAACCAAAAACAGTTGTCTGGTGAGGTATTTCATTTTCACGTAAACGTTATTCGTGCTGTTTACGAGGTAATTTTTTTAAAAATTTTCGAATAGTAAATTTGCCTTGTTGGTCCAACCCACCAAGAGTTTTGTAAGATTGTATTCGAGGCTCTTCTAGGAAGTCTTAAGATTGATTTGAACTCAATAGTTGTGCAATCACAAGCATCCCAATTATGAGGTAATTTTAGTTCATTTTTAAAAATTGTACAGGCTAAATAAGATAGCCAGGAAGCATAAAGACAGTTGCATCTATTGCATCATGTTAAGTTTAACGAAACCTAATTGTGTCCTTTTTAGTGTCCAATATCGATTTATTCTGCGATCGAAATAACCATTATCGAAAGGATTCATACACAACATGGTGAAAGTCTTAAGATTGATTTAAACTATTGCACAAGCATCCCGATTATGAGGTAATTTTAGTTAATTTTTAAAAATTGTACAGGCTAAAGCCCCCCTGAGAAACTGCTAGACTAAATTTATTTTCAAACTAAATGATTAGACTTCCATAGCCGCTAGTCAAACCTATTTCTGTTCATGAGGTAGTTAAAATATTGCTAGCTCCCTGGCTAAACACCATTAGCGCAAAAGACAAGGGTGCCATCTCATGAGTGTTTCCATTTCTATGCAATTGATCGAAACTTGCGTTAAATTAACGTATGCATCATCACCTTGGAGCATGACTTGCAAGAGCAACTTGTTAAAACTTGAGAGAATACAAAATTAATTACTGGTAATAATGACTAATTCACTCAAATGTACCACCATCTCACAACTACAGAGACTAGAGGCATGGACTTTCATTATAACACCATTAACAATTTATGGTGAAGGAATTAAGCCAAAAAAGAAGGGCCTTCTAGTATGACCACAGCCGTGCTAGTCAGTGCTAGACAGTGAAGGCTCTCTTTATTGCCAGCAGGCCTAATCCGTATGCCTTTCTGTACTCTAAGAAGGCCCAAGTTCCTAGCCCTGTCTGAGAACAAGGGGAAACCTACGTCTTGGCTCCAGCATGTTGCAGGCTCCAGTATAATTTCTGAATGATTCCAGGGTTATGGAGGAGACTCCAAAGAAGGGATCCTGCGAAGAAAGGAAGAGAATAGCCAGGAAGCATAAAGACAGTGACATATATCATGTTATTATGTTAAGTTTAACGAAGCCCTTAATTGTGTCCTATTGAGTGTGCAATATCGATTTGTTCTGCAATCGAAATAACCATTATCGAAAGGATGCATACACAACATGGCGAAAATAGCATATTATTTTAATTAATTAGTTGTTATTGTTAATTTGTTTTATAAAACAAACCTGATCTGAAAATAATTTTATTTATTTTTTCCAAATAAAATAAAAGTTATTATTTGTAGTCACGTGAATAATCTCACACCTCTTCTTTAGGTATATATTTACACATATAAAACTGACGATATTCCATGAAATAGTAGAAGGATGCAATCAGTGTGTAAACAATTCTTCATTCATATCCGATGCAGATATACAGCATGATCATATTGAATTGTATACGCAGTATATCCTTTAATGGTCTTAATTATTTTTCTTTTTATATGTCAACTTCTTTATTGTGATAATATTACAATCTGCCCTATTGGGCAATAAGTAATTAAGATAAATGTTCTCATTCATACCATATTTACAATTCATCATTCACTCGCTCATTCATACAATATTTACAAACAGCCCAGAGGCCCCCCAAGTCCACATAGTTGTCACCTCCCTCACGTGCGAAGGAGGAAGCGGAGTCTTGGGAAGTCCCCCACGCTCCTACGTCAGCCGCGTCACTGGATAAGAGCCAGCGGAAGCTGACCAAGACCGCGAGAGCCACATACGCTCAGGACATGATTAGAGAAACTGGCCATTGCCAGGACTCCCACTACCACTTACCACATTACAGTTTTTGTGCATGCGCTACTATTTACAACAGCTCTCATTCAAATACTATTTACTACCGTTTATAGGCCACAGATCAGACATAGAATTGTTCTAGCAGGCAGTGTGAGCTGGCCACGAGGGAGCCCACAAGAGGTGAGTGAATCGCCTGTTACATTTGTGTTTAGTGCAACAAGTGATATCGGACTGAGAAGTCGGCCATTTTGGACGCCTTACCTTTAGCCATTCACGGATCGGAGATAACAACAAGTGATCGGCTCTCAGAGCCAGACGGTCTGGTGGCTCAGAGCCAAGACCCGGTGTCTCGCCACTTGAAGTTGTGAGATCGAATCCCACCGGCGCTACGTATTTAATTTATTAGCAAAACTGTTGTTATGATAAAATGAGATTTTATCAGTAAGTTATGTCACAAAATAAAAAAAAAAGATCTAGGTCACTAGGTCCAACCCCGACAATTATTTTTCTAATTTGGTATTTGGTAGAATAAAAAATAGACATAAGGATCATTTTGTCATTATTGTATATTTTACAATGAGTACTGTACTAGGACTAGTGAATATTTCAAAGGAAATAATCAATATTTATTTGAAGATGAACAATGTTTTGCTTACGATTATGGTTGTCTTTTTTTTTTAAGTTGCAATGTATCTTATTACATTACTAGCAAATTAATTTATACCTTAATTATTATAATCATGTATGATGAATTTGTATTTATGTATGATATAAACTAGTTAAGTCCCTAGTAATAATAATGAAAAATAATTGTGATATTTGTAGCTTAGGTAATATTCGATCAGTTTCAGGTAGGACATTGCCGGCTGGACAAAGAAGACGTAGTGTTCAAGACTTCCTTGGACCTTCTCCAGTCCTGCAAGGACGAGGAAGGCACTGCCCAGGCTGTCGCTCAGCTCACCTTCACCTTTCAAAGGCTTAAGGAGGAAGTGGAATCCCTAAGGGCCCAGCTACTAGCGGTCAGTCTCCTGGTATGCTATATATAACTTGGGCATAAACTGTACATCTAACATAGGCAATATTTAAACGTTTTTCATATAATTGTTATGGAGGTGAGATCAGGGTGACTGAGCTCACACAACGGAGTTGTCGAGGTGCTACTAGCACAGTTCCTAGTAGCCTGTTAAACTCCATTACTGACCCGTACCGTCAGAGGTGCCCTTGCTGCGTGACTTAACCACGAACGGGACCAACTGGTCAACATCCAGGCAGCGATGCAGAACTGTGAGGACCTACGGTCACTCACCACAACGAGAGAACGCATACGATATGCAGTGGGTGTTGACAGGTGATGTGTTAGTCTGCCATACGCAGTGGAAAGTTGTCCTATATGAACAACTTTTTCCGTCCGGCCAGAGAAAGAGGATTGTCTCACTTCTCTTTGCTGAATTGCATTCCCATGTAAGAAAACGAAATAAATTGAGTAACTTGGGAAGAGTGTCAGTATCGTGGCACCGTTGAAGGATCTGTGTCTAAGTGTTTGGACTGAGTGTTAACTTAAGTGAGTAGACAATTTGGTTTTCTCTGGCTCCTTAATTTGTTAAGTTTTACATTAATGTTAAATTGCTACAACTGGTAATAACTGGGTGGTACGAGTATAGTTTATAATAAATTATTGAAGGTTTATGTGAGTAAGTTATTATCCAGTATTCCTATAGGTCAGAGAATTCATTGATAAAACTTCATAACGAATAAAAGCTTATTTCATAGTATTTATTTGGTTTTAATACATACTATCTCAGTGTTCAATATAGTCCTTATACATAACGTTACAATTTTAGTCTGATAGTTAAATTTATAGTAAAAAATAAAAGATAGCAATTAACAATGATTGATTGATATTGGAAATAATATCTATTTTCTTCGATATTGGGTGATGGGTTGTCTGCATTCCTTCTTTCTTCCATCCATGCTGGCTCCCCTGGTCTAGCATATTTTACACCCGACTCATGGCTCTTGACCGCCTTAACTCATAACTTGACGACAAAGGCAAGAACTAAGAGGATCTCTCCTAAACACTGGTATTTATACATAGCCTACCCATACCGCGTAAAAAAGTTCTTTAGACGTGTCATAGGGTCCTTTCTGCTTTTTATTCAAACAGTTAATTTCCTAATTCCTGCCTTAATATACCTGTCCTAGTGGCCCTTCCATGACTATCACCTTTTATAATCAAGGGTCGACGGATTATTTTTCTTCCCGAGTCTAAAAAATATATTCTACATCCAAACAATATTTATTTTAAAATAAAACTTAATTCTACCATAAAAATATAATCACAATATTGTTAAAAATAGTCGTTTTTTTGTATCATCAGCTAATAGGTGTAGAGGGACTCCACAGGACCCCGTACTAAGTATTTTTAGTTCGTAAGGAAAAATCAAAATATACGAAAACATACAAATAAAAACGGATGTAAGAGTAAATATTCCATAAATTATACGATGCATAGTTAGACAAATACAAATACATTTATACTTGGAGATGGTTAGACGTCAATATAAATTTGTCAGGGTACCGCGGCTTAGGGCGACAAAACAGAGATGTTAGGTCTTCATTCAATTTATTATGTCTTGTTCACACATCATCGTTAACTCACCCAAGAACCTGATACAGGTATACACAGTATGTCAAAACCTTGCCCATTAATGAATTTGCTAAAACATATTGCCTTTAGAGAACTAAAATTAATTGAAAGCGTTATAATATGTTGTTATTCTTCCAGTATAAGGTTTGCAAACATTTTTTTTTTTGATTTTGTATAGCTAATCAAATGATGGTGACTTACTTATAAAGTAAACGATGTGACCATATTAAATTATTAATATAATTAGTTAGTAAGTAAGATAAATTACATTCAATTCCTACATTGCAGAACTCCTCTTCTATGCGGGTGGCAAGCCGAAGCAAGCTGACCAGGAACCAGTACTCTTCAGATATTTCTACTAGGCAATGGTAAGTAACTGAACTCTATATCTCACACTAACTTTAGTATTTATAAATATATATAAACAGGCGTACGTACGTATGCTCCATTGTAACTCTGGAAAGCCTGGACCAAGATACAGCTAACCTTTACACATATGACTTGCAATCTACGCAGGTAAGACACATGCAGGGTGTGGGGCCGCATATGTTATATTCCTAAAGAAGTATTAGGAAGCTTACGTGGTTGGCACTACCCTAATACCTCTAGACCTTAATGCGATTTTCTAGACTGTTTTTTTTTTCCCTTATCCCCTTTGAATTTTACAATGTGAAAATATGAACAATCAGTGAACGAGAACTAACAAATTTTTCTCCTCATTATGCTATGCGCAGATGCATTTGAAGGAGGTTGGGTTACATATATAAGATTGAAGTTAAAAGGAAAAGACATAAATACATTACAAGGTGATGGGGCTCACCTTCATTTTAAAAAAGTGGGAGAAAAAACTTACAAACTAAAACCTAAACCTATAACCTAAGACTAAAGCGTTCCAGCCGCGACAGCGTCCCGACAGAGCGGGGGTTATCGTGTTAAACCCCGGGTTTGTCAAGTATTGCAGGGAGTCGAAAAAATTGATATGTCTACGTTGGATGAATTCATCCACCGTAGGCAGCTCAAAGATCTCGTAAAGCTCACTGTTGCTCCGCAGCTCGAATGAAGTACCTCAGACCACTTTCATCAGTATTCCGTTTTGGAATTGTTGGAGTCCCCGAGCTGTCGAATACGTCAGATAACGAAACAGCCGTGCACCATACAGCAGAGTAGGCCTTAGTATGCTCTTGTATATCAATAGCTTGAGACGCAGTGATAGATTGGGGGAAGTCAATAAATGCGTAAGCCGGTAAGACTTCGTGCGGGTTTGCTTCAACTTCTTCGTAAAATGGTTACTAAAATGGAGGTGTCTGTCCATTTTAATTCCCAGATATACTAGCTTGTTGGCTGGCGAATTCTCCTCCGTTCCTATTATGTAACTAGTAGGCAGCGGACTTTTTCCCTTTTGAAAAGAGAAAATTACGCGGTCAGTCTTACCCGCGTTTACAGAGATATTGTGTCTCCTCAATCTCTCACTGATCTGGTTACAGGCTACTTCAGCCTGTCTTAGAGCTACCTTGGCACTCATGCTGCTACTGTACACCGCTATGTCATCTGCGAAAGCAGTAACTGTGGTATTTTTGTACCGGGCTCTGACAATCTCAGACGTGTATACGTTGAATAGTACAGGGGATAAGACAGCTCCTTGGGTTCACTACTGCGTTTAAGCAGCTTTTCATTGCCCCCCGCGAACATGACTGGCCCAATATCGCACCCTTGGATGTAGTTAGTAGTCAGTGCTAACTACTTTCATTAATGAGTAACGATAGACGGCTGTGATCTACTTAAGTCAATAGATTACTTGGTAAGGAAGATTGAATTGATATCGATGGTCCCGAATTCGAATCATGAAACTTTTTGTTTCACTGATGATTATTCAAATTTACAACAGTGAGATTATATACTGTAATCAGTAATTATAAATAAGCAACCATGTATATAGGTTAAAGTCAATAATATAAAGCGAGTGGAGAGATCATCAAGGGCCAATTAACGATACTGACCGTGCTTTAATACTCAGAAGGAGTGCACTCACACTTTTGTTGGTGCATACCGTCCTAAAAAATATACATGGCAGGAAAGGAGTAGATGATTGCTGCATGATAGATATTAATTAAGTAAATATCCAGAGATTTGTGCTAAAATAACTTTGGCGATAAGCGGAGCTTATTCGGGTGTACGCAGCCTATATTACTGAAATATAACTAATTTACTATATAATAATATTGTAAATACCAGGCATTACTTAATTATTCATAGTAAATTAATTTTATTTCAGGAGTGATTTTCTTTTTGGTACCACAGCTACAACAACGACAACAACGACAACTACTACAACAAGAAGACCAAAGAGCACAAGGTATATCTGTCTGGTTTTCTTATCAAGAATACTTTGCATTCCTGTACGATTTAACTAACTTTTTTAATATCACTTAACAGGCAGTACGGATTCTAAACGCATATAAATCACTGCGCCTAATCACTAAAGTATAAGTAATGTTTTATGTAGATTGCTAATTTTTTACGCCTTCAAATGAGACCTTCCTGTAAAATTTCATCCCTCCTGTACGCACAGGGGGCTTAACACAGAAAACAAAAGTGCTTCTGATTTAATAAATCAAGACAACCCTTATGGGGTATTATGGTCTTGGCTCTTGAACCCTCACCCAATTAGTTATATATTTAAAAAAAGTAAGGCAGATTGTGTTTGATGATTATTGTTACATGTATGGTTTGCAGAGTGCCAGAAGTGAAAACCCTGTCTGAAAAAGAGCAGGAGATGCAGTACGCAGCTTCGCTTGGCTGGGATGTCAGCATTGCCTCTCTCTGTGCTGAAGGGATCAACCCCAACGCAGCGGACACTAGCAACAACGCCTACACAGCCCTGCACCTCGCGGTTCTTTCACGGCAGCTACCCGCGGCCATGACATTAGTGCGATGCGCAGCCAACATTAATGCAGCAGATGCCTCAGGGAACACCCCCTTACAGATCGCGGTGGGGAGGGAGGATCACTGGATGGCTGGGCTCCTGCTGCTAGCAAAGGCGAATCCCCTCATCAACAACAGGTTGGGAAGGACTGCATACCAGATGGCCCTCGAAGCAAGAGACTCCAACTTTGCAGGCATGTTCAACACGACCAGGTTGGCCTGGTTCTTCGGGAGCCGCAGCCTCAACGACCTAGACCGTACGGCCAGGGAATACATCAGGAACGGATACTACATTGAGCTGGTAAAGATGTGCATTGAAGGCCGACTCAATCCCAACATTGGGGACCAGGACAACAATAGGAATACAGCGATGCATGCTGCTGCTGTTGCTACCATTAACCATCCGATGTTGATACAGACCCTGGTGCGTTGCGGCGGAAATGTCAACGTCGCCAACACACAGGGTATCACGCCACTCCATATGGCAGTGGCAAGTACCAACGGCGCTGCTGTGGCAGCCTTGCTTCTCCATGGTGCAGATCCCTTTGTAAGTAATATCCAAGGGCAGACCGCTTACCTCCTTGGCCAACAGTCAACTAATTCTTACATCAATGCACTCTTCACTTATCCCCGCTTCGAATGGTACCTCAATAACATGCTTCCATAACATCTTGCTGTGGCAGCCCTGCTTCTTCGTTAATTTTGAATGTAGTGGTTACTAGTTAATAAATACCTTAGTGCCTCTCATACAACCAATAAACCAACTGTGATTTATTGTGTATAAGTTTGTTCGAAATACTTGGTTAAAATTTTTATTCTGTTTTCATTTATTCAAAAACCTTAGCACTCCCTTATGGTGCACACCCGTCTGTCAGCAACACCCAATTATGAGGATTTGCATCACATTGGCACATTATATGGCCACTGCAACTTTCCTTATGGCCCTTTATGAAGGTGACAACACCTCTGTAGATGAGTTGTGGTATCTTTGCTTTGCTTTCATGTGGCACACCTACCTCCAACGAGGGATGTAGTTCAATATCATGTCAATTCATAGATAAATCTGCAAATTCAAACGTTGGTGGGATTTGAAAAAGCAAAAGCACCGGTTGTGAATTCGAATCCTGCGGAGGTTGAATTCAACATGGACGATCTAATGCCTACTATTAGTCGAAGTGATGCATTATATACATCAACCACATATCCTCAAAAACTGATGAATTTTTAAATTTTGTTATATATCATTGAAATAAAATGTAAAATCTAATTTCAGATTATATTTTGTTGAAATTTAAGTATTTGTAAATGTGTTGAAAACATGTGGTGTTTTTCTTTTTCCGAAAAATTCTTATTCTCCCATAATTTGAATGAATATCATGAAATACACCTATACATGGTGGTCTGAAAAGTTTCTGACCTAACAAAGCTTTTATTTCACTAGCTTTTATTTATTTTATTATCATCTTCATGCTGAGGTCGGAAACTTTTCAGACCACCTGTGTATAAGTAAAGAAAATGTATTTATATAATTTTGAATTTTACCGCACGTAGGAAAAGTAATGGCCACTTTAAAGGCAGGGAAAAACTAAGGTTAAGAAAAAACCTGTGTTGACTTTATGGAATCATGTGTGATATAAAAGTTTATTAAAAGTTAAATAATGAAAATTGTTAAAAGGAATTGAAATATTAAAGAATACACTTTAAATGTTGTTTCTTAGTTTGCAGGTAGTAGTTTTGGGTAAATAGTGTGAATCCATTTATAAGTTCAATTTATAGAACTTATAACTAATGAAATAAAATCTTTGTTTACAGAGCAACACAACATAGTTTGTATTTGTCAACCCTGGTAAATATAAGAAAAACAATTTAAGTTATATATATTATATACATAATGTATTAAAGATGATGTTACAATCAAGAATACTAATTTGAACAGAGGGTGATGTTTTCAGTTTCCGGCCCACCATCACAAAAATTGTTATTTCAGTATTTCTTGGCGTTTGTTGGGGAGTAATTACAAATATTTTAGCTATTAGCCTAAAATGCACTGAAAGGGAGTTACTCTGAAAAAAGTGTTTTTTCTTAGTGGTTTTTCTTTAGATGGTGAAAAAAGCACAAGGGAGGTGAGGTCGACATTTTTTTTAACGATAGTGTCAATACATAAAACATACCTGAAAATAAAAATTACTGAAACTTTTGCAGTCCAAATAAATGAAATATCTACTTGGCTACACTGCAAGGAATGAGAAAACTTATGCACAACAAGTATAACAAGGCAATAGAAATTTGTAATTAACTTCATTTATACAATCCACAATATACAGTAATTGTGAAATTATTTGTAATGTGTGGTGATACTATTGACAAACATGTATATTTACATTTATAAATCTGAATACAATTTTCTTGTTTGGTTTGAGATCAAACTCAACATTTTCCAACCGAGTAGCAGCACCACCGCCCAAGACTTAGGACTGACTTTTAGCTCGTTCTATAAGCTCTCTTGAGATTATCATCCGCTGTATTTGGGCAGTTCCTTCGTAGATCTGGAAAATTTTAGCGTCCCTCATCAACTTTTCCGCTGGGTATTCAGAATTGAATCCACTTCCACCAAATACCTACAAGTGAGTAACAGGTGCTATTAATAATAATCCTAAACAGAATTGAATAATATATGATAGGCAGTTTTGAAAGATACAATAACTATCTTCAATATATTAACAACCTTAAAGACTAAATTTGTTTTGCAATTGTTAATAATTATCAGCAAAAGAAAAAAATAACAGGTAAGATTGGGATTAGAATGTTCAACTCCCCATATCCAGTCGGACCTATTAGTTCCCTGAGACCAAACTCTTGCAAAGACAGTATTTATTGTAGAATACATATTACATAGTATAGGCATAGATGTAGAATACATTTTACATAGTATAGTCATAGATGTAGAATACAGAGTCACGGTATGACCTTAACTTTATGTTCCAAGAGCTTGTTTGCCAGCTAGGGGTATACTAACATATGGATCACCCACTATCTACCAAAACTAACAATAAAATTAAACTTAAAGCTCTGATTTTTTACTTATGGGTAAATATTATTGGTAACGCAAAAACAATTTTAAATATATATCAAAACAAATTTCTGAGAACCAGTAATGGAAATTGCACATTTAATACATTTCAAGCCTGTATTAACAAAAATGTGTTGAGAGATATAAAAAGTACTGATGCTCCCAACCAATAAAAACAATTACTGTTAAGAAAAACAAACATTCTTGATAATATTACCAAATAAATAAATTCTTCATTACCAATAAATAAAATAAAATGTCTATCTTTAGTTAATGTAATATCTATGGTGTTCTATGGCGGCCAGTAAAGCTGAACCGAGAAAGGCTTCATTTTTGTTTATGATTGTCTAGGTTACGATATAAAATAATGTACTGCTGCTACAAAAGCTTAAAGAAGTTATTTATTTACTTTTTTAAATAACCAAGCTGGTGGCTTAACAAATGAATTATTTTTGATTAAAAATACCAACTGCTTTTTTCACATTCATTTAATAAGTAAGTGTTTAAGAAACTGGTGCTAATAGACTGGGTGAATAAGGTCTTCACTCGATGTTGTTTCTCAAAATACAATTTAGCTTATAGTGAATATAAACAAATTATGACCGGTATGAAAAACTCTTTTATATTATAGTAAAACACCTGATTCTTGGATGAACTATTTATTGTTGAAATTAAACTTTGTTGAAAAGTATCAAGTGGATGACTTGAGGATGCACGGGATAAAAATTAGTTTATTATGGTTTCGTTGCAACCGACTAATAAATTAACTAACATGTTGCACCCAAACTGTGGCTCAATCAAGACCTATTAAGCTTATGATGTTTTGACTAAATTTGGTTGGGTAAATTATTGCATATGTAACCTAATCTACATGCAAAATAATAAACACACTCCTATTTAACTTTATAAAAATATATTAAGTGTGAGTAAAACTCCGAATAGAGGAAAAAAGGTAGAAGGATTGTTGAGAAATTCTAATTAAGGGCCTCGGAGCAATCTTATTAATTTTTATGTCATTGGTAAAAGGTTTATTTTTATGTTATAAAATATATGAAGTGTTATATTTTTATCAGTGGTGTAAAAATGAATAAATTTGTTTGAGACAGCTAAGAAAAACGTACTATTGTACAAAAAAAATATTTTAAGCCATAAAGTAGTTTGGCAGATCTATATCTATACCCCAAAACAACCATCATCAGCAAATATCCATTGAAATGTATATTTGATTTTATTATTTAATTTGAGGTCATAACTTTTGTGCCCCTTTAGGCTATTTCCTATGTGAGGATTCTGTAGTATTTTTCAAGACCAGAATCCCTTATGTATCTAATGTTGTGTCTGCCTGCCCGTATACTTTAGTCTTTGTGAGCGTAGCCGTGATGAAACCTTTAATTGTGTGTAGTATTAAGAATTCATTAATTAGCTTATCTTTGTTTGTTAAATAGAAATGAAGAAAATGGCAACCAGAATGGTGGAAAACACCACAGAACAGATATTAACATACCTGAACAGCGTCTGTGGCACATTTGTTAGCTATGTCAGCAGCGTAGGCTTTGGCGACGGATGCTTCCAGCGAACACTTCTTGCCTTGGTCGGTGGCCCAAGCCGACATCTGCCAAGATAGCCTTGCGGTGCACACTCCGATAGCCATGTCTGCCAGGAGGAAGGCCACAGCCTGCAAACCGACAGTCGTATTTAATATGATTAGTTCCTCCTCATTGACCTCTTACTTTTCCAACACTTACCTGATGAGCTGCAATTGGAACTCCAAAAGCTTTCCTCTCGAGGGCATATTTGGTGGCCTCGTCTAGCGCTCTCTGGGCCAGTCCTGTAGCTCCAGCAGCCACCTTACAAACACACTCATGTCAATCCCAATGTTAATCAATAAACGTTTTTTTTCTTTTCATTTTTTTCAAAACAAGAAACTCTTATTCTGTTTATATTCCAATGTTTATTTTATCGATTTTAAGTAACCCATTTGACCTGGAATCTTACATAACAGTACTGTTTGATAACATGAGCTCCTTATAATTTAATTGAGTTGAATTTGATATAAACATAAATTACATAACTATTGTTTTTGTGTAATTTTTTTCAGAATTAATATACATTATAGAAACTTACCAAACATCAGTTTGTTTTTCAAGTCTTCGTTTCAAATACACACTAAATTTCAATAGGCTATGGTATAAATTGTATATTTAATAGTGTTGTGTCAACTTCTTCCCCACATACAAATAGAAGCTACCCTCTCCACAGACCAAAAACACTTCCCTACCTTTCCAAATTTTATCAATAAATCTTCTGGGTCAGTAGAGAGAGGGGACTAGTCAACAATCCCGACAACCGGACACTTAAAGTGAAGACTGCTCTCTGCGTCTCTCTCTGCACTGGTGCTCTGCTCGAACCATGGTTTTCTTATTTAATTACCTCTCCACCTCTCTTTCCTAACCTTGCTATATTTAGCCTGGCGTTCCTCGGATTCTCTGGCTTCGTTTTGTTAAAACTAGCACATCCTAGGAAGAGATCCCCTCCATGCAGAAGTGATCTCTGGGGCCCTACAAAATGTACCTAGTAGGTGTCTTCCCCAGCGGTCCAGTACTGTAAACTGCCTCTTTCCAGTTCACACTCCTCTTTGGGATCCGACCGGTTTTCGACTACCCATAGATACCGAGTGTGAACTCGTGGACATTCTAAAACCACGTAAAACTACCTACGATATCTAGTCTGTACATCTTCTTCTGAACATAGTGCCCTGTCGGCCCACCTTCTAAGATCTTATGAAGCTAGATCAATAAACAAATACGAATTAAGCTGCCCACCAACTAGGCTGCCAGCATAGATCAAAGGCCACAGTTTGATTTATCTCTCTTTCTAACGCCCGTTGAGCAGTGGGTGAGTCAACGAGACCTCCCTCCGCGGGCGCCTCCGACAAATAGCTTTATTTCAGTCAATATTACAGCTATTTCCAATTTTTTTTGCAGTTTTTCAGGATAATTAAAAAAACTGAGGAGCTATCCCAAGCACAATGAAGAGATCGTGATTCCCTTGAGTCGTCATTTATTCTGTTTGAATATATTTCAATAATTTGGTTCATAATTTATGTAACAAAAAGTTCATTAGGTAAAATTAATATTTCATCTGATATATGAAGCAAAGTTCGATGAATGTACGATTAAATAGTTATAATGCAACAATGTGTTTTTGAAAAATAGAGTGTAATTAAAACTAAATGTAGTTGATGTGAAATGTCCATAAATTATATCCATACCCCAGGGCGAGTTTTATCGAAAACTTTCATAGCAATCTTGAAGCCTGCACCCTCTCCCATCAAGACATTCTCTTTTGGTACCCGGACGTCTTCGAATGTGATGCCTCTTGTGTCGGATGCTCTTTGGCCCATGTTCATTTCCTGTAAAAAAAGAACATCAACAATGAATACCTTTTCAGTTGGGCTCTGACTGTTAGAGAGTGCGTGACAACAATGGATTCAGAATGGGGATGGCTGAAACATGTGATCTTACTAGAGCATTTGGATGTTCAGATAATTTCTAGTGAAACTTTAAGAAATTGGGGGATTGTGATCTCGGATAGTAGAAATTTTAAAGTCATTATGGAGGGATTTTTGTGTGACAAAAAGGTACGTTAACTGATGCTCTTACCACTTAAGATTGGAAGCGCCTGATGTTTGAGGGCGTTACTAACACCCATAGTTCAAGTCCGTAATTCCAGAATGGTTTTAGTATGACTTTATATATAACTATTTTGTTTCTAGAGTGAGGTGGGATTTCTTGTGGAGCACCCTGTACAGTTGGCACATTGGACTTGGGAGTAACGGTTAAATAGAAAGGAGCGAATAATAAGAAAATATATTAATAGAAGAGCAAACCGGAATGCTAAACCTTGTCAAATGCCTGATCCAAACCAAGAAATGCGTCAATCCAGAAGTGATTGCTCTCCAGGTGGTGAAGAAATATGGTCGACTATGCGAAGTCCATGCTAAACTGTGGAATGTTGAAAGTACTAACCAAACTGATGTGCTGTTTGAAGATTGTCAGAGTCCGAAATGGGATGGAGACGTTTAATAAGGTTCTTATCCAAAATTTTGGATAGAAGACTAATAAGGATGGTTTCTTGGGCTTGTGGAATAATATTACAATGACAAATTTCCCAAGAAGAGCTCTTTCGTTTGAATAATACTGTTGAAGGTAATTGCGAGAAAGACTATGGCTTTATGTGTAAGTTAGTTTAGTTTGTTTGCGGACCTGAAGGATTTATCAGCAGTTGAGTGATAAGATAGGTATGAAATGTAGAATTCAGATCTATATGATATCAACTGCCGCTTATCCAGCTTGGATATGGTTGCAGTTGTGGTGTTCGTTAATTAAAATAGGATTTGGATTCGTGCCGGGCACATCTCTGGATGGAAGTGGTAATGGTGTGGACAGCGTTGTCTAAGTCGTGTGTTGTTTTGAGGGAAACTTCTGGATCAATGAGCAATATGTTCGGAAATGTTCCCAGTTAATGGGTCCTCCCATAAAAACAGGGGTTGGTACTTTGTAGCACCGGGGTAAGGTCAGAAGAAAGATAATCAAGATGTGTGATTGAGAATTCCAAGGATGTTAATCCATAGTGAATAATGTAATATAGAAGGTTGGACACCGAAAGGAAAGAATAACGTTTGGACAATGGCGCTTACAATAGGGAACCACCTCTTGAGTTCGTTGTTCTCGAGCCCCACTGAAGTTCCTTGGAGTTGAAGTTTCCTCCTGCAAGAGAATTATTATCAGGGGAGCTGAAGAGGTAAATGAATCTGAGATCGATGATGGATTTGTCTTTGGGGTTAATACACTGATGTAATGGTGTAGAGATAGGTGCTAATCGACAAAGCTGTAGCGAAGAGGTTGGCTATTGGAGGAATTGATGGATGAGAAGGGCAGTACCAGCATGAGCTGTTCCCTGTGGATGGTTTGGTCCTTTTTGTCACACGAAACATCTCTTAGTATTCGGTATGGTTTTTTTAATGAGGGTCATGTCGATATTATTTTCCTTTAGCAGTGTTCTCAGCCTATTGTTATGATTAAGAACATAATTTGCATTCCAAAGGAAAACAGATAAATGGTTCAGGATACCATTTATGGAGTTGGTGTGAAATAAGGTTTATGATGAGTGATATAAGGGTGTTGTGAGGATTTTGAAATCGGATGGAATGTTGTCAATAGGTTGGTAAGATCAAGGGAATTAGATGGTGGAGGGGTGTACTGTCTTGATGATGTGATTGAGGTTGAGGTTTAGGTTTGGGAATTTGAGAAATTGTAGAAATCTGTGTTTGGAGAAATGAATGCACTGAAATGAATAGTTTGTGAAATGGATATTAAAGTATAGCTCTTACAAAAAAAAAAAAGAAGCGAGGCTTCTCTACTTGTACTCTTGTGCCGTACATGGATTCAAGCTCATATGTTTTGTCGACCTCAGCGGAAGATTCTAGGTTGACAAAAAAAAAGGGGGTAAAGGAATTCACCTGTCACTGCGTCTGCAAGCTCTCTCGTTCGACGTTTATAACTTTGAAAATGAAAATCAGCTTTTTCTTGAGACAAGTACCGGACTATTGCCTGATAGGCTTGTATCTCGACTTCAATTGATCCAGGAGTATGTTCCGATCACCGAACACCGCAATAAGTTATATGAAAATATCAAGATACAGAAAGGAACAATATTAAAGTTAGACATTTCTCAAAAATCAGGAAGTAAGAGCACTAAAATCACAAAACATAATACACAATAATCAGGATTACGACCCCGTCAATGTGATACCTTACTTCATATTATAGGAAAACACAATTGGGCTAGTAATTACTTGCCATTAGATTAAAATAATTTTTGGCATCAAGTAAAACTTTCATGAAAAATATCATCCATCTATATTCTCTAATTTTTGACAACCGTGTTAAAGGATTTTTATATGCAAATGTAGTACATTTGTGTATTTCTTGTCAGAACGTTGAGATATGGTTTGATACCCCATTTAATTTGACAGAATATTTTTAGTATTATCCAATGAATCTACCATACAAAATATATCTGTGAACACAGTGTTAATGACTTTTTGCAATTAAAGTTTGAAAAAACAAAAACACAAATTCCATATTGTTAATCAGGACATCGGGCCGTAAGGTTTTTAATTTGATATCCTATTCAAAATTATATAAAACATTTTTATTCATTTCAAATAATTGTTTAATAATTATATTTTCATTATTTTTCAAAAGGTTGTTTTTATGTTTACTTGTTTTACTAGTAAGTGATTAAGAAATCAATGTTTTACGGTATATTAAAGAACACCTTAAAAATAATGATGATGAACAGTTTGCAATAACCTGATTAGATTTTACTTAAAATACAACTCGGTTTAGGACTAGTGTGAGCAAAACCAATTTTAACGATATGTCCAAAAAACGTTGTGCGATTAAACATTAGAAATAGCTCATTTAACATGTTCCAAACTGGCTTAAATAGGTTTTTTTTGGCAAACTATTACATTTGACCAGTTATTTACATTTCTATGTAATTAGTTGCAAAGGCAATTTTCAGAGATGGTGTTTCTGTTGAAAAAACCTCTCTGGTAGTTTACATGACCATATAATACTTATAAAATGCCCACTCACTTTTCGCCCTGGTGTCACTCCAGGAGTGTTCCTTTCCACAATGAAGCCCGTAAAAGCTTTGGAAGCAGGCGCTTTGGGATCTTGATGTGTTCTTGCCAGTACAAAATACCTGCAACACTATCTTTGTACTATCTGCTTTTTAATATATACCCAAAGTCATCCCTGTTGTCGAAAATATTACATATACAAATGTCCGAGAATATGAATGTATGCAATCTTTTTTTTTTTTTTTTTTTTCTTAGCTCTCAAACTTATAAAAATAGGATGTGGGGAAAATAAAGGAAAATTATTTTGGGCTAATTAATGCCTTTCACTAAGGGGAGTCCCCCATTTGAAGGATGTATGAGAAGGATATAGGGCGTGGAATGCCTAAAGGAGGCGGGTGGGATCTGGAAGGTAGTGAGAGTCTACTGAGGGTGGATCCTAGCAATGGTTTGTAGTCGGCCTGGTTGGTTGGGTCAAGCCTGGCCCGCCCCTGCAGGGGCCTGAAATAAGTCGGCCTCTCGGCCGGAAGGTCGACCCTGCTTAAACAGGTAGATGGGGTCTTGCAGCTTCGGTTGAGTCGGCCGGGAGATCGGCCTCGATCTCTCGGCTAGGTGTAGATCTTCAGTCTCCGTCAGGGGGCTAGGGTTCGATCACGTCCATCTGTCTCCAGGCTTCGGCGGTCCAGCAGTGCTTCCATCTGACGGGCATTGGTGGTGGTTGAAGGTCGGAGAATAGTGATGACCTTCTCTTGATGAAATCTTGAATGGTGAGCACTTCAAATTTTTTATGCATCTCGTCTGCCTTCATTCGGTCGAACGGGGTATGTTTGAGGGAGGTGCGGAGAACTCTGTTCTGAAATTGCTGGAGCGTTTTGAGAGTGTTAGGAGTCAGATACTTACAAGGGTCCCATACATCAAAGCAGGTCTTAGGACGCTCTGGTATATCAGCAGCTTGAGGCGTATCGATAAAGCCGGGCTGTTAAGTAGGTGTCCAAGGCTGAAGAATTTCTTCCTAACACTCTTTAACTTCTTGCCGAGATGTGTTGTGAACGACAAGTGTCTACCGAGGGTAATCCCAAGGTAGCATAGCTTGTTGCTTACAGGGCACTCTTTGCCGTCTAAGACGAAGGATTTCGGGAGCTTCTTTCTTCCGGATTTATAGCTGAATATAATTTCGTACGTCTTGGCCGGGTTGACTTAAATGTGGACGGCATCGAGTTTCCCAGCGATCTGTTGACTGGCGCTCTCAGCGAATTTCAGGGCTCTGGTGGGATTGACGCTAGTGCTGTAAACACCTATGTCGTCTGCATACGCCGATAACTCGCAGTTGGGGTACGAGGCTCCTACGATGTGGGCGGTGTGAATGTTGAACAGCAGGGGGCCTAGCACCGATCCTTGGGGGACACCGGCAGTGTAATCTCTTCGGGTCGTAGACGTATTGCCTATACGAACCGAAAAAGTTCTGCCTGTAAGATAGAATCTCATCAGGTTCTGCAGCTGATCCGAGAATTCATATTCCCTCATATGTATGCAATCAGATTGTAATGGTGTAGATGAATGTACCCTTACAACATTCCAAAATATGATGTACTCGTACGTATTTTGGTCGAGATGAAGCTGTCTTCACGTTCCGAGCAATAAGCCATGGATGATATATCTAAAGGCCGCATTTTGTGGCAGTAGGGTTCACCAACATCGCTGCAATACAACGAAATATTGCAAACATATTTAGGTATGGACGATAGTTGTCAGGCTAGAGAATATTTTATACCTTCCTATCTCCTCCTAACCGCTTCCTTCTCACTCGTCTGCCACGGTTTGCAATACCTCAGGGAAGACCACATATATTTAACCCACACATTTAAATCGCTAATTGATTAATTAATAGCTCTTCGACTGAACAATGGTCTCGTCGTGAAAATAAAGCAAAGCTGGTTATATAATAGATGTTAAGATGGATGGTAAAGGGTATCGGGGTCCACACCCGCGCCACCACAACATGGATATTATGGAACAGTTAAGCCTACAACCGCTTTGGCCAAAAATAAACAATATCTTGGCATAGGATCCACTCCTGCCACATTAACTGATTAATAATATATGTAATAATAACAACCCTATTACCACGAGGCCACCTTCTTCCAAATTTATGCGGCGGGATTGGATGAGATTGTGGATATGGGACTATTTCTACCATGCATAAGAAAGCCTCACCAGTTGGCGACGCCTGCACCCGTGATCCACATCTTTTGTCCATTGATCACCCATTCGTCTCCTTTCTTCTCCGCTCGTGTTTTTATTCCATTCACATCCGAACCTGCGTTTGGCTCTGTTACACCATACGCCTATGTAATAAGCATATATCAGTTTTAATACAATAATAACTCAATCAATTATTTTGGCTTATAAATATATACTATGCATTATTCAAATAAATTGTATGATAATTGAAATCTCGACCTTAAAAAAGAAAACCTTATTAGGTAAAAAATATTGTGATTAAAAAACATTGTGGTTAAAAAACATATACTAAATAAGTTTTTTAAAAACAAATACCTTAATAAATAAAAATACAAGGTTAATATAATAACATATATAATTATTTAGTTTGTATGTAATATATATATCTCCCCTGGAAATGTTATTAAACATAAAATTATGCCCCAATGGTGGGAATTTTATTGCCATAAGCGGAAGCCAGTATGGCTAAAGGAGGGATGAGAGGTGCATGGACAGATGGGGGGAGGGGGAATTGGATTGAAGACTTGAAGGATTGAAGAGCTAAGACACAAGGGTAATTGAAAGAGTAAAAGAAGATTTTTTGTGGAAAGTACATATTGCACATAATGGGACAACAGCTGGAAGCAGCCAATGAGGAGGTGCGAACAAGGACATCTGTCTGGTGCACAGACTATGTGGAAGGGTAGATAACTGATATAGTAATTTTTTAAATAAATATAGAGATTTGTTTTGGTCACTAAAAAGGAAAAAGTTAAAAAACGATGGAATATAAATATAGTCAAAATATCACTCACTCGCTGATCAGTGTAGCTCAAGAACAACAAGGCGTTTAGGTAGCTGTAATTTGGACGTCGATTTCTTTGTTGTGTAAAGTTGCAAAGGGACTCGCTTACTATCATTTCACAATAAACCTCTGTTAGCTACGAACTCCAATCTTGTTAATTGAACTTACGCACCAACCTATAGGCTCTTTGTGAAAAAGGTCCGAAAAATATATAATTAAAATGAAACTGGATAAAATGGAAAGAGCATGCAATAATGAGTTGGACCGTTATATTTATAATATCGGCTTGCACAAATGGGATAAAGCCTTCGGTGTTGGCCAGTAGAGTCGGTCTCGTGTTCACTTGCTTTCACGGGTCCAATGTCACCCATATATATTATAATAATTGATAGGCTAGTAATTTTATCTGAATATAATAGAGGTCTATAATTAGGTCGGCGTTATATAAATTATGCAGGGTGAGGAGGACTTGCGGGAACTAGCGATACGAACACCCTGTGACCAGGAAGATAATATCGCAGGGTAACATGGCACAGCTCTGTATTTCAACAAGCATACAAACAATAGAAATAAAATATGGACAATAAACGCCTCTCTATCAATGCTTATGCCTATAGTTAGCGAAAGGTGGTCGGTTTTTGGTATACGCAGGACATACAGGAGAGCTGTATCTGGTTGCTGGATCCTATATAGCAGTGCCATATTCAGTGTCGGAGGGACGGGGGTTAGTTGATACGACCGCCAAAACCTTGATCGAATTTAAAATCTACAACTATACAACGTAAAATAGGCTTTATTATATGTGAAGATGGTTTTACTACTCACTGCTACAAGGGGTTCATCGATCAGCCTTCCTGCATATTTCTTAATCTGTTCGTCGTTCCCTCCAACTAGAAGAGGAGCTAGCTGAAATGTAAAAAAAGACATGAACCAAGGTATTTGATACAATAGGAAAAAAGTTACTTTTTGACCCATTTTTACTTATTTATGTTCCTAAGCCGTTGTCCTCGCTGCGGGTGCGGGTAGGTGATATCCTCTCCGAAGCTGTGACTCTGACCTGTGGAGTACCCCAAGGTACTAGGGAGCCGTGCTATCCCCAGTATACGTCAGAAATTGTCGGAGCCCGAAACAAAAACACCACAGTTGCTGATTTAAACGGTGACGCGTGCATAGCGATCACAAACAAACGACCTTGGTTACTGCACATGTTTATGCTTTTCTTTCACTGCGCCAGTTTCCCAGGCATTTCGTTAAAAATCAATCATCAAAATACAAAATGAATGTTAAAATGTGAAACGTACCGCCAAGTTGTTCCCTAACAGGAGGGTCTGCATGCCAGTGCAAGCATAGCCCATCTCTTCTGTGATTAGGCAGTCATCGAACACTCCCAGGCCGAGTCCACCTGAATCCAATTCATACCCATTAATAAAAAACATTATTCATTTCAAACGTTTTTAACCTTGTCTGGCTAGTGTAGCTGCAAAGCTACAATTCAATACTTACTTAAACCAAAGGACAGTTGTATTTTCATACTGTCAATCCATAGTAAGCCCTGAGTACAATGGTTTAACATCTAGTTTGTTTACAAATTGTTTTTCACAATTTATTTGGCAGCTTAGAGCTTTCATAGACTCAAAGCCTAATATATCATATTTTGTACCGAAATGAAAAATATGATATTTAATTTATAATTTGTCGTTTAACCCGAATATCGGAGCAAGATCTAGTATTGTGCTATTGTTACCTCGTTCACTTCATGCCGGAGTTTTAACGATAAACTCTTCAGATTTTATTTTGATTGTTTCTTGTAGGGAATTTGGGTTTACGGAATTTCAGTGGGTCCAGTATTGATAAGCAATTGTCTCTGTTCAGAGTTCTTGACGGTTGATAGTCTCTCTGTCTCTGGAGAAGTCATGGCTGTTCTGGTCCTATAAATGTTCAAGTCGGTTTGTAAGCTCTCTTGTTCTTGTAGGCAAGACACCTCTTACGATGGCTCAATCCGATGGAACTGCTGTTTTCCAAGCCCCGCAGTTCTAATCAAGACGGTATTTTGTTAATTTGGATTGAACAGTTTATGAATGAAAGGTACTCATGTTTTGTCTTGATGTTGCCTGTTGTTTTTGCTGTGGTAAGCTCTCATTTTACTTTCAGTGGACTTTCTATGTTGTCTTTCCCTGTTACCATTACTATATAGTATTATTTGAGAACAGTCATTGCGAATATTTTCTAGATTTCTGATTCTCATATGGGCTAAGAAGTCCGCTAGTTGTGGGTAAAGGTTAATCGATATGAGCCCATTGATCTCGCGGTCTTGATAATTCATCAAGGTCTTTTTGTCAATGGTCTCTTCATCAAAGTGAATGCTAGAGAATATTAAAAATCTTAATTTTGAAATGCGAATAATAAAGTCAATTCGTTGCGGCGTGGGACTGACTGTACGCTTAAGTTTAGGCTTTGGTTGTTCTACAGTCTTTGAGTTTTTAAACGTTTTAGTCAAGTAGTCTAGTTCGTGTATAATATAATCGTGTATATTAGGCAATGTATTAGTTAACAAATAGTCGAGGGCTTGATCTATTGATTTTGATTTACCGATTGTTAGTAGTCTCACGTGGTTTTGGTTTTTTAGAGTGTTTTATTTGAGCAAATGTTGGTATAGATTATTTAACCCTATTGACGAAGAAAATTAGGTCTTTAGGATTTCTATCACAGCATGAGAGATGGCCGTAATTCTGTTTGGTCATGTTGTATGCTAGTGACATTGTGCTTGTTTGTGTCTTTGTTGATATTAAATTACTATTTCTAATTTAAGGTTATCTTTATGTTGGTGGTAGTTCATCAAATTTGTACATTATATGAAAATAATAATATGATAAAAATAAATTAAATAAAACACAATAATAAACTCATACCTCTATTTGCTTCGCTATGAGTAGCGCAGAAATATCAATAGATCATGGCTTAATTGTTGTAACACAGGTTCTCCCGAACATGTTATTATTTCTTCGTCCTTAATGGCTTTTGGGAGCTATAGTCAAGAGAATTCCAGACCCTGTTAATATTTCCTCGGATCTTCGTGAATACTTGGCTGAGAATTTCGTCGCAGTTAATTACCAATACCGGCAAATCCCTAATTCCGGGCGCCAGATAAATACTTCTAGATGCACACGAACTCAAACTAAACTTTACTAGTGAAAATATTGCAAAGACTATTTTTAATGAGATCTTAAAGGATGCATAACAATGGGAATACTGGTTAGAAGTTGCGAATCGGGTGTATATATACAGTGCCATAGCAGAGTTGTCGATTTAGCTTAAGTGCCGTCGTTTTGATATTCTTTATGGTACACACATTAGCACCTGGACAATTTAAGGCTGATCGATAAGCCTAATTGCTATGAACCTCAGCAATTTAGACATAAATTATTTTTTCATCACCAATATTGGAGAGAAGGTCCAATAGCACATAAACATAAATATATATAAATCTAATATGCATTACGCAATTGTGAAAGAAAAATAATCATCTATGACCTCATGACGTTATACTACGGCTGAGGTAATAAATGTCGAAAAGACTGGCTGTGGAATATGAAAAAGGAAATGCTAAAATAAGTAAGGGCTAAAATAACGAAAATAATCAGAATAGCTTACCGTATTGCTGAGGGACTGATCCGTTAGTGAGGCCAAGTGAGTGGGCCTTTTTGAGGATGTCCCACGGGAACTCGCCAGTGTTGTCGAAGTGTGCAGCCTGCGGCAGGATCTCTTCTCGGGAGAACTTCCTCGCCAACTCTTGGAGCTCCCTTTGAGTGTCGTTAAGTTCTTTCTCGGCATTACAAGGACCAAATCAGTAAGACAGCCTTACCGTCCACCCAATATACGCTTCGTCATACTTACCAAAACTGAAACCGTTGGGAGCTGGTTCCTTAGACGCAAAAGTTCTCAGGGCCTGGACTACCAGTTTCGTGTCTCTGCTACAGTTAGCCTACAGTTCGACAACAGCTTATTCACTTAATAATTAATGCTTAATCTATAATATATGATACTTAATTGTTGGAAAACAGACCTCTATTTATTAGATTTTTTTTTACTATAACAAAGACACTTTTTCAAATGATCAATCACTATGACTTTAGTTTAGGTTTTACAATATTAAAAATTACCGTGTCACTAAGTTTACGGAGTATACTAATCGAGCGGTTAGTATAGACGTCAAATAGCAGAGATCCTCGGGTTCACTCCATGCACGCAGAAGACAAAATAAATAAGTTACATAGACCAAGAAAGAAAACTAAAATTATAGCCATGAATGGCAAAGAAGCTTGGAGGCAATACTTTCCCGAAAATTCATTAAATGTTTGTGAAAAACTACTGAATAATTTTGACCAAAAATAGTTATATTTTGTTTGTTAAATCACCTCAGCCACTAAAAAAAAATCTTTACATAAAAAGGTGCGTTTACTGTTGTTCTTATGACTTTGAATTGAAAGGATTTGATTGGCTTGATGTTTGAAGGCTTTGCATTGTTTTCTAATGTGAGGTGGGATTTCCTGTTGACCACTATCTACAGTTGTACGAACATCCTGTTGACCACTATCTACAGTTAGTTGCATGAACAGCCTGTTGACCACTATCTACAGTTAGTTGCACGAACAGCCTGTTGACCACTATCTACAGTTAGTTGCACGAACAGCTTTTGACCACTATCTACAGTTAGTTGCATGAACAGCCTGTTGACCACTATCTACAGTTAGTTGCACGAACAGCCTGTTGAGTTACTGTCTTTCCAGTCTCTTCTGAGGGTTCCAGGTTAATCGTTTGTGAAGGCGGAATTTATGGTATCGCGCTGTCTAATGTTGGAAAAGGACAGGGGAGGGACTGGTGGGTGGAATCCACGTCGTAGGGTAAAAGTAATATTTGTATATTTTGCTAGGCCTTCCATTCCTCCATCGGGTGTCAGGAGAGATCCTTTTACCTCGAACTCTTTTCAAGCAGGTATTTGTTCCAATCCCCACTACATTACTCAGCTCGGATATTAATAATTCAATATTGCCAATAATTCTTATAATGACTGTGGGTGGTTTAGCTACCAAAACAAGCTGCGACAAACCCATTGCTTCATGTCCATTGCTTTGACTAGTAACTTTGTAGCTTGTAGTGCATAAGCAAGAACGATTTCTCCAAACTGAAATTAAAAACATCCAATAAAAAGCTTGATTTTGGGCATGTTCATACTACACCATCAAAAAAATATATAATCATTTTAACAGCCAAATGAAGTATGATTTTAAATTATTTTCAAGACACATTTCTAGTTATTTAAATTTTAAAGTTCTAGCTCACTTTCAAATAAAAATAAATAACCTACTGACTGCGAAACAATAACAAAAAAAAAAGTAAATATATTTGTTTAGTTATAATAAGCTAGGTGGTGCATTAGCGATTATTTAGGCATTTCCTAGGGCATTAGCGAGTACACAGTTGTTGACTCAAAAATGGTTTGAAATAAATGGAGAAACTAACTTGAGCGGCATTAGGAAATGTATGTCTCATCATCAGATGAGGAGACTAAAATCAAAATTTTGAACATTAGTTGAATATGTACTCACTCGGATGGTGGATCTAAATGTACACATTAAACTTTAAAATTAATGAGTGTACTGTATGATGGTATTTTTGGATTGGGAATTACGGATAATATTAATTAGTCAAGGATATGTTTAATGAAAAAAACCCTATAATATGTACAAGTGTGATGAAGTACGAAAAAGATATACAGCGAGGTTAAAGATTTTAATCAGGAAATTTAGGAAGATAAAAAAAAATTAAATTGAAATATATATACATATATATTCATACAGTGAAATTAAAATCTATTGTCGGGTGGTGTAGCTACCTGGTTTCTATGTAAATTAGTCGTCGTTATATAATGAATAATTTAGATGAACTTACACAAACAGGTTTTTCTGGCCAACCATAACTCTCCATCGTCTATGCTCCTCTCTCGATGAAGCAGATCTTTCTATTCAATCATCATAGAAATAAGGTAATTGAGAAATGATGAAAGGGTGGAAGATATCGCTAATGGGATAATTTCCTTGATTGGCACAAATCTGCTCACACATCAGCGTACAAGTGGCACCACAGCCGATTGACGATCCACACTCGCTTTAGAAATAATATACATATATGTACAAGATTGCATTCCTCAAATAGGGACTGGGCTTCAATATGGCGCTAAAACATTTCTTTATGCACTCCCATTTGATTCTATTTACTCCAAACCTCCTATCAGTTTAACATGAACACCGAAAAGGATTCCATGAGTGGATATAGCCGGATATATTGGGAAATAACTATATCTAGTGTAAAATGGTTCCTCGATTCGGATTTGGACTCAGCCCTTTTTAAAACATGGGAATCATGAAACATTTCCCAATGGAACGAATACAATTTATTCTTCCGTGTTATCATTACATTGCACAGCATTATTAGATCACCGTTTTTTTTGTCACTTTTGAACGACTGTGCGGTGCAGACAGCACTATCTAGCTGACAATTATCTTCTTCTTGACTCATCACCTACGTTGTTGCGAGCGGAGGAAGGGGTAAAAGACCTTGAAGGAAGTCTGTTTGATGACAGTTATAGAGCAACTGATAACACCAGAGGTTATCACAGTGACTGTTGATGGCGCTGTTTGATTGCTTATTAAAACTTTTTTACCTGTCAAATATGCATTCCCTTATGCTGAGAAACGCTATATGATAGAAAAGTAAAACGGATCGAAACATTTTAACGATAAATAAAAAGAAGTGAATTGATACATAGAGATGGCTTAGTAACAGCGTTACAAAATCCCTACGGAATATAACAAACAAGTCAATCTATGGTGAGCTTCCATTCCTTTATTTTCAAATTAGCGTCTTTAATCTACCATAAGTATTGGGAAACATTCTCAAGTTTAAACCTTAAATACCTTTTCAATTAGGGCTAGGGAAACGTTACTAATTAGCGAAAGAGAACTAAATTCTCCAAATTATTTATATCCCGTTTTTTACTTATCCACCAAACAACGCCACATATTCTAAGCGTTGGAGAATAAACATTTCAGGTCGATTGAATTATTTTCACCACTACCATGGTATGACATACTTGGTGTATGACTTAACTGACAAACCTCCTTTGAGCAGCAATTTGATCCGTGAATCAATAGCATCAGATTTTTTAAAATAAATTAATTGTTATCAACTGATTCTTTTAACATCAATTAGTAACTGAATTGTATGTATCTAAGTGATAAATAAATTAAATTAACAAGCTTTAGGCGGTGAGTGTCTGTAGTAGGTAGTATTACTGCAATGAGCCTTTGGGATGACTCCATTAGTGGAAAATGCCCCGACTCACCAGTCTCCTGAATGCCGTTGTTGCCTGTGACTGTAGCATGGTGCATGGACGGCTCAACACTAAACCGGTCTGCTGTTATAACATACACGAGAGAGGGGGCCTTCTTTTTTATCTCATTTCACTTATCCTAGACCGTCTCCTGCATTTCAAACTCTTTAGCTTTCAGGAGTCACACTTTATTACTATACCTTTTCTTAATATTATTTAAAACAATTTCCATGTCAATCGTGCATTTATTTTTTAAATACAGTGGAATCCCGATATTTTGTATCCTGATTATTCGTATTTCCGGCTAATTCCTTCACATTTGCCGGTCCCCTAAGAAAATCCCGGTAAGTGGTATAAAAACAATGCATTTCGTCCCCTCGGCAATTCGTATTATTTTTATGCTCGAGGTCACTTTAAACGTCTTTTAATACGTATTTCCAGCTCAAAAACTTCGCCTGGGGGAGGGAGGAAAGGGAAAGAAGACAGTGAGAGACCAGAGAGCAGAATAAGCGTGAGATTGATGTTTTCTAGGAAATCAAGTAATCCCTTCTACAGAAGAAAAAGGGAGAGCGAGTGAGAGAGACAAGTTTTCTATGAAATCCCATATGTAATTCGTACTCTTTTTACTGAAAGGAAATAAGGAGAGGAGAGAGGGAAAGCTTTAGGAATTGTACTAAGCTTTTCTACAGTTCAGTCTCGTTTTCGTTATCGCTGTGACACGTTGCCATGCCTCAGAAAAAAGTTAGCCACTCTATTAAAGAGCAACAACATATCATAAACGCCGTGGCCAGTGGCTTTAAGCAAATTGACGTATTCAAGCGTTTTATCGTCCCTCGTTCCACGGTCACATCAATCCTGAAGAACAAGGACAAAATCACTTCCCAGATATCAAGCAGCAAAGTAAAACGCTTCAAGACTGGTGATTACCCACAACTTGAAGGAACTTAAAAAAGTGGTTCGAACTTAGAAAAAACGGATTTTTTTTTAATTACATATTTTTTATTGCATGTATTGTTTATTGTTTAGTTAAGTATTAAGCAGTGTTTATTCCATAGTTTTTATCCTTACTACATTGTACATACTTCTTAATACATACATGTTTGCATTAATACGTTTTTTAATTTTGTACTCCCGATAATTCGTACCAAACTGTCAGTCCCTTGACGATAAGAATTATTGGGATTATACTGTGTAAACATTTATATTGAAAGGTGGACAACAAATATTTATAAATAAATATGGGGCTTGCAATATGATTTTGAATAATGGAAGAACAACAATGGAATGTTTGCAGAGGAAAGGAAGTGGGTCGTTCGGATAATGCAATTATAAATGTAGTGTAGGAAGATTATGGCTTTAGGAGGAACTTGTTTTAGAATCCGAGGAGTAAGGAGATATTTGACCTCAGAGGGGTTAACGAATTTTGGTGGAAGTGAGATAGATATAAGTGAAGTGAGAAAATCTTCAACAGTTATGCGATTTGAAGAGAAATCAAGAAATAAGTTTTGAACAGAAAGGTGAGGAGTGAAAGTACGGAAAAGATCCAGAGAGAATTCTTCCGACCTTTCGCCACCCGAAGTCACCCAGGACCCATCATCTCGACGGAGTGGGTGTGGAACAGAACGATATTTGAGGATATTCTTAGTTAGATTCCACAGGGAGTGCAGAGAGCAAAGCACGTCCTCGTCTATTTGAGGATAATTAGCCCCAATGTTGATGCTTCGCATTAAAGACCCCACAAGGAACGATTTCCGATGGAGTCAAGAAAGGAGATGGATTGGGAATCGGAAATGGAATTAGGAGGACATTACACCGATGCTAGAATGAGGGGAAAAGTGAAGGTGCTGATTAACACTGTTGTGGAGTGAAGGAAATCGTGTGCTACCAAAGGAAATATGTGATGGGAAATGGAGTTATGGACAATGATATGCGTGTGCTCTTCTATCTGGGTGATCTGTTCGATAAATCTGGTATTGTCAAACTGTAAATGGTCGTTTACTCGTAAGTCTTGTTTCAGTATTGTGAGCTACATCGATGTTCTTATGGTGGAATAGTGCTGTCAATTCGTTAGTGTTGGTGCGAACACCATTCCATTCCAAAGGAGAATGGATAAAGAGGATCCACTTATGTATTTTGTTTAATCTCCAAGAGCAAATTACACTATAGCATATACTTTAATTTTTTTCTTTCGTTACAGTTTTGAATGTGCCATATCCTGCGGACAATCGGTAAAATAAACTTTGCATTATATACAACGTTTGAACTATGAATTGAGAAGGCCTAAAAGTTACAAAATCAGGACGAGGCCGAATTCAAACCACTTTCACTTCTCCATTCCCAATCGTCGAAATGCTAATTTGTTAGGGAATGAAAAACAATTTGGTTTAAAGGGCCGAATTTCCTCCACAGTTGTTGGATACAGGACTCATTACATATGAACACAGTATAGAACGTACATGATTACTTACATTTCTCACTAAATATTACTGTGACCTTATCTATTTATTATTATATTGTCACACTTATACTTCGTGACATGTAGTATTGAATCACTGGCGTCGGGTTCTTGGTCATTACTTTCTAGCCCTATTGTAAAACATTTTTTGAAAAAGGAACTGCCAGATAGAGCGTGATTCAGTCATTTGAGAATGATATCATGGTACTTATAAAATAACTTACTTATGTACATAAGTAAGAAAACAATAACACTTTATGATTTGTAGTTGGTAATGTCATGAGGATTTGATAGCAGGATATTGATATTTGAGGATTTGATAGATAGCAGGAGAACAAAATGTTTGTTGTCGAAGGAAGCCACTCGTTAGCGGGTTCTAGAGCTATCTTAAGTAAGAACGAGTTGGCACTTTATCTACAAGGAGAATGTTTTCTTTACAAATCCGTAGCAATTATTAATTGAGGATAAAATGACCTTTGTCTGCTGTTCAAAGTGTGAGTGCTATTGACTTCCTTATCATGATGGTGTTTGTGACCTAGTCCATATCTCCAATTATTATCTTAAACTCTTTTTGTTATTTGCCTCTCACTGATGTCTTATCATATACAGGGAATATTTTTAGTATCATTTAAAATTTATCGATCATACATCAGCTGAGTCCTAAACCAACTTCGATGACAAATAAACCATATTTTTAGAAAAGCGGTTTTTCAAAACATTTATACTGTAAATGGTTTGACTAATCTTAGGCGTGGCTGACACGCGGCACGTCACGTTAAATTGTACGGCCCACCGGGCGATTTTATATTTCTATTGTAACTTTTGTTTCTCGTTTTATGTATACAAAAAATATTAACTAAATGAAAATGTCCTTCTGTCATTTTTATAATGTGCAAGTGTGACTCCGAACTCCAATTCTATAGCTGACATCCACAAACGAGAAATTTTACTGAAATAATCGGTTTCGTAAGGCAATCATCGCAATTATCCATTAAAGAACCAATCCACACATTTTTGCCCTTAGTAAGGTAGAATGGTGCCGACTGGTGGGTAGCGGAACCGATGCGCTGTTTTGTGAGCCGAATGTGAGAGGTTTACGACAGGAACGCAAACGGAGAGCACGTCCGTCGCCCACACGATTCATTTTAAAAGTAATTTAATTATAATAATAAACAAATATATGGGATGAAATGGGAGCTAAATGCGTAATATACCGACCATCTGCATCATTTATATATTGGACTCAACAAGAAAACCCAACGACTTTCTTCCACTTCAACTCCAACACATAACCTCCAAGAGGTGACCTGCCATTGGAAGATTGGGTAACCAATTATATCGTGTTGGTTAGTTAGCTCACAAACTTGGTAATATCATGGTCGGTGTTGAACACCACCGTCTCCGTTTTGGATTATTCAACTGTAGGACAATTGGAAGCATGAAGGGAAATTCAGACTGGCTTCACTTGTTCCAGTAGTCTGGCACGGCACTCCTTGGAACTAGTCGTATCTCTCTCTTTATTAAAATGAATCATTATTTACAGAATTTGGTTTTACCGTATACAATATTTGCATTTGGTATAAGAAAAAGACTTATATTACATTATAATATAAGCATTTGATCTGTCAGCCAGAGTATAGTTTACGTAATTATATTGAATTATAATATTTAGCTTGATACATCAGAGTATTGGAAAACTTATTCTTGTCCGTAAAAAGGTTGGCATGGCACTACAGCTTATTTTACAATGAATTTTTTTTACCTCACATCAAAAAGTCAAGCCTTGAACAGCTCAGGCAAGTGTGAACTGCCACTAAGGTCCTTAGTGCTTAGGTTACATCTAGCTCTCTGAACATGCGCTTCTTGCTTACACCATATTGTAAATAATCTTAATGTTCATGACACAAGACATTTTATTTTATGTAGTTCATGTATACATTTATTAATGCCATTTATTTTGAAGTTAAAGCAGATAACTTTCTCTTGAGCCTGGTGTAGAAGTTGAAGGTACTATTGCTGAATGATCCCATTTATTTATTTAAAAAAAAAAAAAATACAAATCTTTGTGTTCCCATTTATCCCATTTATCCTGTCTCAATGAACAGCCAAGAATCAAATCGCCTGTGTTATGAGGATCAATTGTCAATAACTGCAGGCTTCCAAAAGTAAGTAGGCAGTTGTAAACCCTCCTGACCCATATCTGGATTTTTATTTAATATCAAACTCTTATCCTTTCATCTACATAAATTTAAATTTCATCATTAGCATTAAAAAGATTTAAAAGTTATTGAGAACAATTCCAGTGGCTGTAGTCTATATCATATGTGACAAAAAGTTGCATAGCAATGCATTTATGGATATCAGAAGATTGTGAATGTCAAGGAGTTTCTCTCTTTGTACACTAGATGGACGGATAAGAGTTTACCAAACGCATGGCGAGCGCTACACTGAGTGTAATGTCACTGGGAGAGTTTGTCTATAATGTTGGCAGGCATCATGGGTTTTACCCACATCCTCCGATCAGTCTTCGTGTCCTTATAATGAAAATTTATTTGACAAATGAAAAATACAATCCTTCGGTCGGCCCCAGGGGTGCTTGTGGCTTTTTTGTACCCATTATACACTAGATGGGCGGATAAGAGTTTACCGAATGCCTGGCGAGCGCTACATTGAGTGTAATGTCACTCATTGAGAGTTTGGAGTGAGGTGGAATTTCTTTGACAGTGAACACAGAGCTCTGCATATGGAACAAATTGCCATGGATGTTGTAGTCATGAGAACTTGTTCCACCTTGCCATCAATCATGGGCAACAGAAGAGTATGAGCGAATTGGTACCTGTCAAACGTAGGGGTACGAGAGATGTAAGAAACATATCGCATCGCTCGCGCCTTCATTTTTAAAATTTTTCTAATATTCGCTGTGACCTCCAGTGCGGAGCTGGAGCCTTCACTCCCCCATTTGGATAGGAGCATGAAATGATCACTGGTTGAGTTTAAATGATTTTCAGATTTCTTGAGGAAAATCTGTTTAGTAGTATAGTCAAGCAAAGCTTGCAACCTCACTGTGGAAAAAGTTTTAAATATATCAATATTAGCTGGCTAGAACAGCTTTTTTATCTCAAATACTTGGTTATATATGGGGAAAATATCCCTTCCTAATTTCCTTGACGACTACCTAAGTAATTATGTTTTGACAAAGAATCATCTATTGTAGGGCCAAGGCTCTTCCGGGAGAGAATGAAACAGTAGACTTTGACATTTATTCGCCCCAGCAATTAAGACTTGCTGTAAAGAAGTAGTTTAATTTTATGGCGTTTGGTCCGCTCTGAGCATTCCTCAAAGGAGTTTTCAGGACAAGTAACCTGCCCAGAATTACATGGTTCGGCATGCGTAATAGAACAACTGTTGTAAGCCAATCTTGGTACTAATTACAAAACGTTCATTTATTTTGAACAGCCACTTGCCGACTCCTTCAGAAATGGGTTTCAAATGTTTTTCTTAAACACCTTTTTATTTCCTCTAAGTGAGTGGAGGTGTAATGTGGATTATTACATTTAACATTCGCAATGCATTTATCAACCTCATAATTGCTGTCTAAAACCATTTGCTATAACTATAAAACTAAAAATCAAGGTATGAGTTACAATTTGCCATTGCATCCTTCCGTAACAAGCAACAACAATAGACTGACGGAAAGAATTAAATAATATTAGGTATTGAATAAAGCTTTTATTTATGTGTAGTTACGAATTAGACCTTTGTTTGATTATGTTTGAACAGCTTACTTGACTGAAATCGCCAGATGGTTTATCGTTAACACAGGGTTTAACGAACATTTTGATTCCAGTAACACCTTGATGCAAAGTACTTATCCTATAAAAGGCAAACAAATGGCCTTTTTATTTTCCCACTAATTAAAAATTCTGAAAACCCGGATTTTTATTGTGCCTAAACTTTTGAATCCCTCATGTCAAAAACATAGTCAATTTGTATTTACTAAACACCTTGAAAATCTGTGTTTTCGGCACTCCCAGACCACTGTGCCCCGTTATAAATTAAGTCTCAAAAGGATAATGTCCCGCTCGATGTGAAGGTTACGTCTAGCACCATCACGCTTGCAAGAAGGAATGAAACTTAGGCTTAGGCTATCCTGAAGTGCATTAAACTGGTAACCCCCCTTGCCCTCAGCCTCTTTCCCTCCTACCCATCTCGTCTTCTGGCTCCCAAATCTGTGGCTCAAACCCGGTTTTATAAGTACTCTTAAACCCCTTGGATAAATCTCTGTCCGACCAAAAACAGGATTTACAATAGCTTAAATATTATCAATGATCACTCACGCTTTAAAAATGAATGAACCTATGAGAACGTAACAGCTTAATGATGAGCTGAAAATTTACACTTTTCATCTCGTGAAATAAATAGACAAAGGATTATGGTTCATTACCGCTCTTTATAGCAAGCCATCTTATTTTATAGGAAATTTACGCTGGTGATACATTGGATTTAAATGGCCCTTTTGGTTGTCATGCCGTAAAATAAACAAAACAAAAAAGTACATCTTAGGCGAAGAAGCATACCTACCTACTGTAGTTATAGAACGGATCGGGGCTAATGGATATATCACGGGTGATTATCCCTTGGTGATGCTGAGATCCAGGGTCATTCCTAATTTGTCACCATTAAGCTGAAACCTTTATTTTGGATTTTATACTGGATTTGTTTATTCTTTATTTAGGTTGTTAGTATGTTTCCTCTGTATGTAGTCATCAGGTAGTCACCCACGACTGCCTAGCCGTGGGCTATAGCTTCTTATCATATACTGACTATAGCTTCTTATCATTTTTTTTACTGGGAAATTTTAGGTGAATGAAAAAAGAGTTGATAGATTTTCATCAAGTTTATTTATGGACAATGTGTCGACATACTATGTATGTCTATATTAGGATCTGGAAAAACTAAAATAATGCAGTTGTTGAACAGGATTGGTAAGATTTATGGTAGTTTTCGAGTAGCAAGTAATCTAATTGATGTAAGTGCAATGTGGGTAGCTAAGCGTCCTTCTTTTTTCTTTGTCTATAAGAGTCAATTAGCTCTTTGGTTGCACCTCTTTCGCGCCTTTTTTTACAGTGTTCTTCACTTCATGAAAATTAATTTGTGATTTAGATATATGTTTCTAATTTTTGTCTCTCAAGTTTTCCTTGGAAATGGGGTTTGCTGTATTGGAGTGTATGGAACCTTCTGATTATTTCCCTGTAATAACCTTTATTTTTACTTATCTTTTAATTTGATGATAAGTTTAAACTTTACTATTTTTTCCTTTCCCTAGTATTACTTCTTTATCTCCTCCATTATTTCTTACCGATTCTTCAATTAATCTTTCCTCTGAAAACCCACTTAACTTATTAATTAAAAAAATACAATTTATGTTATGAGTATAGTAGTAGTTCCTTGACAGGACTAAATATCCAGCACATTATTTTCCTTTCAAATTAATAAGAGTCTTTTATGGTTTTCAAGGGTTGACCTAGCATTATTAGGATAAGATAAGAAATAATTTGCAATAAAAAAGTGAGAAGAGAAGTAGCATATCCAATTAAACAAACCAAATTTAATTTTTTGAGGTACCACCTCTTGATTATCACATGGCCCGGGCTACTATGGCCCTAGGGACAACAACGAAATGCTCATTCTATTTCTATCCAACCAATGGCCTGAAACTTCAAGTCTAAGAAATCGATGGTTTTTTGTACTTGGTTAGTTAGGGTTAGTTAGTTAGGGGGAAAAAATGCAAAACTACAGTTTTACCTATTTTTTGTTTTTAAGTTATATATTAAAACTGTATTTTGATAATTTTTGAAAGATTCAAAAGCTTATAGCTACAAAACTATTTTCCTTAGAAAGCTGAAAATAGTGTCATTCTTTTCAGGATTCCCGTGGGCTTTAAGTTGATGCATTACTTAACTTCATGTAACCAATCTTAAAATGTTTCAAAAATTCCAAAAAGTAATTTTTTGAAAAAAATATATGTTACATCTAGACATTATTAAAATGCATGGGCCAAATATCATGATGGTGTTCCTGTGGGTTCTATTATTAAAAAAAATACATTAATAATTTAAATAGCTGAACTTTAATGTATATAACTTACCTGATTTTGTGGACGCCCTAAACTGATTTAAACTCATAATTACTAGTCAAGGCTGCTTACTAGTCAAGGTTGTATTCTATTTAAATAATTTCTCTATTCTTTAGCACTTTAAAAAATAATTGTATTTCACTACAAATCAACTGCACTACAACTACATTGGATCTTTATTTTACATTAAATACACAGAACTTGAGTTAAAAGGCATTTCTCGCTTTGAAGTAAATCCGTTTACAATTTAAAGTGTGCCAGTAATAATCAAATATATATTAACTGTTTTAAAGTCTGAAAGTTAAGTTTATAAATACAATGCATATTTCTTCTTCAATACAATTTGGGAAGCTTTAGCCATTTCTTTAGCTGATAATATAACTAATAGCTCCTGCCAGTGATTGGGTTAATGTTTCAAATAATAAAGTTTTGTGGCACTGTCAAAGTGTATGGTATTCTTGGGTAAGCAAAAGAAAGTGGTCCACTAGGGCAGAGAAAGATACAAAACTTCTTTTTCAGAGTCATTTTTTGATAATACACATCCCGCCCACCATTTCCTGTTGTAAGCACAAGCATATCCACTTATTCGTTCAAAAGGCACATCATCATCTGCATCTGGAGCTACTTGAATATTGTAAACATCTCATGTTTCAGAGTCTGTTACAACTTCTGTTTTACTGACAGAAATAAAATCATGGCAACTTTGTGTTCTGGTGAGAGCTACAGCTTCAGCAAATTATTCTTCAAGGTTTTCCTCTTCCAATAAGTATTCATTGTTAGTAACATGAATAAACATGACTGAAGGGATGTTTTCTTCCCCCCCCCCATGCATTTGTATGCCAGTCTGCTTCCATTCCATCAAAATCCTCAGTATGGTGACACAAGTTGGAAAAGTTCTTTCGGTTCTTATATTGGGCAGCTGATACATCACTAAAGTAGTACACTTTCTTTAAACTCGGCATAAACTGTTGCTTGATAAAGTTTATTAACTTTAGTTACACTGTACAATAATTGCGTTCCCTTTCAAAGCAGATTTCTTTTTAGAAAAAAAAACAGATTGTTTTTAATATTTTTGTTGTTAATTGCTAAGAAGAACAAAATCATGTTTTTTTTGTAAATAAAAAAGCTTTTTTCGAAATTCCTGAACAAAGACTTTAGCGATGGCTAGTGATTGTTTGTAAAGTACAGCGAACAACATTAACCTTTTTGTTTGTAGATATTATTTTCAATCATGTCCTCTTCAAAGGTTGTCTACAAAGGCTCTACGAACATGCTTACATCTCAACAGTAATCACATTTATTTCAGAAACATGACTTGTTCGGTTGGTTACACATTACCTTTGAGATACAGTCTTTTTAGTGGCTGGTCATACTCAAAAATCATTATTTTGTTCAAATTTGATCCAGCTATCATCAGTTTAACATTTTTGTGTACTGTGCAAATGTATACGGTATGCACTCCACTTCAACAAAACTGATAGTCGAACAAGCTTATGTGTCTCGCTGCTGCTCCCCCCTCCTCCCTTCTTACACACTCAACCTACTTTTAGATGTGCCTGCTTCATCTTTATCTCAACTTTCTAAAAAAATTTATTTATACCAATTATAGTCTAGTATATAACAGTAAAATATCAAATTAAAGCCACGTTTTAGCTTTGTAGAGCAAATAGTTTTTGAGTTACTGGTCGTTGAAGATTTAAAAACAATGTTTTTTTGTGTTTTTAAACATGTGTAATTCTAAACCATAAGTGAAAAAAATAGAAACTTTGTATTTTTGACTATATTTGTCCAAAGAACAAAAATAACAAGTTTCACTCATTTTAAAAACCTTGAGTCTAAAATTATTTTTTTTATTGGTTGATTTTTGGAGTGGAATGATTCAAAACCCAAACTAGGTTTTTAATCGCTATTTTAACTTTTTTTTTTATGAAGAAACTAAATTAGTTTTAATGTTTATTTTCAAATAAAAGTTTTAAAAATAATGCTGGACAGTACACAATGGAAAATTTTATGTTCAAGTGTTATGTCAGGAGGAAATACATTGAGAATTTCCATGAAGTTATCATGAGCAAGAATAAAAGGTTTCATCGTGTCAACAAATTTTGAGATCAGGAAGGCTAGAAACACTTCCCAAATCAATTAGGAGAATTCATTTCATTATATATATGAATATACATCATACTATGACTAACTAAGTCTTCATAAAATTTATGTTTCAATATGAATTATTAGTTTAATTCTGGTCAAGATTTATCATGAAAAGATTTAAAAAAATTCAAGTGTAATACATCAAACAATTAAGGGCTTAGTTAGAGCTTCCAAAATGATTCATTTTATATAACAAACTTATATTACATATTATTAATCAGGACAAGATCTTCAATCATTTATTGTACTGGATATGATAGGATTTTTTTATTACTATGATAATGAAAATGACCATTAATCATGGATTATGGAGTTGAAAATACTTTTCATGCTGTTGAGTCATTAACTATAACCCCCCCCCTGTATAATTTTACAATAAAGAATAGTTGGATGGATTTAATGAATGGAATTAAACAGGTATGGTTCCAATAGTTGTCTAATTTTTTCATTTACATCTTGTTTATGTGCTCAAATATGAGTTAGTAAAAATTCATTGGCGAGGAGGCAAAATATTAAAATCTTATGTGGCACTCATCCTGTTAAAATTACTGTTAATTAGTCTATAGTTAAAATGAATCTTCCCAGTTTTTGTTTTATTTTAATTATAATTACAAAAAAATGTTGAATGCAGTTTTTTCTGGAGGATAGAAGTACAGATGGAACATATTTAAATGGACATAGACTCCATAAAAATATTAAATATCCCTTAATTTCTGGGGAAGTGAATCATTTTCTATAGCAGGTAAATTATTATTACTTTTACATTCGATGCAATTCTTTTGAAGTTGTTTATTAATATTTTATAATAAAAAATGTTTGTGTTTTTAAACAGCTAACTTCAATGTTACAACATTCTCAGTCAAATTGTTCAAAGATGAAGATGAAGATTTCATTAGCCTGCAATTATTGTGTTTATTGACTTATGATATACTATTGTATTTTCTTTTATACTGATATTTATTTTCCTCGCAGCCTTACACAGGGAAGCTCATATGTTATGCCTCTACAACTGTAAAAAGAAATCCCCGATTTAAAATGCTCTTTAATTTAATGCTCTGTAATTTTACTTCAGAACTCAATTGCGAAAAGACTTGAAGGTACTGCAATACCCACTGTGTGATATAGTAAAAACAACTATATTGTAGTGAATAAAAAATGAAAAGCTGTTAACGATAAAATATTTTCCTAGTAATAATTGTTATTTTGATTTTTATTCTTAGCATTGCAAATATTGGATTCATTTGGAAATATTGATTTATTGACTCCGAGCTTGATTAAATGTATTTTAAACAAATTTAAATAAAAAGACTTGACTGATATGATAAAGATGATAAAGATATGATACAATTTTAAACAAATAGAATAGATTTTTATGCTGCTGTCAACATAAGTATATCACTGTAATTTTTTTTTTATAGCCTATAGGTACTTAAAACATCAAGCTCTTACTAAGAAGAATACAACTTACAAAAAGTTGACCACTTATCGCACTTTATGATTGGCCTTACTTGCAGTAGAAATTTTGTGATGAAGAAATGGTTTCTCGATCAAGAGACAAAATTATCGTTCCGTCCTTACCGTCCGTACTACCAGCTCTACGCCGCTAATGGCAGCGCCATTCCAAAATATGGAGTAGTCAACAGAAACCACGACCTAGGCCTGCAGCGGATCTTTAAGTGGAACTTCATAATGGCAGAAGTCCAGCAGCCAATCCTAGGTGCCGACTTCCTGGCTCATTATCACCTACTGGTAGATGATCTCTTCAGCACCGCCAGATGATCGATGGCATTAACGGTCGTCGTACCGCGGGAAGAACACACGTCGCTACTCTCTCCGTAATATCAAGCATACTACCCGACAATAAATACGCCGGCCTCTTGAGGCGCTATCCTCAGCTCACACAACCACAAAACCTATGAGCTCAATTCCACCGACAAAGGTAGAGCACTACATAGACACTCGTGGACCACCCGTTTGCAGCAAGGCTCGTCGTTGAGCGCTAGCAAAATATCAAGCTGCCAAGGAAGAGTTCCGACGTATGATGGACGGAGGAATTTGTCGGCCCTCCAACAGCCCTTAGGCAAGTCCTCTTCATATTTTTACGAAGAAGGACGGAACAATACGCCCCTGTGGAGACTACCGACAACTGAACAACAAAACCATCCCAGACGGTTATGGTGTGCCCAACATTTCTGACTTTAACAACCAGTTGTTTGGCACTATCATACTTTCAACACTCGATATCAAAAGGGCTTACCATCAAATTCCGGTAAACCCTCAGGACATCCCCAAAACGGCTATTATCACCCCCTTTGGACTTTTTTAATTTCTCCGGATGACGTTCGGACTTCGCAACGCCGCCCAGTCGTTCCAGAGGTATATGGACAACATTTTTAGAGACCTACAATTTGTGTTCGTATACCTCGATGACATACTGATCGCTTTGGCCAACGAAGAGGAACACCAGCGTCACCTGGAAACAGTCTTCGGTCGTCTGGCTGCTCAAGGGCTAACCCTTAACATCGCAAAATGCGTGCTTGGACAGCCCGAGGTCGGATTCCTAGGGTACCATGTCTCATCCCAGGGCATCGTTCCATCGCCAGCTAAAGTATAGGCAATCTTAGATTACCCCCGACCTACTACGATACGAGACCTCAGACGTTTTCTCGGTATGGTCAACTTTTATCGCCGGTGCTTACCTGACGCAGCGGAACACCAGAGGGTACTTAACGCCTACCTACAAGGGGCCAAGAAAAATGACCGTACCATCATCGGCTGGACCGGAGAAGCTGCTAGCGCCTTCCAGAAAACCCGCAGGACTATGGCAAACGCCGCCTATCTCGCTCATCCATCAACAGACGGGCAGCTCATCCCAGCCACTGACGCCAGCGACACAGCTATGGGTGCGGCTCTACAACAGATGGAGGGAGGCGCGCTACGGCCCATCGGCTTCTTCAGCCGCGCTTTCAACACTCCTCAGTCGAAATACAGCACCTGCGATAGAGAGCTATTAGCTATCTACGAAATAGTCAAATATTTTTGACAGCTTCTCGAAGCGTGGGAGGTAATCATTCAAACAGACCACAGCCGCTCACACACGCCATGGCCCAGCTAAGTGACACTTCCTGCCCACGACGTATGAGATACCTAAATTATATAGCCCAATTCACGACAGATGAATTATTATTATTATTAGTGAAATTATTATCTTTTGGTTTTCCTCGCTGATCTCCCTCCCATTAGCCAATACTTCAATTTATTCCTCTTGAGCGATAAAGACTCCACAGAAATTTGATTGATTGGATTTCACTGTGTACAATTTACCTTGACTGTTCTCTTCTTAGAGATTGGTTTAACTTTACTAATTTTTTCTCTTGTAGTGAGAAAATTCGTTATTCCCTGTTACATGTAACCCGGATTTCTTTAATTTCTGTAATTATCCTGAATAGCTTTATGTTTATTGTATTATATACCACATTTTTCCTTAGCCATGTGGACCATAGAGTTTCATTTTTTACAAGTCAACATTCCTTTTCCCTTTTTACCTGGGGCCCTAGTACTTTAGGAGTTTTATGGTGAGCTACTGTGTGAGAATACCGACCTTTCAGTTGGTAAGGTGTCCTCCTTCTTTTTATAGGCGATGTTGATCCTAGGTTGTTTATTTTTACAGGATATATTACTTTTCTGGGCTAAGAAAAAATAATAAATTATACTGAAACTACCATTTATATTATTGTGGTACAGAAAGGCTGTGGGTATATGATAAAATCTACCCCTCTGCATATAGGTATGACTAGAATTAAGCATAGCTTCATTTAAATAATATAATGTAAACAATAAAAAACAATTTATGTAGTAAAGTGTGAGAGCTTATAAAATGTAGACGTAATTGAATTGACTATCCAGGTCATTTACTCTTAAGGTTACTATTCTGAATGAATTTATTCGTAATTTTAAGTCATTTTGACTTAAATATACTTGCTGGTTAAAAAAAGCGATTGCTTTACATTGGAAAATTCGTTTTATTCGATAATTGTGGAAGAGCCAACACAAATTACATTGAATCGCCATCGCAATAGGAATACGTTCAAGTGTACAAACAAAATGATATCACAGAGAGGCTACATCGTTCACGATAACTATCCCTGGATGTTGTAGAGATGACCTTAAGTGTCTAAGTAATACATCGTAACACCTTGAATGTCGCTATCGGCCCGTTAGAGGTACTGTACCCGTTAACCATTATCGACAGTCTTAGTCTCAGCTGAAATAGTGTCATCGAATTATACCACGGATAATCCCAAGCCAGCCGTTTCAGCATATACAGCTACTTCTAGACCACCGCTTCTTTCAGGTAAGCCTGTTGATTAGTTATTTGTAAAGTTTTATTATATTCCTGCTATATTAAAACGATGAAAACCTAACCTGGTCACATTTTAGTTTGTATAATTTTGAACCATCTTTTGTTAGTATTAAGATCCTCTGTATTATAAGCCACCATATAGCCGGACAGTGGAAATCCCAGGAAACAAACATCAGACGATGACTCATTATTAATGACCACGTGGAAGTGTCATCACAAATTACATTGAAACGCCAGAGTAACTTCAAAACTGCACATGATTAAAAATTGATGTCGACTTTAGAAATGAACCATACAAGACTATGCCCTGCATTATTGCCATCGCAATAGGAATACGTTCAATTATACAAACAAAATGATATCACAGAGAGGCTTCATCATTTACGATATCTTCCCCTGGATGTTGTAGAGATGACCTTAAGTGTCTAAGTGATACATCGTAACACCTTGAATATCGCTATCGGCCCGTTAGAGGTACTGTACCCGTTAACCATTATCGACAGTCTTAGTCTTAACTGAAATAGTGTCATCGAATTATACCACGGATAATCCCAAGCCAGCCCTTTCATCATATACAGCTACTTCTAGACCACCACTTCTTTCAGGTAAGCCTGTTAATTAGTTATTTGTAAAGTTTATACGACGTGAGACGAAGGGGGGACTCGGAATTTGTCCATAGTTAATCCGCAAAACGTAAACAAACACATCAGGACTTACTTGCATTAATCCTTTAGATCTAAAACTATTTGACAAAAGCTTTACTCTAAATTATTATTAAAATAAAAAACATTATTTTATCTCGTTTCAATCATAAATTATTGAACCCATTCAAACCAAACCGTTCCATTCACTCAATCACAAATAAAATCGGCTCCAACAATTATGGTAGATCTCTACACAACTTCGAATCACAAAAACTTGTTATTTGTTTGTTAATGGATCTAAGTGATCAAAGTAAATAAAGTAACTGTCGGGGGGCGTCACTAGGGGAGTGCCTGATCACTCTAGCCCTGGTGACAAGTGCGGATTGTTGTAGTTTATAACATGGACCATTGTTCCATGTCGGCATTTTAATATCTGACTCCATTTATGATAGGTATGTGTCCCGACAATACACTATGTTCAAAAGAAAAGGGTACAGAGGTTGCATAAAGGATAAGACCGGTTCAGAGTTCAAGCGGGGCACGGCAGTGTAGTAGGCTGAGGCAGCAGGCGGTCTGAAGACTGTGAGACAGCGTGGCGACTCATAGGACAGCAGGGAGAGAGTAGGGTTTAGTCCTTACCTCCTGGCCTTTTTATATCATCTCCCCTACCTCGTGAGAGGTGCAGTTGCTGACAGGGGTATGTTTTACGATACACAGGTAGTCACTTCCTTTTAGTTTTATGACCGTTGGGGTAAAAGGGTGTGTTTTATATGGCAGTCAGGTGGCTAATTCTCTTGGTTTATTGCCGTCTGTCAGTGCCCGTATGTCTGCCTGCTTCCTACTACGTGCCGCGACCCTGATTTATTCCAAAGAAGCTTACAAGATTTACATTATATTATAATACATTATGAACCAGAGTGTAGGGTAATTTACATATATAGTTAGCGGTTGCTACAGTAACTTCCGCAGGTTTGGAAAGCAATAAAATCATCAATTTCCTTCCTCAATGCAATCGTTAACTATAGGCAACTGCGTTCTAAACTCGAGTAAATCTTTATACTAAAATAACCTAACAACTGAAAAGCATAAAATGCTAATCCTAGTGCTTTTATCACACTTAAGAAGCGCTATGAGTCAGAAAGGATAAATAAAAACTCACTAAAATTTTTGCGGCCATCGGTGCTGAAATGAAAACTAGAGTTTGGCGTCCTAAAGTTCATTGTCTATAATACATATAGTGTTCATTACGTTCCCTCGAGTATATAGTGGGTGGTTAAAGCCGGGTTAATGTCTCAGTAGAACCTATGGCATCTTTGATAATCGAATTGCAAATAGCAAATAGTCAAGGTACAATTAAAACCATCCCATTACAAAAACCTTGCAATTTTCTAATGCTTACTCATCAATTATATTAGATATTGTATGAGTTCGCTAAAAGTAAAATTGTCTGATGAAAATTAGTTTAAGAAAATAAATTCAAGGGGAGGTGAGATTTGTTTCATGTTAGAATCATGTGAATTAAGACGCTGAAAGATTAATAACTGGTTGGATGGCATGTGAGAGCTAAATTCGAAGAATAAAGGTACCTGGAAAGGAGAACTCACTAACATAGAGGGAAAGATAGCAAGGGTAAACGAGGAAAGGGTGGTCTTCCGACTACAGCATCGGTCGAATCAACACGTGACGTCATTCTACTACCATCTGCAATACCAGAGGACACTTTTCAAGAGATACAACCTCCGCTGATGAGCTCACAATTTCATCCTCGAGAATATTCAACGAAAACAATTGAATTCAAAGACAATTATATGGAAGCTTTTGGATTTGTGATTTTAAACTATATAGTTATGTTGCTAAATTTCACGTAACATCGTTTGGTTATAGCATAAATTAGGTATTTTATATTGAAATTCATTTAAAGCCAATTTTAAATTTATAAGTTTACCAAAAATAAACTTTTCCTTTAAAATTATTGCACCTTCTTGTCTATTATTTAACCCTAATTAAAAGTAATTTCTTGTCAACTCTTACCTCAAGAGTCACATTCTTAGACAAAGCTATCGACCAAGGTTGTAATGTGCTTAACAAAAGTTAGTTATAATAAAAAAGTTTAGTTTAGGAAATAATATAACGGCAGACAAGAGGGGTTAATGTAATAATAATATATATGTATATAGGGAGTGATATTTTCACAGCAGACAATTGGAGGTCATAGGAGCTATTGGAGCCATTTTCTGTGTTACCTAATCCGGCATACATAAAATCTACCAATTACCATAAAGGTAAAAAGTGGACAACTTAATTCATTTATTTCTCCTGAAGTTAAAGGGCTTATAATATTGATAGAATATGAATTAGCTTTATTCAGAAATCAATTAAATTTATTATTAACACAATCATCTATGTATCATAATCATGTAACTGTCGGTATTTCTGACATTAGAATAAATCTTTATAAAATCAAATCCGTCCAACTTAATTGGATGCAAAAAATTCATTACAAGGTACATTCAGACAAGACCACAGTGATGCTGTTATTTTGAGAAACTTATTTATAGCACAAACAATACTTTTAATGCGAGAAGTGCGTCAGAGCTACAACCTAAATAAAAGATAAGAGCATTGCCAGAAACTCCGCAAATTGGTTCAGTTGAACTGGTTTCCATTCGGCCAAGGCTGGCCAGGAACCTTTTAAATCATTAACAATTAGCAACTGGAGTAATTTTTTTTTTTTTAATTTCTAAACCTCTTTATTACAATGAGTAGTTTACAATGAACAAAAAATTTATTGGGTTACAATTTGCTCCTCGTACTGCGATGCGCTGATGCATTGGAAGGAGGGCAGAAATAAAATACATTTAGATTGAAGTTAAAAAGTCAACACATACACAACACTAGGTGATGAGGCTCACCTTAACTGAAGTAATCAGCTTGGCATTAGATCTAACTCCTTAATTTCGTTCTAACCGGAGCAAACTTCTCACCAGCTTCATAATAATTTCATTTTTCCTCTTTGTAACTATATTGGTATAACATGGAATACAATCCTCAATCAATTGATGCCAATTTATTTTATTTATTTACAAAATCAAATTGCAAATCGCTTGAGGCAATCTACCATTGTGAATAGTTGTGAGCTGAGTTGAGTCTAGTAGACATTTCCATACTTCTGAGGATATATTTATAACTATAAAATAAGGATTGAATTATTATTTGTAGTACACTAATTTTAATGAACGTAGGTTGGATGTAAAATTGTTTGTTAAATGTAAGGTGAGGGTTTCTGAAATTTTATTAGGTGGTTTAGTCTTCAAATATCGGCCCTGTCACTATGTATTTTCTTACTAATAATTATTAAAATGATATGTTTTCTTATTATAAATATTTTCAACCATATATTTTTTTGGATTATCCTGGAAAATTTCTGAGAATTAAAATTAAAAGTGGAGACAATTATAACTTTGCTAAGCAAGACAAAAAAAAAACAATCTTTATTTGTGTAGCAACCGCAAACTACATAAGATAAATCACCCTATACTCTATGGTATATATATTGTAAACAAATGTAAATAACATGAACAAAATATATTGTAGACAAATGTAAATAACATGAACAAAATATAAATCATTGTAAATGTGTTAAGCAATGAAAAATGCGGGGTACCAATGAGTTATATGAGCTGGGACAATAGCTGTCAGTCGCAGGTATGAGACCAGATGAGGGTACAGACCCCAGAGGCCCAAGAACCCTGCCAGCCTCTCCCAGAGGACAAAGAAACCGCACATCATTGGTTACACCAATCTCAATGATGGTTGGCTAAGGACAAGGGTGGCCGGGTATTTAAGCCTAGGGTCTAGCAGCTGTAAATCATTCTCTCCTGGCAACTACTCACTGGCTCGTGGCTACCCTGCTTGAAACTCTGAAAACCTGGCTGCTTCTTTATGAAAAACCTCTACATCTCTTCTCTCCTAACCTCGCTAGAGACCTCTCCCTCACAGACAACGATTGCCGTGGCCCTGCAAATTTTCCTAGCAGACCCTTGCGGTAATCCAGTCTGCCTCTCTCCGGTTCACACTCGCCTTTGGGATCCGGATGGTTTTCACCTACCCTCAGATACCGAGTGTGAATTCGTGGTCATTCCAAGACCACATAAAATACCTATAACCTACCCTGTACCTCTTTTCCTGAAAATAGTGCACTGTCGGGGCACATACCTATCAAAAAATGGAGTCGGATAGTAAAGCCGTCATGAAACGATTGTCCAGGTTATAAACTCAAACAACCCTCACTTGTCACCAGGGCTAGGGTAACCAGGCACCCCCTCGTGACGACCCAAAAACTTGGTATAAAACACAATATGTACAATTAGATATGGTTACAACTGAGAGCTTACTAGCCACTTGAATGCCTGAAGGGAATCAACACTCTGGCTTGTGACTAGAAGTATTTATGTGTGTATGAAAATGATAACAGTACAGATATTAGTGAAAGGTCGTGGGAGACAAATATTCAGAAGGAGTTCTGGGAAAGGAAAATAAGTTATTGATAATTACAATAGAGGTGATTATAAGTTAAGAGATACAGTTCTTAGGAATGTTATTGATAAACATACCATATGTTAATGATAAGATTATATATATTACATAACTCCTCATCCCATAAGATTCAAGCTCCTGGGAGAATAGTGAGGTGGAGGTTCGTGTGCTCAAGGGATGAACTCTGTTGTCTTTAAAGGGATACCTTCTACTGGTGCTGGAGTTCGCTGAAGCCTTGTTTAAGGGATTTCCTTAGATCAGAATACTTGAAATTACACGACACAAAAAAAGACAAAATACAATTATTAAACTAATAATTTGAATTATAGTGGGAATTTCTATATAATTATCCCATGTTAGCGGTACTAGGTTTATATTAGTTGGTACAACAAAAGATGGTAATTCATGAAAACAGACATTCATTTTAAAGTGCAGGGAAATAAAGCATAAATGCAAGTTAAACGAAGAAGAGCACAGATTTATTTGGATACATATACGTACAGTACACACACACTCATGGACGGTCACAATAGGAATCTATGAGGCACATGCCAACCTGATCACCAAAACGCAACAGTGCCGCCCTTATCGTTACAGCTAAATATAAATCATATAAACAACTAATAATACAAATGCGGAATTATACCAATACACCCTTCTAATTTCGCATTACTTACAATCTATCAAGTTTAAATGTTCAACAAAAATCGAGAATTTACTAAAAGCTAAGGATTTGGTCATCAAATCCGCTATTTTATTAGAAGAATCAACATAATGCAATTTTACTATATTTTTATCAACAATATCTTTTACAAAATTAAACTTTACATCAAAATGTTTGGACCTTTTGGTCTCACAGGTACTTGCAATTTTAATAGTGCCCTGGTTGTCTTCAAAAATATTAATTTTACCTTTAAAGTTAAAACTCTCATTTAATAATTTTTTCAAATATAGTACCTCTTTAATACAGTCACCTAGTGCATAATATTCGGCTTCACAGCTACTTAAAGCAACTACACCTTGTTTCCTGGATCCCCATGAAACAACATTATTATTTACCTTGATAACGTAACCAGATACACTTTTTCTGTCATTTTTGTCAAATGCAAAGTCTGCATCAGCATATGCATTTATATGAACATCACTAGAGTTAGATTTGTCAAAGCTAAGAGCCATGTCAGGACTATGTTTCAAGTATCTTACAACATTTTTCAAGTGCTTCCAATGAGTTACAGTAAAACAGTTTTGAAATCTACCAAAATATGAAATTGCATAAGTTAGATCTGGTCGAGAAGCGACCATCAAATACATTAAGCTTCCTAAAAGTTCTTTATAAGGTAGCTTAGGACAATTATTCGGATCTCCTTTTTCGAGATTAAGCTTAGACTCAATAGGTATTCGCTTAGATTTAGCATCTGACATATTAAACTTATAAAATATTTTCTTAATAAGATTATCCTGTTTAATTACAATATTCCCTAGTTTATTTCTGTAAATATTCAACCCTAAAAATTCTAAATTTCCATTATTATCATAATCTTTACATTCTAAATCTGTCATTAATTGTTTACGCCATTTGCGTAAAATTAATTTCATTTAATTTGAATTTGCTATTCAATAAGTAATTACCCGAAACCATTCGGTATTTCAGTGAATCACAGACGCTGGCGCTGCCTGCCGGCTCGATCAGAGTTTTTCCCCCCACTTTTGACTCTCGACTGGTAACTTCATGTTCACTATAGCGTCCTTTTTTGTCTTCAACAGTTGTCATTTTTCACACTGTTTTTCAAGCGTATTCTCAACGCCATTATCTTTATTTAGTCATTATTCAATTCACTATTACGCAGTCTTGGAGAGGCGACATTTCAGATTAAACGCAGACAGCTATTGGATGAATCGGGACTTGGATAAATCTGGAGTTTGGGCCCAAATCTCTGGGTTGTCGGAGTTCAAGAAGGGAGATTCGCACGCTGTCGTCACATCGCAGCAGGTAGGAATTTACATTACTGTGTTTACATTTGATATTGTCATTTCTCTAACGAGACTCTCAAATAATTACAGTCCACTTAAAACTCCAACGTATAGCTAATTATCCCCAGGCTAATTAGTTTCTCGAATCAGTCGCCTCGTTTGCCGGTTGCGATTTCAACTGGTGAAATTTCAAACAAATTTATTGGTACTCCGTATTCCGGATTATTCTGTCCAACTATTTTATTAATACTCAATTTAATTTTCAATATTCACATTTATTTATTTATTTGAACAAAAGTTCAACATTTATCATTTATTATCTTTGAATTTCAGAATTTCTGTTTCATTGTACATAATTTCCTTTATATTTTCCTGTAAATATCCACTAATTCCATTTATTCCTGATAGTAATAGCATTAAAATGGCTCCACCAACTTCCCAAGAAATACAACAACAAATCGATTTAGCTATTAGTCAGCGAAATGATAGTTTTGCAGTTGCAACTGCTTTATCAGACTCTGCTAAGACAATGACTATAGCCGATTTACCTCGGCTTAAGGCCAACTATGAACGCTTACCTGAAATTGAACAGGAATTCAAGAAATTTAATTTTCTCATAAAAAAATTCAATTTGCATTTGCCAGCTACTGATCAAGTTGAAACTACACAACCTTACGTAGCCTTTGTGCAATTAATCGACACAATCCGAGCTAAATATTTTCAGCTCAAAAAAACTGAACCTTCAGTATTGAAAGCTGAAGTCAATCCCGTTGCAAATGTTCCATCTGTAGCAAATCCACATCTGCCAAAAATTCAGATTCCTAAATTCAATGGCAAATTGTCCGATAAGCCTAATTTTTTTGCACTTTTTAATTCCATGGTTCATCGCGACCAGCAGTTAAGTAATATTGCCAAATTACACTATCTTAAAACATCCACTATCGATGAAGCTGCTTCTGTCATTGCTTCATTCCATCTAACCGAAGATAATTACCAATTGGCATTCGATGCTCTAACTGCCCGGTACAATAATCCCAGACAAATTGGTCACATGTACCTCAAAAGCATACTCGACTTTCCCACTGCCAAATCCAATTCATTGTCTGACCTCAAGGGCTTATGACCATTCACGAAAATTCTGCCAATGCTCTCAAAGCCTTGGCACTTGATGATTTGAGCGATTTTTTGCTAGTGTCATTTTTCAGTGCTAAATTTGGATTCTAAATCTCGACATGCTTTTGAACTAAAACATGATTCCACCACTGTACCTACTTTCCAAAGCTTATTGGATTTTGTCAATCAACAGATCAAAACCATCGAAACTACCCAGTTAATTGGTGAACCCAGCGTTAAATCTCGGATTGCTGTCAAATCTCATTCGTATATTGCTCAGACGTCACATGCAAGCGTTAATAACCGCTCAGCTAGAGCCCCTGCTTCCTGCTTCTGCTGCTCTCACAATCACCATGTGTCACAATGCAGCAAGTTTCAGCAATTACCTATTTCAGCTCGATATGAGCTCCTGAAAAAGAATCAGCGTTGTTTCAATTGCCTTGGTGGTCACCTGCGGTCCAAATGCACATTGACATCATCATGCCGCAAATGTCATTCACAACGGCATAACACGTTATTACATTCGGATCAGCAAATAGCCACCCCGTCAACTTCTGCCATGTCCATTCCAGCTCCATCGGTATCAATTGAAAATCCCAGTGTTGCACCAATAGTGCTTTCATGCTCAGCTGCTCGTTCAACCACTCAGGAACGTGCTCATTCTCTTTTAGGCACATTTCGTGCTTTCATAACCGACTGTACTGGTTCTATTTATCCCATCCGTGGTGTTATTGACCCCGGTTCTCAAGTGTCCTTCATTAACAAGTGTATAGTGCAAAACTTGCGTTTGCCAACTTCTCCTAATCATATGGCTGTATCCGGAATAGGTTCTTCCGATACATTGTCAACAGGTTTGGTCAATATCCAACTGGTTTCCCGTTTGAACAACAAACGACTCTCTCTCTGTGTTGCCGTAATCAACACCATTGCACACCAACTTCCTAGCATGGAAATCCCCAAGGAAAACCTAAAACGGTTCTTCCGTCTTCGTTTAGCAGATCCTCATTTTCATCGTCCCGATAAAATTGACATTTTATTGGGGGCTGACGTATTTCCCCGCTTGATAACTCAAATTGGCATTCGGCCTATTCAGCATGGTCCCATTTCCATTGGCACCATTTTTGGACACATCATTGTAGGCCCGATTCAAATCATGAATCCGACCCCCTCTACCATTTCCTTGTTATCCACTACTGAAGTGGACAAGCAACTCACCGCATTTTGGGACGTTGAATCCGTCCATCAAGGCTCCATCTCCAATCCCTTGGATGATGTTGCTGAACAACATTTCATTTCTACGTTTAGACGCAATGCTGACGGCAGATATTCCGTCGCATTGCCATTTCACCCTAGTGCAACCCCATTGGGCTGCAACGTCACTCAAGCTCGAGCATCAGTATCCCGACTCGAGCACCGCTTAGCCAAACATGGCTCAATTGTTGCTGAATATAAAATGTTCATGTCTGACTATCTGTCAGCAGGCCACATGGAACCTGCCTCCACTGCTTCAACATACGTTATACCCCATCACATTGTAACCAAAGAGACCAACCAAGGTCCGAAAATTCGTGTTGTCTTTAATGCTTCAGTCCCCGACTCCACTGGAGTATCGCTGAACGAGTGACTCCTCAAGGGTCCTAAACTGCAACAAGATCTCTCCCATGTCATTTTGTACTTCCGCCTCAACTCTGTTGCCCTTTGCTGCGATATCAAGCAAATGTATCGCCAGGTTCTCGTCCATCCCGAGCATCGGCATTATCAGCACATATTTTGGAAACCAAGCGAGAGCGCTGTTACTCAAGAAATGCAGCTTAATACCGTCACTTACGGTATGGCTCCGTCAGCCTTTTTCAGAGTCAGAGAGAGAGTTTAAGGTTAATTCTTCGTTAATGGCTTGCTGCCAATCGGGATCGTGAATCGCATCTGAAAATGTCTTGGGAACATCTATTTCGGCATTAGTGGACAAAGCCATTTCATTTAAGGCAAAATTAATAACAAAATCTTCATACTCTGGTTTTACCTTTTCCCTTGTTGATTTTCGTTCTTTCTTGGGATAACCAGTCGTTTCGTCAGGAAAACCACGGAAAATACTTTCTGAATCAGAATCACCTGCAATATCTTCTATAACATCACTCGGTCCAGGTATGGGAGACTTACATTTGTCCTGAGGTGTGGAAGATTTACTCTGATCTTCAGGAATGCATTCTTCTGGAGATACAATGATGTGCTTAGGTTCGTTGCTCTTCATGAATGATAATTTAGTTTGCTTCCCCTTTCAACAAATTCCAACAGGATATAATGCACTATGCCCCATCTTTCGATGCATTAGACTGTTACATGCACCAACAACATTTGCTTGTTCCTTTAAAAGGTGAAGTTTAATTACATACTGATTGCCAACGAGATAGCCTGTCATAAAATTTGATCCCCTAAATATTTTGACACAGGAATTTTCGAATACTGCTCTGCATCCCTTCTCCACCAACTTCATAACAGATAAGAGATTCATTGTTAAATTTTTGCACACAAAAGCATCAGTTACACGAACCTTATTTCCATCTTCTGACATACAAAACAAATTTCCTTTCCTTAACGCAACCACTGATTCACCTGCCTTTGCCACACTAATATTAACATTTACTGGAGTTGAATCTCTTAGAGAAACATTGAGCTCGTCCCTTATAAGATGACATGTCGCACCTGAATCGACTACAAAGCATACTTCATCAGACGATTGTTTACAAACTACTGCCTTATCTGTTGTGGTATCACTACTGTTATCCTGGGTAGTAAACAGAAATTCCTCACAGTTGTTATCACTAGAAATGGCGGCAAATCCTTTATTTTTAAGTTTAGGACAATTATTCTTAAAATGACCTCGATTTTTGCAATAATAACAAATAATGTTAGACATACTTTTGTTTTGACCAACCTTCAAATTTTTAATAAAGCTTTTAGCTCTATTTTTATAAGCTGAAAAAACATTTGCAGACGGGTGATCTTCTTTCTTCAAATTCCTCTCATATTCAGCCAGAAGTGTATATTTCACATACTCCAAAGTAACGGCCGTCTTGTCCTTACTACACAAAATGTCCATCGCAGATACCACAGAATCATAATCGGACGGCATTGTAACAAGAAGCTGGTTCACAACCTCATCCTCTTCTAAATTACCACCAGCCACTCTCACCTCCGAAGCCATTGAATCAAACGTTTGGAAAAACTCTTGGAGAGGGCGATCATTATTATATTCCAATTTTCTCCAAGCCTTCTGGGCGGTGACAAGCGATTTCATCCCACGCTTTTCATAAGTCGCTGCTAGGGCATCCATTATCCCCTTCGCCGTCTTCTTTTCCTTGATTGTAGGTAATATATTATCGGCAAGTCCTTGCACAATAATATTATGGGCTTTTACATCTTCTTGATTAAACAACTTAAGTTCGGCTTCCCCAGTTGGGGGGTCCACTTTTAGAACTCGAAGTACTCCGTTTTGCTCAAGTAACAATTTTATCCTGAAGTCCCAATTACCAAAATTTGAGCCATCGAATGGCTTTATACCGAAAGGAAGGTTCATATATGAACTAGCCATCGCATAAACAAACAAACCGAAACCGACCGCGCACGTGAGTCAAACAGGTTAACACGGCACTAACAAACAAACAAAAACTGAATCCGACTCTTTCGTTAAAACAAAACTTGCAAAATCAATACCCTGGGCCCATAACCTTTTAAGGTGCAGGGAAATAAAGCATAAATGCAAGTTAAACGAAGAAGAGCACAGATTTATTTGGATACATATACGGACAGTACACACACACTCATGGACGGTCACAATAGGAATCTATGAGGCACATGCCAACCTGATCACCAAAACGCAACGGTGCCGCCCTTATCGTTACAGCTAAATATAAATCATATAAACAACTAATAATACAAATGCGGAATTATACCAATAATTCATATAATGATATGTTAGTAGTTCGTGTGAAAATGATAGGGGTAACATTCTAATAGCCTTATTACTAGTCATATTTATAAAAGACTTGGTGAATTGGACTATGACTTAGCTTAATTACAGAAATTTAAAGAATAGGAATGGGTATAGATACATTTTGCTTAAACTAATACTTCTATGTTTAAATGCTATATAGGGTGGTCTGAAAAGTTTCCAACCTAACAAACCTTTTATTTTAGCTTTTATTTCACTAGCTTTTATTTATTTTATTATCATCTTCATGTTGAGGTCGGAAACTTTTCAGGCCACCTTTGTACATCAATATCTTCTATAAGTTTTATAAAAGTTCTTTGTTTCTTGAGTTAACAGTTATTTATCCATTCATCTTATTTCCTTAAACATCGTGTTAATGGCTGTGCTATATGAGCATAATTTTTAATAAACTTCCGATAGTATCCTATTAAACCCAAAAATTGTTTAATTTCTTTTTCAGTCCTAGGTAAGGGGAATTTTTCGACTGCTTCTAACTTTCGCTGGTCAGTTTTGATACCTTCTGATGTTAGAATATGTCCTAGAAATGGTAATTCAATGTGAAAGATTCAGTCTTGTTAATATACGTTTCTCTGTAAACAAAGTTAGCAATTTTATTCACTATATATTATATTATAACAATTATTAATATTGATTTACACAATCTTATCTGTAAACAAAGAAACGACAATTACAGTTTATAACTATCACTTCTATATTCACACTCTATCAACAACTTTGGTTACCTAACATAACCTTCACTATACATTGGCTGCTCCATATGGTGGCAGCCAGTGGAAGCAGCGCAGCAAATTCAAATTAAAGAGAGAACTTATATATATATATATATATATATATATATATATATATATATATAAGTAATCGTCTCCCAGCTGTAGACGATCGAGAAAAAGGAATGAATAAGGAGGTAGATGATATAATGTGATGGTTTGTTTTATAACAGGCTTTATTTTCCTCCTGATCCTCTTTGCACACGTTACGGGTTTGTTTACCCTAGGCTACGTGGTATTAGGCTTAACATTGCCGTACCGCTAGCCGTAACTCCCCCCTACCAGTTTACGGACATTCCCCGTAAACTCATAACATGCGACATCAGCTATGTATCTATAGCAAAACAAAACAAAAAGCATACTCTGTTAATGATAGAAATATGAAAACAAAAAATGTCTTCCAGGTCCATCTAAAATCACATCAGACCCAGATAACACAAAAAAAAACATAATAAAACAATAAAAAAATATATATATAGGCCTCTCGGGACTGGTACGCTGAGGTTACGTATCTCAAGTTGGCCTCCGTCACCTGCGACGCACACCAGAGTTATGTGTCGACGACGGGGCTCCCAGGCTCCACCGCGGGAAACTTGAGCTGTTCCACATGTACCGTCCGCCGTTTGATCGGGGGTGTAATGCTTTCGACCGTGACCACGTTATGTTCGCGGAGAGCGATCACTTGGAAAGGACCCTCGTACCGCTCTATTTCCTTAGCCCTGTTCGACCCTTTTCTCCGGTACACGAGTGCGCCGAGTTAAAGTTTTCCCAGAATATCGTGGACTTTGATGTTGTCGCGCGCCACCCGTCGCCGTTTCTTATCCTCAAGCCTTCCCCGAGCGGCCACCCACTGTTTCTCTAGCGCTATCTCATTACTGACTATCCATGCGGCCAGTTCTTCATCGATCCCCGTACTCCTGCTATCGCGCCGGCGTCTTCGACGTCCGAACAGCGTCTTGACCGGGGAAAAACCGGTGGCAGAATGGATTGAGTGGTTATACGCGATGACTGCCTTTTCCATCGTCACGTTTGGTTCTAACCCCTTCTCTCCATGGTAAATTCGTAGGTGGTCGCTGAGCGTTCTGTGCAGCCGCTCTACGTCTCCTCGACTCTTCGGGTGTCCTGGGGTGTTGAGATGCCAACGGATCTCTAAGGCCTCAGCCCTTATTTCGGCGTTATCAAACTCCCTACCAGCGTCGGAAGCTATCGTGTCTGGTACGCCATAAAATTGGCACCATGTGCGTAGTGCCCTTAGGACGGCTTCCGCTGATCGTTCTGCTATCAGATGGGCCATCGCTGTTTTTCTAAACCTATCAACAATGGTGACCCATTTGTATCCCCTCCATGTGAACGTGTCCTCCTGCAAATCCTCCAACGGTCGGTCTGCCTTCGGCATCTCCTCCTGTATTGCTCTCGGGGGGTGGTGATCATATTTCGTGGTGAGGCATGTGTCGCAGGTACCAATAACTCTCGCAATTGTGTCTATCATGCCCCACCAGAAATATCTCCTCTTCAATGCTTGCAGGGTAGCGTCGATTCCCAGGTGGTTTGTCTTTCCTTGGTGGAATGCAAGGATCACTTCTCTCTGCCGCGTTTCTTGTTTTCCTATCTCCACCTTCAGGGTACATCGGACGAACGTACGATCGACTCCTATCCACTCCGTGCTCCATAGGCATTTGATGCGGTCCCAGATGGTCGCATTTCCCACGTACATGTGGTGCGTTTTCCTAGGAGTAGATGCGTCCTTCAGGGCACGGCAAATCATATCGTCGTTTATCCCCGGTGTCGACCAGATCTTGACGATGCTGCTGTGGCCATACTTCTCGGATTCCATCATGAAGAGCCCACTTAAAGAGAGTTTAGGTGAGCCAAATGATCTGGCGCCTCTTGTCATTTATTATGGCTTCGACGTCCTATATGTCCGAGGGCCTATCCCCCGCTCTAAACTTCCATCACTCGGAACATCATTGGCTGGAGCCCCCTCCCGCTCTCCTTCCTTGCCGGGTGACCATTCCTGGACGAATTGGTGGGTGTCACGTCATGGTCCCAGAATCTCCTCTTCGATCGCATTTACGACCAACGCGCGGGATAACCAATCGGCCACGACGTTCTCCTTCCCCGGTATCATAGTGACTACAGTAGATAGCTTTATGTAGGGCCGTATCATTTTCGCGGTTTTGTAAGTCGATCTCTTTTACACTCCTGTCTAGCAGAAGTTTTAATATTTCAGTTTTTCCATTCAACCCACATAAGTGTAAACAAGTCCATTTGTCATTTTTCCTGGAGGCATTTAGTTTGATATCTGGATACTTTTCCAGTAATATTTTAACAGCAACTTCGTTGCTATCAATGACGGCATCGTAGAGTGGTGTAAACCCACTATCATCCTCTTCGTCATATGCAGCATCATATCGCATCAGCAATTCCAACATCATTGGTTCCTTGGAGGCAGCAATGTGCACTGCCGTCTTCCCGTCCGGTCTTTTCGATTCCAAAATCTCCTCAGGTCCTCGTTTCAAGAGGAAGACCGCAATGTCACGGTAGCCCCGAGTAACTGCATCCATAAGAAGGGTGTTACCACTAATATCCTTGATGTCAACCTTGGCACCGTTAATAGAAGCTTCTTAATTACTTGCTTCCAGGTTGATGGACAAAAATTGGCTGGAACTAGGAACAAAAATTACCTTTTACCGTACAAGAAAAAAAGATATCTTGTAATGACAATGGAGCCTGTATTGCTCCTCAATATGCAAACACTGCAGTGGCACTTGCGAGAATGTTGCAAAGTAGCTGGAGATCTTTTTGACCATTTCGATGATCTCATCAAAAATTTCAGTAGGTCTGCCATAAGTTGGATCAGTTAGGGGGCAGTTATGAGAAACCAGGTCCTTCAAGACGCCAAAAACTAGAAATTAAAATCTATATATTTTTTTTAATTAATTTGTGAATAGTATTTTATCAGTTTTAATAACTTATATTATTTAAACATGATTAAGCTATATACATTCATATTATTTCATTTTTACATTTATTTTATTTTATTGTTTTTCATCTAAGATGGCAAAGTATGAAGTGTACTTACTATTAGTTTTTGAATTAATTTTTATTGTTTAAATAATTTCTCTATGTACAATCCACTTGTATTATTATTATAAGCTTCTGGTTATAACATATATTACAATTTGAATTTTTTTCGGTTAAAAATAAAATATTGCAAAAATTAGATTATAAAAACTTTTGATAATCTTTATCTTACTTAATACTTGATTCAATGTTTCAAACAAGTATTGTAGAAAACTTTTCTTTCTTTCATATTTATTAGAAACTAGCTCTCTCTCTCTCTCTCTCTCTCTCTCTCTCTCTCTCTATATATATATATATATATATATATATATATATATAGATTATATATATATATAGAAGGAAAGTATTCTCTCTTTAATTTGAATTTGCCACGCGGCTTCCACTGGCTCCCACCAGATGGAGCAGCGCTATTAGCAGCTATCAGATACTGTAATACTGTAATTGTCGTTTTGTAAGACAATTATTGAAGGTGGGGACAATTAATAAACTGAAATCAGTTTCTCTCTAAACAAAGTTAGCAACTTTATTCACTATATATCATATTATAACAATTATTAATATTGATTTACACAATCTTATCTGTAAACAAAGATACGACAATTACAGTTTATAACTATCACTTCTATATTCACACTCTATTTACAAGTTTTGTTACCTAACATAACCTTCTCTATCTGATGGCTGCTGATAGCGCTGCTCCATCTGCTGGGGGCCAGTGGAAGCAGCGCGGCAAATTCAAATTAAAGAGAGAATACTTTCATTACATCTCCCCTCTCTAAGGTGAAAGTTCATTGAAAATTTTCAGTCTGGAAATATCGGAAGTAATAGATAGAAAAGTTTTGAGAATTTTCACCTTAAAGAGGGGAGATGTAAAGAAAGCATTCTCTCTTAAATTTGAATATTTGAAATTGCCACGCTGCTTCTACTGGCCCCCGCCCGATAGAACATCTATTATATAAAGAAGGTTATATTAAGTAACAAAAGTTGTAAATAGAGTGCGAATAGAGAAGTGATATTTATAAACTGTAGTTGTCGTTTCTTTGTTTACAGATAAGATGGTGTAAGTCAATATGAATAATTGTAATAATATAATATATAGTGAATAAAATTGCTAACTCTGTTTGCAGAGAAACTGATTTCAGTTTATTCACCCCACCTTCAATAATTGTCTTACATATATATAACATAAACTTCCCATACCGAAATATAAGTATCTCTATCCGAAATACACTATTGAATGGTGTTGCAGAAAAACTGTTTCGAGTGTTTATGATTTCATGATTTAGAAGTCTTGCAGTCACACAAACGTAACTTGAGAATGTCAGTGTTGTTCTCACTCACCGCAATATCAAACGGTGTCTCGCCCTTGGAGTTTTTAATGTTCACATCAGCACCGTAGTCCAGGAGCAGTTTAACGGTATCATAGTGACTACAGTAGATAGCTTTATGTAGGGCTGTATCATTTTCGCGGTTTTGTAAGTCAATCTCTTTTACACTCCTGTCAAGCAGAAGTTTTAATATTTCAGTTTTTCCATTCAACCCACAAGAGTGTAAGCAAGTCCATTTGTCGTTTTTCCTGGAGGCATTTAGTTTGATGTCTGGATACTTTTCCAGTAATATTTTAACAGCAACTTCGTTGCTATCAATGACGGCATCGTAGAGTGGTGTAAACCCACTATCATCCTCTTCGTCATATGCAGCATCATATCGCATCAGCAATTCCAACATCATTGGGTCCTTGGAGGCAGCAATGTGCACTGCCGTCTTCCCGTCCGGTCTTTTCGATTCCAAAAGCTCCTCAGGTCCTCGTTTCAAGAGCAAGACCGCAATGTCACCATAGCCCCGAGTAACTGCATCCATAAGAAGGGTGTTACCACTAGTGTCCTTGATGTCAACCTTAGCACCGTTATCAATCAATAATTGAGCCACTTGGTAGTGGCCACTTCTCACTGCAAAAGTCAGGGGTGATTGTAGATGGCTGGTCACAGCGTTTACATCGGCCAGCAAGGTAATTAATTGTCTAACTGAAGAGTAACGGCCGGATTCAGAAGCAAAGTGTAGTGGAGTCATCATGTGCGTATTTTGTACATCAACGTTCATTCCCTTGTATAAAAAATATTCTACAATATCTTCATAGCCCCAAGCTGCTGCTTCATGAAGTGCGGTGGTTCCTAAAACCGATTTGGCGTTTTTATTAGCTTTTCTTTCGACAAGAAACTTCACGACTCCGAAATGTCCCTGTTTAGCAGCGTTGTAGAGGGGTGTCTCAGACATAGCGTCTTTAGAATCTTTGTCAATTCCTTCCTCTATCAATAATTTGCAAATCTCTTTGTGGCCGTTCTTGGCAGCAACGTGAAGAGGCGTTTCAAAGCTCTTTATAGGTCTTTTGAACCTGTAGCCTTGTTCCTTGTATTTGGATCTGGTTTGTACATATGCCCCTCTCTGAAGAAGAGTCATCACTGTGGAAACACTGCCATTATACGCTGCCCACCATAGTGCCGTCTTGTCATCACTGTCTGCTGTACTGACGTCGTATCCCTGTTCCAGTAAAAAGTTCACAACATCAGTATGTCCTGCTTTTGACGCTGCATGTATAGTGCTCCAAGTTTCATTCTTTTTACGATCATCGAAGATACCTTTTCTCAGAAAGGTCTTGACAATATCAAGGTGTGCCCTAGAAGCCGCCATGTGTAGTGGAGTTTCCTGCACACCTTGGTCATAGGAATTAACAGTAGGTGCAAAGCTAACTTTTTTTTCTATCAAGTAGTTTACGACTGCAATATGCCCCTCTTTGGCAGCAAAGTGCAACGCTGAATACCCAGCTTTGTTCACTGCATCTATATCTGCCCCCCTCTTAAGCAGAAGACCGACAATATCCAGCATATCATAGGCTGCAGCTAGGTGTAAAGCGGTTGTGCCATTAATGTTCCTAGCTTTGACATCCACTCCTTCGTTTAACAGGAGCCTTACGATGTCGTAGCTTCCAGCTCTAACAGCGCTAAAGAGTAACGTCTCATTATTTCTGTTGGTGATGCTCAATTCTCCACCAAGATTAATCAAACATTGGGTAAGGAAAAGTATTTTGTTTTTAATGACAATGTCAAGCAAATTATTCTTGAACTTTTTTTCATAAGGATCGTGGGCTGCCCTTCCATTCATCAATTGTGTCATTTCACAGTAGTTTTTAATCTTTTCAATGTCGTTTTCATGAATGAGTGTACCATACTCGCTAAGGAAGTACATGTATGGAGAGGCCGTTTGGTCACTAATGATCACGTTTGGAAGCTCGATGTTTCTTTTGAGGAGATATTTCAGTATGTAGAAAATCCCTGACTGATCAGAGATTTGAAGTGGAGTGAGGTCTAGATTGTTCTTCTCGTTAATGGAAGCGTCTTGGTCAAGCAATAGCTTCACAGCTTTTAAGTTCCCATTCAGTGCTGCAGCATGTAGTGGAGTATTACCGGAGTGTGCTTTAATTGTTATGTCAGCTCCATTCTTGATGAAAATTTTAGCTACAGCGAAATCATTGTTTATGATGGCCGAGAATAGAGGAGACTCCCCATTTTCATTGACTCCGTTGATCGGCGATCCTGCTTTCAAGAGTGCTTCAATGGCTTCAGGAGCGTTAACGGATGATGCAAGGTGCAGGAGAGTTGCGTTGACTGTATCTTTCAATCTGTCTTGTATCTTGACATTTTTCAGAGCTCCATTCCTCAAGAGTATTTTAGCAATGTCGAGTCTTCCATTTTTCCAGGCAGCTTCCAAAGGTTTAGTCAAGTCAAAATCAATTCCGATCCCAATAAACCATTGTACAATCTCAATATCTCCTCTTTTGCAAGATTCGAGAAATATTTCGGATGTATTCGTCATGAGCAGAACTTCTTCTATTACTGAATTAGGTATTTTGAAAAATCTTTTGTTATTTCCTCTTACTATTGATTCCGTAATTAGATACATCGTTTCCAAAGGCAATGCTATATTCGATCTCACCCACTCACTTAAAATTGGTTTCTGGATACTTTTGGATTCAGCAGCTTGTTCCAGAAGTTGATTGGTGAACGTATCATCTCCAGAGGCTAGAGAATGAATCAGCTGTAAGAACAGATACTGGTTAGCATCGATATTCGTAAGCAATCCGTCTGATTTAAGTTTTGAGTGTTGGAGAAAATACTCCGTCGCCGCTTGTATTTTTTTTTCAAATAGCTGTTGCATGCTTGTGAAGAATTCCAAATGGGAAGTGTAGCCTTCAAGATAAAAAATTTCTCCATTTTTAGTATGAACCGTCAGCTCTTGTGACACCTGGAAAAATAATTTTTATGTTCATTTTATTTTGGCACATAGATTAAGAATATACATTATTCAAGAATAATCTAAATTTAGTTCCAGGGATCATGATTTTTAATTGTTTTGTTTTTTGTCCTTAATTTTCATCGCAAGGTACTTCCTTGGAAACACCTCCAAAGAAGTATCCAGAAATGTTGTAGAAAAAGTGAGTGAAATAATATTCACCCCTTGAGTGAGAGCGCAAGGAAAGCAAGAGATCGATTGGAAAAGGATTTCATCTACCCTTAAATGCCAACAAACTCACTATCTGCAATATAATCCATTTATTTATAATTTATATTTTTTTCAATTAGTTTGTGGGCCAAATATTTCTCTACCGTCACCGCAATCGTCGTACTGAAAAGCTCTACTTTCTATTCAAATTTAATTTTTAATTAATTTCCTGTAAGAATTATGTGGGCTAGCTGTTATTAAAAGGGAAATAATTCGTGCGTTTCATGATTCAACACCGCAACTACCAATCAATGACGCTAGTAGTAGTAGTAGTAGTCACACTTTGGACTATAAAAAATAGAAAGGATTGTAGTAGAAGGATTTTAGTTCCAGAGGTTGGATCCTCGGACAAAGATTGATTGCGGAATGGAGGAATGAGATCTGTTATTATACATAGCACATGAAAGATAAACTAAAAGAAATATAAGGATACTAACTGTAAATACCACGCTGAAGTAGAATGCAGTCAAAGAGAGTATGATGTGCATCACTTAGAAAACGGTTGTCAACCAATCTTTCCTTTTTTTCTGTAACAAACATTCCCAAGAAAGGATATTGTAAACAATAATGTGCAGTAAATGACATGGATTGCAGATATTGTAAACAACAATGTGCAGTAAATGACACGGATTGCAGATATTGTAAACAATAATGTGCAGTAAATGACACGGATTGCAGATATTGAAAACAATAATGTGCAGTAAATGACACGGCTTGCAGATATTGTAAACAATAATGTGCAGTAAATGACACGGATTTCAGATATTGAAAACAATAATGTGCAGTAAATGACACGGATTTCAAATATTGTGAACTAAAATGTGAAATAGCAAATGTTTTGAGCTAGTTTTCCAGTGTTACGGCGTCATAAATATGAGATATTTGAATACATCGTTTTTCTTAGTGGTATAGGTTCCATTGGCTATTTTAACTGGATGAGTGTGAGTATTGTCCAGCGTAGCTCTATAAGCCTAAAGCAATCTACACCAAACTTGGGTTACTTATGACTAACAATCCGGAAAAAGTGAACATCACGTGTGGGAAGGCTGTTACATCTTAAGCCCACCCAAAACGACATATAGTTAAAGGTCAACATTTAATCCCAAACATTGGATTAGACTCCCCCTATATATAGCCTGAGCCCATGGCTCTCGCTCTCATTCTTTCTTTGTCAGTCATGCGATTCACTTAAGTCTTCACAGTTGTTCATTATATTTCTTCTAAACCCAGTGTAGTGTACTTTGAATAAAGAAGCTTTTTAAAAACGTCTCTCGCTTTGCTTGTGATTTAACTGGCGCCCGAACTTGGGACTTGAGGGCTGTTCAAGATAACCGAATTCTATCCGATTATAGAAAATCCGTAGAATTCAACCATCTTTCTACTCCGAGAAGAACGTCACTGACATCATACCGACTTCAGAGGAGGAACCGCTGGTGTTGCCAAACATCCTACGCTCAAGCCATTGAACGTTGTCACCTGCCAGAGCTACAGAGGCCTTAAAAGGACGCTTTGGACGAAGGACTCTACATCAGGGTAGGAAGACACCTTTGTATTATATTTAATTTTAATTTTTTAATTTTTATTTTTATATATATTTATGTCTCTAGTAGACAGACTTAATACTATTAGACAAATTAACTCTGACGAGACTAACACAGAAATGGAGCACGAAAAGGCAAAGAATAGTGACTGTACGTTCATTCCGATCTATAACGGAAAGACAGAGAACCTCATATTATATATCGATAATGTAACTTACCTGATGACGAGGTTTTGCCAATATGAGAACCCGAATAGGTTAAGAAATGAGGATCTCATACTCATGTGTGCTAAAACGAAACTAGAGGGAAACGCAAAAATCGCTACGTTCGATAAACAATTCACCGCGGTTTCAGAATTGCTGGGATTCCTTAGGCTACATTATCAAGATAACCGGTCCATTTGTCAATTAGCAAGGGAAATATCCAACATGAAACCTAAACATAATGAGAACCCCATTGACTATATAGAAAGACTGCAGATAAAACGGTGCGACCTTTATTCCCGAATATATACGGATAGTGAGATAAGGGACAAGGAGCAAGAAATGGCGCGTTATGATAATGATATAAGCCAGGAGGCTGTAAAAAACCTGCACCCAACAGTAGCTATATTCCTACAGAACAGTCATTACCGAACATTGAATGATTTATATAACCTCTTGAGAAAAGAAGCTTCTTTTGTGGTAGAGTCGGTTTATGGAAACCAAGTGTTTAATAAAGAATCGAACGAAGAAAAAAGACAATATAATAGACCAATTAAAAGACCACAATATCAACAGAAACCTCATGGCAATTATAAGGGAAATAATTTCAATCCCAACTATCAGAGACAGCAATATGCGCCGCAACCACAATATCAACAGCGTTATAATGATCATTATAATCATAATCATAATAACTACGCTCAACGACCCCAACAATATTATAACTACCAACAACAATGGACGCCTCAGGCACAACAAAACTATTTTAACCAACCGCAACAAAAGCAACCAACAAATTCCGAATTACCCGCAAACGGTGTCCATGCGGACAGCTAGTGACAGAGCGCATCATGTAGAGGATGACAAGGATAGGGTAATACAAGAACTCCAAGAGAAAATAGATCGTCTAGAGAATCATTTTTTAGATCCAGGACAGTTACCAGGCGATCCACCCCCCTTAGAAGACAGGGAACAATTCTAGACAAAAACAAAAAAACTATAGATAATAAAAATAAAGGTTCAGGTAACAAACAAAATAAAGCGACCAAGCAATGTGAAGAATTGCACTATGCAAATGACCTACCTTATATTTTGGATTTCAAGAACAACAGGTGGCTAGTTGATACAGGGGCGACGAAGAATTATATACACCCAGAAGCGGTGAAGAAACATGGGTTCAAATTAATAAAAAAAGAATTTTCCATAAAGACACCTACGGGTTACGACGAAGGCAATTCGAGCGTAAAGGTAAACATTAAAAATGCATTAGGCGTAGATCAAATGATCGAATTTTTGGTTTACCCCTTTTCAAATAGGTTCGACATCTTGTTGGGATTCGAAACAATGAGAGACTTAAAAATGAAAATATGCTGTACGGAAAATCACATAGTGATCGGGGACAACATATTCAAATTTAAGGACTCTAAAAATGAATTAAACCTTATGCATAACGAAAAAGAAATAAAAGATGCATTAAGAACGAAACATATACCAATAGAATTGGAAAATAAATTGGTAAAAATAATCTCCGACAATGGGGAAATAATAAAGAAAGAAGACGAAAGGCTTCAAGCAACCAACCTAATAAAACATCGGATTAGTACCAAAAATAATGACCCAATATATACAAGGAATTACAGGTACCCCGAGCAGTTTAAGGTTCAAATCAAAGAGGAAGTACGAAAATTGTTAAGGGATGGAATAATCAGGAAAAGCAATTCACCTTACAACTCGCCACTATGGATAGTGCCGAAAAAGGTGGATGCTAGTGGGATTAAGAAAGTGAGAATGGTCATAGACTACCGCAAACTTAATCAGCAAACCACGAATGATAAATTCCCCTTACCAAATATCGAAGACGTACTAAACAGACTCAAAGGAGCGAAGTACTTCACAACAATCGACTTAAAATCAGGATTCCATCAGATCCCGATGGATGAAGGGTCGATTCCGAAAACAGCATTTAGCACAGACGATGGGCAGTATGAATTCGTAAGAATGCCTTTCGGTTTGTGTAATGCGCCACCTACCTTTCAGCGCATGATAAACATGGCGATTGAAAATTTGCCAAGAACCATGGCGTATATAGATGACATTATAATCTATTCAAAAAGCGAGGAAGAGCATCTAGAAGATATCGAAAGGGTGTTACAAACACTAAAAAGGAACAACTTGAGTATTCAACTGGATAAAACAGAGTCTTTCAAGAAGAAATGAAATCCACGCGTTGGAGGGTGAAGTAGAAATCAATATTAGCATTCCAGAGGAAGGAACGCAGGAGTATGATGATTTTCTCGACCAACTTTTAGAACTCGAAGAAACGTATGATCAAGCTACCCCAGGACCAGCAGAAGAACTGCCGATACTGAGTAACGAGGAATTAGATAGCTTGGTAACACAGCATTCACAGGCCAGCAATAATGAACAGGTATGGCTGGTGGATAACGACAAATGCTTAAACGTCGAGAAAAATCAAATAGTAATAAAAAGAGGAACCCATGGAATCACTTATAAAAAAATATTTGAGAAAAATAGATACATATTACAAATTAATAATGTTGAAAGATTAGATGAATTATTACTGGAGGTATTACAACCGGACAAGGTATACGGTATATACAGTTGTCCCTCGATAATCCGACAGGTAAGGGACCAGGGGCGTGTCGGATTACCGAAAATGTTGGATTATCAAAGATGTTTTTTTCTCAATGCATTTGAACAAGTTTTGAATGAAGTTAATAAAAAGTACCAAACAGTATACATACATGTAATTTATTAAAACTAGGCTACAAAATGGCAGTACATACATATATATGTATAAGTTTGTAAAAGAAATACGGAAAGAAAGTAAAATAAAATGTACAGTTGTACATATGTAAAAAAAAGTATGTATGTATTTACACGTTAAAAAAGTCTGCGATTTTCTTCTGCTTCTTCTTATGCAGGCAGTCCGTCATTGCTTGTTCTTGAATCCCTTTTAACATCAAAATGTTTGAAAAATCTAACTCTCTCTCTTCGCACCAACGAAGCAAAGTTTTGGTTGCTGATAACGCTTCATCACAGCTTACAGTGAAGTTTTTCTCCGGCACTGCCTCCTTGATCATTTCGTCATCCACTGTTGCGACTTCCTGGATTATTTCTGCGTCTGTCACATCAGTAGCAAGGTTGTCTTCAATAATCCATCTCTTGAACTCTTCAATTGATGCTGGCGCGATTTCCACTTCGTTACAAATTTCATGTGCAGCCTCTAAAATAGATTCATAATCATTGGATGCAGAGTTGCATGTTGCAAGATGTGGGTTATTAGGCCAAATATTCTTCCAAGATTTTATCAGGTTAGTGCTTTATAGTTGCTGCCAAGCAAATGCGGCGTTCAAAATCGCATCCTTAATGTTGAAGGATTTCAAAATTGCTGCAATGTCATCATTAGGTTGACTGACAACATCCATTAAAAGGCGGTTTTTGTAATGTGCCTTGAGAGTCTTTATGACGTTTTGGTCCATTGGCTGTATCAAAGCGGTCGTGTTTTTTGGTAAGTACATTACCTCAATGTACCCATTGGCAGTTTTAACTTTTAATTCATCCTTGTCAGGGTGTCCGGATGCGTTGTCAAGCAACAGAAGGGCTTTCACTGGTAACTTCTTATTTCTTAAATCTTGCTTAACTTGTGGGATAAAGCTGTTAGTGTACCAATCATGAAAAACTTCTTTGGTGACCCATGCACGGCTTTGAGCCATGTAGATTACTGGTAGAGATTCGAGCTTTACATTTTGCAATGCACGAGGGTTCTTTGATTTACCAACAACAAGCAGTTTTAACTTATGAGTTTCTGACGCATTCGCACATACCATCAGGGTGATTCGTTCTTTTTGTAATTTTCTTCCAGAAACTTTTTTTTCCTCTTCAGTAACAAATGTTTTCGTTGGGAGCTGACGCCAATTTAAGCCGGTTTCATCGGCGTTATAAATTTGTTCAGGAACTAGGCCAAGTTCATTGATTTTTGTGTCCAACTTTCCGATGAATTCCTGGATTTCAGATTCGTTAGCAGACACTTTTTCGCCATTCATCTGCATAAATCTTATACCATGACGTTTCTTGAAGTTTTCAAACCACCCGTGACTAGCGCGAAAGTCAGTTTTCTTTGTTATTTCTTGGTAAAAAAACTGGGCTTTTTGTTTCAAAATGTCTCCTGAAATATGTGCATTCCGGTTCCGTTGCTGTTTAAACCAAATAAAAAGAGCGTCTTCGACCTCGGGTAACTCGCTAGTCCTAAGAGTTTTTCTGTTCATGGGTTCATCTTCAACAGACTTCATGAATTTTTCAATTTTTTCCCTATTTTTCACAATATCGTAGACAGTAGGTCGTCCGATGTCATACACTTTAGATATTGCACTCGGAGTTTCACCACGGTCTATTCGTTTAATAATTTCCCATTTTTCAGATAAATTTAATGTTTTATGTTTACGTTTCACACTTGTGCTTGCCATTTCTAAACTGTCACTACACGCACAAAGCAAACAGTAAATACAGTCAGCAGTAATACTGAACGTCCGATCTACACGACAACTGCGTACTGTACTGATCTGTCCCTGCGAAATGAGTGTATAGAGCGGAGGAGGAGATTCATGTCGGTGCAGGCTTGTATGTATTGTTCCAAGAATTGTTTACAAAACAAACAGCCGGTAAGACCTACTGGCGGCGCGTCGGACTACCGAGTACGTTGGATTAAAAAGTGTCGGATTATCGAGGGACAACTGTACTGCCAAACAGATTTTAAAACATTGAACGAAATTTATGAAGACTACTTTAAACGAATACAAAAATTGATTGAAAAGGAATATAAAACAGTGAAACTTAAGAGGTATTTCCTGTTGTGTGAAGACATTACCGAGTTAAGTGACCAACAACAAGCGATCTTGGATTACCACTACGGTAAGACTTGTCATCGTGGTATTTTGGAAACTTATAACCAATTGAAAAGAAAGATTTACTTTCCAAACATGAAGGACAAGATAACAAAAAACATAAACCAATGCGATATTTGTAAAACAAATAAGTATGACAGAAACCCGATACAATGCAAATTGATGCTAACACCAACTCCTAATAAACCATTCCAGGAAATAATGATGGATTTGTTACAGTTTGATAATAGGATAATATTTACAACCATCGATACATTCTCGAAACGCCTATATGCCCAGGTTATTAATAACAAAAATGCCTTAACCATTTGCCAAAGCTTAGAACAATATATCAGTCTTTATCCTATACCGGAGCGTATTTGCGCAGACCACGGTAAGGAATTTAATAATATTTTGGTCCAGCAATTTTGCAAAGCCACGGACATAACGATCCATTATACCAGCACAAATCATTCGAATTCACTAGGAATCCTGAATAAATGTCACGCAACGCTAAACGAAATCATGCGAATAAATATTAATCAGAATAAGAAAATTAAATTTGAAAGGATTGTACAAACAAGTATGATAGCCTATAACAACACCCTAAACCAAAATTTAAAACTAACTCCAAACGAAATTACTTTTGGAAAAACAAAAGATACATATGAAACTGACGACATACAGGCAACATATATCAATGATTATTTCCAACAATTAAAGAACTTGCACAACACAGTCAAGGAAAAGATAGAATACATAAAAGGAACAAGAAACGAAAAACTGAATCAAAGTCGTGAGGAACCTCCCGAGCTTAACTCAGAAGAATTTATTAAGACGCCCAGGATAAAACCAAAAAGGTATCCGTTGTATAATAGAATAAAAGTAGGCAACACCCACATCAACAATGTCAAAAGACCTAATAAACAGAGGAAAAAATATTTTATTGCGGAAAGCGACAATGACACGGACACTCATCGAGATCCAGGTCCCAGTAGCCGTAGTAGTATCTAAAAGGCAAATTTAGTATATGCTTTAATATTTATTATTCACTAAATTGGTTTATAATTGATATAATGATGAGAACATTTAAGTATAGTAGTATAAATTCCTCTTACATTTTAAGTTACTTTTGATAAAATTTTATGTTCACTTTATGCCCTTTTGTAAAAATTATTATACCTCTGTAAGAACAACTATGAATACTTTGGGTATGTCAAAATCTTTTAAAATAAGATTTTTTTTTTTTTTTTTTTTTTTTTTTTTCTTAGCTCTCAAACTTATAAAATAGGATGTGGGAAAATTATTTTGGGCTAATGAGTGCCTTTCACTAAGGGGAGTCCCCCATTTGAAGGATGTATGAGAAGGATATAGGGTGTGGAACGCCTAAAGGAGGCGGGTGGAATCAGGAAGGTAGTGAGAGTCTACCGAGGGTGGAGCCTAGGGGTACCTAGGCAAGGGTTTGTAGTCGGCCAGGTCAAGCCTGGCCAGCCCCGGCAGGGGCCTGAAATAAGTCGGCCCTCTCGGCCGGAAGGTCGACCCTGCTTAAACAGGTAGATGGGGTCTTGTAGCTTCGGAGATCGGCCTCGATCTCTTGGCTGGGTGTTGATCTTCAGTCTCCGTCAGGGGGCTAGGGTTCGATCACGTCCATCTGTCTCCAGGCTTCAGCGGTCCAGCAGTGCTTCCATCTGACGGGCATTGGTGGTGGTTGAAGGTCGGAGAATAGTGGGTTGTGGCTGTGTCGGAGTGAGTCAAAAAATTTGATGTGTCTTCTCTTGATGAAATCTTGAATGGTGAGCACTTCAAATTTTTTATGCATCTCGTCTGCCTTCATTCGGTCGAACGGGGTATGTTTGAGGGAGGTGCGGAGAACTCTGTTCTGAAATTGCTGGAGCGTTTTGAGAGTGTTAGGAGTCAGATACTTGAAGAGAGGGGTCCCATACATCAAAGCAGGTCTTAGGACGCTCTGGTATATCAGCAGCTTGAGGCGTACCGATAAAGCCGGGCTGTGAAGTAGGTGTCCGAGGCTGAAGAATTTCTTCCTAACACTCTTTAACTTCTTGCCGAGATGTGTTGTGAACGACAAGTGTCTACCGAGGGTGATCCCAAGGTAGCATAGCTTGTTGCTTACATGGCACTCTTTGCCGTCTAAGACGAAGGATTTCGGGAGCTTCTTTTTTCCGGATTTATAGCTGAATATAATTCCTTGCGTCTTGGCCGGGTTGACTTTAATGTGGACGGCATCGAGTTTCTCGGCGATCTGTTGACTGGCGCTCTCAGCGAATTTCAGGGCTCTGGTGGGATTGATGCTAGTGCTGTAAACACCAATGTCGTCTGCATAAGCCGATACCTCGCAGTTGGGGTACGAGGCTCCTACGATGTGGGCGGTGTAAATGTTGAACAGCAGGGGGCCTAGCACCGATCCTTGGGGGACACCGGCAGTGTAATTTCTTCGGGTCGTAGACGTAGTGCCTATACGAACCGAAAAAGTTCTGCCTGTAAGATAGGATCTCATCAGGTTCTGCTGCTGATCCGAGAATTCATATTCCCTCAGACTTTGGAGTAGGATGTAGTGGTCGACAGAGTCGAAAGCTTTCGAACAGTCCAGTGAAATCATAGCGGTAGCTCTGTTGCTCCGGACGTTCGATGCGACGTGGTGTTGCAATCTCACCAGGTTGTTGTTCGCACTTAAGCCTGTGCTGAAACCAGTCTGCTCTGGTGGGATGACTTCGTGTGACTCGCAGTGCCCTGAGAGATGTACGTGGATGATTCTCTCGAACAGCTTCGAGAGTTGAGTCAGCAGACTGATGGGTCGGTAATGAGATGGCTCATAACCGCTTTTCGCTGGTTTCAGAAGGGGGACCACTACAGCGTGCTTCCAGTTCTGGGGGAAATAGTGCAGCCTGAAGCAGGAGTTCAACACGTTCGTTATGAATGAGATTCCTTTCCTCGGCAGCTGCTTGAGCAGGATGTTCTGGATGGAATCCTGACCTGGGGCCTTCTTGCCGGTCGTTCTTCGAATGAATGCAGCGCATTGCCGGTGTGAGGTGTAGATTTCGGTTGTGGTGGGGAGGGTGGGGGAGGGAGGGTCGAGGGCTCTTATTGGCTGTCCCTGGCCACGACTGACTTCCTCATAATGGGCCGCCAAGATGTCCGCTTGCTCGGTGGTGGGAATGAACTGCCCGTTTACGGCCAGCCTTACACCGTTCTTTTTGGACCTGCAGGTCTTCACAAGCTTCCACAATTGCTTGTGGTCACCGTGGAGACTGGTGAGGCGATCTTCCCAAATCGAATTTTTCCACTGGGCCATCAGGGACTTAACTTGGTTTGTGAGAGCATTTAAAACCGGTTTTAGGTCCCTGTTTTTGGTCCTAAACCACCTGTTCTTGATGTTATTACGCTGTCTAATCAGTTGTAGGATGTGATCCGGAGGTTTTCTCAGAGAAGGGGGCTTCGGAGAAAATGTCGGGATCGATGCATCGGCAGCTCGATCGATGACGTCCTGTAGCTGATAGACAGCGTAATCTATGTCCCAAGTGTGTCTCAGGGGCGCAATTGTGGGCAATTCGGTCTTGATGAGATGCTTGTAGAGGTCCCACTTGGCCTCATCGTACCTGTATCTAGAAGCAGGCGGCTCTGGCATGTCGCCTTCTAGTTCGTAGAGCACAGGCCGATGGTCGGAGGTGGTAAAGTCCAAGGCGGAGCACCCAGTGACTCGGTGTGGCTGTTGAGTCAGGAGTAGATCGGGCGTGGAGGTCCTGTCGGGGTTCACGAAGTGACGGAAGGTTGGCAATCCTGGGTGGATGACCGTAAATGGTGTCTTTGTGATGTAACGGCCGAGGGCGTTAGCCCTCGTACTGCTCCACAAACTGTGGTTCGCATTTAGGTCACCCACGATGGCGTGTCTTCGGTCCTGAGCTATTGTAGTGAGCAGGAGCTTGTCAGAGTCGCAATTGGCTCTCGGTCTTCTGTAGACTCCTGACACTATCATGTTTTTTGTGAGCCGTAACTGGAGCGTTACGATGTAGTGGGAGGGGCCTAGGGTCACGGGTGGGGGTAGTCTCCTACAGGGCACTCCGTTCCTCACTAACACTGCTACTCCTCCAGAGATGGTCTCAGTGTCGTGGCGGTAGGCAGTATATCCCGCGAATCGGCAGAAATGAATCTTCTTCAGTCGGGTGTCTGTCAGGACAGCGACGTCTGGTGAATGGCACCGTAGAAGTGTCTCTACGTCAGCTTGTTTGGGCCGAAGGCCGCAAACGTTGTAATTTAATATACTATGACCCATCATTTGGATACCCGGTCAGACTGTGCTAATAGCCGCTCTACCAGTGCGGCGAGATTGTTCATGGTAGTGAGCATAGCGCTCATCATACTCATCATAGCATCATTGTTGTTAGCGGGCTGAGGTAGAGGTGCTGGGAGTGCTACTTCCGGAGCCCTGGTGTTACCTGACGCCATCTGCGCATAGGAGGCAGTCTGTCGTGGTGGTGGGGGGGCAGTCATAAATGTGGCTTTTCTCGGCCCGGCTGTGAAATTCTGTGCCTGTTTCTTGATTTCTGCAGTCTCTAGGAGTTTAATCCTGTACGGGCACTGTCGGTACGACGCGACATGATTTCCCCCGCAATTGGCGCATTTGAGAGGAATTGAAGCGTCCCTGGGGCAGTCTTTTATGTCGTGAGGTTGGCTGCACCTCACGCACTTGGCCTGCTTGAAGCAGTACCGTCTTGTATGGCCGTATTCCTGACAGTTAAGGCACATCGGAATGCCTCTTTTGTCATGAAAGGTGCTCACTCTAAAGAGTACATTATTTATATGACGGAGTTGCTTTAAGTTCTCCGCCTTGAGAGTATGGTCGCTGATTACGAGAATCGGCTCGATCTCCGTCTTCCCGCCATTTTGGTCAGAGCGGCTCAATCGATATACATCGATTATATTGCTACCCACGCTATTAATGTGGGCTTTTATCTCCTCAATCGGGTGAGAGAGATCGAAACCGTGTAGCAAGTACTTCTTGTTGGGCTTAGTACCACGGGGGGCGAACGTATGAAAGGGGATTTTTGATTCCCTAATTGCAGCAATTGTTTGCTGTTGGTCATGCACGCTGTGGCAGAGCACCTTTGTGTTCTGCTGTGTCTGTACTATTTTAAAGTTCTTAACGTTATTATCAGCTAGTAACCTCGTGAGGTCGTAGCTGTTAATCCGCCCTAATATTAGGGGGGGTGGTGATTTGGGGGCAACAGGGGCGGCGGATGTGCTGGCCTCGGACTGAGCTTTCGAGTTTAGGGGGGTGAAGGAATTGGAGGTACTTACTCCGGGGGCTTGTGGTAGAGTACGCTTTCGGCATACTCTCTTTGGATGATGAAACTCATCACCTTTGGGGTCCCTACTGCTTTCCATGCCCTACAAAGGTCCGTGCGACGCACGTCCCAGTTAAGGGGGAGAGAGCCTCACTTGTAATAATTAAAAAGACTCACCTGTCTTCAAGGGAACAAAGCGCCACTGACTAAAATATCAAAACTTTACCAGATTTGAGTTCTTGACACAATGGAAGATGGATAGCGTCTCTTGTTGTTCAGAAACTATGCATGCAGTTTTGACAGAACGAGAGCTAGGTTAATTTCAAGATAAGACAACCCTTTTGAATGTTTCAAGTTTGGAAAATAAGATTAGATTCTTTCTTTTTTTGCATTTCCGGAGTAATGCTTAATCTTCGGGAGGGAGGAGTTAAAGGTCAACATTTAATCCCAAACATTGGATTAGACTCCCCCTATATATAGCCTGAGCCCATGGCTCTCGCTCTCATTCTTTCTTTGTCAGTCATGCGATTCACTTAAGTCTTCACAGTTGTTCATTATATTTCTTCTAAACCCAGTGTAGTGTACTTTGAATAAAGAAGCTTTTTAAAAACGTCTCTCGCTTTGCTTGTGATTTAACTATATATTAGCGTCAAATCCATAGTTTTCAGGGTCACTGGGTTTAATAGTGACATTCTCGATGGCGTTTTAGGAGTCTGCCCTATCACCCCGACCCCGGGTATTGAGAAGAGATGAAAAATTTGATTACCAGCAATTGTGTCATAATTAAGTTTTCAGGGTCACTGAGCTGATTAGTGACCGTCCAGATGTCATTATTTTAGCCTAACCTTAATCGAATAGAACCATATGGAAAATGGTGGAAACGGAAATAACTCAGTTTCAGTAGATCCTTCTAAAGGTTCGGAGAATAGAAGATAACTATGTGGAATTAATTAGAAAGAAGATTACTTAAAATCAAATTGAAATAATAAGTGCAATTACTCAAATTTCAAGGCTCCTCTGTGAACGAAATAACTTGCCCGGAAAGCTACAAAATCCAATAGGGGGAAACTGGTAAAGGACTTGGAATGTGGTCAAGCTCGTGATCGATCTACAAGAAGATGGTGCATCAAGTCGAAGTATGTTGATCATTTAAAAGATAGATTGTTTCAGCTTTTGGAGGCACGATAAATTGAATCAAATTTAATTATTAAACATTATCAGAACACCGGGAACCTATTTAATTTAGAAAAAATACGTTTCTTCAGCATTACCCTTTACATTAAAACGATTTTAAATTTATAAACTGGAATATTTTAAGTTTTGTTTTTACAAAAAACATATTAAATAAATGTTAATCTTATATTTTATTTTTTGTGTAAGTTTTTATATCTAACTAACAAGTATCTTGTCATAAACTGTCAAAGCATAAGCTGAATATGCATTATAATAGGCAGGTGTACCCCTCACGTCTAAAGGTATGATTAGACAAAACATGAACCTAACCGAGGGTTAATATACTGCTCCAGCGACATTTGATCGTGAGCAAGAATTAAGTTAAAACGGAGGTTCCTATCCTTGCTACACGGCATCAGGATTGTCACAAATCATCTCAACTTTTAAAACATGGGCTCAACAGAAATATTGGATTTTTATTCCAAATTGTAAGCGATTTGTACACCAAGTTTACAATAAATTTCTCCAGGTATTCCAGATTATACGCACATGCTTTTCTTTAAGTTGAGATAGTGACTAAGGGAGCTTGTTGAGACATCGATTGATAGAAAAAAAGATTCCGACTTTCCTCTTTGGTTTATGTAATGATATAGTCGGAGTCAGAGAGTAATCTAGTTATTTGTCAAATTAGCCTTAAAATGTCTTTTTTTAAATTACATTAGAACACTATCTATTATTTTATAACCTATTTTTAATATCAATGAATAAGATAACATCTATTTTACCACACAGACAGGTAAACAAATAATGCGATTGAGAAAAAATGTAATTTTTGAAAAAGAAAAAAAACCCTTGCCATTGTATAGTACTAATTGAAGTAAGTATTGTAAACCAACATCGCATTATATATTTTCTACTAAATATATTATATTTCTTTTGATATTGTTCTAAAAATTGCTTTTTTCAATCAAATTCTGCAAATATCTTGCAATAAATATCAAAATAAGCATTATCATATAGCATAGAATAGCTATATTTTGTGATTTACATGTATCATGCTGGCATTACAAATAGCATAGAATAGCTATATTTTGTGATTTACATGTATCATGCTGGCATTACAAATAGTCTCATCACTGGTCCGTGAGAGTCCAAGAAAGGAGAAAAATTCTCTTTAGTTGGATCAAACAAAATACATCTGTAGATGCCTGATTTGATTACGTTGCTGCATTTACAGCATATTCATCAGTCATGAGAAAATATTATTTTTCTTACCACGGTTTGGACTAACTTTAGTAAAATTTAGCAATATATATAACTGTAACATGAAGTTTTCCCAATACATAGTCTAGGGTTTCTTTCAAGAATGTTGATTACTTTGTCTAATTGCTGTGTTATAAGAAAAGAACGTAAACTACATATTATTAATATAATATAAAAACAAATTAAGACCTCGAATTAATGAAATTTGATTTCCGTATACGATACAAAATATTATTTGTATTTTGTTGACGTCGGGTCATCAAAGGTACTATAAAAAAAATCGTGCTCAAAACTCAATCACAGGACTCGTGAAGTTTATAAGAAACAGACAAACAGGTTTCAGGTTTTGAAAATCTTCTAGGCAGCTAATCCTAAAATCTACTAATGGATAAAAGAACATATACAGAAATGACTTACGATCCAGACTGCGTAGCTCCTCACTGTTCGGCGACCTCTCGGCATCTGCAGTGATTGCGAGCTCCTTCCAACCTCCTTGACGTCATAGAGGTCATCAACTTATCTCGCGGGATTCCCACATTTTCCAGAACACCCCCAATTACCACCACAGAGCGTTCTTGCAGCAGCAAGATAATCGAACACAAACAATACAATAAAAGTAAAAGGGTAAGTGTGACAAATCCCACTAACGGGACCAAGGGAAATAACTGAACTCAAAAATCAACTTAGTACTCAAGGTATAGGTCATAAAAACAGTTATTCATTAAATCACAACCCCTGAGGTATGCAAACCATTAAACAGTGGATTATTCAATAAAATATGCATACTCCCAAACACAACACAGAAGAATGGTAACTAAAGCACTCCAAAAGTAAAATATTATTAATTAAATAATAGTGAAAACATATCAATATCTGAAATGAATTAGAATTTACAAACAAATATTTTATTACATGGATCGTGTTGCAACAGAGGTAAGAAATATCAATACTTATTATTTACAATCACCAGGGCAACATTTGTTCTGTTTAACCAGGTATGTCATTACGTCAAAACTATCATATTTACAATCCTTTCATAAAAATAAACAAGCATAACTGAATGAATCAATAAAGGTAACAGAACCATTCTGCAATAAAATTAAATATTAGCTTGTGATATAAAACAAAGTACATACTATATACTCAAAGAAATTTATTATTATGGTGGATCCACTCTATTTTTATACAATATACACACGTAATTAACTTAACACAAACTATACGATACATATCTACAAGATAACTACAAACAAAAGGTTCACAAACTACCCAAGCTTCATCAATGGCGTCCACATACTCTTAAGGCCAGGTTTCACAACAAACCCCTACCTAGTTATCTCCTCTTGCTGCAAGATAGCAGGTGGATTTACCCTTGTTCCCTACCTCTAAGGATACATTGCAAATGCATAAAAACTCTTTTTAAGATTTATTTTATAAGTACAATATGAAAAATAAATGCCAGATAGGTGTATTGATCAAATTTAGGTCAGTGAAAAGTTACAAAAAGAAGGAGACCCATCAAGTAAAAAATTTGTTTTAGAAACAAATACAAGCCCAACGGTTAAAAACCGTTTCAGTATTCTTAACCCCCCTTTGTCAAAAGATATTGGCAGCTGGCTTTCTCAATGTTGCATCACAATACTCCAAGGTGGGGAAGATGTTCGTTCACGAACAAAAGTCATGAATGAAATGACCAATCAGGTTGGCATCCCTGGCATAGGATAATACGTTTCCTGGTATAATGAGCGTGTGGTTGAATTACAGTTAAACTAAGTGGTTAGGATAAAGTTTCACAAAGCAACAGAATACTTTTGAGCACGGAGGTTACGTTAGTCCTGGACAAGGATGGTGACTCCCAACTGACAACTGGGGTTCAAGTCCCCATCACCCCCTTGGGGCAGGTGAAATTCCTTGGCCTTTATTTGGTCAAAGAACAACTCCTCTGTAGTATACAGTCCAGAGTTTACCCTGAGAATATTTTAAATATCTGTAAAAGAAGACTAGGACAAGCCCTTCAGACAAGGGGTTGTCTCAATGCTCCGAACTCCAGTGAGATTGACCTTACAATGTTGCAAACCGTAGACATCACCTGTTCAATCAAATAAAATTTCTCCTTTCTACATCTTCGGAATGAAGTCAGCACGATGCCAATTATCAGAGAAAACGTATACCAAACATCATAATTATTCCTTTAATGTAAGTATTTTTTTAGTTGATGTTGAGTCTTGAGTTTATATATCATCCTTCATCACAATGGCACAGGGGGAAGTAATCAAGCACTGTAAAGCAGATTAGATCACCATGATTTTCCCACGGACAACTTTGGGTGGCTAGTTCAAGTGTTAGTGGGTTCATCTCCTGGAGATGAAAATAGAAATGTGATTTATAATCAACTTAGTAGTCAAATTAATATTATAGTGAATCTTTAAAAGTGTTTTCTTTCTTATTTGTGTATAATTAGTTACCTAAAAATGCTTAATTACCTGTTTTGTCTAAGCACCGCTTGAAATTCTAGGTATTAATGCATACATTTCAATAAACGTATATATTCTTTGGGTTGCTAGTTCAAGTCTTAGTGGGTATATATGTACACATATTATAATGGGTTTTTTTTATGAAGTAATTTGAGAGAACGATTATTTTATTATATAAATTATTAAGTAATATAAAATATATTATAAAAAGATAAAATTCGAATCAAGTGGATATAACAGCTAGAAGTATCTGGATCAGTAATTGGGAACAGCTGAGAGGAACGCTGGGACGGTAGTTGTTAATAGATACTTGAAAGGAGACGTAAATTGTTTAAAATGACTGGAAAAGAGAGGTGTTGATGACGATTTTGTAGAGTTTTTGGGTGGTCAAACACATTTGACGTTAGGTTCTTAATACCTATATTTCTTCGTGTTACCACGTACTATCACATGCCACCATATCACCACATACATCATATTTGCATATTGTCGATAGGCAGCTTTGGTTTGATTGCTTATTGTTGTAAGCTTATTGTTTCAAAATGCAATACTTACATGGAGCAAGGCAAGCATAAAACGGAAAATTTGTGAAGAACTCTAGAACAGTAAATGTCTAAATGTTTTATTTAATTCTAGTTTATGATAGACCCTACTTATAATTATAAGTTAATTATATTTTTTTTTCTATAAGAAATATTACAAAATGGCAACCAACAGGTGAGCCTTGATTGTTTTTGGAGGCACATCATCCAAACATTTGAAAGTTGTTTATTATATACAGGTAAACAATAAAGAATATAGTTGTCCGGAGGATATGCTATTTTTAGCGAGACGAAGCCAGAGAATCCCACTAGACATGGTTCGAGCAAAGCAGAAAGAAAGTAGTGTTCACTTCAAGTGTCTTTTTCTTAACCCCTAGAAATAAATTTTTTTTTAATTAAAATGTATATACAATAACATAAGTGAGCTGTGACTGGCTACTTTTACTGCATATATGCATTTTAAGCAGTTTCTGAAGCAAATATTATTTTATGAATAATTTTAAAAGTATATAAATGAAAATGAATATAGGACAAGGTGATGGGGCTCACCTTCGTACTACATAAGGGACTTAAAACTATCACAAAACTAATGTTACATACTAACTTAGACCTAAAGCGTTCCTGCTTCGACTGCCTTCTGCCACCGACGGGTAAACAGAAAGGGGGAAATCTTGTTAAACACGGGATGGGTCATGTGTTGCAGTGAATCAAAGAATGTCATATGTCTACGGCGAAAGAATTCATCCACTGTAGGCAGCTCAAAATCTTCATGGAGCTCACGGTTTCTCTGCTGCTGGAATGTAGTATGCCAGACCACTTTCATGAGTATCCTATTTTGAAATGGTTGAAGTCGCTTATCTTCTCCGTTGCCCAATGTCGTTGGTATGGAAGCCGGCCGCTTCCTAGAGGTTTCGACCTCTATAGCCGTTTCAACTTCTTCTTTTTAGTCTTCTTCTTCTTCGCATCTGGGTCTTCTGAGATGTGTCTTCTTCAAAGTCTCAACTTCAACTATGAATCTATCAAATGTCTGAGTTTCTGTCTTATACATGCAGGTCATTCCTGTCTACAGTGAATGAGAGAACTTTTTATTTCGGCTAATCCTATGACAGTTTATTTTGGCCAATCAGGGGCTACTACGCACTCGTCCCTAGTGAGCTCTTGCTGGGTCAGGATCAACACCTAGTCCCCTTTATCTACGCCGACGCCGAAGATTTATTGATAAAATATGGAAAGGTGTTTGGCGCAAGAAGTAGGTAACTTTTATTTATTCACGGTGAAGAAGTTAGCACATCAAGAGTAATTGAGAATATATATATTGAGTGTCCCTTTGTGTATAAAACCCCCTAAAGTGTCTCAGCACAGAAATCACGGTGGTATCATTAGAGAGTTGAGAACTAATAGCTCTTATGGAACAACTAATTATGGACTACTAATAATTTAAATAATAATTAAAATAAAATGGACGAAAATTTTGATTTGATTGTTCTTCTCGTTAATGGAAGCGTCTTGATCAAGCATCATGATGCTTAACAGCTTTCAAGTTCCCATTCAGCGCTGCAGCATGTAGTGGAGTATTACCGGAGTTTGCTTCAATAGTTATGCCAGCTCCATTCTTGATGAATATTTCAGCTGCACCAAAGTTATTGTTGATGATGGCCAAGAATAGAGGAGATTCCCCATTTTCGTCGAATACGTTGAACGGCTTTCAAGAGTGCTTCAATGGCTTAGGAGTACTCCCAGATGATGCATGGTGCAGGAGGGTTGCGTTAACAGTGCCTTTAAATTGTTCTTGTATAGTAGTATTGGTACAACGTCCAGCCTTCTATTTTTGCAGGCAATTTCCATAGGTGTATTAAAGTCCACTCCAGTCCTAATAAACCATTGAACAATCTGAATATCTCCTCTTTAGCAAGATTCGAGAAATATTTCTGATTTATTCATCATGAGTGTCGGGTCGTCATGAGGGGGTGCCTAGTTACCCTAGCCCTGGTGACGAAGTGAGAGCTGATTAGGCTATGACCTGGACAATTGCTTCATGGCGGGTCTTACTATCTAAGTCTATATTTGATAGGCAGACTGAATTGCCGTGGGAGACAGTACTAGGTAAAGTTTGTAGGGCCACGGCACTTTGTCGTGAGGAACACGTGCTGCCCTTCCATTCATTAATTGTGTCATTTCCCAATAGTTTTCAAGCTGTTCAATATCGTTTTCATGAATGAGCTTACCATACTCGCTAAGGAAGTACATGTATGGAGAGGCCGTTTGGTCACTAATGATCACGTTTGGAAGCCTGATGTTTCTTTTGAGGAGATATTTCAGTATGTAGAAAATCCCTGACTGATCAGAGATTTGAAGTGGAGTGAGGCCTAGATTGTCGTTAATGGAAGCGTCTTGATCAAGCAATAGCTTAACAGCTTTCAAGTTCCCATTCAGCGCTGCAGCATGTAGTGGAGTATTACCGGAGTTTGCTTTAATTGCTATGTCAGCTCCATTCTTAATGAAGATTTCAGTTCCACTAAAGTCATTCTTGATGATAGCTACGAATAAAGGGGACCGTTGATCGGTGCTCCTGCCTTCAAGAGTGCTTCAATGGCTTTAGGAGTACTCCCAGAGGAAGCTAGATGCAAAAGAGTTGCATTGACACCATTGCTAAATCCATCTGGAATTTTATCATCGTCATCAAAGCTCCATTCCTCAAGAGTATTTCGACAACGTCCAGCCTTTTATTTTTTCAGGCAATTTCCATAGGTGTAGTTAAGTCAAAGTCCCAATAAACCTTTAAACAATCTGATTATCTCCTCTTTTGCAAGATTCGAGAAATATTTCTGATTTATTCATCATGAGCAGAACTTCTTCTATTACTGAATTAGGTATTTGGAAAAGCCTATATTCGACCTCACCCACTCACTTAAAATTGGTACCGGGGTACTTGTAGATTCCGCAACTTCTTCCAGAAGTTGTTTGGTGAACGTCACATCGTCAATAGCTAAGGAATAAAGTAGTTGAAAATACAAGTATTGGTCAGCATCGATATTAGTAAGCAATCGGTCTCAATTAAGTTTTGAGTATTTTAGGAGGGACTTGGTTGCAGCTAGGACCTTCCTTTCAAACCTCTGTTGCATTCTTGTAGAGAATTCTAAATGGGAGGTGTAGCTGTCGAGTGGTACATTTGTAATTTCAACAGTCATATCTGCAGGTACCTGAAAAAAATAGTTTATATAAAAATTTGTATTTGATATTTGTAAATAGTAAAATAATGGCTTAGCCTGGTGGGAGGACATTCTACCATGGCTTACATAAATAAAAAACTACGTCACGTAGCTTATGAATCAGCGTAAAACAGCCAAACGAGATGTGATAAATATGTCCTGATAAATATGTATGAATGAGAACATTGAACACAATTACTTATTGCCCAATAAGGCAGATTGTAATTTTATCACAATAAAGATTTGATTTGATTAATATTCTATATATACCGAAGAACAAGATTAACTAATACAACAGCAGGACCGTAAGGGACCGCTGTATCAGTGCGCGAACTCATTACAGAGGTTAAAAAGTCTGTAGGAGATATTAGGAAAAATAAAATTCATTTCAATTAAACTTAGATATCGGGAAGATTAAATTCTGAAAAGTAATATTGTCTATAAACCGAATAACAGGAAGAGGTTAACTAGGAAAGACTAATTAATAGCAGGACCCTAAGGGATCACTGTATCAGTGCGCGATCTCATAGCAGAGGTTATAAGGTCTGTAGGAGAGATATATATGGAAAATATTATTCATTTCAGTTGCTAAATTGTTCAAAAGATAATCAAATTGGAGAAGTGGTCACAGAAGTAGACACTAAACAGGAATTTAATTATTTTACTATGTATTTTTGACCAATAGTAAAAAACTTCCAAAAAATCTGTTTTGAAATGTATTATTTATTTTACCTTAAATAAATAGATAAAAGGTACCTCTTGTGCAGCACTGAGATAGCAACAGAGCAGGATGACCGCGCGCACTTGGCTGTTTTTCAAACAATCTTTCCTTAGTTATCGATCTGGAACAAACATTTACAAAATGAAAATATCCTATAGATACATGCAGGAAACAGCAAAGGGATAAATCACAGAGTGGTACAAATTTTAAATGTCCACAATCTTGATGAATTTACTATCAGAAATCGTTGTGGCTGTCTTCTATCTGAATAAACACGGCTACGACAGCTGGTCGTACACTTCCTTGAGTTGTTCTGGTCGGGGTTAAATCGACCTCGTGAGAATGAAGCGCTAGGTTACACACTGTGCCTCCCCTATCGACTATGGCAAAAACTTTGGGTTGGCCTTCGTCTTCATGGGCGCCATTTCTTTTATTTTCATATTGTTCCCTTGATACCTGCTCATTCATTTCCTTGCGAGCAATGACGCAATTATAGCATAATATCTGTCCTCAGAAACCTAGAAACAAAGGTCAAATAAAATCGCTCCGACCATAATAAAACTCACACCTCCATGTTAAGTATGACATACTAGAGTAAACTATGGTTTAGGAATGGTGTAACGGTTGTGATAACAATTTTTCCCCCTTCATACCCCCTAGTTATTATAAATTAAATGAATCTATTTACAGTAGATCAATATAAGTCCTGGAGCTTGGCTACTTGGCTACGACTTTGTATAAATTGTAAGTACATTATAAATGTATAAATTATATCGACGAATTTGTATTTTTTTCCCCCTTTAAACCTCTCATGATTGGAAAAGAGGAATGGGAGAAAAATAAAATAACATGGAATTTATAGGAGTGAAAGGAGGGACTACTAGGAGGGACCTACTTCAAGGTTGGGTGAAGGAATTTAATAGTGTGGTAGACCTCGGCTGAGGTGTAGTTATCTCATATTTATTTTTTAATAACAAGTTAATTATTAATTGACTATTCATTAGTTTTCAAAAGAAAGGTATTATTTTTATCATCTCTGTGGCTTTAAGGAACAAGTTCATGCAAAATATCATTCCTCTGGATTGAGACTGGGACTGAAGACTGTACCAATGACTTTCCGTAATTATATTAAACTTGAATCAAAAAAAATATTACATATTATTAATTAGAAGGTTGAGATCTTAAATTTATGATCTATTCAGTTAATCAGTATGTGAAGTTTATTCCATTCTGAAACTTTAAAAAAACAAAAACATTTTTTTCATTTCTAACTAATTAATTGTTCACAGTTACTAATGTTATTATATGTAATATGATATACAAACATATATTTATTTTATTAGTATTTAATTTATTGTTGAAACTTTACATTTTATAATCTCATCATCCGATTATTAAATGGAATTACAACGTTAAATATTGTGCCTCTAGTTAAGATGTAAGTGTCAGTTTTAACGATTTCTTGTAATTATAGATCTATCTAACAACAATTAATCATTGAAGTTAATCGTACAAATTTGTAAAAAACAAAACATTTTTTTCATTTCTAACTAATTAATTGTTGACAGTTACTAATGTTAAGGTTATGACCGATTTTCTCAAGCAGTCCCAATATGAAAATTATATGTTAAATTGAATGAACAGTGGACATATACTAATACTTTCTGGTGAAAACAAATTGTTTCCACTCTTGAAAAAAACCTTATACATGAGGTAACTTATAACTTATACCTGCCTGGTCACATTATGGGGCACAGACAGACGTACGAACTTCATAAGCACATACTATTTCCCGAGCTATTACTCCTAGTACGTCATCAAACATAACCTTTGGTAATAATCCCGAATAGCACACTAACCTCAGTATCACTCGTTTGATGGTCACGAACTGTTGGCTAAATAGTTTTTGCAGCATTAATCAGTTCTCAGATCTCGGGCGCTATTTTCCTTATGCTTACGTAACTCGACCTGTGAGTTTGCTTCGGTGCGTGAATGTGGCAGTTATTTTTGTTGGCATGCTGTATAGCCTTTTAACTGTAAGGCCCTTTTGCGAGGAAATAAAATTCTAACAATCAATAATATAACCCCTATTTTTTCTAATTGTGATTCGATGGCGCCTCTCTTGGGTCAATTATACTACATTGTCTTGTACATTGAAAAAATAAGGAATTTTGTAAAAAATTACTTCATTAAATATATTAACAATATTCGTCGTGTACTGCTCCAAGTTTTATTAAAAATACATATATATTATTAAAACATTTAATATAATATCATTAGTATGAGGGTTATTTTGTCTATATTTTATGCCATCAGCAATCATAAGACACTGTGTTGACAATTGATTATGACTATGCTAAATCCTCTAGCACCTCTTTCGGCTATGTTCGGCTTAAGTTGGATCAACTCTTCGATCAGTGCTAATTCTGCGGTTTTTAGATTCGAGAAATGTTCTAGTGCCCAACCTAGAATGATCTTGTTGAGGACACCTTGAAATCTATTTTTAAAATGTTTTTTTAGATTATACTGCTTTAGATTAACGCTTGCTCTGGAGAAACTTCAAAACAATCTCTTATGGATGCAAATCCTCATGTATTCGTAGTAATGTTTATTTTATTCTTGGTCATGACCTCTTCTAACTTTAAAATATAAGCTTTTTTGGTCAAGCCAGATCTGTGAATCTGTAGGCCACTGCACATGTACCTGCCAAAAAAACTATATAAGAACAAAGCTATAACGGGACTCAGCTCGCTTAAAAGACATTTAGAACAGTCTGTTGAAACATGCAATCTATGATTTTAAGTATTAATCCATGTTTTCATGGTATTGGGCAGGAGGGGGCAGACATCAACGCCTCCTAACTTTGCGTTTGTACCAAAAACACCCCCTTTGATCTGTTATGGCTAGTGGTACTGCAATGTTAAGTCTAATACCACATAGACTATTGTAAACAAACCTGTAAAAATAGTACAAATAGAGGATCAGAAGGAAAATAAAGTCGGTTAAATCCGAATTATTGTGTATTCTTATTAACCTTATTTTTCATTCTTTTTTTTAATCGTCTGAAGCCGAGAGCGATAACTGGTGCCAAAGCCCGGGAACAACGAGTGTTCGGGTAAACGACGTGAGAGTCAAATTTTAATGTTTTTATTTAATTTTAGTCCTAGCGGTGTACGGAAAGCTTGGGGGATGAAAAGGAGCGAATCGGAGCGATCTATTAGGACGGAAACTAGAAGAAGTCAATTGGGCGAGAGTACGCCGATATTTCTGTCAAAGAGGGGACAAACTGGGAGTAACAGCGGAGACAGTGCACGAGATCCCGCTGAAGCAGGAGCGATTGACGTATATTAAAGAAAGGAGATACCCGCAGGCGCTGCGACAGCATATAAGGAAGGAAATAGAGGAGTTAAAAATACAAGGTGTCAGGGGGGGGGGTCACTAGGAGAGTGCCTAAGCACTCTAGCCCTGGTGACAAGTGCGGATTGTTGTAGTTTATAACATGGACCATGTTCCATGTAGGCGTTAATACCTGACTCCATTTATTGATAGGGATGTGTCCCGACAATACACTGTGTTCAGGAGAGAGGTTCAGAGGTTCATAAAGAATAAGACCAGTTTTCAGAGTTCGGGCGGGAGATCGGCAGCGTAATAGTACAAGTCGTCAGAGGGTCTCTAGAGGCTGTGAGACGAGGTGACTGCCCAGAGGTATGGCAGAGAGAGAGTAGACTAGTAGAAGATTCCAGGGCCCCGGGGCCCTGGAGTATCGCGACTGTCTAGATGCAGAGACTGGAGAAGAGTAGAGTGTAGAGTGAGCCTACCAGGGCCAAGCGGCCCTGGCGTAAAGTGACAAGTAGTGCGGCTCAGGAGACTAGGAAGAAGAGTGTCTTTACAGGGCGAAATTCATTGACTTAAATACTATCTCCCCTTCCCTCCCGGAAGGCGGAGTGGGCTGCAGGGGTATGTTTTATGATGCCCAGGTGGCTAATAAAGGAAATGAGATACCGGATGGTCACATTATTGGCTTTAAACATAAATTTAATCTTGCCACTTACTTCATTAACTTTCATTGAATTCATCACAAAATTCGAAGTTTGTTCAAAGCTCTTCCGCTCTTAAGTCCAGTTAAGATTATTATAACCTCTAGACCTCAGTATCTGTTAGTTAGTTTGTTTACTGTGGTTGCAAGAAACATTGCAGTGAAGCCTGTAGCTGCCGAAAAGCAGGCCTGTATTGCTCCTCAATATGCAAACACTGCAGTGGCACTTGCGAGAATGTTCCAAAGGTAGTAAGTAGGTGGAGATCTTTTTGACCATTTCGATGATCTCATCAAAAATTTCAGTAGGTCTGCCAGAAGTTGGATCAGTTAGGGGACAGTTATGAGAAACCAGGTCCTTCAAGACGCCAAAAACTAGAAATTAAAATCTATATATTTTTTTTAATTAATTTGTGAATAGTATTTTATCAGTTTAGATAACTTATATCATTTAAACATAATTAAGTTATATACACTCATGTTATTTCATTTTTAAATTTATTTTGTTTTATTGTTTTTAATCTAAGATGCCAAAGTATGGAGTGTAATAATTACTATTAGTTTTTGAATTAATTTTTATTAGTTTAAATAATTTCTTTATGTACAATCCATTTGTATTCTTATTATAAGCTTCTTGTTATAGCATATATTACAATTTTAATTTTTTTTAGTTGAAAATAAAATATCTTAAATAAAATAAAATAAATTAAATTAAAATATATATTAAGTAAAATATATATATAACTTTCGATAATCTTTACCTCACTTAATATTTGATTCGTTAAAAAATGATTCAAACAAGTATTGTATAAAACTTTGCTTTCTTTCATATTTATTAGAAACTAATTATCACTACTATTAACCAGGCAAAAGTTATTTTCCCAAAACCTAGAAAAGTCCAAAATGTTCGTGGTTTATTGCATATCGAATATTAAGGAGGGAGGAGGTCGAAAACGCATATTCTTGTTACTGCTACTTTTTGCACGGTTAAAGTAACAAGTGACTGTATGGCGCAGGAAGAATAATAAGAATAAGAGAGAGAGAGAGAGAGAGAAGAGAGAGAGAGAGAGAGAGAGAGAGAGAGAGAGAGAGAGAGAGAGAGAGAGAGAGAGTTCTGGAAGATTCACTTTTTTTCACCCACTACATAAGGACAATGAATTATATGTTACCAGTTCCGAAATAACGTCTCTCATCCTGAATATACAATCACCTCTTTAAGACAAAAGAAATAATCAACATATCCAGTATTTGCCCCTTAAAATATTAACATAAATTCAAAGAAATAATTTTAAAATGTTATTGCTGACAAAAATAACATCGAGTCCAAAATTCATTTAAAAAAGGAAAAAACATTACTAACTTAAAATCATACTCTAGCAATAACAATCAATCTAATATCACATTATGTGTGCTGCGTCTAATAATATCATACGTCATAACTGACATATGCAACATACCTGCAATGCTACATTATATACCATATTCTATTTCTCTAATATGTATAACCTAAAAATTCGCATACCTAAATATATACGTTCTCTATCCGAAATACACTATTGAATGGTGTTGCAGAAAAACGGTTTGGAGTGTTTATGATTTCATGATTTAGAAGTCTTGCAGTCACACAAACGTAACTTGAGAATGTCAGTGTTGTTCTCACTCACCGCAATATCAAACGGTGTCTGGCCCTTGGAGTTTTTAATGTTCACATCAGCACCGTAGCCCAGGAGCAGTTTAACGGTATCATAGTGACTACAGTAGATAGCTTTATGTAGGGCCGTATCATTTTCGCGGTTTTGTAAGTCGATCTCTTTTACACTCCTGTCTAGCAGAAGTTTTAATATTTCAGTTTTTCCATTCAACCCACAAGAGTGTAAGCAAGTCCATTTGTCGTTTTTCCTGGAGGCATTTAGTTTGATGTGTGGGTACTTTTCCAGTAATATTTTAACGGCAACTTCGTTGCTATCAGTGACGGCATCGTAGAGTGGAGTAAACCCACTATTATCCTCTTCGTCATATGCAGCATCATATCGCATCAGCAATTCCAACATCATTGGGTCCTTGGAGGCAGCAATGTGCACTGCCGTCTTCCCGTCCGGTCTTTTCGATTCCAAAAGCTCCTCAGGTCCTCGTTTCAAGAGCAAGACCGCAATGTCACCGTAGCCCCGAGTAACTGCATCCATAAGAAGGGTGTTACCACTAGTGTCCTTGATGTCAACCTTAGCACCGTTATCAATCAATAATTGAGCCACCTCGTAGTGACCACTTCTCACTGCAAAAGTCAGGGGTGATTGTAGATGGCTGGTCACAGCGTTTACATCGGCCAGCAAGGTAATTAATTGTCTAACTGAAGAGTAACGGCCGGATTCAGAAGCAAAGTGTAGTGGAGTCATCATGTGCGTATTTTGTACCTCAATGTCCATTCCCTTGTCAAACAAATATTCTACAATATCTTCATAGCCCCCAGCAGCTGCTTCATGAAGTGCGGTGGTTCCTAAAACCGATTTGGCGTTTTTGTTAGCTTTTCTTTCGACAAGAAACTTCACGACTCCAAAATGTCCCTCTTTAGCAGCGTTGTAGAGGGGTGTCTCAGACATAGCGTCTTTAGAATCTTTGTCAATTCCTTCCTCTATCAATAATTTGCAAATCTCTTTGTGGCCGTTCTTGGCAGCAACGTGAAGAGGAGTTTCAAAGCTCTTTATAGGTCTTTTGAACCTGTAGCCTTGTTCCTTGTATTTGGATCTGGTTTGTACATATGCCCCTCTCTGAAGAAGAGTTATCACTGTGGTAACACTGCCATTACACGCTGCCCACCATAGTGCCGTCTTGTCATCACTGTCTGCTGTACTGACGTCGTATCCCTGTTCCAGTAAAAAGTTCACAACATCAGTATGTCCCGCTTTTGACGCTGCATGTATAGTGCTCCAAGTTTCATTCTTTTTACGATCATCGAAGATACCTTTTCTCAGAAAGGTCTTGACAATATCAAGGTGTGCCCTAGAAGCCGCCATGTGTAGTGGAGTTTCCTGCACACTTTGGTCATAGGAATTAACAGTAGGTGCAAAGCTAACTTTTTTTTCTATCAAGTAGTTTACGACTGCAATATGCCCCTCTTTGGCAGCAAAGTGCAACGCTGAATACCCAGCTTTGTTCACTGCATCTATATCTGCCCCCCTCTTAAGCAGAAGACCGACAATATCCAGCATATCATAGGCTGCAGCTAGGTGTAAAGCGGTTGTGCCATTAATGTTCCTAGCTTTGACATCCACTCCTTCGTTTAACAGGAGCCTTACGATGTCGTAGCTTCCAGCTCTAACAGCGCTAAAGAGTAACGTCTCATTATTTCTGTTGGTGATGCTCAATTCTCCACCAAGATTAATCAAACATTGGGTAAGGAAAAGTATTTTGTTTTTAATGACAATGTCAAGCAAATTATTCTTGAACTTTTTTTCATAAGGCACGCGGGCTGCCCTTGCATTCATTAATCGTGTTATTTCACAGTAGTTTTCAATATCGTTTTCATGAATAAGCTTACCATACTCGCTAAGGAAGTACATGTATGGAGAGGCCGATAGGTCACTAATGATCACGTTTGGAAGCCTGATGTTTCTTTTGAGGAGATATTTCAGTATGTAGAAAATCCCTGACTGATCAGAGATTTGAAGTGGAGTGAGGCCTAGATTGTTTTTCTCGTCAATGGAAGCGTCTTGGGCAAGCAATAGCTTCACAGCTTTTAAGTTCCCATTCAGTGCTGCAGCATGTAGTGGAGTATTACCGGAGTGAGCTTTAATTTTTATGTCAGCTCCATTCCTAATGAAGATTTTAGCTGCAGCGAAATCATTGTTTATGATAGCCGAGAATAGAGGAGACTCCCCATTTTCATTGACTCCGTTAATCGGCGCTCCTGCTTTCAAGAGTGCTTCAATGGCTTCAGGAGCGTTAACGGATGATGCGAGGTGCAGGAGAGTTGCGTTGACTGTATCTTTCAATCTGTCTTGTATCTTGAAATTTTTCAGAGCTCCATTCCTCAAGAGTATTTTAACAACGTCGAGTCTTCCATTTGTCCAGGCAGCTTCCAAAGGTTTAGTCAAGTCAAAATCAATTCCGATCCCAATAAACCTTTGTACAATCTCAATATCTCCTCTTTTGCAAGATTCAAGAAATATTTCGGATGTATTCGTCATGAGCAGAACTTCTTCTATTACTGAATTAGGTATTTTGAAAAATCTTTTGTTATTTCCTCTTACTATTGATTCCGTAATTCGATACATCGTTTCCAAAGGCAATGCTATATTCGATCTCACCCACTCACTTAAAATTGGTTTCTGGATACTTTTGGATTCAGCAGCTTGTTCCAGAAGTTGATTGGTGAACGTATCATCTCCAGAGGCTAGAGAATGAATCAGCTGTAAGAACAGATACTGGTTAGCATCGATATTCGTAAGCAATCCGTCTGATTTAAGTTTTGAGTGTTGGAGAAAATACTCCGTCGCCGCTTGTACTTTTTTTTCAAATAGCTGTTGCATGCTTGTGAAGAATTCCAAATGGGAAGTGTAGCTATTAAGTTCAAATCTTTCTCCATTTTTGATATGAACCGTCAGCTCTTGTGACACCTGGGAAAATAATTTTTATGTTCATTTTATTTTGGCATATATAAGAAAAATGATAATCAAGAATAATCTAAATTTAGTTCCAGGGATCATGATTTTTAATTGTTTTGTTTTTCGTCCTTAATTTTCATCGCAAGGTACTTCCTTGGAAACACCTCCAAAGAAGTATCCAGAAATGGTGTAGGAAAAATGAATGAAATAATATTTACCCTTGAGTGATCGCTTAGAAAATGATTTCATCTACCCTTAAATGCCAACAAACTCACTATCTGCAATATAATCCTTTTATTTATAATTTCTATATTTTTTTCAATTAGTTTGTGGGCAAAATATTTCTCTACCGTCACCGCAATCGTCATACTGAAAAGCTCTACTTTCTATTCAAATTAATCATAAATTTAATTTTTAATTAATTTCCTGTTGGAATTAGGTGGGCTAGCTGTTATTAAAAGCGAGTTAATTCGTGCGTTTCATGCTTCAACGTCACAACTACCAATCAATCACTCGCTATTCCTTGTTAAGTTATATAAATTGATATCATTGACGTGTACACATACCTCATGCTACGAACGAAGATGTACCAAGAGAGGTTCAAAATTATTGAGACTGATTCAAAATAAATAAATGTGTTGAGGAAATGTTTGTCGTTCCAGGACTATCAGCTTGAGAGGCCATTAACGATTTGCCATATATCCAGTGACCTTCAGACCCTTGACAGCTGCTCTTGGGAGATTATCGCGGTCATAGTTCCTTCAATGAAGATCCTTTAGGATATAGTTTGGGACTCAAAGGCTAGGTGAAAACTACCTTTCAAAGCATGGCCCGTCTGAAGGCTTTAAAAGAGCAAGTGGAGTGGCAGAGGGATACTCACAAGTAGTAATGTGGGCCTGAAAAGCGTGGTCCTCCTTCGTGGAGTTTATGTGAACTCGGATAGAAATTATTGCCAAATCGAATCAAAGAGTTGCGAAAGAAGAAGCGGAGAGGCGAGTCCCACCGTATTTACCCCGCCATAGGGCGGGATCTTTGCTCAATTTAATCGTTTTGGGACGGGCTAATCTCCCTTCTAAAAAATAATTGGGACTGCATGCAATACCTCAAGTGGGCAAAAGGCTGAAGAATCTACTAGAGCTATGTCCCCGGGGAAACTGCTTCTGTATTGGCTGGTGAGGAAGATCTGTGGTGGCCGGTAAAGTCAATAAATATGTCTAGTTGGCTGGTGGCCGGGTCAGATGTTGGCACGAAAATACGCTCCAGGTAAATTCCCAGATTCAAGTCAGAGGACCTTGACGCCTTCACCTGACAGCCAGGAATCTACATCACCACCTCATATGTCATTCCCTGAGATATTTCAGTTATTAAAAAGAAAAAAAAAGAAACGCTAGTAGTCACAGTTTGGACTATAAAAAATAGAAAGGATTGTAGTAGAAGGATTTTAGTTCCAGAGGTTGGATCCTCGGACAAAGATTGATTGCGGAATGGAGGAATGAGATCTGTTATTACACATGGCACATGAAAGAGAAACTAAAAGAAATAAAAGGATACTAACTGTAAATACCACGCTGAAGTAGAATGCAGTCAAAGAGAGTATGATGTGCATCACTTAGAAAACGGTTGTCAACCAATCTTTCCTTTTTTCCTGTAACAAACATTCCCAAGAAAGGATATTGTAAACAATAATGTGCAGTAAATGACATGGATTGCAGATATTGTGTACTAAAATGTGAAATAGCAAATGTTTTGAGCTAGTTTTCCAGTGTTACTGCGCCATAAATATGAGATATTTGAATCCCTCTTTGGTTACATCTTAAGCCCACTTTTATATTAGCGCCATATCCATAGTTTTCGGGTTAACTGGGTTTAATAGTGGCATTAGTGAGAAGAGATGAAAAATTTGATTACCTGCAATTGTGTCATAATTCAGTTTTCAGGGCCACTGAGCTGATTAGTGACCGTCCTGATGTCATTATTTTAGCCTAACCTTAATCGAATAGAACCATATTGAAAATGGTGGAAACGGACCGAACACAGTTTCAGTAGATCCTTCTAAAGGTTCGGAGAATAGAAGATAACTATGTGGAATTAATTAGAAAGAAGATTACCTAAAATCAAATTGAAAGAATAAGTGCAATTACTCAAATTTCAAGGCTCCTCTGTGAACGAAATAACTTGCCCGGAAAGCTACAAAATCCAATAGGGGGAAACTGGTAAAGGACTTGGAATGTGGTCAAGCTCGTGACCGATCTACAAGAAGATAGTGCATTGAATGGACGTATGTTTAGCATTTAAAAGATATATTGATTAAGTTTTTGGAAGCACGATAACTTGCATCAAATTTAATTATTAAACAATATGTGAAAACCGGAAACTTATTTAATTTAGAAAAAATACGTTTTTACAAAAAACATTAAATAAATGTTATTCTTTTATTTTTAGATTTGTTTTTATACCTACCAAAATACAGTTTTGTTCGTATCTACGAACTTGGGCCAAAATTACATCGGGACTGACACATGCTTGGCGACTCTAAAAACTATGGATGTGACACCAATGTCACTCATTTTGTGCATTTTATTTGTCACCACTTTACTCCGATGATAATGAGGACTAAACCTACACTTGCTAGACTTGCTACACGGCATCAGGATTGTCACAAATCATCTCCACTTTAAAAACATGGGCTCAACAGTAATACTGGATTTATATTCCAAGTTGTAAGCGATCTGTAGACCAAGTTTACTATAAATTTCTCCAGGTATTCCAGATTATACCCACATGCTTTTCTTTAAGTTGAGATAGTGACTAAGGGAGCTTTTTGAGACATCGATTGATAGAAAAAAAGATTCCGACTTTCCTCTTTGGTTTATGTAATGAGATAGTCGGAGTCAGAGAGTAATCTAGTTATTTGTCAAATTAGCCTTGAAATGTCTTTTTTTAAATTACATTAGAACACTATCTATTATTTTATAACCTATGTTTAATATCAATGAATAAGATAACATCTATTTTACCACACAGACAGGTAAACAAATAATGCGATTGAGAAAAAATGTAATTTTTGAAAAAGAAAAAAAACCCTTGCCATTGTATAGTACTAATTGAAGTAAGTGTTGTAAACCAACATCGCATTATATATCAAATTCCGCAAAATTCTTGCAAAAAATATTAAAATAAGCATTATCTTACAATAACAAAATACTATAGTATAAAATAGCTATATTTTGTGATATACATGTATCATGCTTACAAATATTACAGTAGTCACATCACTAGTCCGTGAGAGTCCAAGAAAAGAGGAAAATTCACTTTAGTTGGATAATAACAAAATACATCTGTAGATGCCTGATTTGATTCGTTGCTGCATTTACAGCATATTTATCAGTCATGAGAAAATATTATTTATCTTACCATGGTTTGGACTAACTTTAGTAAAATTTACTAATATATATAACTGTAACATGAAGTTTTTCCCAATACATAGTCTAGAGCTTCTTTCAACAATGTTGATTACTTTGTCTAATTGCTGTGTTATAAGAACAGAACGTAAATTACATATTATTAATTAAGACCTTGAATTTATGAAATTTTATGTCCGTATACGATACAAAATATTATTTGCATTTTGTTGACGTCGGGTCATCAAAGGTACTATAAAAAAATTCGTGTTCAAAACTCAATCAAAGGACTCGTCAAGGTCATAAGAGACAGACAAACCGGTTTCAGGTTTTGAAACCTTAGAAATCTTCTAGGCAAATAATACTAGAATCTACTAATGTATAAAAGAAAATATACAGAAATGACTTACGATCCAGACTGCGTAGCTCCTCACTGTTCGGCGACCTCTCGGCATCTGCAGTTATTGCGAGCTCCTTCCAACCTCCTTGACGTCATAGAGGTCATCAACTTATCTCGCGGGATTCCCATATTTTCCAGAACAACCCCAACTACCACCACAGAGCGTGCTTGCAGCAACAAGATAATCGAACGCAAACAATACAATAAACGTAAAAGGGTACGTGTGACAAATCCCACTAATGGGTCCAAGGGAAATAACTGAACTCAAAAGTAAACTTAGTACTCAAGGTATTCATAAAAACAGTTATGCATTAAATCACAACCCCTGAGGTATGAAAACCATTAAACAGTGGATTATTCAATAAAATATGCATACTCCCAAACACAACACAGAAGAATGGTAACTAAAGCAAGATAACTACAAACAAAAGGTTCACAAACACCCCAAGCTTCTTCAATGGCGTCCCCATCTTTAAGGCCAGATTTCACAACAAACCCCTAGTTATCTCCTCTTGCTGCAAGATAGCAGGTGGATTAACCTTGTTCCCTACCTGTGCGGTACATTGCCAATGTAACATAGGAGCCAAGACAAATTTATTTTATGCATAAAAACTCTTTCAAGATTTATTTTATTATATATTATATTTATTTTATAAGTACAATATGAAAAATAAATGCCAGATAGGTGTATTGGATCAAATTTAGCTCAGTGAAAAGTTACAAAAAGAAGGAGGCACATCAAGTAAAAAATATGTTTTAGAAACAAATACAAGCCCCACGGTTAAAAACCGTTTCAGTATTCTTAACCCCCCTTTGTCAAAAGATATTGGCAGCTGGCTTTCTCAATGTTGCATCACAATACTCCAAGGTGGGGAAGATGTTCGTTCACGAACAAAAGTCATGAATGAAATGACCAATCAGGTTGGCATCCCTGGCATAGGATAATACGTTTCCTGGTATAATGAGCGTGTGGTTGAATTACAGTTAAACTAAGTGGTTAGGATAAAGTTTCACAAAGCAACAGAATACTTTTGAGCACGGAGGTTACGTTAGTCCTGGACAAGGATGGTGACTCCCAACTTCTTGCACCTTTGTGAATTGTAGATCTCCATTTCCTTTGACCGTGTTCGACGCTGACACTTAACTGGGGTTCAAGTCCCCATCACCCCCTTGGGGCATGTGAAATTCCTTGGCCTTTGGTTGGTCAAAGAACAACTCCTCTGTAGTATACAGTCCAGAGTTTACCCTGAGAATATTTTAAATATCTGTAAAAGAAGACTAGGACAAGCCTTTCAGACAAGGGGTTGTCTCAATGCTCCGAACTCCAGTGAGATTGACCTTACAATGTTGCAAACCGTAGACATCACCTGTTCCATTCAACAAAATTTCTCCTTTCTACATCTTCGGAATGAAGTCCGCACGATGCCAATTATCAGAGAAACTATACTTATACCAAACATCAAAATTATACCTTTAATTCAAGTTTTTTTTCTAGTTTATGTTGTTTTGAGTCATGAGTTGATATATCATATTTCATCACGATGGCACAGGGGGAAGTAATCAAGCACTGTGAAGCTGATTAGATCACCATGTTTCGCCCACGGACAACTTTGGGTGGCTAGTTCAAGTGTTAGTGGGTTCGCCTAAGAATGTATTTATTCATTCTCCTGGAGGTGAAAATAAAAATGTCATTTAATCAAGTTTGGAGTTAAATTAATATTATAGTGAATCTGTAATAGTGGTTTCTTTGTGATTTGTACGTAATTAGTTACCTGTAAATGCATAATTAGCTGTTTTGAAACATGACGTAATTAATTAAGGATCTAAGCACTGCTTGAAATTCTATGTATTAATATCTAATGCATGTATACATTTCAAAAAATGTATATATACTTTGGGTCGCTATTTCAAGTTAGTGGGTATATATGCAAGACAATTATTGAAGCTGGGGTGAATACTGATGAACTGAAATCAGATTCTCTGTAAACAGAGTAAGCAATTTTATTCATATATTTTATATTATCATAATTATTCACACTATTTACAAAATCTTACCTGTAAACAAAGAAACGACAATTACAGTCTATAATTACCACTTCTCCATTCACACTCTAATTACAACTTTAGTTACTTAATATAACCTTTCTCTATCCTCTCATTTTTTTAAATCTTGCTTATAGTGGTGGCTCCATCTAGTGGTGGTCAGTAGAAACAGCACGGCAAATTAAATTAAAGAAAGTATACTTTCTTTACATATATTATAATGTTTTTTATGAAGTGAATCGAGATAACGATTATTTTATTGAATAAGATATTAAATAATACAAAATAAATTATAAAACGTTAAAATTCGAAACAAGTGGATATAACAGGTGGAACTACTTGAGTCAGTAATTTGGAACAGCTGAGAGGAACACTGGGACGGCGGTTTTAATAGATCCTTGAGAGGAGACGTAAATTGTTCGAAATTGCTGGAAAAGAGAGGTGTTGATGACGATTTTGTGGAGTTTGTGGATGGTCAAACACATTTGACGTGAGGGGCCTAACACCTCTTATTTATTCGTGTTAACTCGTAACATCACATGCCATCATATAACCTCATACATCATATTTGCATTTCTTCTTCGTTGCCCAATGTCCTTCCTAGAAGTTTAGACCTCCATAGCCATTTCCATTCCTTTTTTTTTAGTCTTCTTCTTGTTCTTCGAATCTGGGTCTTCAAGAGATGTGTCCTCTTCAAAGCCTCAACTTTAACTCCGATTCTATCAAATGTTTGATTCCGACTGTCTGAAAAAGTCACAGTTTCTGTCTTGTATAGGCAGGCAAGACCGGCCTACAGCGAATGAGACAGTTTTTTATGTCGGCTAATCCTATTACAGTTTATTTTGGTCAATCAGGGGCTACTACACACTCGCCCCAAGTGAGCTCTTACCGTGTCGCGATCGACACCTAGTCCCCTCTCTCTAGACCAACGCCAAAGATTTATTGATAAAATATGGAAAGGTAGGCGAGTGTTTTCTGGCGCAAGAAGTAGGTAACTTTTATTTATTCGTGGTGAAGAAGTTAGCACAGCAAGAGTAATTGAGAATATATATCGAGTGTCCCTTTATGTATAAGACCACATAAACTACCTATAAACCTACCCTGTACCTCTTCTCCTGAACATAGTGCTTTCTCGGGGCACACACACCTTCTAAAGATCTTATGGAGTCACTATACTAAGATCTTATAGCACTACACCCTTCTTCAACGTCTGAAGGAATATAATTTCTCGGAAAAGCTGTAGAACCTAATGACTTCGTATCTCAGGCAGAACTTTCTCGGTTCGGATAGGCACCACGTCTACCACCAGAAGAAAATACACTGCCGGCGTCCCCCAAGGGTCAGTGCTAGGCCCTCTGCTGTACACCGCCCACATCGTAGGAGCCTCTTACCCCAACTGTGAGGTGTCGACATACGCGGACGGCATCGGTATATACAGGACCAGCCTTAATCCCTCCAGAGCACTAAAATCGCTGAGAAGCTCAAAGCCGTCAACATCAAGGTAAACTCGGCTAAGACACAAGGGATTGTTTTCAGCTACAAAACAGGACCTAGCAAACTACCAAAATCCTTCGTCTTAGATGGGAGTGCAACGTGAGCAACAAAATTTTCTACCTTGGTATTACTCTTGGTAGACATCTGTCTTTCACCACGCTCTTCAGCAAGAAGTTGAAAAGTATCAGAAAAACCTTTTAAAGTCTAGGTCACCTACTTTGCAGCCCGGCCATATCAGCACGCCTCAAGCTGCTGATATACCAAAGTGTCCTGAGACCGGCTCTAATGTACGGGACTCCATTGTATAGGTACCTAACCCCCAACACTCTAATAAGGCTCCAACCATTTCAGAACAGAGTCCTCAGCCCCTCCCTCACGCACACCCCGGATGAAAGCAGCCGCAATACATGAAAAATATGAAGTGCTCACCATCCAAGATTTCATCAAGAGACGGCACATCAAATTTTTCGACTCTTTACGGCACTGCCATAATCCTCTTTTCAGTGACCTACAACCCCCACCACTCTGCCGGCCGATTCCACCATAGCAAGATGGCAGCTCTACACCCCACGTAGGTTCGGGGGGTAAGGTCGAACCCTCGGCCACCAGCCGACTCAGCCAGCCCTTGCCGGGGGCCATTCACAACAGGCCCGACGAAAGGCTATTACCAATCCAAGATAATTATCCTTTTTATTTTTCCCCCATCCTATTTTTATTATTTTGAGATATGGAAAAAAAAATTAGCGGCAGTGATAATTCTGTTAGTTGATTCAAGAAATTCTAAAAGTTCTAGTACCCAATCTGTTAAGTACATCTTTAACCCTCCGAGTACCATAGTATCACGGGTCTTCTTACGGGAACCCAATTTTTTTTCTTTTTTGTAGCCACGTAGAAGGTCGTAGGAAGTAGGAAATGAGCAGTATTGCAGACGATTGATACGAATCTAACCTCAAAATGTCAATTGCTTAGATGAAAAATTCTATAATTGCCATTCAAAAATACACGTGGTTATCCACCACTGAGCATGTATATTTCAAAACTATAGTAACAATGTCAGGGGATATGATTAGAATAGTATATTAATATATGAAACCGATAGTCTAAAATTTAACCACCTTTTTGACATCTGAAGAGACGCCAGGGAGAAAACCAATTATAAAGCATCTTCCAATAGGGACTTTCAAATTTTGACAGTTGATAGCAGCCATATTGCTGAAGCTGCATTTGCCGAATTGGCTGTTATTTATTCAATCTGTTATGCCTAATCACCATGGACGGATATAGCGTTCAATAACACGTGCAAATGATAAAATTGTTTTATCAATATGGGTGTTCTGTTCGGGCAACGTTCCACGGTCGCCATAACCGTCCACCCTAGAAGACTATTCACACTGTGGTGGATAAATTTGAGTTCACGGGTTTAGTAAACAATCAACCAACACACCTACGACGACGAAACGCATGATGTGCCTAAAACAACGCCGCTGTCCGTGAGAGTGTGCAGGAAAATCCGATCCAGTCGATTTCGCGTCGCTCACAAGAACTCTTTCGCAGACCACAACTTGGCGAATTTTGTGTAGTGACTTGGGCCTGCACCCGTACAAAATTCAACTGACCCTGCAGCTGAAGGTAAACGACCATACACAACGACGTGTGGTCTCTCCCGTGGAGGTGATGTGAACTGGCCACTGAGATCGTGCGATTTGACCACGTTAGACTTTTTCTTTTGGGGTTTTCTTAAGTCGCAGGTCCAAGCGAATAAGCCACTAATCACATCGGTCCTCAAAGCCAACATATAACTCATACCATCGGTCAAATTCAGCCTGATTTATACGCCAGTCATGGAAAATTGGACATTTCGGATGAGCGCCACCCAGCAGAGCCATTTCACGATATTATATTCATACATAATGGCATCATTAGTCCTTTTAAACGAATAAAAAATTTTGATGATATCTCACACACACTTTGTTTTATTTAAATTTAAAGATAAAAAGCCCTTAATGAAAGACCCTCTACTTGATGGCCTCAATCCTCTTGGAACAAATGGATCTTTACCAAAACTTACCAAAACGTTGCATCTTTGAATTGGAAAATATCGGATTCATCGAAGGATTCCTTCGAATTATGTATTTGGACACTTCTTTTGTTGTTTTTTTCGTTTTACGATTGATCCCGTTACAGGATTCATAGTAGAATATAGTATCGATCGAAATATTCTGTTGCTACTTCAACTTTTTTTCGAAATAGTTGTTGGATGCCTATGAAGAATTCTAAATGGGAAGTGTAAGTATCAAGTTCAAATGTTTCGCCATTTTTAGTGTCCATCGTCAGCTCTTCAGACACCTTCTGAAAATAGTAGTTTTTTTCATTTAATTTATACATTCACTTTAATACAAAAATAACATAAATTTAGTTCTGGGGATTATTATTTATGATTTTCCTTTTTAGTGAATTGTCTACTGTGTTTCCTTCATTTTATTCCACTATTGCAATGGATTTCCTTAGAAACGTTCCCATATGAGTCTACATTAATGGTGGTAAATATTGGGTTATTTAAATTTGCCCCAGGTGACTTCCATAAAAAAGACAGAGGACCTTGACATCTTCGCCTGACAGCCAGGAGTCCTCGTTACCAATTAAAATGTCCATCCCCTCAGCTTTTTTACTATACTGAGAATGTGCATTTCCATAAAAAATAAAACACTATCCACAAGAGTACCGAATATGAAAATAGAAAGATATGTAGTAGAAGCGATCTAGTTTCAGAAGTCCCGGATTCCTCGGACGAGGAATGATTACGGGATGGAAACTAGGAATCAGTTAAATGGGATATGTTATTATGGGAATGGAATATTTTAATCAAAGGAGACTGGATAAGGAACAACTAATATAGCATTTATTTGGGAATTTCAAACCCAAATTATAAAACCTAAAATGATACTAACTGATTGTGACACGCTGAAGTAAAAGCTAGTCAACAAGAGTAAGACGTTCATCACTTATTTGGTGGTTGTGATTCAATCTTTATTTATTATCTGTAACATACATTTGCAAGAAAGGATATGTTAAATATGATGTTGCATTAAATTTTTATGACAATGCGATTTAAATTCAGTTGTACTTTAAGTAAGAATCCAGAATTTATTCTCTTGGTCTGTCACGAGTACTATTCAGTTTCTCTTAATCCTTCTTTTGAAAAAAATATATAATTCATTTTGAAATAGCCAATTATAAACGTTTATCAAACGCCTACTCTTATTAAATATTTTTTATAGATTCTGGAAGCTATGATATTAAAAGTAACATATTGTTGTATACATATTTGTAAGATTTGAAAATAGTTGTTATTATAGTTAAATTGATTTTAGTTTAAAAACTAAATGTCGCTATGCAAAATCGAATTAGGAGTTGACGGTTCAGACAGTGGATAATAATTGCCTTTATGTGTTGCCTTGACTGTTGTTTGTCTTATTCAATTTAATTCTTCTGTGATCCACGGTTGGATGGAAAGGACAACTAACTATCCCTTTAATCCTTCCATGGTAAAATTGTTCTTTCTCTCTCTGATCTTGTGTCCTTGAAATCTTACCAAATGAACTAGGCTACCCAACAATGGGGGCTAGAATCCCTTGGCTCTGTCGGCCTCCGGGGTGCTTTGAATTATGTACAAGCACTTGTTTGTTCGTTTATCACTTTGCATACCCACAAGGGACAGCTAAAACAGCTGTAGGGGCCTAACGAAAACCCCGGTAGCCTCATGTTTTCACCTCTTGCTTTATTTTTTCTGTTAATACCAGGGTCAGTTTGGTTCGATGCGCCATTTCAGTGAGTATTTATTAGAATGGAAAATGTTTTAAAAGTTGCCATTTATCGATCCCACCTTAAGCACAACTTGCTTAAGGATAGAGCAAGCTTTGCTATCATCTAAGCATTAAGCTTAGATAAACTAGTTTTTACCCTTTGTGTCCTATACACTAGATTTATTGTCTTCGTTAACTCTGAGTCAACGATAGTTGAACACCTTCAAGGGCATCATGGAAATATCATCCACACAGATGATATAAACCAGTTGAAAATGTGTAATAGTAGGTGATTACAACTGATTCTCAGGCTTTGTTTCATATTTTTCCTTCTGCAGGGCTAAGTTTAATTCTTATCAAACAATCATTGGACCGAACCTAGTACGCTTCAAGTTCAAGAAAGGTACATAAAATAAGTATTATGTAGTTGTATCTAGTTGGTAAGTTCTGCATACTTATCAGAAGGTAGCCTTCAAGTTGACGGATTGGATACTGTTGGGCTTTGATGTAACTTGTGTGATGAGAGATGTGACAAATTGGGCAAGTTCTCAACCTTCTCCTGTTTGGTGTTACTTTACTTTTCTTGTCCGCAGTGTTCCTGGTCTAGAAAAATTATTCCACTCCCCTCTCCCCCCCCCCCCTATTTAAATCTTTTGCTCTGGAAAATCAAGTCATATTGGTCTTATCAGTAAATAAAAAGTACAGCTCCTCATGAGACCCTTAAAGTATAGTGTAGTGTTTTTTGTTCTATTACAGATAGCCATCTCAAAATTTAATGTTTGAAACTGCTTTTTTTATTGTGTCGCTTTTTCTCATTCCGTCGACATTTAATTAAATTAACAATAAAATAATTTTTTTTATTTGTTCACTATTTGGAATAAGAAAGATTTTTGACAGTTCCTACAGTATGCTCAAGTATTGCTTACAGTCAACTTCAAACATAATTTTCCTGATATTATTGTTCTTTTGTTACTTTACATTCTTTATTACCTATACATATTAGTTAATAAAAATAAATTCATCATGTAACACCTCATGAAGAGGTAAAGACTGACTGACTAAGATGCTATTGTGATCAGCACTAGGCACCTTACCTCTGACCCTTAAATTGCATTTGCTACTAAAGTAGCTCCTCATTCATTATTTATTATACAGTGGATTATTGCATCTTAGACATAGTATTGTAACACTATCCAATCGATAGATTGCCTGGATGAATGATACTTCTACTATGTGACTTGATGTTGGTGGACTACAGTTGATTCAGAGTTCATGGAGCCAGTAAATACAGTTTATAAGAGACAAAGGGAATAAACTAGTATTTTTGTATTTGTCGTTCATTAAAATTGATGAATGGCATCCTTTAAAACACTTTCTATTTAAAAAATACTACTTGAAATGATGCCTCGAACCAAGATGGCACTAATATTAACAGCACAAACGGAATGCCAAAATGGCAAATAAACTAAGTTACAGATGTGGTAATTATGGCTCTTCAGGCCAACTGTCAAAATAAACTGCTTCTACTATACTGAACCAATAAAGCTAATCTGTAATACATTATTGTTCTCACAAGGTTTGTAGATTAAAGCAAAATGTGATGAAGTGGTTTAAAGATCTTTATAGGATAATTGTATGTATTAACAGAAACAAAAGCAAAATATTCCGTATAGGAAAGAATCTTAAGGGATGAGTTAATATATTATGCAATGGAGAGAAGATGGAAGTGGTCGTGGCCTTTACCTACTTATGAGCAGTACATTGACAGTTCCACAAAAATGAATACTGAGATTTTCATAGAAATATATCATTATTTATATCTATAGATAATTTATAAAGCAAAAGGGTGAATCAATAAGGAACATCCTTCGATTCGAGGCTAATTCTGTTTGAACTATAAAATATTCACTGTAGGAATAATCCTACTCAGATGGCTTTGCTCCTTCTACAAAAGGAAGGAGAGGAAAGTCGACTTAAAATCATGGATATCACTAGTAAGAAAGCGAGAAGACATCTCAGAAAAATCATATGTTGAATATACAGAAAGGGACAGCAACTGAAAAGGGAAAAATCTTTGTGAAATCAGAAAATTTACAGATATGTCGTGTAGAACCCGATGTTAGGATGGGTGGCATGATGAATGAGATCTATTAAAACATCACCCATTAAACTATATGCTACATAAAATAGTATAAGAGGGCAAATGTGATTAATATTAACAAAATCAACAGGCAGATAGAGTTTTAGAGGTAAATTTGGATAAGCATTTGCATTCGTTCAAGGCAACAGTTAAAATAAATATAAATCTGATACTAAAAAGATCACAGCACTCGAAGCATCCAAATTTTCCCAATTTATGTTGCGGTATAGATACCACTATTACTAATATCTCAATGTTACTTTAAAAGTGTTTTTTTTCCTCAGAATCCCTTCTCCACTTTCACTTTTTGGCTCTCCTTAGGTGAGAGCTCTATGGAAAAAGAATTCTATTTTTCTTCTCATTCTGTCATCAAGAGAATAAATCAAGCTTATAGGATATGAAAAGTATACTCTAGTCTTTTAGCCTTGTTATTTATTAGTGAATTAAACCAGAATTTCCAACCATAAAAAGGTCATTCCTGTGCCAGTACTCATGTATCTTTCTTCTCTAATCGATGCTAACTTCAATTTCTTCTCTCTATCTTCCTTTCTTGTCAAATTATTAGGTATTGTTATGAATGAAAATCTTATTCCTATTATTATTAAAACTTCAGGTGACTCTGAGATATCTATGAGTTTCTCTTTTTGGTATTGTTATTTTATCTTTGAAATGGATGTAAGGTAGCAGTCATATTTTGGTTTTATTTTTTCTTCTTATTGTTTTTTTTTGTTTCTTTTCTGATATTTTAATTCTGTTTATTTGTCAACTTCTTAAGTGATTGCAGTTAGTATGTGACTTGAATGAAATGAATATGTACTGATATACTAGGAATTTATTTCACCTTTAGTAATTATTTTTCTTTACTAACATATATATATACGTTCTATATATTAGGTATATATTGTTGTGATATTTTAATGTTATGATTTTTGATTGTGTTTTTAATATAAACTCAAAATTAGCGGGCATAAATGAACGGTGGATCACGATTCATGAATGTTTAAACACTATTCGTTGCATTGTCTCTACCATTAATATGTATAATATAAATAATATCAATAATTTAATATAAATATTTATTTTATAAACTTCAAAACAAGCAAAGTGTAAATATCCGAAACAACTGGCGTTGAATGACCAGTTGAAAGATCAATAAGGCAGCGGAGAGATGCGAGATATATAGGAATACCGAGAAGCAAGACGCACTCTTTCATCTTTGAACCGGCAGAGGACGAGGCAGCACCAGGAGGCACGCAAACCCAGGTAGCAACCCACGCTAAGGCCTCGTGGTGCATCAGAGAAGACCGGCCCCACACTTGCATCCGGCCACGAGACAAGATCACGCAATCAAGACAATAGAAGACGCAATCCGAACCACGTGAAAGAAGACGACCATCGAAGATTATCCACAAAGAAACACTGACCAGTATCACGTTACGAATAATTATAAGGAACCATTTTAATGTTAGATTTAATAGTATTATTTTATTACGTACGTAGTTAATTTGTATATTAATTTTAATGAACATATGTGTAATAAACAATTATTCTTTTTGCCAGAAGTTTCCTATTTTTTATTAACAGATAAAACAGATATAAAGTAAATATAAATAAACTATATAAAAGATATAATAAATATTTGAATAATATATATATAACTTATGATAGACTGAAATCAGAGACTAAAAAGGGGAATAGGTAATGACTGACACGAGAGCTAAGTTGAGAATGAGCTTTATTTATCTTCTTTACTTCTATATATAGTTTGGCTAATGCCTTGAGAGGATTAGCTGGGGAGTCTTACCTATGTTATCTCCTCATAGTAGACTCCCCAGCTAACTCCCCCCCTCCAGTTCCTGGCACTTAGGAACTCCAACAATTGAAACACAACAGAACATAATCCTCAATAGTATACATAGTAACATCAATAAACAAGTCACTTCAATAGAGTCCTTACAATACAATTAATTGCCCACAGTGGCTTGATCTAACACATACAATTCTTCAATAACAATAGTCAAGCTGGTATAGTACATATGATATCATTGAGCAACAATCTGGGTTGGTTTTATTTTTACATTGTTTAAATACTTAGATACTATTCATTATACAAGAGTCTGCCCGTTCGGGCAGCGTGGTGTGTCGGTCGGGCCGCCGCCCCCCGTCGTTCGCCGAGTCCCTGTCGATGGTACCTTAAGTTCCTCTACATGGACGGTACGTGAACGGAAAGGGTGACTTACATCCCGGATCGTGTACAAACTATGTTCCCTGATTGCCACCACTATGTACGGCCCCTCGTACCGCGCGGCACTCTTCTTACGAGCTGTTCTCAGTCTGCGGTAGACGGTGGTCCCCAGTGCGATCGAGCCGGCGCCAACTATCCGAGGTCTGGTGTTCGCTCTGTCTACCCGAGTCTGTTTTTCCCTGATGATACGTTCTCGGACCTTCCCCCACATCGCCCGGCGTTCGTTGCGCGCTTCCCCCAATTGCCTCCGCAACCCCACGTTATGAGTTGTCACTAGGTCCCCCCGATCCCGTCGTCTTTGACCGAACACAATCTCGACTGGTGATAGCCCCGTCGCCGCGTGTATGCTGTGGTTGTATGCCACCACCGCGCGCGGCATTGCCGCGTACGAGTCTAGCTGTCGCCCGAGCCTAAACAGTCGCAGGTGTTCCCCCAGCGTGCTGTGGAGTCGCTCCACTGCGCCCCTCCCCTTTATGTGGTGGGGGGTGTTCCGCCGCCAGCTGAACCCTAACTCCTTGCTCTGTTCCCTAATCCACTCGTTGTCGAACTCTCGCCCTGAGTCCGACACGATCGTGTCGGGGACCCCGTACGTACCACACCACTGAAGCACCCCCTCCCATACTACCTCGGGCGTCTTGGCTTCTACGGGATAAGCCATCGCAATTTTGCTAAAAGTATCTAACATTGTTAGCCAGGACTGACCCTCGTTACTGTATAGGTCAGCCTGCACGATCCTCAGGGGTTCCTCGGCTGTCTCCGTGGTCGTCTGTTCTGCTACAGGGGGTTGTCGGTCATATTTTGCTTGCTGGCACGTTTCACACCGCGCGACAGCTTCCCTGACAGTCCGACCCATATTCGCCCAGAAATATGCCCGCCTTAGTGCCCGGAGCGTCTCCTCGATCCCGCGGTGGTTCGTTTTGCCTATGTGGTAATCTCTCACTACTTTAGCTTGTGCCTCGGTTTCGGTGACGGTCTCCACCTGCCTAAGGCACCTAACGAGCGTATAACCCACCCCTATGCGTTCTTGCCTCCACAGACGCTTGACCTTATCGGCCAGCCCCCGATTGCCGATGAATATGTGGCAGGTCTGACCCGGCGTTGTGCACTCCTCGATGGTCCGCTCTAGCTCCGCGTCTTCGATCGTGGCCTGTGCCCTAACCGTTACCGTGGACAGTCCCGCGTATACGCTGGCCCGAGTTTCGATCCCCGGCTCCCGTTTCGACTTGAGGATGATCTGCCTCTTCTTGTCGTTAACTATTTCGTCCAGCTCGGGTAGGTCCGGCGGTCGTTCGGGCGGGGTCTCTACCTGTACGCGATCCCTTTGGACTAGGGGAGTTTCCGGTCCGCTCTCGGCCCACTCCCGTAGGTACCGTACCGCGAACGGTTCCTCCTGCCCCTCTTCTCCTTCTAGCGCGTTCGCCACTAGCTCCCTGGACAGCCAATCTGCGACGGCGTTTTCTGTCCCCTTTTTATGCATTATCTTGAAGTTATACGCGGCTAGTCGCTCCTTCCATCTAGCCACCCTTGCCGACGACTCCTTTAGGGTTCCCAGATATACCAGCGGCTTGTGGTCTGTATAGAGCTCGAACGCTCTGCCATACAAGTAGGGTCGGAAGTACTCCACTGCCCACACGATCGCCAACAGTTCTCGCTCTATGGCGCTGTATCGCGTCTCGGCCCCGTTCAGTCGTCGGCCCGCATATGCGATGGGTCTTTCCCCCCCTCCAGTGTCCTGCGACAGGACCGCCCCTAACGCGATCGCGCTTGCATCCGTCGTGACACGGAATGTCTTCGCGAAGTCCGGGAACATCAACAGAGGCTTCTGTGTGAGCACGTCGCGGCATTTCCCGATACTCTCGATCTGCTCCGGCCCCAACCGGAACCTCCGTCCCTTCCTGAGTAGCTCCGTTAGCGGGTTCGTGAGCTCCGCGATCCCGGGGATGAACTTCCTATAATAGTTGATCATCCCCAGGAACCTACGAACGCCCCGCGCATTCTTGGGGAAGGGTGCCTCCTGTATTGCCCGTACCCTCTCCGGATCTGGTCGTACCCCGTCCCGCGAGATGGTGTAGCCCAAAAACTTAATCTCCCCCAACCCGAACCTGGACTTCTCCCGTGACAGCTTGAGTCCGAACTCCCTCACCCTGGCGAGGACTCGGCTCAGGTGCTGGACATGTTCCTGTTCGGTCTTACTGAACACTATTAGGTCGTCCATATACACCTGAGAGAAGTCCTCGCCCAGCCCCGTCTGGAGTTCGTCCATAAGACGCTGGAAAGTTAGCGGGGCCCCCTTCAGACCGAAAGGCATTCTCACGAACTCGTAATGCCCTCGCTCCCAAGAGAACGCCGTCTTCCCAACGTCCTCGTCTGCCATCCTAACCTGATGATACCCGCTCTTGAGGTCCAGAGTACTGAACACCGTCGCTCCCGACAGGCGATCGAGTATATCCTCAATCCTCGGGAGCGGGTACCTCTCGTCCACCGTGACCTCGTTCAGCTTACGATAGTCCACTACTACCCGATAATGTTTCTGATCGCCTCCGCTCCTCTTTTCCACGACCCACAGCGGACTATTGTAGGGCGAGTTACTTGGTCTTATGATACCCTGCTCTAGGAGTTCCCCGAGCTGCCCCCTTATAACCTCCCTCATTGCCTGGGGATAGCGCCTCTCCTTGACGTACACCGGCGTCCCCGACTTCACAGGTATCCTATGTTCCGTCCTCCCCGTAGTAGGTAGTCTGTCCGCTTCCCGGTGGAATAGATCCCCGTTTGCCTCTACTAGTCGACTCACCGCGTCGCGTGTGCATCCGGCTGCTCCGACTCTCACCCCCTCTTCTCGCCGTCCCGTGACTATATTATACCTGCGCTTCCCTAGTGCGCACTCCCACTTCCGATTACGGACCTTCAGTTTCATCCCCACTCTCTGTAATATGTCACACCCCACTATTAGGTCGTAATTCTCGGCCAACGTTTTCATAATGTGCGCCGTGACCTTCTCTTCGCGCCCAGCGATCTCGCGAAGGCTCAATTGTGCTTCCCCGCCCGTTCCACACCTTCCGCTTACTGTGGTTATGGCGCACTTGCACGTTTTCCGACTGTCCCAGATTCCCAGTTCCCTCGCCCCTCTTTCACTTACCAGCGAGTGGGTGCTCCCCGTATCGATTAAAAACCGAATTCCGGACGCCCCCCCCCCTCGCCACGGGCAACCTAAATCCCTTTCCCCCCTTTTCGCCGTTGTTTACTTCCAATACGCACGCCCGGTTGCCCCCCCCCAAATCGCACCCTCATTCGTCCCGCCTATTTCCCCTTACCACCTCGGCTCCCGAGGGCCCCCCTTTCCACGGTTCCCCCCCACTTACCTCGTGTCTCAACGTCGGGGCGCTGCGCTCCGACCGACCGCTTTCGTCTCCTGAAGACTCTCCGCTTGAGTAGGGGGTCGCGGCTCGTCCAGCTTGTCTCCGTGGGGTCCACTCCTGCTGGTTCACCTCCATAGGTTCCGGCCGGAATCCCCTCCTGTCGCCTCGGGTATTACGTCTAGGGCAATTCCTGGCCATATGCCCTTGTCTCCCGCATTCGAAGCATTTTACCTGGCCGCACTGAGCTGCTACGTGTCCCGGACGATTGCATTCGAAGCACCTGCCTTCCTGCTTCCTCCTCCTCTCGTCTTGTCCTCTGCCGGTCCGCCTTTCCATTCCCCGGCTGTGTCCACTCTGTCTTGGCGGGCTCCTTCTGTACGTGACTCTCTTCCAACTCACGTCTCGTTCGTATCCCGCGCCTTCCTCCTCCCTGGCGCTGGCGTCCACCATCTCCTGGGCACACTCCAGGAACGCGCGATCTCTCGGGAATCCCTCCTTCTTTCCCGTCTCCTTTGCCAACTGAACTTTTAATATAGTCGACAGGAACGCCATCCGTGCCTCCACCTCAGGCGCGCTTACCGACTCCCTCATCTTCTCTGTGATGTTGTTATACTTCGCTAGGAGATTTCCGGCGTAGTGTCCATTTGTCTGGTGGGACTTCTTGGTCTCCCGAAACATCTTAAAAATGTCTTCCTCAGGTGTCCACCGTCCCCCTCCGAACGCCTTCTTCAGCCGTTCCTTTATGGCCATCCATGGGGTCTCCTCGTCCGCCTGGATCATGTTTAGGATGCTCCTCTTCACCCTGCACACTAGAGCTGCCCTCAGCGACTCGGCATCCCCTTCCGTAATGAGATCCTCCGCTCGCTTGCGCTCTAGCCGTACCATTACCCTGTCCCCTCCCTTCAGGAAGTGATTCAGCTCTCCTGTTTCACCGGAAAACCTCTCTAGATCGGAGATTGCTGTCCTCACATTTTGTGCTGAGATCTCCTGGATCTTCATCCATGCCATGGTGTTGGCATGAGCGGCCGCCATGGTCGTTTGAGGCAGTTGCGGTATGTCCGCTGCTGCGTTGAGCACCGCTGGCCTGAGCACTCCCTCCGGCATCCCGTAATCGACAGAGAAACAATTCACGAACCGATAACTTTACGGCAACGATAACACTTCCCGGGTTTCGGCACCACTTATGATAGACTGAAATCAGAGACTAAAAAGGGGAATAGGTAATGACTGACACGAGAGCTAAGTTGAGAATGAGCTTTATTTATCTTCTTTACTTCTATATATAGTTTGGCTAATGCCTTGAGAGGATTAGCTGGGGAGTCTTACCTATGTTATCTCCTCATAGTAGACTCCCCAGCTAACTTATATATATATATATATATTGTTGTGATATTTTGATGTGGTGATTTTTGATGGTGTTTTTTATAAAAACACAAATTTAGTGGGCATAAATGAAGGGTATACGAAACATGGATCACGGTTCATTTAGGTTTTGAACACAATTCGTTGCGTTATGTCCAATATTAATAGTCAGCAAATAAACAATATCAAGAAATAAATCTAAATGATTTAATATTGGATTTGTTAATTTTAAAACAAGAACAGTTAATCATATATGAGACAAAGAGGTTAACAGATCCAATATGGCGGCAGAGCGTATAAAGACTGTGGTCGCCCCGGACTGACGCTCTTTTGGTAGACTCTCACTACCTTCCTGACTCCTTCCGCCTTTCTAGGCATTCCACACCCTATATCCTTCCCATACATCCTTTAAGCAGGGGTCTCCCCTTAGAGAAAGGCACATCCAGCCAAAAATAATTTTTTCTTATTTTTTCCCACATTCCTATTTTATAAGTTTGAGACCTCTGTAAAAAAAAAAAAAAAAAAGACTGACGCTCATTTATTTTGACCAGGAGACGAGAGATAGGAAGAAGCCCCTCCCATTCGCTTTCACCCGGCACGACAACAAAGGAAGACGCACCAGGACCACGCTCGGCACCAACCAAGACGACAACGAGGCGTATGGGAACAACGCGCTGCAGCTTAGAACAAAGGACGCACAACAAAGAAAAACTGGCCAGTCGCGATAGTGATAAGGTACAATCTAATTTTAGTTTTTAACAGTGTTATTTTACCAACCTACGTACTTAGATTTATATTCAATCCTTAATTCAATGCATAAATAAACAATTTTTCCTTTTGAAAGAAGTTTCCTTTTTATATTAACAGAACCTCAGATTAAGATTAAAGTTAAATATAAATTATATAAAAGATATAAAAACGTAATAATATATATATATTATTAAAATATTTACGTTCTTTTAAAAGATAACGTAATTTTATTTTTAACTTTAAATTTATTTTATTAGTGATTAACTGCTTTTTAAGGTTCTTTTAAACAAAATAATTATGGCAAAAGATTATATTTAATTACAAATAAACAAAAAGATACTTATATTAATTATACTTGTCTATATTGTTTTCCTTTTTTTTCTTCAATGGTCTTCTTTTTAATCAAAATTAACTCTTCTTCCTGGTGCAACTTCTCTTCCGTTCCGCTTCCAGGCCAACAACAAATAACTTACAGAACTTTTTATTTCATCACTTGACTCAGACACATATATCACAGGCTGATCCCAAACTAGAGAGAGAATAATTCTGTGTTCTCCTCATAAAACAACAACTATACTATATCACGGGCCAAAACTAGAGAGTAATTCTGTGTGTGTTCATCATGATACAACAACTATACTATATCACGGGCCAAAACTAGAGAGCAATTCTGTGTGTGTTTTTATCCTGACCACACAATTATACTATCTTTTGTTTTGTTTTTTCTACTCTCAATTGTTTTTGTTTGCCTTCTTGATTCAAGGTTAGATTAAATATTTATATACACACTCCACAATATCTAATATCACAACAATATATATATATATATTGAAACCTACCTCTCTTTTTACCATTTCTTTTTCTATTTTATTGATCAATTGACCTTAACTAATTTGGCAGGTCCGTCATGAGATCTTTAATTCAAATTGTTTTTATGTCTTCGACATAGGAAATTATCCCGATTGAATCGCCTGATCTCAAGGCTAATGTCGTAGTTATTAATAAATTTAGAAACTGGGAATTGTGAAATATATGTATATAAATAAAATGGTTATAACAATAATTATAATTATATATAGTGCTGACAAAATTTATATAAAAAATATTCAATTCCTTTTGAACAAGGATAGTTACTACTAATTACATAAAAAAACATGAAATTTGAGCTCAATTCCTTTTAATGGATCCATAATAAAAAAACAATATCAATATCACCCAATCGATGATCTCCGTATAGTCCAATCAACGTTACTGGATGCTGTTGGTTCTTCTCCTCTTTTTCTGTTGGTGACCGCCAAATTGGGAGCTTGCTCTGGTTCGCTCTCTGGCTGTTGGGCTAAGACTGACCCTTTTTCTCATCCCCCCTCCTAAGAGCATAAGGGAAGATGCTCACCAGATGTGAATGTTCCTGGCCATGATATTCTCAAATATTATGAATGTTACAATATATATATATATATATATATTTAGTTGTACCAGGTAAAAGAGTATATTACCTTCAACATGACAACTTGTTGCAATATTATTTTTTATTTGCTTTAGTAAATTATAATTAACAATCAATATTAATTGTTAACAATTGTTCGTTATTAGTACCAGATAATTATTTATATAACAATAATTTGACCCTGTGATTGAGTTCCCTAGTTTTATCTTAACTCATAAATTAGCAATGTTTTAATGTTTGCACTTATTCTCTGACCCACATCTATTTATATATAAATAATTTCAAAAAGTAGCCTTTTTAACGGAATCAAGTTCTTAACTGAAACCATAAATCAGTAAATGGCCGCATTTTCATATGTTTGTTATATTTATTTGTTTTTTACTATATAAATCAGAAGAAATATTTTTTAGGATTTTTTTTTTATTTTCATAATAAATTTGTTTGTTGCATACATTTTATTTATGTTAATTGTACACATAGATTTCTATACAATAAATCTGTTTTTTACAACACTTATTTTTTTTTTATTAAATTCACACTATGTGCAGTAATTGCATACATTGCAATCAAATTGTATATTTTATGTATTGTACTGTTTCTTTTTGTTTTGTTTGTCTTCCCTTTAATTCATAATATTTCCATTTACCATATATTTTATTTTTATTCTGGGAATTCTGTCCCCTTAAAATAATTACATGAATATAGAAACTTGTGTTTAAGAGCTAAATTTATAATATTACAAAAGGAATAAAAAATAGTAGGTTAGGTGCCATTTAAGAAAATAAATATCTAAATAAAAGAAGAAAAAAACTATACATCTATACATTACTGAATATATGACTTTTTTTTTTTGTAAATTAATAGATCTGTTTCTAAAACTTAAATGAATATAAATGTCTGAATCAATCAATCTGGAGGTATTTGAAATTTCCTTCCACTCCGAATGCTGGAATACTGTCCACTGGTCTCTTGGACTCATCAGAACATTGTGATGACGTCTTAATAAACCATTCCCTCCTCTCTATCAGCATCTTCAGATGGCGATCTAGAAATACACAAAAGAAAATTATTGTAACTATAACGATATACTTAAACAGGAAACATACTGAAACAATTAAATCCTTTATAACTTGACTAACCAGATTCTCACTCACTTTTAAGCTTCAGCAGAAATCACACTTCAGCTTTGAATTCACTCTTGAGAAGCTTTATAAGAATTAAAGTTGTGATTTTTTTTTCCTCTCGTAGTTTAGGACACGTTAGAGAGGGTAACATGAATGAAATGAGATATTATAGAGTATTTAGGGAACTCTTGGTCGATGCCGGGACCATCACTGGATATTTTTTAATTATTTATTATATATATTTATTATTATATTTTTTATTAAAATTACTTAATAATATTAAAAACTGGCACTTAAAATTATTATTATTTGTGGTTCTCAATTATCCATGGGGTACTCAACCTTGATTGCCATAGATAATCTGGACTTCACTGCTGTGCTAAGATAGAATAAAAACACTTCAATCAAAACTACAATGAACTAGCACATTCACAAAAACTGATTAAAGAAAGTAGAATGAGATTGAAACAAAAACTAAAGAAACAAAGAAAACCTTTAGTTAAAATTTAATTAAACTAACAATAAGTGCATGAATAGCTGTGTAGGTATTCACTTGTTCGAAAAAAAATGCTAGTGACAGCATTATTATTAGAAAGGAAATTAACAGGATTGATTAAGATCACAAACAAATTATCATATGTTTAAACATAGAACTTTATAATTTAAATGCTTGGGAATATTTGACAAATATATTATAAATTATCTTGGTTTATTTTCTTTTTTAACCTAATTCATGAACTAACTCCTTAAGCTAAAAAATATTAGTTAAATTTAAGTGATTCCATATATCATGATAAATAATAAACTTAACTAAAACAAAAAACATAGTATTTGTTTAGTTTGAATAAAGTAACTTTATAAATAACTACTAACTGTAAATTAAAAAATAAACTAGTATAATTTTACTACTGTTTATCGATTTAAGAATAAATAAATCATGATTGCAAACTTAATTTTTACAAAAATATCATTTTAGTTTGTTTTTAATTAAAGTAAATTAAGTAAGGTTAGTTCAATCAACTAATGTTCGTTTGAAAATTTCTTCTCCAGTGTATGCTCATTGAGTTATGCTCGACATTCTTTTGCAATTATGTGAAAATAACTATCTTTTAACAAATTGAGTTGCCCTGGATATGCTAGTAAATTTACCACGATAAAAAAACAATGTTACAAAAATTTATAGAGAATTTCCTCTCACCATTAAGCACCTCTGCTGACTCTTCTTCACCTCCATACTCCTTTGGTAATATTTCTATTGGCAGGTATTCCTTCAGCACTTCAGCTCCTTTTGACGTAATTATTACCTGCAGTTATAAACAGTTTTAGTACTAATACATTACTGTGCAAGGCAGTATATTGTGCTGAATGTTGGTGTAAACATAAATAAGGAAATTGCATAATAAAATCATACATAAATTATGTGACTTAATTGTGTATTTTTTATTTATTTATTTAAAAAAATACATCTATCTTTAAAGGATCATGAGGAATTTTTAATTCTATATTGAGGACATTCATGTTGTTTCAGTAAAAGTTGTAGTGCAAGTATATTATTTTAACTATATTATATGGATGAATTACCATTAGCATTATTCAGCATGTTATGTTATTATGGCATAAATAATTTTATTCATCACTTATACTATTTTTAATGTTGGGGCACAATGAATCTATTATGAATCACCATCACCATATATATCACCTCATTTAAATAAACCATAAATTAATAAAATATTAAATAATCCCAATTATACACCTCTATAACTAGACATATCTGAGGTTCTGTAAGCAAGTCTAAAAAAAATGTATCTAATAATTAAACGTAACATTTCTTTGCAGGACAAACAAAGCCTATCATGCATGTAGACATGTATTTTATTATCATATTATATTTTTACGAACTTTAAGCTAAAATATAAATTATCTGTATTTGAAAATGTCATAAATTTCTAAACATTACAATATATTTTACGATTTTAGTTTAGTCTTCCCTTCTTTTGTGGTAAATCACAGTATTAAAAGAAATATTACAAGCAAATACTCTTTATTTACTCTCATGATTGGTTCTTACTCTCATCACTATCTTTGCTTCCTCAAGCTTCACTGAAGGCTTACTTCCTCTAACAATCGACTAGCACCTCATCCTGCTTCTGTACTATTACATCTTTCAATGCTGACACGATATGTCTAGTTATAGAGGTGCATAATTGGGATTATTTAATATTTTATTAATTATAGTTTATTTAAATGAGATGATATATATTGCTTTAGATATTATTTATGCATGTTTATCATCTCATTTTTGTTAACTGACTTTTGTATCCCTTTATATTATTAACTTTTATATATGTCGTTAGGATTTTTTTGGATTGATTTTAAGAAAGTAGTTTCCTGTTTGAAATAATTTCAATAAAGGTAGTGTTTTCATTGTGGCCACCAAGGCACAGATATCTTGCTGTACCTCCTGAGTTTTCACAGGAGATTTGGTTGGGGCTAGGTTAGCATAAATAGCAGTGTTTAGAAGGATTTTAGTTTCATTCAATCAATTCAAAGAGTGAGGGAAATAAGTTAGTCAGCAGCCATGATGGTAGTAGCTGAAGAGAGGCCACATGTTGAAAGCAGAGTTTAGACACCACAAGGAAAAATGAACCACCACCAAACATCAAAGGTAATGCATGTATCAGGTAATTATTATTTTAAGTATACGAACATTTAAAATACTTATGTTATGCACTTGGAAAATATTTAACCCTGAGATAAATATCATTTAAACATTTTAAAATAAACTATTATTCTTTATGAATTTTTAATAATGACCTTTTATCTTCTATAATAAGAAATTATAAAAATATTTTAAATAAAAATGGAGCTATTAAGTATCCACATCAGTCGGATACTTAAAACTCTTAACTTACTTAAATCTAAAATGGTGATAATTTATAAATTGACTTACCCTATCAACCATTTTCTTTTTCAAAAATGGCTTGATTGCAATGAAAATTCTATCAATAAAAGATGGAGCATTAAAATAAATCAGTTTCTTTAGTCTGACGGGTAACACATGCTGAAATACAAAATAATTATAAGCATATATAAAATAAAGTTTAAAAAAAAATTGAAAGATCATTAGGTCGATTAATAACCTATAATAAACATCCATTCCTTTGTCCATTGGATCACATACATTTGTTTTATTTGTAATATTTCAGGAATTTGTCAACTTCTGCACTCTTCCAGCTGAGTTTTGGAAAATTTCCCTCTGGCAATGTTTTACTGAAGTTTAGGGGGGCTTAGCAAAAAATAGATTTGATATTGAGTAAGCTCTAATACTAGATATGGATAGCTCAGTGGAGATCAGAAGGGTTCGAACCCATGTCTATGTCAGAATTTTTTTTTCTTAGTGAAATACATTTTAAAATACTGGCTAGGCAACAAGATGTAGAACATGGTTCACACCAGTAAGTAAATTAGTCAAGTGGTGAGGCATTATTTAACAACAGACAACACTATTTAAGCAAATAGTTAAGCAAAATGATTTAGTTGGTCAATCCAGCAAGACGGATGTTATCCGGCTAGTAACCTCACTTACCAATAGCATGCAAATAGACAGTTCTAAATATATCTATTGTTACCTAGGAATCAGTCCACCATGCATTCTCCTGGTTTAACTTATAGGTACACCAATCAATTGGAACAGTGAGGATCAGATGGTTCGCTACTGTGGAGTGAGTATATTTAGAATCAGGACTAACCTGGAAAGTTAATACAACTACAACAAGGTACCTCCAGCTGTACCCAGTCATCAATAGACACATAAGTAAAACATAGTTGTACGACATTACTTTACAAGACACTCATATTACCGATACTCACTTATCACTGTATCATACTGCACTAGTAACTCCATCAGAAGAATCCTGGAAATAATACTCCAGCTGGATCCACAATGGTTCACAAGAAATACCCAAATTCATTTAGAATTGGGATTGTCCCTATATATCAACCTAAAGAAGAGCTTACAAAGAGATTCTATGCCCTTCTGATTTGATCATGATGTGCACACTCCTGTCATCTAGGCCAACCTATCCAACAGAGACTCCAGCAAAGAATGTTTCAAGGCCTTTAAATTTTATTTAATTTTCCTTGTTTAAATATGGTGTGGAATACAAATGTATCAGTCAAAATAAATATATTGACAAATACTTTGTCATTTTACTAAATCCCTTCCCACTAAACTGTGCCCGAACAAGCACTCATTTGTTGTTTTCTCACTTAATATACTGGACTAAATGTCTGGTCTAGAGTGAAGTAGCCATTAGTCCAGTGGAAATTGATTTATTGACTAAGTACTAAGTAAAATTATCAAGATTGGGCTAAATTAAAATAACTAATCAGTTGGTGATGAGCCACCTACCTGGAGCAAGTGGACAGTTGCCGCTGCAGAGCTGATACTGAACTTGTCGAGGAAGGAGGAGTCGAAGCTGCTCAGGTCCATGATTACGATCTGACCATTCATGGTGGGCCAGTTCATCAACCCCATCTCTATAGTTAACATTGATCGCATGTCGTGCAGCTGGTGCTGGAACTGGGAGAAGTCTTGGTGAGGGGACACACAGAGCACGTGGAAGCCTTCCTTGGTCGTCTTCGGCAGGGGGAACATCTTCCTAGGGGCACGTTTCAATATTCTGTCCTCATGGTATCCACAACAGACTGAATTAGATGCTAAAACATCTAACTTAGGGATAGATGTTTTAGCATCTAATTTTTCCTTATTTGGATAGTAACTTGCTGCAGTGTAGCCTTGCTCTATGTTAGTTAAAAGTTATTGAACAGTATAATATGTTCTTTGTCCTACGACCCCTCTAATACTATCAACTTGGTATTGTGTTTTTATTATTAATATCATTACTAATTGAGTAGGGCATACTGTTGGTTGCCACGATTAACCACATGTAATATCATTGCAAATAGTGAGTTTGACTTAAAAGCGTGATGTTTTTCATGGATGATATGTAACAACCCAGTACCTGGAATTATATAAACATCATAGGTAAGCTCTGAAAGACATCAGCTCATTCGCAGTCCCAAACCTACACTACTACTTATTACAACTATTATTAGTAGACAAAAAATACTTACATTAATTAATTAGTTAGTTAATTAATTAGTGTTCCCGTGGCTATCTGTATCTGCTTAATTTTTAATGGATCAACTACTTGTATCAGTAGCTGATACAAAGTAACGGATTGATACAACCTTACCCATCCTAACGGAATATGTATAGTAATTAACTGCCTGCAGTAACTGACAACAGCTACCGCGTGGAATTCCAGCGAAAACGTACCTTTAATTATGATCAGTTTATTTAATATTATTGAACTTTCTGACTTTGCATCCATTGCAGAAAACGAAGATGGGGTAGATTCGACAGCTCTTCAATCTAAAAAGTTGCCCTAATTCTTCTGCCAAATCCTGGTATTTCCTCTTATTTTCAGCTACTACCTTTGGAAAATTATCAGCCATACGCCTATCTCAACAATATGCAATAGTATTATTTTCTTATCTGTTATTATTGTAAATTTATTATTATGAACACTTACAAAGACTGGCAAGACTTCAGGAAAGCCGGATTAGATGGGTCTCTTATCGGCCAGTTGTAAATATCTCGAGTCTTCCCCCGGAACGTCAAGTAAGCGTCCAGCTTCTTTTTAGCCTTCTGCAAGCTGGAGGTCCCGTTGACGAAAGAGGTCAGCAACTCCTCTTCTACAAAGGAAAATTGTGCACAGGTTTATCATAAATTATATCTGAAACTTAAGGATGTGATAGTAGACCTTAAATGCAAAAGATAAAAATCCATTTGGGCTAGAGTCTAATTACGAACAGAGAAGGAATAAATTTAAATTTTGTGTTTTTTTAAAGTTTGTCACGTTTTTGTTGAATAGGAAGCGACAAATAAAAAACTATTTAAGTAAGAATTCCCAATCGCACCATCGTAAGCTAGACAAAATTGTCTTAAATTTGTCTTTATAGAAACCATTTAAAGGTGGCTTTCAAGCAAAAAAAATATATCCCACTTGTAAGCCCTCTTCAAATGGTTTCTAGAAAGACAAATATACTTATTTTTTGAAGAAAACTTTCTCTATTTTACGATGCTTTATTGCTTAACTTAAATAGTTTATTAGTTATCATTTCTTATCCAATAAAAAACGTGACAACCTTTAAAAAATCGCAAAATTTTAATTGACTCCTTCTCTGTTCGGAGTTAGACTATAGCCCAGACCAACTCTTATGTCGCATTTGAGGTATACTATCACTTCCTTGAGTTTCAGACATCATTTACGTAACACCCTGAATATTAACTTAACATACGAAATTTGAGGTAGGAGAGAGTCATTTTTTTTTTATAAACTTTTTTATACCCATTATGTCCAGGAGCCCCCAGATTAAATAAAATATGATTATGGAAATATGATGATAAACATTGGGCAATTACACTTTGTTCGATTTTTGTAAGGAATCTCGAACTTCACAAAAAATAATTGTTTCCGATCTGACCCGCGGCCAAAAATGTTTGCCAACCACTGCCTTAGAGTATTGCTTCTGAATAAATACATTCCAAAGGTCACCTATGTCGTGGGGTAGATGAGGCTGCAAAATCAGCCACTTTTTCAGCTTCTCCGTGTCTTCGGCAATGTCGCCTTTGCTCCGTACTGGGTATGCAATGTTGTCCATCTCAAGTCAGGTACGATGATATCTTGGGCAAACAGAAACTTCTTTTCTTCAGAACTACTTTCTAGAAGAAAAAAAAAAAAAAAGTTTTCGAGTTTATTTTATTTAATCTTTACTTTTTGTTAGAGTCTTATTATTTTGAAATTATTGAATTGCACACAAAATGATGCATTTAAATCAAAAATGACTTAAAATTAAACTAATGAAAATATATTAGTACCGGAAATATCCTTAAAAACATAAACATGAATAGTGCGACAAACATATTTAAACACTACTGATCCTGCAGGGAGAGGTTTTACTTTCAAACAGATTCAGGGAAATCTTTCGTACGTCTGTATGTTTGACTATAGTTTTACAAATTTATTTCACAGGGTACCAAAATAAATATCGCGGAGCGCTGATTAAGAATATGTATAATGATTTTGGGAGTTTAGTGAACCACGTTTACAAAAAAAAAAAACATGGATCAGATTAATGAAAATTTTTTCAAAAAACCCTAAAACCCTTATGTTTTCTCCAGTAGTAGTGTTCTGATGATTGTGAGTCCCACGCGGATAATCCCCATATGTGGTTCATTATATTTCTACGTCTTAACTAATAATAAATCTCATAATGCGATGTGTCTTACTTACTGTTTGTTCTCTTCAAAGCTCATTTACTGGGACTTTTAAAGATAATTTCACTGACCGAGTCAAAGGTTTGACAGAACCTGCTCATGAAGTTGAAAAGGCTCGGACTGGCAGCCTGGGACTGAGACAGCCTAGAGTCTAACTCGTCGTGGAAGATTCTTCAAGGACTATTTTATTCTTACACAAGTTGTAATAATTAATTCATTTCCATTTAACTGCCCACTTCTTAACAGCTGAGGACAATGGAAGGGCGAATCCTTTCAGAACATAAATGAATCAGCCCATTAACCTCGTGATGGGAAAGGCACAGGTTTCAAAACTAAACTGTGATTGCGTTTTAGGCTTTCGTTGTTATTTTTTTTTCCAAATTTGGAAACCTTTCCGTTTTAACCTGCGTTTTCTGTGTGAACCCTTCTGTTTGACCTATGACTAATATGTTTCGAGTTTCCGTCTATACAGACCAATGACATGAAAAATATTTTCAACTCGATAAAATTTAAAACCATTAAAACTTAAAAAAAAAATCGTGTTGATAACATTAACTCATTCCATGTGAATGAGAGGCGGTATTAAGCATAGCAGTTCCGATGATACTACTTGGTAACAACAATTTTTATTAAGACAAAATTACAATCTGCCTTATTAGGCAATAAGTAATTGAGATAAATGTTCTCATTCATACCATATTTACAATTCATCATTCACTCACTCATTCATACAATATTTACAAAGAGCCCAGAGGCCCCCCAAGTCCACATGGTTGTCACCTCCCTCGCGTGCGAAAGAAGAACGGAGTCTTGGGAAGTCCCCCACGCACCTACGTCAGCCACATCACTGGATAAGAGCCAGCGGAGGCTGACCAAGAGCGCGAGAGCCACAGACCCTCAGGACATGAATAGAGAAACTGGCCATTGCCAGGACTCCCACTATCACTTAATTATAGCAGGTCACGAGGCCACTGCCGTTTTAGTCCCCGAGAAGGATTATAGGGATGAGTGGTGCAATGCAATGGCTGTGCTAGGGAATTAGGGTGGTTGGATAGGTTACTATGGAATTTTGTGAACTTGGAAGGGATTAGTTCAAGAATATGGGGTATATTCTGTAAATAAGTAGTTTATTTTCTATTGAAATATGGGATGTCCTTCGAAGTAGTCTGTTCAGTTGTCCAAAGCGTCTGTTTAGTTCTTGTCTTTTTTGCCTCGTGTGTGGGTTCCATGTCAGTCTTTTGTCGAGATGGAAGCCTAAATACCGTACTGTCTCAGACACAGGGAGAGGAATCAAATTTAAAAAGACTAGCGGACAGGACTTGCGGCAGAGGGTAAAGGTTATGTGGGAACATTTTGCTTCATTGACTTTGATTCTCCATTGTTTGCACCAATACTCGATCTCATCAAGATGTTTTTGAAGGTTTTGGGATGCTATATCAGGGTCTGAATGGGTTGAAAGGACTGCAGTGTCATCTGCAAATGTTGCCAAGAAGGTATTGGTGGTGGAGGGGACATCAGCGGTGTATAGATTATAGAGGATGAGACCCAGGACGTTGCCCTGTGGAACTCCTGCTTTTATGGGATAGTAGTTAGAGTATTCTAAACCACAGCGGACTTGGAAGAAGCGGTTTGAAAGGTAGGACTGTAGGATTAGAAAAAGGGTCCGTGGTAAATATCCTCTGAGCTTGTAAAGCAAACCTGCGTGCCTGACCCTCTCAATAGCTTGAGCTATACCAAGAAAGGCAGCAGTGCAATACTGTTTGGATTCAAGGGCTGGGGATGTGTGATCAACAACGCGAAGACTTGTTGAGCAGTGGAATGTCGTTGGTGGAAGCCAAACTGGTGAGTAGGATAAAGGTTTTTGGATTCAATAATTGGAAGTAGGCGTTTTAATAGGAGTTTTTCAAATATTTTTGAGAGTATAGGGAGTAGGCTAATTGGACGGTAAGATGAGGCGTCATTGGGTGGTTTACCGGGTTTGGCGAATAGGACAATAATGGAATGTTTCCAGAGGAGAGGAAAGTGCGTCGTTCGGATAATGCAATTATAAATGTAGGTTAGGAAGATTATGGCTTTAGGAGGAAGCTGTTGGAGGATTCGTTGAGTAAGGAGATCATATCCTTTTTTTTGGTATGGTAATTTTGTCAGAAGATATTTGATCTCAGAGGGGTTAACGGCTTTTGGTGAAAGTGAGAGAGGAATAGGTGAAGTGAGGAAATCTTCAACAGTTGAGCGATGAGTATTGTTTAGAGGAGTAAAGTGAGGAGTGAAAGTACGGGAAAGATGCAGTGCAAATCGTTCCGCCCTCTCGCCATCCGAAGCAGCCCAGGACCCATCATCACGACAGAGTGGGTGTGAAACTCCGATGATAATAAAAATAAAAGCGTTCCTACGAAAAGTGGATGTAATCAGTTAATGTGTGTATTTGTTCCTATAATATTATGTAGGGTGCCAAATTAAATGCATAATTTGTATTGTACGTTGGGAGTTTAAAGGACTAACAGCATAAAATGAGATGACATTTTTTTTTTTTTAACTCCCAACTACCAACTAATGAAGTGTGTTAGAGAAATCTTTGCTGAATGAATTCAGAAAGATTATTGAAACCCTTAATTCTGTGATAGTGCACACTTGACTAAATTTTAAATCACGTCTGCTTGTACTAACGCTATTGACTGTAAATCTGGCTTCGCTGTACACTCGTTGGTATCGGAAAGTACAAGAGAAATAACCAAACACGATTAAAAGTTTGCCCTATTGATATATAAACTTTTCTGACATTTTTCTTAAGTCACCATTTAAAAATGTTCTGATGTTTTCCCCACGTTGGAATATAGATCAAAGACTGTAACACAAAGTGAATTCAAAGATGTTCCAAAAATACACAATGTTCATATTTTTCCTTAAGTTGATGTTATCCTATATGATTTGTACATCCAAATAGCTGCCGGAAAGGTACCTCTGATCAGGTGGTCTCAACACATTACAAATAAAAAATAAAACAATTTATTATAAGTTCAGTTCAAGCAACATTTCGCATTATCATTATGCACCAAGAAGTGACAACGGACATGAATTCATCAACATATTATTATAAACCAAAGACATGGAATTAGCATCAGAAGTGTGATACAGCCTAAAAACCACAGGTTACCAATGATACCACGGTTTTGTCTAAAACAATACATGAGAAACAAACAAACGCTAATAATTACATTAAACAATATAATATAAACAGTAATAAATATGAATATGTATGCACACGCGTAACAGATATGTATATTATTTCCTGACAGTGTAATGGACAATTGTGATGAATGCAAACAGTATTTACAACACACATGCATAATATATAGGAACCCCCCTATTTCACTTCTCCATTAAAGGGGATCTGCCGATGCCTGCGTTTTATTCTCTGTGTTGTATAGTTCTGGCAATCAAGTATAATATACTATACTGATTCAAATAGACCACAATATGGTAAAAATAATCACCTCGAGAGACGAAAACGTTTCCAGTATTCCACCAGTACAGAAACTCCCACAAAAACCAACCCGCTGATGGTTATAGGAGAACTTTAGGACATTCCCGCTTCAATCTCCAAGGAGCATTGTAGGAACATCTAGATGATAGGGATCTTGCTATAAGATTAGGGTGTTTGAGTAAATAACGTTTCATGAATTAAAAAAAAAAAAAAAAATCACAGGGAATCATCTGAGATTATGCTTCACTAACAAATATTAGCATAATATAATATTATTAACAAATATCAGTAGATCCAAGAAATATAAGCAGCATTGCAATATTTTTTTTTCATTTTTGGAATGATTTTTTTTTTAACTTAGAAGGTGTGCCTGAATAGAAGTGGTTTAGGTACAAAATTCGTAATTGTCAGTAACAATTTTTACTTAAAGGACATTGTAGGCTATCTAGACACGTTCTTCAGTTCAACTGGTTTAAAATTCATTAATTTTTAATCACAGTTTATTGTTATAGAAACTCCCAGGAACATAAATTAGACTATAAGAAACATGACAAAGTATAAAAAAGAGTATGACAAAGTAATTACTATTGCCTTGTATCTGTCAATAAAAAAAAACTTATACCATAAAAATAAATTTATTTAATAATGCAAATGATAGATAAATTCTGTATTTTAGATTTTATAAAGGTAGTCGATGGTTAGTATCCACTCTGAATTCTTTATGAAATATTTACGTTATACTCTTTGGGTATGTAAGTAAGTAGACTCAACATGTCACTATTTTTCGCAGATTTCTTACACTAATGATTGCACAAACTGTCTTAAACATCAACACCCCCCTCCGTCTAACACAAGGACCTGATGAACATGTAGCAGAAGTAGCTGATGCAGCAGAAGTACATAGCGTGTCAAAACGTTGTCCATTTAAGTTGACTTGATGAAAACCTACCAAATCTTTTTCGTCAATCTCTCTAATACCCATTTTTATACTCGCGGTACAATAGATCTCTATATTTTCTCCTAGGTATCGCCTTGCAGATATATCGGAGACCACGTACTTTTGTCTTATGTCCTGCCGAATTTCGGCGAGATTCCAAAACAGACGGCCAGATAACCTAAAAAGGCGGAGAGAGGTTTCACCTGGAATGGAAAGAAAACTGATTCAGGAGGCGTCGCCGACTATCTGGGATCTGGTGCGTGCCCTAGCGATGTAACTCGTGCCGATACGTAACTCGAGTACGTAGCTAGCATACGTACGCACATCTCATACCTACTTCAGTCAGTTGTCATACAGTGCTGTGAACCAGACACTTGAAGTGAACAGTTCTCTCTCACTCTCTCTCATATGTATATATATATATTTATAAGTCTTGCAGTCACACAAACGTAACTTGACGTTGTGTAAACGTCTCTCTCTCGTCTCGCTAAAACTAGCACATCCTTGGAAGTTAAACCTTCCATGGAGACGACGATCTCTGGGGCCCTACAAATTGTACCTAGTAGCGTCCCCCCAGCGATCATCTGGTCTTTGCATGACTAAAGTCATTGTTCCCAATTACAACAGGTAAAGTCTGTAACGCGGCTGTTCTCTTTTAAAAATCTTTACTCCAACCACTGCTGACGTAGACTTTCCCGATTGTGGACTCACTCTTCAATTATGCAACTACAAAGGCTACAAACTTTTCAAAATAATAATCTAAGGATGATAAAAAACAGGTAAATTCGAAATCAACCAGGAATCCTGCCACTGAATGAGAACATTAAAAAGAACTTAAAATCCTTGCCAGGAACAGGACTTAAAATCCACCCGTATCATGAAATATGCTTGTAAATAATTAGTCTTTTTTTCTCTCTTTTAGTTGGTTTTTTATTCTTTTCTTTTTGGGTTTCCTGTTTTTTGGAACATCCAAAACTTTATTATTTGTTTAATGTCCAAAAGTTCCGGTCCATGTGATATATAACATGGCTATTAGATATGTCTGTTCTAAAAAATAAAAATGATAACCCAATTTAAAAGGTTCACAGTCAAAGACACTTCGGCTACACGGAAATAATAATGGAAAGCATGTGAGGAAAAAAAAAATGAAGTTTGAAGATGTAGTATTTTATTTTATTTTTTTCAAAGCTTAAATTAAATTAAATATAGCTACCTTGAAAAATATCATTCTTCCAAAAAGGTCAAACTCAGGAGTTCAACTATAGTTGGAAACAAGGCGTTAATGACGTTTGGTAATCACAATTTAAAAAGACAAAACACAAATTGCATATCCTCCAATCGGGACGCCTAGATTTTTAGTTTTAATGTTTAATCTTACTCACTATTAGAACTTTTTTCCTTGTCCCATCATAAAAAGAGGCCTCAACGTAATAATAATTGTCTCATAGCTGAACAAGTGACCGACTCATAAAGAGCAGAGCAGATTGAGAGAGAAACATAGTATATATACTATACAGAAACATAGTATATATACTATACAGAAACATAGTATATATACTATACAGAAACATAGTATATATACTATACAGAAACATAGTATATATACTATACAGAAACATAGTATATATACTATACAGAAACATAGTATATATACTATACAGAAACATAGTATATATACTATACAGAAGCGTAGTATATATACAATACAGAAGCGTAGTATATATACTATACAGAAACGTAGTATATATACTATACAGAAACATAAGGGTTTTTGGGCCTAACTCTAATTTCTAAAGCTCAGCAGTTATGTAAGTTCCCTTATTATCTTTAAATTGATGACACCTATAAATAAATTCACTGAGTTGAATAAACAATATAATTCGCTTATTTAATATAGTCGGATAATAAAAGTAGTTTTTAAAAAAGTTCACAATAATTTAATAATTATCAAATAATTCTTTGTTTCTTGGATATTTCTTTCTCGTTAAGGACACATAAGAAACAGCAAGAAAAATAAATAATACATTTAAAAAAAAAGTAATCTTTTACACTTCATTTCTAATGTTTCTCATTTTGTATTTAATAATTATGCTACCAATATTTGTTGTGGTATAAATCCCACAATTATTAATAATTATTAGGCATAAAAAAATATACTGGTAACATCGAGATTTGACCCCGACATCTCACCAATATCGAGTCCCGATTTTGCAAGAATATAATTTTTTTGGTCATTAATTATTAATCAATCAATAAATAATGGTTGGATTCATATAGACCATAACGAGAACTGACTATATTAAAACGATAAATTCAAAATGGCTATTAAAGTACTACTAAAGTACGAATAAAGTTAAGTATATCCAAAAACAACCTAAAGACAAAAAACTTATATTTTCATACGATTCTTTAACAAGAACTCACTACAAATAAAAAAAATTAAATTAGGAATTTTGAAATAAAAGAAAGAAATTTGGATTGATTTTCGCCGAATTTATTCACTTTTATTGTTTTATTCGTATACTTTTCCAATATCTCAACTATAACGAGTGAAGCACGAATAAGGCAGGTACCTGTTTGTTGAAAGTAGAGCCTCTCTCTACCTTCGGATTAGGCAATTATTAATTTATCTCCAGATAAATAAATTAACTGCCAGCCTTGGAATCCTTACCAAGAACCTTCAAATTATTTTAGTGCGCAGATCGTTATCCATTATAACGTTGAATTTGATTTTTTTAATTATAAATTATACACGTTTCAACTTATAAGTAGTAATTATTTCGTTTACGAGAAGGTTAACTTGTTTCTCTTGTTTTAATCTAAAATATTCTCTTTGTTTTGTTTTTTTTCCTGGGACCAGCTGCATTTTTGAACTGAATCTATTCATACGCCATATTGATCATTATTTTTTTTTTGGTTCTTTTCAGTGTTCAGAAGAAGTTTTATTTAAATATAATATACCCGGAATACTTCACTTTTGTGAAAAATTAAGGGACTGTCGTATTAAGTCTGTCTGTTTGTATGGCGAAGGGATTTATCCCAACAAAGACTTGCTTGGCATAAAACAAACAAAACAAAAAAGTAAACCTGCGAGGTTTGATCAAAAAGTAACGAGAATATTTGTTTATCTTAAAAATTATTTATTTATTCATCGATAGCAATTTTGCCCCCTTCAAAGTAACCCCCTCAGGTATAATACATTTGTACCATCGATTTTACCAATCCTCGATGCACTTTTCAAACTCACTTTTCGATATAGCTGTTTGCTCCTTCAGCGATTCTTCGTTTCTCTCATCAATGGTGTCAAAACGTCGTCCTTTCAAGGTATCTACTCCGGGAACGAAAAGAAGTCGCAGGGATCAGGTATCCGGCGAATACAGTGGCTGAAGTAACACAGCAGTGCTGTTTTTTGCTAAAAAAAAAAATGCGAACAATCAGTGAGGTGTGAGCGGGAGCGTTTTCGTGATGCAATTTCACGAATTGTTTTGCCAGTTAAATAATCATGGTAGAGGAAAGTCTTTTAAAAGAAAAGAAAGAAAAGCTTTATTATGAATTATAAGCAAAACACTGGTATATACAAAGATTAGGAGATCAGAGTTACAACATACTAATTTGAATGGCTAGGAGCAAGTGGGGGGGTCTGGGGTCCTTTTTCTTCTTATCTCTCAAAATAATAATAGGATATGGGAAAAATAAAAAAGGATAATTTCTTTGGAATGATGGATGCCTTTCACTAGGGTGAGTGTGTAGAGGATTAGGAGTGTGGGGGGTCTCAGGAGAGGGCGGGCGGTGTCGGGACAGTGGTGAGAGTCTACCGAGTATTGAGCCTAGGGGGACCTAGGCCTTGGGCCTGAAGTCGACCAGGTCAAGCCTAGAGTGAGTGGCCCCGTGTAGGGGGCTGGCTTAAGTCGGCCGGGTCTCGGCCATAGTGGCAAGTGGGGTGTCGGGTTTATTTATTTTTTTTTTTTCTTTCAAACCCTCTTTATTGATAATATATATACAATGACAAAAATAAATTTGGAATTACATCTGTTTCTTCGTGCTGCATTCGCAGATGCATTCGAAGGAGTGCATAAAATATAATACTTTCAGATTATACACACATACACGTAAACTCACTAGGTGATGAGGCTCACCTTCACCTTGCAACCGTGGAAAATACTAACACTAAAACCTAAACCTAGAACCTAAGACTATAGCGTTCCAGCCGCGACAGCGTCCTGCCATCGATGGGGGAACGGAGCGGGGGTTATCGTGTTAAACACCGGGTTTGTCAAGTATTGCAGGGAGTCGAAAAATTTGATATGTCTACGTTCAATGAATTCGTCCACCGTAGGCAGCTCAAAGATCTCGTGAAGCTCACAGTTGCTCCCCTGCTCGAATGAAGTATGTCTGACCACTTTCATCAGTATACCGTTTTGGAATTGCTGGAGTCACCAAGCTGTTGTATACGTCAGATAGCGAAAAAGCGGTGCACCATACAGCAGAGTAGGCCTGAGTATACACTATATACACTATATACACAATATACTCTTGTAGATCAGTAGCTTGAGGCGCAGTGATAGATTGGGGAAAGTCAATAAATGCGTAAGCCGGTAAGATTTCGTGTGAGTATGCTTCAACTTCTTCGTAAATTGGCTACTAAAATGGAGGTGTCTGTCCATTTTAATTCCCAGATATACTAGGTTGTTGGCTGGTGAATTTTCCTCCGTTCCTACTATGTAACTAGTAGGCAGCGGACTTTTTCCCTTTTGAAAAGAGAAAATTACGCAGTTTACAGAGATATTGAGTCACCCAAATCTCTCACTGATCTGGTTACAGGCTACTTCAGCCTGTCTTGGAGCTAACTTGGCGCTCATATTCATATTATGGCTAGCCTCTGACTGTACCTTCAGAAGGGGGTGCTCTGCGCTCATACTGGATTGGAATCCAGTCTGCTCTGGCGAAATGATGTCGTTTTCCGAGCAGTAATCTTTGAGATAATTCAAAAGAAATTTCTCAAAAATTTTTCCCATCTGAGGTAACAGACTGATTGGGTGGTAGTAGCCTGGGTGATATCCGCTCTTGGCTGGCTTTAGTAATGGGAACAAGATGGCTGGTTTCCACGTGTGAGGAAAGTACCGCAATATTATACAAGAGTTGTATAAGTTTGTTAGTTGTACTATCCCTCTCCTCGGCATTTGTTTGAGCAGCACTGTTTGTATCCTGTCGTGCCCTAGTGCTAGGTTTCCCTGACACCGGGGAAGAATCGCCTTGAGCTGCTTCGGTGATACAAACATGTGGTTCTGTTCAACATCTACCGGAGGAGGCATTTGGTAGTATCCCGTCCTAGCCGTAATGGTCGGCCAGTTTTGTGGCCTGTTGCTCAGCAGTCAGAACATTGTCGCCTTCGTGAAGACGGAAAGTGGCTGTATTGCCTTTTGTAGTCTTCAACAGCTTCCAAAACTTTCTGTGATCTCCGTGAGTGCTACGAAGTTTCTCATGCCACTGCGCTGTTTTCCAGAGTTTCATCAAGCCCCGGATTTGCGTTGTGAGAGAATTCACAACGACCTTGGCTTGCTGATCTCTCTTCCTGTACCATCTATTTTTCCAATTATTGCGCAAGGCAATAATTTTAAGAATGTGGTCTGGAGGTGGTCGCAGAGACAGTGGCCATGGGAGTTAACTTCGGGATAGAAGTGTCTGCTGCGTCTATGGGGTGTGTGGGGCTAAATCTGAGATATATATAAGAAAAGGATAAGATTCTCGGAAGCAGGGAGATCTGGGAAAAAAGCGGTTGCTAAAAAATACAAAACAAGGGAACCATCAGTGACTTCCACGAAGTCACAAGCCAGGTATACGGTTCTGCTGAAGATATCTCCTTTGTTTCACAATATTAGAAAACCGGCCACAATTCCGGTAGTTTTCGTCGGATTGCTTCACGTAAACGGCGCATTACTACTAAGTATATACTTTATTGACCGTACGACCTTCTGGCTAGAGCTCACTGCACTGGATGCACCACGCCATTGAAATCGAAAAAAATTTTGATGAAAACCTTCACTTTTGATCGCATTGTTTTCGATCTTGGCTCTTCAGGCTGCTTCCATTGCGAAGATAACGCCTTGGTTTCCACGTCATACCCATGTTTTGTCACCTGTTATGATGCATTCAACAAACTCTGGATTGTTGGTTACATCGTCCAGCAATTCTTTGGCGTTATCCACGGGATGTTTTTTTTGGACGTAATTCAAACATTTCGGAACGAGCTTTGCTGCCTTCCGTTGTATGGAAAAAAATCGCTTGGCATGGTCCAAATGATATATTAACTTCATCAGCAACCTCTCTAATAGTAATTGGGCGATCATCCAGTATTATTTTCTTAACTTCTTCGATGTTATATCGTCGTTTATTGAAGTGTTAGGGCACCAAGCGCGAACGAATCTTCAAAGTCTTCACGGCGCTCTTGGAAACGTACATTACTCATAAACTCTTGTTTTACTCCTGGTAGATTCACCAAAAGCCACTGTCAACATTTCAAAAGCTTTGCTGCATTATTTCATTTTTTTTGACAAAATTTAATGCAAATTCTTTGATCCATTTTTTTTGAAACTATAAATCACCGAAAACACCAAAACACTTATAACCTTAGGGACTGCTACTAAATAAAATAAACATTGAAAGCACCTGCAAATATAAACGTACTTCAGAGACATGTGTACCAACATGATAAAAAAAAAATTTTACCATCGGTATCATAAAGCCCGCGAAATAATAAAATTCTCGTAACTTTTTGAACAAACCTCGTATAAGCACTACGATCTTTAAGGGAGCCAATGTTCCGGTGCATTAAATAGCTAACTTAAATACATATATATTTAGAAAGGAATATCAACCAGCCAATACATAGGTAGTGACAAGGTAGTAAACAGGTACATACAAAGGGTTGTGAGAAACCAAATTACCTGTATATGAAAAATAATATGGATAAAAAGAACAAATAAATAAAAACTATGAAAACTTGCCTTAAAGTAGTCTTGTAGGGCATGCATAAGCGTCTCACATGTTTCGACTAAAGATAGTTGCTGGTGACATGATGACAGAAAACTTATAGTCTTCGAAATTTCTTCCAGTGGCAAAGTATCTCAGGGTTAAGGCTAATTCTTATAATTAATAAGGCTTCTCTTAACGTTCCTTTTCAAAAATGGTTCAACCATCTGTATAAGCTCTGTGAAGGTACTTTCCTCCATTCGAAAGTAGTTCTTGAAATCTTCAACATTACTGAGGCTGATTTCCTGCAACAACACTAGATGAGAATATTCTTCTCTTTTCTGCAAAAATTCCTTTCTTTTCACTCGACGAGTAGTTCGAAGTACCGAAATACCCATGCAACCTTTTGTACGGTTGTTGAAGTTTTGGAAAGATAGAACACAGAAATAACTGAATAAAACCACGCAAATGCACCCTCCTCGTTAGACAAAAAGAGAGGTGATGAGAAAATTTATTGACAGAAGTATTGTCAATAGCATTGCTCGTGTAAGGAGGTCGAGTTTGAGACTGGTTGGCATGAGTATTGACCTCTGTATTCTCAATATTATTGATCGTGTAAGGACCGCTTATGGATTCGCTGACGACGCAGCCATCCTTCCTATCCTGGTTCCATCCTCGATTCCCAAACTTTGCAGGAACACCTGACCCTTCTAGAACTATGACTCAAATGTAGATTCAAAGTAAACGTTGACCAATTCTATTATGTCACTTTCACTCTATGTCCCTCATTTTGTATTCCACTTTTGCTGTACAGTCAAACTATTCCTGTTGAACCCCTACCTTCTATGTAGGAGTTTAACTAGACAAGCGACTCACTCGGGCCCTCACATCTGATCCAAACGACACAAAACTAATAGACTACTTAAACTACTTCTCCGTCTCATGGATAATAGGTAAAAAAAAACAGTAAAAAGAAGAGACTAATTAACAAAACTATAACCTATCTGGTCCTACGGAATAGAAGTCTGAGGAAGTGGTAAGCTCTCCAATGTCCTTCGCATCTAATCTATACTGTCCAGAATCCTCCAAATGATAGCTAGTGTTCTCACACGGGCATTGGCACGCAACTCCGCTGAACAAGGAGGTACATACAGCAGTCCTCAAACCCCCGGCTTCCCTGGTACCAATCAAATCAGAATCCACCGGATTTGTGCTTGTCTCCAAGAAAAAAGCCGCTAGGGTGGTGCGGCCGAAACCTACCCAGGAAGTGGTCATGAGCAATAGATACGACCTGCTTTCCAAAACCCATCCTACAGCAGGCCCCAGCACCCAAGACAACCACCCGGTGAAAAAACCCACACCTGTCGTCATAACTGTGCCAGAGCCACCCTCTTCCACCAGAGCGTGGTTGGCGCTTATCGGGGTTTAAACGTACTTCTTTCGGCCCTTTCAAAAGGGGGTCAGGTTGTGATAACGAGTGTGAAACAAGAGCACACTCCCCACCACACCTATGCCCCAAGAGGAGCTCTTAATTTCAAGGTTCTTAATTATGGGCATCGAAGTGAGTATGATAATAACATAAACTTTAAAAACTGTCCAAGGGTATTAGATGTCTGGTGCCTTCGAAAGACGGACTCCCATATCACGAAAACCGGCATCTCACCAATCTTAGTGACGGTGGTGCCGACTACCAAATTAAAGGACCTCCAGAAAATTCGAAGTATCAATTAGGTCCTTTTCAGTGTGGTCCCCTACAGCAAAAGGTCATGCCACAGATGCCAAGAGTTTACACTATACACTAAAAACCACTGTGGCCAAAAAGTCATCAGTGTTTGTTGCTCGCAAGAACACACATCAAGTGAATGTGACAGGTCACAAAAAGCAAAGTCCTCCAACTTAGGGGGACCTCACGTAGCCTCGTACAGAGCGTACCTCTACCGAGTAAAGCTACAAGACACAGCGGACCAGAAGAAGAAGGAGAAGTAGATGGAGAAAGCGCCACCGGTCCACCACCGCCAGCAGCCTACTAGGACCAGGAGCCAACAACCGCCCACCACCACACCGAACTTCACGGACGCGACACCCCTAGCCTTCCACCCTGGTTCTCGATTCTCGAGACCATGATCAGGGAATTTATACCCGGACTACAAACCGTATTTGCTAACTTGGCACGCCATGGACGGAGCCTCACAAAATACTTAATTTCAACTTTGACGGTCGACGAAGTTGAGGCACACCAGACATCGTCGTGCTCACGGATACGAAAATTGTGAACCAGAGCTTAAGGCTACAGGTCTACTCTGTTGTCATCGACCGGACCGATGGCTACGGTGGTGTTCTGGTGGCTATACGACACGGTATCACATGGATGAAAGTGGCTGCGCCACTTACTACATTTGATGTCAGGCTCCATCACTTGACGGTGAAGACAAACCTGGGTGCATCCATCTATCTCACCGCCATGTATAAGAAACCGAGGGCTACTCTCCCCTCCTTGAGTTCTCAGCCCTTCTTAGAGAGTATGCTAAGAAAAACATCCCCTGTCGAATGATGCCACCGTCAACCCAGTGGGGAGAAAATTAGTAAAGGTCCCCTTTACTGCCGTTCACCCCCAGAACTACATTTTTCACCATAGACGAGATAGTATCATGGCCTCCACCTTAAATCTCTTACTCACAAAACGCCGCACAGGAAAAAAATTGTGCGACCCTGGACGACTGATCACCTATCAGTCTTGTATCCTTTTGACGGTAGAGTTGTGATCCCGCGTCCCAACAAGTACGGCTATAGTTGAGCCGACCAGGAACTTCACAACTTTGCCACCAGTTCCTGTTCTCCGCACTACAGAAGAAGTGGATCGACAGGTCGCTTTCCTAACCGAGATTATCGTCGATGCTTCGACACTGCCATCCCTAAGTTTAGCTCGAAGCTACCTACGCTACAAAAACCGCCAGACCATATTCTTTGACTAATTATACGCAGTAATTGAAAAAATAACTTGTATAAAAAAAGAAATCGCCAAGCCAAGAATGGAGTAAACTCTCTCACAACGCATATTTATGGCTTTATGAGGAATAGGAAGACGGCGGTGGGGCCCGAACGGCTTGAACACGAACCAAGAAGGACTCAGGTTTCCTTCTTCATGACGGTACACCCTTTACATAGCGGAAGAACAGGGAGAAATACTGGCCGACCTCTACACCGCAGACAACGCCGCTAGAACAGGTAACTACCATCAACCTCAGCAGCTGGAGACAGGACAGCTAAAGGAGATTCTTCGCCGATGTCAGGGAAACCAAGCACCAGGGCGTGACGGGATACAAACTGTAAAAGCTGAAGCAGGTGCCGAAGAGAGGGATTGCACAACTCGTTAACCTGTACAATTCATGCATCAGGTTGCGATACTTCCCGACAGCGTGGAAGCAGGCTATCTGGTTCCCACTGCGAAAGCCCACAAAGAGTGGCAACCACCCAGCCCACTATCGCCCGATTAGTCTCCTCCTTCACATGAGGAAGATTTTCGAAAAGATAATACTGAACTATCTGAAGGAGTTCTGTTCGGGAAATTCTGTCATTCCGTACGAACAGACAGGTTTTCATGCTCATCTGTACAGAATATAAGGAGTACAGAATATCCACTTGTGAAGATATCCACAGTAACACACCTGTTGCTATGATCTCGTTGGACTGCACGCCGGCTTTCAACTCACTGTCCCACGGGATTTTTTCACTTGGAATGCCCAGAGCAGTTATACACTATGTTAGTTTCCTTCTTGGAGGACAGAACGGTGAGGTTACAGGTAGACGATTGCCTCTCTTACCCATTCTCTCTGACTTTTGCAGTTCCTCAAGGAGCGGTTTTGTCTCCAGTTCTTTTTAGCAAGTACACATCTGAAATTGTTGGGACAAACTACACGAATGCTACGGTAATAGCTTTCGCCGACGACATTGCGGTTTACAGCAGCAACATGAGGGCACAAAGAGCTCTTCCACGGGCCGAGTCAGTTTGTTACGTAATCAGTGACAGACTAGATAGGTTAAACATCAGTGTGAACGCCGGGAAGACCGACTGCGTAATATTCTCCCTACAAAAGGGGAAAAACCCCTTGCCAAGGTCCTATACTATAGGAGGGCAGGAGAACTTCCCGGCTTTCTCAATGTACCATCTGAGTATAAAAATGGATACGCATTCTCTACTCATTTTAGTAACAAAATAGAAAAAGTTGGGCACAGGTCTTACCGGCTTCACCACTTGCTAACTTCCCCAAACTAGTCGTTTCATCTCAAACTAATGATCTATAAATGTGTGCTCCTGCCAGCTCTGCTGTACGGTGTCCCGCTATATACTCGCTTGACTGACAATGCAGCTAAAAGTCTCCAACAATTCCAGAATGGGATCATGAGAAAATTGGTCCGACATACCTCTCTAGAGAGATTAAAGAACGCTGACATGCACTCGTTGCTTGGTGTGCCATGGGTGGGTGAGTTCGTCACTCTGGAATACAACAAGTTGGAAAACAGACGCGTTGCAGCACCTCACAAACCCAGTATTTAACACTATGACCCCACCACCCTTCCCGCATCGATGGCAACAGACTGTTGAGGAAAATTAGTAGATTTAGTTTACGTTTTTATTGTTAGATGTAAGTTGGTTAAGTCTATGATAAATACGGTGAGTCCCATCACTTTTACTAAATTCAGTTCATTAATGTATTATAATGTACATCATTATACTTTTGTACAATCCAGATCACTATTATTAGAAAACATAATTTGTATAAAATGTAGCCAAGCTACAGAAAATATAATGAAGCAATTGTAAATAGATTCGTTTGTATATCTATATTTTGTAACATATATTAACTTTGTAACAAGGGGATATGAAAAAAAAAAAAAGTTGTTTCCTTCATTTCGTTTATATACATTGCAAGAAAAACAATAATTACATTGTACAAAAACATAATTGACAACCTGTAATTTCACTTGTTAAAGTAATACATAAAAATTAATCTTTGTTATAAAAAAAACATCGCTGAGGTGAGGTGACTACCGTTCTTACGCCATTCTGAAATTCAATTATATACTGAACTCCATATTGGCAAAGTAATGGCTGCTTAAATCATTGGAGTACTACGTTGCTAGGCGACCTGGTCGAAGCGATGGCTGCTGTGTTTCAGGTTTAAAGGCAACAGCAATTATACTCACATATTATTATATTAACCGATGGTTCACTATAAACCGACTTTTATCAAGTGTTAACTTCATTGCAGCGACGCTACAGGAAATACAATTAATTTGTAAATAGATTCACCTAAGGATCTATAATTGTATATAATTATCTGTAAATTTAAAGGGGCTATGAAGGAAAAAATAAATAAAATAATTATAAATCTATCAAACTAATATCACTAATGAACAAGAAAACATACTTATAGGGTTTACATGTGATAGAATAAACAGTTTTATTACTTAAGTGAAATTAACGAATGCTGGGTGACTATGGCAGGCTATTAAGAAATAGCGCCAAAAGTAGAAACGGAAGCGCATGGTGGTCTTTGCAGTGCCATCACGTTCTTGTAGCAGGCTCGAGGACTATATATAGTGGACAGTGGACTCAGGAGGTTATCAGTACACCACTGGCTTCCACATCTCCCTCCATGATGGCTTCCATCGTCAACCTCTCTGTGAGTATACTGGCAATTACGAACAACACCTAACGGTAGAGTAATGGGGTATTTAAGTTTCGACAAACATTTTATTAAGGGTGACCACCATTAACATCATTAGCCCATACATAATTTCTAGTTTAATTCCCTAATACTGAAGTTCTATTTCAATCCAAACCGAGCTAAATACTTTTTTAGGAAAACAATCCTTCTGTTAACCTTTAGCATAAAACTAAATTTTATTGTTTTATTTTATTAAGTGTTGGTTTTATATCTAGAAAAAATATATACTTAGACAACTTTGATTAAATGAATTGAAATTTGATTGCCTATGACTAGACATATTTGTATATTGTTTGTGCATGCATTTTATTTGAATTTACATTGATAACTGATTTTGACAGATTTATTAATTTGTGAAAGAATTTTAAAAAATGCTGATCTGGCATAGTTTTCTTTCTAAAAAAATAAAAATATACATTGATAGAATATATTAGTAAATTTTAGAATGAAAAATACGACATTTACAATGTATATAATTATATTAAAATCAAATATTATTAATACAATTGATTTAAAAAAAAATGACGCTGCGGACAGGATTCGAACCTGTGCGGGTAGAACCCATTGGATTTCAAGTCCAACTCCTTAACCGCTCGGACACCGCAGCTGATGAACGGAAGCGTAGCTTACATTGTTAATGGCGCTGCAGAATAGTTCTAAGTCTCAATTGAAATTCGAATATATTCCGTTTTATCGGTCTAGATGTAACTAATTTTATGTAATCATTAGTTTTCATACTTATATAAATTGAACTAGTGTTGGCCAAGACAGTCTTTTAAGGAAATTAGTCAAGCGGGAGTTGCAAACAACACTTAGGTACTCTATTTAGCGTCATTGATTTATAAAAGTTAAGGAATCTTCTTACCTTTAGTAAACAATTGAACAACTGATTGTTTAACATTTTATAATGCGAAGTGGGAGGTTATTGTAACAGTCCTTTGTCTATTTGTTTTATTATTTACGCCCTTATGTGTTCCAATTTAGGGTTGATAGGTAGGCTATACTCACTATCGGCATCAAACCACTTATATTAATGGAAACCATCTAAATTATTTTTTGTCTAAGTTATTTTGTTTGACTATTTACAATTTCTTTGATTTTGAGAAGTTTTACATAACTTACGAGGAGACTCCGACCCGAACTCACTTTCTTATACCTTAACATTGTTAACAACATACAATCTAGTATATAATTGATGTAAACAAATTGTATCTCAATGAAAATAGCATTGATCAAATCGGAAAAAAAAAATTGGTGAGGCCACTGATCCTGAGATCTACAAGTTAAGTATCAGTTACCTGTCTCTGCAAAACTTATGTGTCTTTATGTAGCCTGACTTAGGGCAGGGAAAGTGGATTATTTGTGGTTTAAAACCATTTTCTAGCCCTGATGCGAATTCTGCATTAATTAATGGCATCGAACTAAAAGACGTTCCGGGTTAAATGAATTGTAACCACTCGACAGTAACTGTACACTTTAAAGTTTTTGATGAATGCATTTGATTCCTAATGAAAAGTACTTATTCAAAGAACTGTTTCAAATAGTTGATGTGCATCCAGAAAGAGAAATCGAAAACGCGATCCGTCGCTCTTGAATTCGGTCTCTAATTCTGAAAGCGTCTGGTGCGAAAGTTATTTGTGATTCAAACAATGGACAACAAGCTCCCCCCATTAATCGGCTCCATCATACATATTGATATCCAACATACAACTTCCGCACTAACTTATGTGAGCCCCCACGTATTTTGAAATTCTACAAAAAAGGATTTATGCACTCCAAGTATGTCATACATTTAAAAATCGCAAATATTTTCTCGACTTACACAAACCTTTATATAAATGGATTCAAATAAGAAATCCTGAGGCTTGCCTGGTTTTGTAAATCATCGGTCTAATCGTTATAGTATGAAGTGATATAATTTTTTTTTTTTTTTTTTATGTTTAGAACTGAAGATAAATTAAAATAGAAATTTATATTCATTGTCATAGATAATAATGCTAAAAATGAAAAAAGTAGAAAAAATAGCTGATTACCATGTTACTGCTGAATTGTTCTTTCCATATATAGTCAAAACAATTTAATAATGTTATGTACAATTTTAAAACTTCAAATGTCCAAAAATATAACAGTATTGTTCTCACTATATTTCACAGGTAAATAATGAGGAACTTAAATTTTTTACGTAAATTTGTTATCCTCAGATCAAACACTGGTCGGGTTGCACCAAACTGAGAATTATTTTTAAAGCAATACAATACAAAAATATTAATGTAATAGCTAACTACCATGGCATACTGTTGCAGGTTATCGCTCTAATTGCAGTGGCATTGGCAGCTTTTGTTTTGGCCGAACCAGAACCAGAGCCAACATTTGGCAAGCCGTGAGTACAAATGGCACATGTATCTAAGTATTTGTATGTATCAAATATATTTGTGTAAAAGCCTAAAATAAAATATTATACTGTGTTAGGAATATTGTGGCAAAGGTGATCCACTTGCTCCCACCTCCCCCAGCTCATGTGGTACACCATCACCATGAGCCTCTTCACCACCATCATGTGGAGCCGGTCACCGTGGAGCACTATGTGAAAGGAAAGCACCTCCACCACTATCATGAACCATTAGTCCACCACCACCACCTTGAGGAGATCCATGTTGACCACCATCACCTTGACCACCGCCATGTAGACCACCACGTAGACCACCACGTCGACCACCATTTGGACCACCTTGTCGACCATCACGTTGACCATCATGACTATCACCATCATCATTAGTCAATAACCATTCAACCATTAATGATCGTATGATCTTCCTATGTTATCCCAAAGTTACTATCTAAGTGTTTTTTTTATACATTTTTTACTATTGCAATTGTTTTTATATGTAAAATTTTGTAATGTGTATACAATAAATTGTACATTTTTTTAAAAAATGCTTGTTTTAGAAGTTTTTTACAACACTACAATAAAACTTCCACAACCTCCAGAAATTACAGCTCAATTCACCAATCTCTTGCACGACAATAGTTACTTGCATATTTGAAACTATTTTACTAATCTTATCATCAGTCGACTTAGGATCAATAAAAGTACTACCATAGACATCGGGGTAAATCCAAATAGCTTCTTCATTGACTGTGCCAAAATATGCTCAATGTGCAGTTTAGAGCATTAGAAGATCTGGAACATCTTCTCTGGTGATGACCTAAATGTTACGACAAATTTCATTTTTGTACCTGTTTGTTTTATTTTCTATATGTTATAACTTATTATACTAAAAATGCTGAATTTGCACTCATATTTAAATTTGAATTAGTAGAGCTCCTGCTTTATTTGGTTAAAGCTAGAATCTAAGTGTGCTACATAAGTTTCAGCAATTAGCTGAATATTTTATAGGGCTTCTGCTTCTGGATTTGTTTAAAGTCCTCATTTTATCTAACACTCACTCTTCCTTTTCTGAAATTAAGTCTTTTGAGCATGAGGTCACCATTTCCCTAAGTCAATGGAATTACTAAGTGGAAAATAGATAAGATAATGCAACTATTTTTAAGTGTATCATATTTCTTAGTCAATGGTTTGTATAATAAATCTTAGATACCAGAAGAGTAATAGTATTTCATAGCCTCCAGCCATTTCACAATAGTTGTTCCCTTCATTCAGAGGTTTTGGGGAAGACTTAGGTAAGTCAAATGAACATATAAACAAGATAAGACTATATAAATGTTCTGGTAGACTTTGTTCGATCTGCGTAGAAATGGTTATTATTGATTCTGAATGCATTAGGTCCTCAAAGGTGCGAAAAGAATTCATTTTTATTAAAAGAATAATTTACACACAAATGTTAGAAAGTTATAAAAACATTGCTCTATGAATATATGTTTTTAGACTCACCTACTTATTCCCTGAAACCACATAATTTAAATGTGGAGCCATGAGCATTTCTATTTCTAACGTTTTAGGATCTTTGAAATCGTCACAGGTCTTTTTATAAACCCAATCAATTTGACACATTTTAAATATACTGAATATGTATATAAGAAGAAAACGATAAATGTTCATTAAAAATTAAGTATAATCTACACTTTCACAACTTGACAAGGGTATCGTAGAAGTAGTGGAGCTTAGAGAAATTTAGGCAATAATGTAGTTTTGTACCTCAGTATTTTTTTTTTTTTTTTTTCCCATAGCTCTCAAACTTATAAAAAGTAGGATGTGGGAAAAATAAAAGGAAAATTATTTTGGACTGATGGGTGCCTTTCACTAAGGGGATTCCCATTTGAAGGATGTATGAGAAGGATATAGGGTGTGGGATGCCTAAAGGAGGCGGGTGGATTCAGGAAGGTAGTGAGAGTCTACCGAATAGTACAGTATTTACAGGTAGTACAGTATTTTAAGGTAGTGTAGAAATATTTATTTCATTCTACTATTTTAATATAAGAAAAAATATTGAGAGCTAGTGAACTTTGCATAATTTGTTTTTATTACTGTATGTACATGTGTACTAAATAATAATAAATAAACAAATATAATTTGGTTTCATAAACATAAAGAGTCAAAACTAAATCGATAAGTTACAATCAATAATGAAGAAATATTGAGATGAACTGGGTTGAAGAGTTGAAAGAGAGTTAGTACCAGTTTAGCCCACTAGGTAGCACAGCGATATCAGGCAGCTTGTTGCTATTGCTGGGAGCGACATTATGTCACCAAGGCTGCCAAACAGATAGGCACTTGTTGATTCAAGGATCAGTGATATCATAATTTTTAATTTTCGTTATATATTTATTTACTGATGACGATGAGTGAAATTTTCATATACAAGAGCTGATTTCTTGTAAAGTGAGTATCTTAATATTTTTTTTTGGAGGGGGGAGTACAACTCTTAATCATAAATGGCTTCAGAGTTGCCAATTTACCGAGAAAGCTTAATACATAGAGACATGAGACCTAATGATTCTCATATATATGTTTAACAACACATAATCAGCTTAATGAGGGTAGCTGTGGAATATATCCAGTGGAAAGACGATTCCTGAGTAGAGTCGGTCTAACTTGAGTTTGCCGGTGAGGTAGTGGAGATAGAGATGCGAACTAGGTTAAGATTCTTCCCGCCAATCCCCTGCACTCATGCTCCATATTCCACTTAGCTAGAACAAAGGTCTAAAGCTGTTAACAATTGGAAAGTTATAATAATAAAATGACGGGTATAACGTTTGTTTCAGTACGAGAGATTTTCGTTCCCGGTAGAACTTCTCTAGTTCTCTTCTACTAGTTGAGATTTGTGGAAGGGGCACTTGAGTAGGGATTGGCTGCGCGTGCGCTCTTCCCCTACCGGCAAACTAAACTTAGACAGACTACCAATTTGAAAATAAACTCACTTCCTTCGAGCTTGACAGTGGTATAATAGGACTCTCGTTGAAAAAAAAAATCATATACAAGGAGAAGCAGAAATCCATGACACATTTGCAGCATTAACACCATATCGCCGGTTTCTTCCTGCCAACAGAATAATCATAATTTAAGTATGAATTTAGTATTATACCAAAGGGGTTTCGTTTGCCTCAGGTATTGTGTATCTGAGGGATAAAATGGCCCCATGTGAGTGCTATATTCCTGAGGATGTTGCAGCATCTTCAGAAGTACAGTACAGTATCTTCAAGGAGGACTATCCTCCTGAGGATACTGCAGTGATACTCACCATCCTCCGGTGACTATGCTCTCACAGCAGAACATGCCGCCGTAGCAGCAGTGCCTGGAGGAATGGCAGCAAGTGGAAGCCGAGCACCGATGGAGTAACGGGTTCCGGTACTCTTTTCCTTCTCCATCTGCAACATAACACAATTGTCCTTTAGCTCTTAGTACTTAGTTAACTACTACAAGGAATACTTGTCTCACCTTTTTTTACAGTGACTAGATATAATTTTTTATAATGACCTGATGTAAATAGATTCATTTGGGTAGAATCTATACTGGTTTCTGTAATTTATAATAAGGGGATATGAAGTGGGGGGGGGATTGGGCCTCACAGAATTTAAGTGATTTATTGTAAGGCACTGATGAACTTTTCAGCGACTGGAAAATTTATAAAGCTTGGTTTTCTCATCTGACGATTCCCTTCCAAAGCCAAGGTGATGGTTGGTGTGGGCATGCTAGGGGGACCCAACAAGATGGGTTCCAGTCATGGTTCGCAGAGAATGCTGGGAAATATACAATTTTTTTTTTTTGCAGAGTCCAAACGGGTTTTACTTTCAAATAGGTACGAGGCAGTCGCTTTCTTCACTCAGCCAGCCTGTCCCAATAAGACACCAGCCAGTTTCTCTTCTACTCTCTGACTTCCATCGGATACTAAACAATATTCCGGACGAAATTTATATAGTCATATAAAGATTCCATCGTTGGAATCTGGATTAGCTGGAATTAATAATATTAGATTTTTTTTACGACACTACATACTCAAATACATTTTTATTTTTATTTCTTTACCTTTGGATGGAATCAAATTCGATAATAATTATGGGTATTTAAAATGGTATTTGCAACAGCAATTTAAGTACATGTAGTTGCATTTTGTTAAATTATTTTTCATTAATGAATATATAGCTTGGAGATCAAATTGATCAGTGTATGATGATTTATAAAAAGTAGTAACTGATATATTTTCACAAATTCTGTAAAATAAATCATTTCCCTTTTTACGTTTCTTGGAGGTTTCAATAATCAATATAATCAATACTGATCAAGTATTATAAAACCGTGCAAACTAATTATTTGTTTGTTTCTCTTTCTTTAATCTAAGATTTATCTACTTAATAAACCACTACTTGTCATTATACAAAATTGTAATAAATGAATTATTTCTTCGATTGAAGGATTCTTATTATGAATATACATACATGTATTTGTTGTCTAACATGTTAGGTCCTTGATAGAGTCTGTAAATTCTACGACAGCAGTCCCAAGAACGATTCAATAGATTTTGAATTTAAAACTAATATTCTATGACACTTCGAAATATGCTGATTAATTATTGACTAAAACGCAATAACAGGAATTATGGGGGAAAAATTATGAATATTTCTTTAGTCCCAGCTCAGAAACTGTTGAGATTTGAAGTTTCGATTTTTTTCTCAAAGTCAAGAACAAACAGTTCATAGACATAAATTTCAATTATTTTCAAAAAAAAAATAAAAGTTTGAGAGTCAACCATATAAATCAGGTATTTAATACGTTCCAAGCCGGTTATGATATGTATTTATAAAATGTAAAAATTTAATTTGTAAAACGTTTAAATTTATTGAACTTTGCATATGAGAAGCTTTTGTGTACTTTTTGGTATGGACTGACAATTGAAAGGCTGAAACCAGATAACCTGGCTGAAGTATGTGAACCTTCCACAGAATCAACCACCAATAAATACCATGATAACTTACTAACAACTTGTAGACCGTATTATCACTGTCAAGAAAATTAGTGATTTGCAAACATTGATCCTGACAATCATAGTTTTATTCGCTACCGTAAATTTCTATATGATTACTGTATCACTAATCATTATTAATTATTAACTGTAGAGTGCATCTTGCTCCTTTCATTGGAGTGAGGCGAGTGAGCCGTGGTCAGGGCCATTACTGGTGGCTTGGAAAACTTGGCCAGATAGACGAACAGGAACTTCATGTTTTGAAGATTATTTTCAGGAGCTGTTTTCGCCTACTAGATATATGGCTTGTTAGCTCAGTGTTTAAAGGGGCAAATGAAGAAGTTAAATTAAAAATATTCACTTCAATTGTGATGCATCCGATGGTTCCGTTACAACATACGAAAACAACATAATTCAGTTTTAATTGATATTTGTGATTATACTCAGTTTTAACTCTATTTGTGAAAAATATTGTCCATAACGTTAATCATAAAGACCTTAATTTGATAATGTACTTAATATGATAGCAAAATATTTATTTGTTGGTTTCAAGTAATCGACTAATAATTGACCATTCGTTTATAGTTCACTTAAGCCTCTACATATATTACACATTGTTAATTAGGGCTTTGTGATAATTTACCCCTCTCCCTCTATACTCTCTTCAACAAGACAGAAAAATACTTCTTTAATTATATTTTTACTAATCTATATTTATTAATCCCAGATTTTGTGGAGAGTGCTGCATCTTGCAAGAGTCAGTAAAATGTCTTGCCTGAGTAACAGTAATGAGAGCCTAGGGCTCTCACAAATAACAAGACGAACGTAACCCTTAAAAGCAGTTTATATATTCAAAGACCTACCTCCTTGAGAGGGTATGGCCAGTGCACAAGTTCCCAGGACTGCCACCACTAGTAAAACCAGAAAAGTCATTAATACTATCACCTTCAGCTCTAACTCTCTACTAATTAATGGCCCTGTAAGTGTGAACACAGAGAGCAGATTAACGGCGGTAAGTCGAGCAAACATCGGCGAGATATCTAGATAAAATAAACTAGAATACAAATTAAAATTCCTCTTCCGCTAAAGCTCCTTGGCTCAATCTGGTACGCAGTGAGGTAGCCAGGAATTTGTTTCCGTTTGGAAGGAGTGGAGGGGAGGATTACAGTTTTAGAAAGGAGTGACGAATGTATTTTCTGATGGAATGAGGCGATACCTTTCAAGACAATAAACAAAAAGGTGACCGAGGAAGGCCTATTACTGGTCGCTTGGAAAATTTGGCCAGACAGACGAACAGGAACTTTATGTGTAAATAGTGTAATAGATAGTGTAAATAGATTATAACTAGTGTAGCGACCGCTAACTAAATAAGATAAATCACCCTATACTCTATTGTATACATATTGTAAACAAATGTAAATAACATGAACAAAATATATTGTAGACAAATGTAAATAACATGAAAAAAATATAAATCGTTGTAAATGTGTTAAGCAATAAAAAATGCGAGGTGCCAAGTAGTTACATGAGATGGTTCACAGCTGTCAGTCCCAGGTAGAAGGCCAGAAGAGGCCACAAGACCCTGCCAGCCTCTCCCAGAGGACAAAGAAACCGCACATCATTGGGTACACCAATTTCAATGATGGTTGGCTAAAGGCAAGGCTGGCTGGGTACTTAAGCTGAAGATCTAGCCCCTGTAAATCATTTTCTCCTGGCAACTGCTCACTGGCTCGTGGCTACCCTGCTTGAAACTCTGAAAACCTGGCTGCTTCTTTTTGAAAAACCTCTCCATCTCTTCTCTCCTAACCTCGCTATGTTTTAGTCCGGCGTCGTCAGACCCCACACCTTCCTAGTGTGAATCTTTGTCTTCGTCTCGCTAAAACTAGCACCTCCTTGGGAGAGACCTCTCCCTCGCGGACGACGGTTGCCGTGGCCCTGCAAAATTTCCTAGCAGACCTCCTGCGGTAATCCAGTCTGCCTCTCTCTGGTTCACACTCGCCTTTGGGATCCGGACGGTTTTCGCCTACCCTCAGATACCGAGAGTGAATTCGTGGTCATTCCAAGACCACACAAACTACCTACCCTATACCTCTTCTCCTGAACTTAGTGCACTGTCGGGGCACATACCTATCAAAAAATGGAGTCAGATAGTAAAGCCGTCATGAAAGCCGTCCAGGTTATAAACTCAAACACCCCTCACTTGCCACCAGGGCTAGGGTAACCAGGCACCCCCCTCGTGACGACCCGACTCCAGTATATTCTTTTTGGTTCATTAAAACAGAAACTCATTACGTACAACCCATCATGTCCTGGGTTGTCCAGTCCCCTGCTTGACCTATAATCACCGAGAAACTGAATGGTTTGTAACTGTTCAATGTAAAAAAACACCACGGCATGTTGAAATGCCAATGGCCCGCCCCACCGGGAAAAATCTCACTGTCTACTTAATTGGGAAGACTAGATCGGCTCTAAAACTTCACCTAGGGTCAGCAGAGAAGAAACTGACATGTTCTTTCGATAGGAACGTGGCCAACATATCCTTCATTTATCCCTCCCCATCAATCCATAAATCACAAATATGGATTAGAGGGATAATATAACCAAGGGCAAGGAGGAGACTACCGAAGACCGGCGAGATGAAGCTCGTCAAGGGAAGCATTATATAATACCCCCCCCCCAAAACACTGGAAGCAACAGAAGGCTAAGGGTTTTTTTGTTTGCCTTAAGTCAGGTGAAACAAAATTGTTACTGACTTATCAATTTAAGTTATAATTTCTTTCGCCCACTCTTCCCAAACATTATGTTCAGTTTTGTTTCCTTTATTTTCAATAGACTTATTTAATCATTAAATTATATTTTCATGTTCCTAACTCCTTTTACTCACTTCATCATAAATTTTTAATATTGAGTCCATTTTACCAGTTACATACCAGCTACTTCAATTCATAGCTGTAGTCCCATCTATATCCCTTCACCCGGGAGGGGCTACAACAAACAGCAACAGCTAAATCCGGCGAGGAATTGACATGACGTCAATTGAAGAGTGGGGAATGACGACCTCAGTCTAAATGTGATTAAAAACAAATAAATGAATTTTGATGAGAAAGTACTTTGTGTGGGTAAATAAATGTCTTTTTTTTTTATTAGAACAATTGCCAATGAAGCAGTGTCCATCACGTATGTATCTATTTACATTCACATTGGCAATTGACTCCATATTTTACTGATAATCAAGTCGTTGAGAGAGTTCGCCCCTGCAGTGGTTGCTAAGCAACAGGCGTCCAGTAATGGCAGCCGCCCCAGTCCTGTCTTGAATACCAAGATTCGAAAGTACCATTTTACTAACCAATTGTTACTTGTTGTGATTTGTAATTTCAATGGTCTTATAATTGTTAGCACTATATCATATCCTGTGAGGCACCTCACAACTGAGACATCCCTCTCAAACCGTCAGCTTAATCAATGTCTAGACAGTTGTGTACACAAAAGTCCTCTAGTGCATGAACAAATTGTTGACTGTAATATAATCCTTATTTGTAAATATAATTTAATTGATTGTTTACAATGGTTTTACGTTTCTTTTGCCATTATATATATCAACGAACTCCTAGGACTCCTTTAGTCCTAAAACTGGAGGAGAACACCTCGCGCCATTTTTATTATTTAGTAGAATAGGGTTCATTCGGCAAATTAAGGTTTTTTACGCTCTATGATCTGGCTGGACTCAATTAGATGAACTTAACTCCTCCAATATAATTGGTTAATATAACAAGCATCTTAAAAATCGCCAGAGCGTCAAGCGTACAGTAACATTTTACTGTATAATCCTAGGGTAAAAACAAAAGATTATATTTAATGCAGTGCCACATCGTATAAGCCTCTAATCAATCTTAATGTTATGTGTGTTTATGCAATAGTGGAATACTACAGCAGTTGCGCATGTGAGGCTTCTGGCCCGATGGTTTCATAGTCGAGACCGTGACGGGGTCACTGTGGCGGAAGTCGTTCCCGTCATCGACCAAGTAAGAGGTTTTACTTTCAAACAGTTAGGGGTTGTCGTGAGGACTCTGATGGTGGCCGTAAAAATAGTCTAATGGATCTGAAATTTTATAAGAGACCTTCAACATCGTAAACTGAGTATGTTTTAGTTAAGATGCAATAACAAAAAGTATGCGAAAAAAACAAACAAACGACAAGAACTAACAATTATGTATCTAAATAAGTACTTCTCTGCACCTCCGTTTATTACTAAAATCTGTTGTCATCAGTTACTTATTGAATAATAAACGATATTATGAACTTACTTAAATACATCCTCAACCAGATAATAATTATAAAATCTGCTCAACACAGATCGGTAGTTACTGTCCCGTTTTAATACCTACTTAGAAGCCCATTCAAACTCAACAGAAATTCTTCAAATTTCACTTAGTTTCTTTTGGACTCCGTGCAACGCATTTCGGAACTTTTCATTTTCATAAATTTTCCTTATGTTACTATGTTTATTATTACGTAACTTTATTTTATTTTTTTTTTCCTTAGCTCTCTAATTATAAGATTAAGGAAGAGGGAAAAATAAAGGAATATTTGGGTTGAGCAGATCCTTGTACTAGGAGTACCTGCTTGAAGGTGGTGTGAGGGAATTAAGGAGTGTGGAAAGCCTCGGTAGAGGTTGATAGTTGCGGTACAGTGGTGAGAGTCCACTGGTGATAACTTTATTATAACTACCTTACTTACTTATTATTAATGTTAGTTGGATGTTTCTACGTTACTTATTTTAGTTTCTATTTATTCTCCACTTTAGTAGTTTGTAAATAAAACGATTTTTTTACTTTAAAAAAAAAAATGTAATTCATTGAGGTCTTCATAGCGATATACACGTTGTTTAATATCCCTGCCAAGAAATTATATTTTATTTTTTTCTATTTTTATTTAACAACCTTACGTCCTTGCACCCAGTCCATTTTCTGATGTCGTCCCTTAACTTCCTATGTCCTTTACTTCGATTAAATAACTTTAAAGCTGGTAGAGTACGCCGAGAAAGAGCCCGCTAGTGGCTGGCACTAGGCTCCTCTACCTTTCAACTTTTATTTCCTAATTAATTATCCCAATTATTCTCAAAAAAAAAATCAGACGGGAGCTTCGAGAACCTACTCGAATTCACTTGTATAACTTTTTAATTATATTATTTAATCTATGAATAGTGTAATGAAAAAAATGTCGAGGCCATTGATCTGGGTATGAGCTAGTACAGATAACTGATCCGCAGTCATAGGAACCATTACTGATGAGTGTGACTATCCGCATTGATTAGTCTAAAACAATGTATCCGGACTACACGTAACACCAGTGCTGCTTTGAAGCTGCGGCTAATTAGGCATGTATGAATAGCAAGTAGTCATTTGCAGGTAGGATTGATGTGGTTATGCCAACTGCATGCCAAAGGATTGTTAGCCGGATGACACAGGCCACGTTCCAGCCCTTGCGCAATAGGCATCTATATCTGGTGCGCACATCGGCGCATCAGAGCGTTCTGCTGGATACAACCAGTGGTCAATCATTAACAGTGTGTTATAATGACTGAGCAGTCGGTCTGTGAGAACTTCAGTCATAATTCATATATAGGTTTCTTATTACTCTACGTAATCTTCAAAGTTATTGTAACATTCGTAGGTCCGACGAACTACAAACTCGAGTTGAAAAATCAATAGCTTTTTTATCTCCCGTGGGAGTCGTATCTAGCTAAAGTAGATTTATATATTTAAGAATGAGAACACTGTGTGATGGGCACAATGTAAATAATTTTATCTGTTGTCGGGTTATATAATCAGCTGGTATTTGGATATTTAATCTTGCAGCAAAACCTCTTAACTTATCAATGTGTCTGTAAAGCAAAGAATATTTCATATTGATTCGTGGCATCAGTCTTGGATTTTGTTTTATTAGTAATTTGGATTAGTAAGTTCTTTCCGGTAAGCTCAGCCGTTAAAGTATTTTAAAACTGGCGAAGCGTAGAACATTTTAGGTTTTAATATGGCTTTGTGTATTATAACTTCAATGCCGTAGTGGAGGAGTATGAGAAAACAGGATAAGGTTCAGCCGGTATGCAAATGTGTTTTCAAGTTTGTTAACGTTATGTTTGCGAGTCTCTTGTTGTTGTATTAGTATATCATTCACTGAGTCAAATGAGATGACTTCCGACTTGAGACCAAAATATCTGATAAACGGTAACCGGTAGTATGTTAGTGTAAGCAAATGAAATATCAGTGGTTTCGTCCTCTAAAAAACGGCGTGCAAACGAAAAATGTAGCTATTTCCTTTGAGATGTTAGCCGGAAAAGATCGAAAAACGAATCGTTAAAGCGCGGAATTTTCGCTCTTAAAAAAAAAAACAGAATTGAAACTTTGAATTAATATTTTCGGGTTTTGCTAATGAATCATTGTGCCGAAGCGTGCCCGGATCATTGAAACAGGAAGGGTATGAATAGCGAGCACGCATACAGAGGAACTATTTTACTGCGCCGTTCTTGTCTTGAAACATATCCTATATTAAAAACAAAATTTATTCGAAACCCAGAATAAATGTAATACGTACATATCGACGTAATCATATCACGAGCAGTGTCTCCCTCCAATAACACTGGGATTTTTTCACATGATTGTATGTATGCATTTACAAACAGGTATATAGGTAAGCATAATGACAGAGCTGCAATAGTTCCCATATTACGCAATCCCCAAAACTAGCAAAGAATGTCCGTTTCCTGAACTGTGTGCGTCCGCCCTCGTAATGTCAGGGTATGCCATGAGTCCTGGAACTAGGTCGAGACTCGTCAAGCTTCCGTCGCTAGGATACACACAGGTCTGCCTGCCTCTTCTACGAACCTGGTCGAAAAAGCCCTGGTCATTGCTTAAAAGCTATTTAAAATGCTCTGGTTTTCACATTACTACGAGCCCATCAAAGACACAAATATAATTTCAAATATTCTCCAAAACGTTTACCTTTAGTATCGACAATAGAAATCCCGTATCTGATAGGTTTTCTCGTACATATCTAGGTTATTTAATATGTATACTGCAAGGTTATTTTTAAGGAGTGATTTGAGAGAAAGATTATTTTATTATATAAAATAAATTATAAAAAGTTTAATTCAACCTTTCAAAATGAATATAACAGCAGGGAAGTTTGTCAGTAACTGGAACACCTGAGAGGAACGATGGGAATTCAGTTGTTTAGAGATGCTTGAAAGGAGGTTGTCAGTTGTTTAGAATAAAGGTTTTGATGACGTTTTTGTGCAGTTGTACTCTTGAGATATAATAGATTATATGTTTAAAAGTTTTAATAGATACAAATTCGTATCTATAGATTTTAAAGGGGTACCGAAAATGAACACGAACTAATTATTTTTAAAACCTTTTCATACTTACTTTACTTGACGCTTTTCTTGGTTTTTGTAACTTTATAATAATTTATACTCATTTAATCAAGTATATTTCTTTTTTCATAATCGTAACTTAAAATAACAAATCGGATGATAGTTTGTTTACACACAGAACAAAGACAGAAACAATGTTCAAAAAATGAGTTTAGTTTATAAAATTTTTCTCGGCTTCCATGGCGTATTGGTATGAATGCTATGAAATATGTCAAATATTTTTCGACCTAGTACCTTGTAAGTATTTTTTTCTTAATCATTTAATAAGTTGTTAAGAACACACGCTCCATACTTTGCTATTATTTATTCAATTATCTCCTTCATACAAACTAAAGAAAGAAATCGATTAAGTTATTTCGATCAGATTAAGCCACTGGCCACTAACCTCACATTAGCAATAAGCCGCCTGATGTCATAACAAGGTTCTGATTGCTGCTTCCTGATGAAGGGGCAAAGTGAACTGTAGCGAAAAGATGTATGTAACACTGTTGCATCTTATTTCTACCTCTTTGTCTTTGATGTAGGCATCGCAGATGGGAAGGTTTCCTGCCAGCAACCGTCACTTACGCTAGGGGAATTTTAAATAATTTTTGTGTCTTTGTTTCTGTCCTATGTAATCCATATAATTATGTTTTGTTTGTTGTAGGCCATTGGATTCGAACAATCATGGCAGCATCCATCGAAAAACTGATTATTACTTATTACATTATTATTCTAAATTAAATGGACAGCTAAGAATCTTCTACTTACTACAAATAAGAAGAGAATTTCACCGTATCTTCTTGGAAGTACTACTGCTCACCTAAGAAGAGAAATTGAACATTTTCCTGTAGTTTCTTTTATTGATTGATGAAATGGTTTGTGTAGTCACAAATTGTTGGATTATTTTTTTCATCTTAAGAGTGTTAATGCCTTAATGCCATTATCAAAGGTGCGTTGTACCCTGGTTCGAGGGTGACTGACTGACCACTAGTCATGACATACTCGTACATTAATCTTTAACCTTTCGTTTCTATTTATTTTGCACTTTAGTAGTTTGTAAATAAAACGATTTTTTACTTTTTAAAAAAAAATTTAATTCAGGGTGCCACGTTGAAAGCATTTAGGGTAACAAAAATACGTGAATGGACAAAACATTTTATCCATTAATAAGAGGTCTAGTTTGGTTATTAGCTGTTATGTATATTTTAACTGTTGTATGACTAAGTTTATTTTACTATTTTAACATGTTGGTTATGGATCAAATATGTATGCCATTTATATGTTTAAAAAACGTTTAGGATAATAAAAAAAGATTATTAATTATTTTTGAGTAGACAAACCATTTCATCCGACAATGAAATTTTATATTCGCTTAAATAAATGTGTCATTGTAACACAATCACTTATCACCAGACAATGCATTGTACTAACTAGCATTGATATACCTAAACTATAATTTATGTTGTAAAAAGTCATGTATTGAGATTTGTCATGAATAAAATATCTTAGAAGATTAAAATTAAAATAGGTTCTTCAAAACCTGTATTTTTTATGTTTCTCAGCTTTCCTGATTTAAATAAAACTTGATTCTAATTATTGTCATCAGTTGACATAGAGTTAAAGTCTACATAAGAGCTAATTATATATTTAAATTAATAATAAATGAAATTGATGACCCTTGCACTGTTGCCAAGTTTCTTTTTACAGTTGATTGTTTTGAAAACAATCAACTGTGGGCAGATTTAATTATAACGGATGTAATTAGTAATGAAAGTAGTTCCTCTCCCTTCAAAGGTCAGCTAAAATGTATTAAAATTGATATATTGAAAAACAAAATGACCTTGCCATTGATACTGGGAACCTCTCCTGGTTATTATTGGTGTACTTTCATTGTCAAGTTGAAGAGAAGGCCATATCAGCATCCGTACGCTAGTGAATGTGAGTGAGTAGGTGCTAAGTGTGAAAAGGCTCACTTCCTGCCATTATACTATTTAGGAGGCACTGTCGCTCTCGATACAGTCCGCCTGGCAACTTTCTTCCCTTCTTAATTACCGCGGTTGCATTACTATATCCTGGAGGCATTGGCTGGGAGGAGTCCAAAAACATTTTTTCTCAGCCTATCGATTATCTCAAAGAAGATATCGACAGAAGCTAATCGAATGGCTACTTCCGTCTGGCCACCCTCTTACTGCATCACCTTATAATCGTTGTTCTGTCCAAAATCCTCATTAGATGTCTCTACCATTTAACCTTTTGGTCTCTATAATATACAGACGCCTTCTTTACTTATACTAATATGAAAAATAAAATTTATTCTGGGCCAAATCCCCTATGAATAATAGCAAAGTACAAATAAAACAAAAATCAGTTCAGGCTAACAAAAAAATATCACATGTAAAAGTAAAGTATAAAGCTCAATATAGATGGATCGTTATACAAATAGAAAACAAGGAGAAAAAGTTAATAAGATACATTATTAAATTAAATTTACATTAATACGTTCAAAAATTACATACTAGATAATTAAACAATACTAAAAAATAAGGGACGTTCGACAAACATCTGGATATACAGATTAAAAAAATATATAAAATCATAATATTAGAAATAAATAAATAGTTCCCAAGCTAACAAGTGTGAAGAGGAATAAGAGGATTTTGAAGAACGATGAGGCATAGTGGATATTATGAGGGAGAGAATTCCAGAGAGTGGTGAAGCGAGCAACAAAGGGGCGATAGTTTTGAGGTGTTATTTTTGTGGAAAGGAGTATAAAGATCAGAAATCATGTGCTCCAGGAGTACACTAAGCGTTTGAATGGTACAGTGTGTATAAAAAGATTTTGATGATGAAGTGAAATGATTTGAAAAAGGAACGAACTAAGAAAATATTGTGCACGGAAGGAAAGGAAAGCCCTCTTAACTCGGCGTGGGAATCTGAAACATGGGATTCCACGGAATTCCTAAGGCAAATCTAACGAAACATACAATTACCTTGTATGGGTTTCGATGTCTCCTCGATATCCCTAAATTCCTCCTCCAAAAGTTTATACCCATAGGAAACTCCTTATATTCTAATTGTATGGATATGTTACAGTTCACAATTGTATATAGCTATAATTTCCACAAAGTTCATTTTTTAATTTATTAATGTTTTCCCCGCCCACAGTCCCAATCACTAATTCTTTCTTTTTCAACTCTCATTTATCTGTTTTCCTTAAGGAATAGAGGGTAGTTTAATTGTTTCCTTTTTCCTTATCAGGGTTTTGTTGGATTTGTTTTCAAAACAAGCAACTATGACCAACGCGTCTGTTGGGCCCACTTATATAATCTAGAGAGACAGGTAATTTTACAATGCCATATTTGACGAGAACAGGCAAAATTTATAATTTTGTGTCCGACTTCAAATCCAACATCTCGACTTCCAGATTAACAGTATTTTGACTTTTTAAACTTAATTTAAATAAAATATTACAACTGGATATTTTGTGCTGCATCCTGTACTTAACTTTAACTTAACCCGTTTTTATCAGTCACGTGATGAATATTTAATGATGTTTTCATTTGATAGTGCTAAAAATAAAACCAAACTCATGAAAAATAATGGAGGTCTATGAATAAACTGCTTTTTATTATTTAGTTATTATAACTAACATTAAAATCCTTTTTGCAGCCTACCTTTACTTTAACATGCCCTTAATTGTGTGATGAAGCTTAATCGACTTGAAAATTTCACCCCCAAGACCACCAAATCATTGCATGCCCTCACATTAGATAAAACATTGAATTGAATTTAACCGAACAAAGTTAAGCATAACCTGGAGTGTATCATTCTCACAATTTTTAAGGAATTTTCATACATTAAAATACAATGACGCTGTAGCTTTTGGTATCACCAGTGGAGACGTCAGAGAGCCGGATGAAAGATGATCTGGCCGGAAACTGAAGAAGGAAAGTTGTCGCACAGCCTTCATGATCCTCACACGTGAAGGATGTACTTCTGTCTAATGTATAGTTCCTATGAGGTCGTGTGTCTCTTCAGTGCCTTATGATAATGATCATAACCTGGCTCGTCATACCACAATTAACTGTGAAGTGAGAAGGATGGGCATGATGGACATCTTTATTAGGATAACTCATGAAACTAGGCTACTGAGAAAATCCAATATAAATAGTTGGCCTATCAAATATGGATCACTCCATTTCCAACCCCCCCCCCTATTCAATAAACCTCATGTTTATTTTAGCTTCATTTTAGTTTACCACGGTTACCGGAAAACATTGCGTTATCAGCAAAGCCAGAAAAAAAATGAAAAGTTGATGATATCGTAATGAACAAGTTAAATGTTGGCTTTCAAAATATTATTTTGTGAACAAATTAATTATATCCCATGTATAATATATATATATATATATATATAGGGTGTCCCAGAATTAACGCAAGATTTGATTTAAATAGAAAACACAGTTTTTACTATTTTCATTGTTATTTTTTTATTGAATTATGAAGTAAATAGGATAGGGTTATTTATGGAATAACACATCGGGCAAATGGCCTCCACGACTTTGCTGGTACATACGCACTCTTTTGTCGAAAGGTTCCATGACCATTTGGCATAAATGTGGTTGAATTTCGTTGATGCAGCTTTGAATTTCCTCTTTTAATCCACGGGTGGATGTGGGCTTGTTGACATACACCTTTGACTTCAAATAACCCCATAAAAAGAAATCTAAAGGTGTTAAATCACACGATCTAGATGGCCAATTCTGATCACCGAAACGAGAGAGTACATACACGATCTGGAAATGTCTCATGCAGTATTTGAATTGTTTTATAGGCTGTATGGCATGTGGCACCATCTTGTTGAAACCACATATTGGCCATATCAATATCATCCTATTTCGGCACAAAGAACTGTGTTATGGATTTTCAACAACACTCTCAAGCACTGCTTCGATATTGACATTTGAACGGCTTGTTTATGGACGACCGTACGTTTTTCTATCGTGTAACTCTCCATTTTTACTAACCCTAAACTGTCAGCTGTCAAATTGGTTTATTTTAGACGTTAATTCTGGGACACCCTTTATATATATATATATTCCATAGATCACTTTTTTTTTTTTTAACGTTCATTATTAATATACTTTAAATGAGAAATAGTTGCCTAGAATAACCACTGTTGGGTAAACATTACCATGGACTGCATTCATCCAGGTATTACATACCCACAGTGACTTTAATGCCGAACAGATGTTCCCATAAATTAGCTAAATGAACGCTACTCTCCTGCGTTTCGAAATCCATTTGTTGCATAATTCATATTTCGGTAGGCGGTTAGGTTTTTCGGCAGTCGGTCTTGTTCTAATGACCACTTGGTCAGCTTGTGCAACCTCGGATCTGTTTCTTTGTTCTCGCGGTCTCGGCCGTCGGAGGAAAACCGTCCCAGTTTGGGTGTCAGGACCAGGAAATTAGGCAAACCATACCAACACAGTCAGTATTTCGTTAGGTTCATATACGAGGGCATGCATTTCAATGCAAAGGACATTTTGTTTTGTTTTTTAATGTAGTATAGTTAAGGAAGCAGCGGTAATAAGCAAGTGTTATATTTTTCAAGCCCGAAGCGCGTGGCATTAATACTAACAGGAACGAGGCAAATGCCGAAAAACATTTATCAACTCACTTCGGAAACTATTGAAATTAAATCTGAGAATTCGGATTTTTGGGATTTCGACTTAGACCGACTGGAGAAATATGTTGGTTTTTCACAACACTCCATAGCTGAAACTGTTTAAACTTAAATCTTATTTAATCTTTATGACTACCTCAACCCAACCGGAAACTACGATTATTCCTTAAAAGAACAACAAACAACTCAGTAAGGAACCTTCTCACACAGTTCTTTACTTGTGCTTTTTCTAGCTCTAGCACTCAACCTCTGGAACTTTATTCGTTCAAAAGCTCCATCTTCCGATGTTTAAATCCAGCATTTTTAAGTCCCTTAAGTTCCCTCACTTAAGTTCCTACTGATAACCCCAGACGATGATAAATAACCCTGGACATGTTGAGTTGAATATCCAATGTATTTGTGCGTGTATTTTTATATATTTTGACATTACGGCTCTGTCCTTTCTATTTTATGTTATTTCGATTCTTTAGGCGATCCCTTTATTTTTTTCTAATGTTAAATGATTATCTTCCCAGAATAAAGATAATTTTTTATTTAGTCAACTTTGTTTATAGATCGTACAACTTCCCTTCTAGGAAGGTGAGACCCCCTTTTTCGAGGGCCGAGGGGAAAAAAAAACTCCTTCGAACGAGAAAAAACTTCCAAAACTGCTTCATACAAATATTTGTCCCCCAGGTGATCCTCGGTTCGGTCCTTTGACTGCCAGTATGTTGTGTCTTTGTTCAATAATTATTAACATATTCACATTATATATATTATACATTATATTATACTTTATACATATACATATATATATATATATATAGTAAATTTAATCGTAGTCCATTTGAATTCCTAGCTAGATTGGATGTTTTTTACAATTGTATCGTACGGAGGGTACATGAATATCATGGACGTGTTTAGGAAAATAGTGGTATAATTCATGTTGCGCCTTTCAAAAATAGTGGTTGTGGGGATGGATCAGCTTCAATACAGTACTAAAACAATAAGAGAGAAAAAATTCAAGGAAACTTGAGTTTTTTTATGGACACAAATGAAAAATTGTATTTAAAATCTTCAACACTCACTTACGACACTATATTTCTCAACCCCACATATATTGTTTTTTTTTCATTAAACTGCAATAGTTTATCTGTGTTTTTCTTATATATCCTGCCATAAAAAGAAAACTTTAAACATCCATACCCAAATTCTCTGCGGTCTCAATTAAATCCCTTGTAAAATATACAGTTAGCATTGTCCATCTTTTTGTTTTTTTCTTTCATAGCCCCTTTAAATTTACAGATAATTATATATAATTATAGATCCTCAGGCTAATCTATTTACAAATTATTATTGTCCATCATAGGACAGAAAGTAGAATATACAGGACTGAGTGAGCCCGATTTTTCCTTATTTTTCCCACATTCCTATTTTTATAAGTTTGAGAGCTTAGGGAAAAAAAAAAAAAAAAAAAATCAACTTCTCTCTCCAAAAGGGGAAGAATTCCTTGCCAAAATTCTTTACTATAAGAGGGCAAGAGAACTCACCGGCTTAAAATATGAACAGGCATATCCATTTCTCAACCCATTTTAGTAACAAAATAGAAAAAGTACAACACAGGTCTTACCGGCTATCGCACTTGCTAACTTCACCCAACCTGTCGCTTCGTCTCGAATTGATGATATATAAATGTGTCCTCCGGCCAGCTCTGCTGTACGGTGTCCCGCTATTTATCTACTTGACTGACAATACAGCTAAAAGTCTCCAGCAATTTCAGAATGGGATCATGAGAAAAGTGGTTCGACATAGCTCTCTCGAGACGTTAAAGAACGCTGACCAGGACCCGTTGCTTGCTGTGCCGTCGCTGGGTGAGTTCATCCGCCGGAGACAAATCAAGTCTCTTGACTCGTTGCAGCACGTGTCAATCAATCCAGTGTTTAACACCTTCCTGCATCGATGGCACCAGTTTATGATTTTGTTGTTAGATGTAAATTAGTTTTAAGTCTAGGATTCATAAGGTGAGCCCCATCACTTTTAAACAGGTTTAGACAATGAATGTATAATGTGCATTATACATTTGTAACAATCACAAATCGCAATGTAAAATTATTAAAAATTGTATCTACCTAAGCTACTTAGGTTGTACACATAATGACCTACTATTTATAGATTCATTTATGTAGAATCTATACTGCTTTCCATAATTTATTAAAAAGAGGATATGAAGGAAAAGGAAAAAAAGATTTGAAATTTCGGAGTTATATTAAACAATATTTTTAAATATAATAATTAGAGTTTAGTTCAAATAAAATAACGGGAAAAATGAAAACAAAATTAAATTTGAGAAAAATAATCAGTTTCAGGGTAACTCTTACCGGTTTAGGTAAGTCCTATCTTGTTTGCTACGGATCCTTGCTACTTTGAGGACACGGCGTGTTAAATCATAAGAATTTCTGGTTTTGACAAAAAAAGAAAAAGCATAAATTACAGTTTTTTAATCAGTGAACAGACGATGATATCTTTAATTTGATAATGTATTGAGACAGTTGTATTTTTCGTGTCTTTTTAAAATCAAATGAGACCTACATGTAAAATTTCATGTCACAGGGAACTTACGAAAACCCGAACAAAGGGACATGGCATAAAAGCAAAAGGGTTTGTCGTTTAGAAAAATGAATAAAAAGATTTTCAAAAGACTAGATTTTATTTTTTGTATCGCTGAATTTTAAAATTTCATAGTGTTATGGGAAATATATGGCATTACAAGTGTTTATTTAATAATTATTAAAAACGACCTTTCCAAAAAATAAAATGTTAGGATGGCAATGCTAAAATGCCCTTTTGGAAGCATAGTTTTCATAGATAAGGTGCCTCTCCTTTATATGGGGGCCTTTTTATTATATATTTATTTATTTTATTATTATAAACAATTTTTTTTTATATTTTGGACCTAGATATTTTTTTAAGAACTTAACTAATTATATTTAAGCCTTTACCTTTTTTTGTATTCTGGGGATACTTTTTTGATCTTTTTAACGTTTTTAATCTTTTGAGGACTCTAAGATTTTTTTAACTGTTAAGTCATCTTATCTATAATTAAATATTGATATTTTTTTTGTTCATGAGTATTATCAACAATCATTTTAAATGTATTGTGCCAGATTTCTCCTGATATATAGTAGTTTGAGCTGCCGAAAGTGCTTGATCGTTAAATAAACGTAATGCATGGGCAGATAGCTAAAAGTGACATTTGCAATCAACCCTTAGAAAGGTAATTAATTATTAGTCACCTACTAATAAATTACTTACAATTAAAAAAATAAATATTTTGATATCATATTAATAATGCTCTAGGGTTGATCTCTAGAGATAACCAACCAAAGGATGTAGCTCTTGTTAGGCTGAGGGTAGGGCACTCACTCCTTGATGCACATAGGAACACCACATCTTTATAATGACTGTGATGAGATCCTTACTGTCAAACATAATTTGCTTCTCCTGCTTGAAAATTAAACTCAGCCATAAATTATTCTTAGAAAGTATTGAGTGTTTAAGAAACTCAGGGGAATTTTCTAAAAGCTACATTTTGTAATCCTGTAAGTTTCCATGAATTGACACGGAAGAAAATTATTAGTAAAGGGATGAAGTGTTAAGAAACCTTCTAATTAATGCTATGTTATAAATAACAAAGAATAGCTGTGTTACAGGGGATCATAACTCTTGTCCTATAACAGCACTATCTATAACCACTGCTTCACATGTGGGATTGTGGATGAGTGCCTCCTGAGCCCTGGCCGGTTCACAGACTCTGCTATCCTCGATGTAATCTCTCAGGATCGCATCGGATGTTTCAACAAATGAGTTAAATACTCGTATACAAACAACAGCGTTGATGATCTGACTGTTTTAAGCCTGAATAAACCCCCAAAAGCAAACAAATGAACGAAAGAACGCAGGAGACCAGATATTAGATGTAAAACGAAAAAAGGAATCACATCAAAGAACGAAAGAAGGAAAGGAACAGTAGTAGATATAAACAAGACAATTAAGATACAGTAAAATGGTTTAAGACATGCCTGTCAAATAAATAAAAATTGTGGGGCTATTATAACGGACTATCATTACAAAAGTTCATTAATACTGTCAATATATAAAATCGTTTTCGGGACCGTAACAAAGCCCTTGATTGGGTGATACATCAAACCTGAATTTTCTCTACCAACAATCATGTTAGCTTAGATGTGTCGATTTGATGTATTCTTGCCTACCCTCATGTAAGATACATACAGAAGCGACCCCCTCTCCAGAAGAGAACTGGGTATATATAGTGGAACTGGAGGTTACTGGAGTACAGTCCAGCCTGGAACACCATACCTCCTCCTCCGGCCCACACTTTCTTCAGCGATATGGCGCGTCTGACTTATGTGAGTGATTATTATTACATTTTATATCTATTCGTGTAATAGTGTAGCGGATGGTTTACTATCTCCAGCTAAAAAAATTAATCCTTTTTTGATAATTAGTTAGATCATCGGTTCAATCGATTAATTTTGACTTTAATTCAAAATGTTTTCACAATTGTATTGATTTGACTCCTCAAATCCCAAACCCAGAAGCTTTTAAGAAGCAAGATTTTAATTTCGGCTTTCCCCCCTGGTTAATAGCACATTAAACATTGTAACACCAAAAGATATCGCTTTAAATATCTAATCTAATGCCAGAGTAGTTTCAGCCATGGTTTTGTACAAAGGGTTAGGATGCCTGTATAATTTGTTAAGGGGTGAAGAGTACTTTTAACTAGGCGTACTTGTCATTACATCAATAGTGTAATGTCTTGTAGGACACATATAACGGTGCATTAGTCAAATGTCTTACACTGCAATGATTGGATTAAATTATTGTTTCATTTAACAGGAGGTCTACAAATTTCTATACCAAGGTTTTTAAATAGTTCTGTAAGTTTCCAATTCGTTTTCCACAGACAGTGTAGAAAATTTACTTCAATTGGGTGAATTTTCGTTGTTATAATCTCCGTATTTAGTGGGCTTTTATTACAAACAATCATTAAAACTGTTTACACGATAGTTTTCTCAGCCATAACGAATAGCTTAATTGTATGATCCATCACGCTTGACTTGATTTTTCTATCTAACAATCCTTTTCTGAGGTTTTTAAGGATACTATATTCGTAAAGAAAATTCTTGTTCCAACCACAAAGTTTATGTAGAACTCCTTGAGAAAATTGTGATGACCACATAACATTTCATTTCACATTGTAAACCCAATACTACGACCTTCCGCACTCTCCTGCCTTGCCGAAATCCCCCAGGCTGCCCTGCCCATCCACCTCATTCCAGGGCATCCTCTTTTTCTCCAGGCCGATGGAATCTGATGTGGCGATCCTTAGTCGTTTTCCTGCAATTGCCAAGATTTTTCGTTCCAAATTTATGTATGGAGGTTTTTGTTCGCTGCAGTCGATAATGTTCACTTTACGAAAAATGATTACAACGTAATCTCGACAAACAGATCGGAATGCATTCATGCACTCACAAGGCGCAGGAAGAAGCATTAGTGAGATTCGTATGAAGACTATTTGGAGGGGTGAGCACCATCAGCACATGGAGGCACAGAATAAGCCACAGTGCTAAGTTGAAAGCAGTCGAGGTTCCAAAAAAAAAAAATGATGAAGGTTCATTCAAGAAGAAGAGGAACAAGGATGTTATAGAGCAGCAGCACGGAACTGGCCGGTGGTTGAAGTAAGGGACCTCGTTGGTCATAGAATACGACGAAGAGGAAGAAGATCCACTCTGAGGTCGAGTATGATCCATCTCACAATCATGGATGGCGGAAACGGTTTTAAAGACTTGAGGCCCGACATTTTACAGACTATTGATCAGGACTAAATTTGTTGGAAAAATATAACTATTAGCTACTTGATTTAGTCTTTTTCATTAGGATTGTTTTATTTATAGCATCGTCGGATCAAATGGAACTACAGCAAAATGTTAAAGTTAATAAGAGCTTAAATGACTTATGTAATTATAGTTTGATAAGGCAAAGTACAAATTACATACTGTTAGACAGTGATAATTTTTCATGCCTACCAAATGAATTTTTTTAATTTTCTGGACCTGAATGTATAATATCATTGAATATTTCAAAACCAGACATGTTTCTTCTGGTTTTGAAACGAAACTCTAAAAATATTAGTTGTATAAACTAATGACACTCTTTTAGTAACTATCCCACCCTTCCAAAAAAATTACCAGGACTCTTCCAACTGAGACATCCTATGTCGAAGCGAGATTCGGGCCTACGTATATACGAGGTTTGATCAAAAAGTAACGAGGATTTTATAATTTCTCAGGCGTTAAGATTCCGATGGTAAATTTTTTTTTTGTGTTGGTACACATGTCTCAGAAATACGTTGAAATTTTCAGCTGTTTTCAATGTTTACTTTCTTAGTAGCAGTCGCTAAGGTTATATATGTTTAGGTGTTCTCGGCAATTTTTAATTTTGAAAGAAAATGAATCAAAGAATTTGTATTAAATTTTGTCCAAAAAAATTAAATAAGTGCAGAAACTTTTTGAAATGTTGACAGTGGCTTTTGGTCAATCTACCATGAGTAAAGCAAGTGTTTATGAGTGGTATGGACGTTTCAAAGAGGGCCGTGAAGAGGTTGAAGATGATGACCGCGGTGGGCACCCTAACACTTCAATAAACGACGACTACATCGAAGAAGATAAGAAAATGTTTCTGGACGATCGCCGAATTACTATTAGAGAGGTTTCTAATGAAGTTAATATGTCATTTGGATCATCCCAAGCGATTGTTTCCAAAGTTTTGGGTATGAAACGTGTGGCAGCAAAGTTGTCCAAATATCTCGTTACATTTTGATCAAACCTCGCGTATACACTTATTGGTGGGTCTCATTCACTATTTAAAAACACACTATAAGATATCTATATCATGGACATCCCTGTGGTGGACTGGTCCCTAAAGGAAGAAACCTCGGGAGTAACAGATGTAAATATCTGGAACGTAGCAGTTCCTCTTAGAGGAGAATACTAATTTGCTGCACGAAGAAGGTAACGCGGTTCTGGCTCATTCCTCCGAGTTGAACCGGCTCGAAGATGAACGAGCAGTCGCGAACAAGAAAGTGTCAGCAGGAACGAGCAAGAATACTTTCTATCTCTCGCCAGCTTAATTGTTATTACCTCTGTGTCTAGATGTGGAGATAGCGTTGACACTGTCACGTTCTTCTTCATTCAAATCTGTAACAGCGTGAACATTTTCACAAATGTCCATCCGTCTTGCATACGCCAATACTCAACTTTCTTCCTCTAATCCATTGCATAAATAGGTGGTCAATGATTATACCTTCTATTAGATCTGCGGGTTAGTGGCTCGTTCTCGCTCGTTTTCCTTAACTAGTCAATCTGGGCCGTTTATAAGGAGGAAAAATATTGCCAAGACTGAAGGGAGAGGCTCTACTTTCATATAGGTATCGTCATTCCCTGTCTGTATGTTCCGCGAATGCGGAAATCAATTCATCTGAAGTTGTACAGGTATATGCAACAGCACCCCGCAATATGATGATACATTTTTGGATGAAATATAAATTATGACTTCTCTATCCTATCTAAAATATTAAGCTCTGATGATTTTTTCCTAAACTTCCGGTTACATATCCGAAGATGCTTCATTATCGGAGTAAACACTTTCACTAGTAAAAGAAAATTTTGTTTTAAAGAATCTGCCTGCGATGTTCCTTTGTGTACATTAATATAATAATTAAGTCCAATATTTTCTTTGTGTAGTATTTTGCGATGAGATGTTTCTCTTAATGTACAAACGCATCAAATCAATAAACAATCTAGGATCCTCAAAGGTGGCAGGGTACTCTCAAGTTTGTCCACAAGTATTCGGTTAATGGTTACAGTAATATATTTACCTTCGAGTTTTTTTTTAGGAGTGCGTGCATAAGGTGTAAAGAAAGAAGATTTTTTATTTTCTGTGACTTCTGCAATCTCATTTTAGTTTCGGGCCTGAAGATATTAACTTGTATATTCGAATAATCTACTGTTTCAGTATTATTTTCTTTAAAGAATGTCTAGTCTTCAACAACTACGTCAACCTAACAGTAAACACCTGCTCTTAATAGCTCACTGTTGTTATCTCTTTCAGCCATTGTAGAATAATTTATTCTATTTTGAGGAACCTTCTCTACGATATTTACTTTTTTATTTTCTAAATATTTTCGGGCTGGCTACAAATAAAGCATTACAAAAATATTCCAAGGGACGCGCCTTTATATTGCTGTAACATGATATTATGCTCTGTCTTTCCTTCTTTTGACGCCGAAAAATTAAAATTAAAAAAATTTTGAAGTTTTTCAATACAGCTAAGAGAAATATCACAGTAGATACCTTGGTTTCACAACTCATCTGTGGTTTAATAACTCAGGCATGAGCTCGATACAATTACCGTTTCAGTAGGATTAACTGGTCACCTTATACCAATAATAAAGTTGATTGTGATTGGCCAGCTAGTCTTCTGCATGATTACTATAGAAATTGATAGTTTTCGTGTCTATGATTTCTCCCAATTCGTCTTCACAACCTTCCAATTTGAAACAATAGCAAACTCTCCTTTAGAAAATATTTTCGTAACAGTTCTTTCATAAGAATAAACTCCAAATACAAGTATCGGTAGAAATACTGTAAACTTTATTCACATTACAAGGTCTATCTGCCATTCATTTGTAAGGGTCTTAAGCTAGTTTAAATGTATTTTTTGTCAACATATACATATTTTTTTTCTTTGTCAATAACTTAATTTTTAATAACTTGATACATAAAATCAATTATTTTTGATCAGAAATATTAGTTTTTTTCACAATCTTATAACAATAATTTAATAAATTCATTCCAAGTACTGTAAGTATCTCAGGATATTGTTTGTTCACTTTCTGTGTACTTAGTATTGCTTGTACATAGATTCAAAACAATAAAATTGAGTCCAATACTAAGGTAAAAATAAATAAAAAATGGTGAGCTGACCGATCCTTGGATTAAATACTAAGTAATAATATTTGCCAATTTTAATGAGTGATATCCTTTAATGCGGTTTCTCTTGCCAAAAAAAAACGTTTTGGTACATTGTTGATCCCTCTTACTTCCTCATTTTTATATTTAATTGTTTTATCATTACATTAATGACTATTAAGGAATTATTACATTAATGATGTTGCAGATCATTGCCGCTGTGATCGCCATGTTAGTCGCACACGTAGCAGCCGATGATGACGCAAAACAGTCAGTATTTCCTTATTTATCTTTATTTATATTTGAATATTTATTGTAATGGCATTTAATAGGTGAAATTTTTTAAATATACATTATCTGGAATGACGGAAAGACCCTTTTGGATTTTATTAAAAAAATTAAAGAGGAGGGTCACGCATCAGCCGATAGAGGGTGCCACTAATGAATATTTCAAAATCTGTTAGAATTAGAGGAGGACTCCTTCTAAGGGGAGAAATGTGGATCTAGGAACTTTATAATAATATAATAAAATATAATAGAATATTATAGGCTAATCTTTACAAGAGAAGAGCTAGACTGTAGTGGAAGATCGGTCTATTTCTTAATAAACAGAATCGATGTGAGAGTTAAGAGAGGATTCGAGATCAGAACCTATCGTCATATTCTTACTATAGACATGGTTCTCGGTAAAGACAGGCACAGAAAATAAACCATAACCTTGAACACAAATATGAGCTAAAGGAAACTGAATTAGCCCAAGCATATCAAAGGTCAGTTGAGGAAAGTGCTCTCTGAGGGTGTGGGGAAAAACAGGGATCCTTTCAAGACGCTTTTGGCAGCAAAATAGCACACTCCAAAGCTCTATAATTTGGGCTTGATCACCTTGGCAGGTCTAATCCACAACGGAGTAATGGGGGAGGAAGGGAGAAAATTGAGGCATGCGCATTAGCCATCGACTGCTCAAACTACACATTAACAACACCTTTCTGCGATAAAAGAGGATATTCTACAAAATTTCCAGGTACCTTGCAGGTTCCACAATTAAATTAAGTAATTTTGATCGTTACAAATGATTGAATTCAGTTCATAATTCTGTTCTCAGATGACAAAATGTTACGTCACTTTTTCAAACAGAAAGATTGTATCTTTTAATAGTGCTTATTATAGTACTTATAGACTCTTGAATGTGAAAAAATCTCTGTTAGAAAAAAATACCTAAAACATTTTACCATCTGATCGCAGAATTATTGTATGGAAATTTTAGCTGTAAAAAAAAATTGATCTTGATTAACTCAAATGGTGGAGAAAAAAAAATAAAAAAAATTTAACACCCATGGCCCTATCTATTGTAAAATAAAAATACTTCCCATGGCTCGACTCGAACTCGCAATGAGAGTCAATGGCCAAACCTTTCCGCCTCACAGGGTTCCAGCCCACAGATTTGATGAGCATTACGTTCTTCGCATTAGAAGTACCTTCCTGGGAGGAAAAGATGCTGGAGAAGAGGACGCATTGGACAGACCTCCGATAAGACCTTAAGAAGGAGACATCCGGAAAATGGACCACACATGAGCGGCCAAGCGGAAGTACACGAAAGTTATCTCAGCGGTTACTGCCTTCCTCGTGTGGGGCAGCTCACCGGAACCGGGACAATACGCCTCATTCAAACTGGGCACTTACTGCAAATCAAGTCACATTACGTCAGTCAGAGGATCAACATGGCGTATGTTAGATAGAAATATATATAAATGGATAATAAACGAATCCATCAACCAACTGTCACAACTCAGAACTAATAAAATCCCAATTTTTTTTTAATTTTTCAACATTTACTCTAATTATTTTGTTCAGGAAACTATCGCAAGTTAATCATAAATAACAAGATTAAATCTTCATCGGGCGTATTGCTGTCTCTCCATATGAATTCAGCTAATTTTGAAGATAAGAACTCTTTTTTGTTTTTTACTAGCCAAATTAGCTGGACCCCTACCTACCTTTCTATCCTCCAAGTTTTACTGGGTCCACACAATCCGTAAGTAAAACGTTGGTAATTCTCCTTCCAAAGGTTATTGTAAACAGCCCAAATGTCTGAAATTATAATTGCTATTAATCTTAAAGCCGACCTGTTGGAAAACTGCTCTATGAAAGATGGCTCCGAAAATCCAATTTTTTGGTAATACCCTTTCTGTTGCTTTTCTTTTTTAAGTATAGGCTTTCCTTAATCTTGACATATAATCCATTATTTGATAAATTAAGTAATAAGTCACAAGTTTAAACAGTTTAGCTAGAAGTTTAGTTTATCGAGTAGTTGGTTATGGGTATCTGTTCAAATTGCCTGTGGTTTAATCAACATGGCGGTGGAATGTAAACAATGTTTCAAAGGCTTGAAGTATATTAAATCAGTTGACATCACTGTTTATTAGAACAGGTTGGGGGGGGGGGATAGCATTTGTAGTAGCTCATCCCTGCCATTAAACATGCGAGTATCCATTGTCTGTCATTACCCTGAATAAACCATAACCAGACCCCCCCCCCCTCACAGAATAAAAAAACCTAAAACGGACACTAACCACGAGAACACATAGAAGAATTCTGAACTGGGGTGTGATAAATTTTAAAAGTTGGTATTAGTAGGCCTGACTATTATCATGTGCTGCTATACGTATTCATGCATGCTGTTATCTTTTATTGGTGTAACCCTGGGTATTATGGGATATTCCTTTGAAATGTAAGATTGGATAAATCAAACATAATTCCCCCTACCTTATTTAACATAAAACCAAATGTATTATACCATCTTCTTCAGGAGCTCAACAGATTGATTTCATAGTCACCACCATCAATCTGTTGAGCACCTGAAGATGATGATATAACCTGTCAAAATTGCTAGTGCTGTAATAAAAATACTGTGGACAGACTAGCCTTTTACTCAAAATTATCAATACCTTATTTTCCCCCCCCCTTCTACATTACTGATATTATTGTTGTATGTTGGGAATACAGCAAGAAAGTGGTAATCCACGTGCCGTTCAAAGTTCACACTGTACACCATCATCATGTGAAGAAGATCCCGGTGTACCACTACCATGAGGACCATGACCACCACCACCACCACTACCATCATGACAACAAGCATGATCACCATCACTTGGAAGAGGACGACGATGGGCATCACGGATATGGAGGCTGGCACTGAGGTACGATTTCTGTCAGGTTAGACCTCTTAAAATTTAGTAAGAGCATCCACCTATAGCCTATATCCCAGCTAACCACAACATTCTTGGAGGACAATGGCCTCAGATTTCATTTTGACAAATAAACACCCATAACCCCTCATTACTGGGGATACTGAGTGAAGTCTGCTGGGTACTGAAACCTAGTTGAAATAAAACAAAGATCAACATTTTTTTGATTCAAATCATCTTAGCTCTGAAATAGTTCATGAATAAGATGCATAACGAGGACAAGGAAGAAACTTGAATCACCAATTTTAATAATGGTTTTAAAGTTTGAACCTTCAATCTTTGTGCATAAGAAGGACAGTTTCCTAAACTCTTTTAAGAAATTACCCTTCTTTCTTCCAATTTTGAATAATCCATAAAATTCTACTTTGGAAATCATAAATGTGGTCAAACATAATTTTAAATTGAAGCTTCGTGTTTTGTCCACGCATTCTTCTATTCTCCAAAAGACGATCCTGGTTTATTAAAATAATCTATCTGTCCTGTTCCAAAATTAAAATTTCATTCCTACACTTACTTTAATATTGCTTTTGTTACAGAACTCACTGAGCTAAAGACCACCTTACAGAACCTTCGAGTTTACTTCTATAATTGTAAATATTACGGTATACAACATTAAGGTTAATTGAGAGAAGAACCACCGACAGACAATAACTTGCTGCCAGCCCACTCCCACACTCGAGACAGTCAGCAACCTCTTTGATTAAACCAACTAACATTTCTATTAAAGAGATATCTCCAGGCATGTTGCAGTCATGCTGCTCTAACATCATTCCTATTTTCTAATCAGAGGACTTCACAACTTCACTGACCTTGAAGGACTACTTTCACTGATTATCATTAGCTTTGAGATAATGACTGTTGATTGTAATTGTACCAATGAAAAATATTCTTACATTCCTCTATCTAAACTTAGGTGAAAAAAAATACATTAATGTAAGTGTTAAGATCATTGTATACTCATCACGATCTGCTATGTTTTTTACATCTTCTTGAATGTTTGTAATGATCTTTGTAATTGAGGGCCACAAAAATTTTATTCACAGGAAGCCAGTTGATCTTCTCAGTGCTACACTATGAATAAACACTACAAAACAAAATAACTTACCATTAAAAATTAATAGAACGTTATCAATTTTTAAACAGGTACTTCTGCAGAAGTGATAAGTTCGGATTGACTGCCTTTAGTGTAAAGGCAGAAAAGTAAAGAGGATGAACTCCAAGCATCTGTAAGAAGAGGTCAAGTTACCATCCTGTACGGGACTCAAAAACCACTCAACTGTAGAAGTCACCACTTCAAAAGCTCAATGCTAGTCACATTTTTAACCAAAACATATTTTTAAGTTGCTTTAGCTTATAAATAAAAATATGTATATAAATAAATATTATTTTTTTGAAAAAAAACAAAACAAAAAAACATGCTAAACTGTTGATTATTTTCCCTCATCATACATTTGGAACAAAAGTGATAAACCTTATTTAACATAGAGGCATAATATTTTATTTACAAGTTCCACTTAATGCCCCAGTTTAGTAAAATATAAAAACAATCTCATGAAACATAATGAAGAGCAATCAATTATTTGCGAATAAAAAAATTTATGTTTCCATCATATTGAGTAGGTTACCTAACTTAAAATGTTAAGGTCCTGATTAATGATATAATACAACTTTTTTTATTCTGATCTCTAAAATTATTGGTCTTATAATCATTCATTCCAAAGAGTAAGATTAAAGTTTATTGACAATAAATCATTCCTAATTTAGAAAACATACTGACAAAGTAAAAAGCCATTATACTGTTTTTCATAAATTAAAATGTTATATTACATATGGGATATCCTTAAAAGATGTGTGGAGATTAAATTATGATCAATTGGATTAATTAGATTTCTTAGTAGAACTGATAATTCTTGATTATTTCACATTATAAGAAATTTAGGTAGCATTTGTAATTTACAAACTAATTAATACTAAATGGCATACGGGTATAAATATGTAAAAATAATTAAATTTAATAAGACATAATATCTATCATTAAAATAACACATTAATGTCAACTTAACAAGCATTTTTTTTCCTGACTCCCAGTTACCTTCTTAATTTTCAATTAGACCAGTACATTTCAGCTCACCAATCAACTAATTAAATCATAAGACTTTTGAAACTCTTTTCCTTTTTAAATCCTTCAATCGCAGTTTCTCTATCCTAATGTGACCCTGTAGTGCACAGCTTTAGTTTCATTCATTCACACATTATTCTTTGTTTTCCATTATTTTCTTGAATGATATTTACTGATTCACGGTAACATTAATGAAATAGCAGATACTTTATGGTCTAAATCCCAATTATATGCCTCTTGTAATCATTCTTGGGCACAGTCCAAGAATCTGGAGACTAAAATTGGAACTAAAAGCTCAACACATGTCAATTGTTCTACTTGACAATTATAGAATTACTAATTGGATAATTGAACAATAAATATAATATTCAAAAAGTATATCTAAACTGTGAAAATAAGATTTGATAATCATAGCTGTAGGAGGCAGAAAGTAGAGAAAATAAATAATTTGAACTTTATATAGCAATGTTTTAGAATTAATAATGATTATATAGTACATATAGTGACATTTTTTTGTGAAGCCTTAAAATTCTAGGAACAATTAGCTGTTTGACATTAAAATTTACAGAAATGCAAAGAAGTTAATCACCTACATCTGTAAATGGCTTAAATGATAATGGCATTATAATTTATAATCTTCTTGATTAAGGACATTTTCATGTCCATGTAGATAATAAAATTTACAGGGCTAGAAGAATTAGTGCTGGTGTTCAGGACCTACTACTTTTTAATTTATACTGATATTGAAATTAATTCTGTTTCCAAATTAACACCGATTCAACCCATTCTATGTTTGCCAATGAAACCTTCTTACCTTTCCGCAATCTGTGCCACAGAAAGACTGATGGAGCTTCAATCAAAGATCTTCAGGAGTCAATCAGTCAGGTATCCTCCTGGTTTAAAAGACTGAAGTTGCAGCTTAATTCTTCAAAGTGTGAGACAAAACTTTTCGCACTAAGTAGATGCCTAAAGGAAGGTTTCAATACACCAGAGATTAAGCAAATGACTATTAACTGGACCAAGGATCAGAGTGTCCGCTACATTGGAGTATATTTAAACACAGAACTGATCTGGAAACTGTACACAACATACAAACAAGAAGCCAATAGACGCCTACGACAGCTATACCCTCTCTTCAACAGACATACATCAATAAAACACAATTGTATGTCATTATTTTACAAGGCAATCGTATTGCCGATACTTACTCACACCTGCCCTGTATGGAACTGCACAAACAAGTCCATTAGGTCAAGGCTGGAAATACTGCAGAACAAAATACTTTGCCTAGCACCCTGGTTCATCAGGACTTCCCAAATTCATTTAGAATTTTCATTTAGTACAGCTTACCAAGAGATACAACAACCTTCTTTATCATTCTTCAGGAATAGTCTTCTATCAGGTGGACCAATCTATCCAGCAGAGACTGGGACCAAGATTGTACCAACCCCTGTAATTTATATTTGTTTATTTATTCTTATTTATTATTTCTTTCACACATTTTGCTCATTAATTTATTTTATGTTTTTATTTTTTTTTATTTGTTTATTTATCTTGGTTTTGTTTTGTTTTAGTTTATTTTATTCCCATATAAATTTGTGTAAAATATCTGTGCATTGGCCCAAATGAAATGTATGATAAAATAAAGATAACTAGAAAACAACCACTCTTGAACAACAAATATGTAAAATATTATCAACTATCAATTGCTTTCATTGTGGAATTTCATCTCACCTATGCTGATTTTAACTCAAACTTTAAGCATTCTGAACATATTGTACTGAAATTACTTATTTATAAAAATATATTCAAGGCAAATATTTAAATTAAATCATAACAATCTAAAAAATATATATATTTCAAGAAAATAAAAAGTTTAAATTCAATCTATTCAAAAACATAACTCTTTATTTTAAAATTTCTAGGTTCATTCCCTAATAAACCTTATTATGAACCTCTACACCTTTATTCTTTCTTGATTGTTCATTTGTCTTAAACATTCACTCCCATACTCCCTGTTACTATAAAAGCAAAAAATCCATAGCAAAAACCCATGAAGAAGTGCCAACCAAAGTGTGAGTTGCCAGTGTGATCCGCACTATAGTTGCTGTCATGAAATTAGACGCTTGGAATGAAGAGGCAATTTGGCACAGTGTTGACACATATGGGCGGGCAGGGAACTAATCACTAATTTTCTTATTGCATAATGATTGACATTATCGAAGGAAATAGATCACATGGAAAAGTAGTGCACACAGCGGCAACGGAGCTTCCATGTATTGCGGGATCTCAAGCTTCTAATTTCGTGACAGCAACTATAGACAGTACCTCTTAGCCTTAAATTTGTTTTTATAATCGGATCCGCTACTACTTTGTTCAATAACCTATTCATTTATCCTCACCAGGTTGAGGTAACCCTGACCTGGCCCATCCCACAAAAAATAAATCCAAGGGCTTTTTCATCATAGCAATGCCCAAACTTCCTCTCCACAATAACCTCCTCTTTATCACTGACCAACTTCTTTTTTTTTAACTATTGACAATCACCAAGGCCTCCAAATGAGTTCAAAATTACAAATTCTAACATAATCACTTCATTTTCGATTCAACGTTATTTTAAAAATACAAAATGCCTTAACTAGTAGCTCTATCAGTTGGCCAAAGTATGAAACTTATATAAACAGAAGTCAAAAACTCCTATTGCTCAACAACAATAATTTTTTTTATACATTTTTCATTCACTTCAAAAATAATTTTGAGCCAAAATAATACAACCAAATGTCAAAAATTTATAAGGAAATTCAACCAATAATGACAAAACTCTATGTACAATATTATGGACAGTTAAATAGTTTTAATAAAATTTTATTTATTTTAGTCCAAATTGACCCATCATATGGCTACATTAATTCTAAATAAATAACAAATCCTGTTTTCTTTCTCAAGTATATGTATACTTTTAATATAATTGTCTAAAAAATTATTAATTATATTATTATTATTATATCTAAATTATGAAAAATTTGAAAAGCCCTAAAGCTCAAATATACAATGATGATGAGCACAAGGAGACAGAACAGATCACAGTAGTCGCACATGATAATAGGAGGGCAGAGGTAGCAGTGGTGCCAGACCGTGACGAGGTAACTTGGGCCAGTGACATCTACAGTTAACAGGTGTCACACCAAGAGGGGGGACACATTCACACACCTGTCTGTATGTTATATCAATGCATGCCTGCAGTGGATCACTTATCTCTGATCATAATAATAACAGTTTATCATAGTCCTTCATCAAACAGCTAATAACATCCCAGCGCTATGACCCTCAGCTCGTTCCTCAACCCTGGTTCTGGCTACGGCAAATCACCGATCAACGAGAGAGGAGAGCATGTCCACTATTCTGGCTCTTGGTCAGTTAACTTATATCATACATACAACTTAAGTACACTTAATTAATGTTATCCTTAATAATTGTTATGGATTAATATAAGCATATTTTTTTTCCGTAGTTTGTTCATTTGAGTCTAGAGATATTTGACCTGGTAGATCACTTGCACTAGATTCCCTTACTTTACCAGAGCAATAATTTTAAAAAAATATAGTAAAAGAGCAAAGCTCTCCTCTAACCATTTAGTAAGCTTTGCAAAATAATTTCAATAATAAACTACATATACATGATTGAAATAATTAAATAGTTAACTTGCTGTCTTTAATACAGTTGTTTGAAATCATAGGAAAGGAGGTGGTGGATCCAAAGGAGGGAAAGTGTCCCAGTCTGCCATCTCTGCCCTCACACTATTAGCATTTCTGTTCTTCCTAAACATTCTACAAGTAAGTAGCCTTTATGTAGGTTTAATTGTAAATACACAATTCTTTGAAATTATTAATATTGATGACAATATTATGACAACTAAATACTGAAGGTGCTGAGAGCGCTACCTATGAATGATAGTGTGAACTAGCATGGAGAGGAAGGTTCTAGCTAGATTCCCATTTCACTGCTAGTACTCAACTGCACTACTATATTTAATTCAATGGAGAGATACCTCTCCAATTTTTTTTTATTAAATATATCGAACACTTCATATTTTTTTCGACTAAAATTTGTTACATCAATTATGAAATGAATTTCATTTTTTTTTTATACATACATATATAAAAAAAAATAAAGGCCACAGACAGTAATATTTTATTGAGATACTTCATAATGAGAGATGGACGCAAACGCTTTTAATTAGATTATTTTAGACTTATGAAATGATTGTGAAAAAAACACTGGTTATTTTTGACCAAAAAATAATTTAATTTTTTGAACCTTCTGTCCCAGAAAATTGCTCACTAAAAATTGTATAAACAGCTAAAATACTGAAAAAATATGTATAGAAACTGTCTCAAATATTAAAAACTCACATCAAATTTACTGTTGGCTCTCAAATATCTCTGAATTTATTTTTGTGTTATCATATTTAATTTGTCGATCTTTGTCCCATAACTGAATGAGACTGGAGCCTTTCTTTTTGGGATCAGCAAATCAGTGTCAATGGGACAACAAAAAAAAGCTTTTATTTTTATTATAAACAACTTTTAATTAGTGGTTTTCATAAAGAAAATGTGATCAGGGAATGCATATCAGTGATGGGGCTAGGAGTATACTATAACCTCAATATAATTCAGGCACTCAAAACAGTATGACATCATCATCGTCATCATAAGAATGATGACATGTCAGCACATACATAAATTTAGAAATTCTTTCTTATCGCCTTAAAACCATATATATTTTTTCTTGAATAACTCAATTGCAACAAATCATATCAAGAAAATGATTTAAACACGTTAAGACAAGAATCAGTATCCTTGCAATTTTTTTTTCATTATTTAAATAATTTAAATTTCTCCTAATATAAATTTGCTAACTAAATCTGTCCCCTTAGTCTAGTGGTTAGCATGTTGAATTTCAACTGGAGAGACAGGTTTATTCCTGGCTCTCCTAAGAATTTTTTCTTTGGAGAATGAGTCTGGGTTGATTCAGCCATGTGAGGATAAGGAGTGGCTAATTATTGTTATAGAAGTAGTGAATGCTGTTAAGAAAATCAAATTTAAGGTTGAGAGGTGTGCCCCTGGTGCTAACCACAAAAGCACCGTCTACCTATTATAGCATCAGCCTTTGGTTGGGCCTAAATGTTTATGATGTGTTACACCATGGAATTATATATTTAAGATTAAAGAGATAAGAGATTAAATATTTTAATCTGGTTAGATCAGTTTGAAATATAAATACATAAATGAAATAAATGATGTCAACAATGAAACAATATCAAAAGGTAAAGCAAATAAAATATCCGCTCAGAATAGTGGTCTTGAGGTTACGTCCAAGGCAAAAAATATTTAACATATGGTGGGTAACAAATTTCTTCCCTCTTTTAATCTCAGTTGAAGCTTGAACTAACCCGATTCAAAAACATAAAACTGTACATTTTATCAATACTTTATCAATACTCAACCATTTTTGAACAGTCTAGTTTTGTTGATTCAGACGTGCCTGAAGGATCAGTTGCAAGCTCAATCACCGTTGACTATAATGATGACGACACAGACTACTACCACCACTACAGAAGCTCAGCGACACAGGAGAGAAGTTGAAGAGGAAAAGGAGAAAGGGGATACAGGCAGAAAAAAATCAGTATGGCAGCAACGTTCACATTAAATACTGTAATAAATTGGGCTCAATTATTATTAAATAGGGAGATTTTTTCAGGAAGAAAGAGAAACAAAAGGTAGAGATAAATATGAATTGACAGCATGGAAGGAGAGCCAACAGAAAACAAGCACAAAGAGGACAAAAGATGTGCTACTCTCCCCACTGGCCAGCAAACCGCCCTGGTTGCACAATGTCATCTGTTGCAAAATACTTTCCTGCCGACAGACAGAAGAAAGAACAATTTATAGCAACTATTTAAGGTACTTCAACTATTACGTATTCCCAACTATCTGTATTCTTAAGGCTTAGAGAATTTAATTAATATTAGTAATGGTCTGTAATCCCAAAGCTAGTAATAGGGCCAATATTCAAAGCCAGTACCACATGATCTCTGACCAGGCACTCTTACCAACTGAGCTTATTAATGTTTTTCAGAGAAACAACAAGACAAACTAAAGAGACCAGTTAGATATTGACACAGCAGTCACTTTAATACGAGTTAGCTCCAAGATTAAAGATCATGGAGGTCCTGGGTTTGAATATCAGGCCTGTCATAATCTTTTTAGGTAATTCCTCAGTGTCATTTAGCGTACAGTAGTAGCCTCAGGCCATATTTCTTATTGGCCAGGCTCTCTGGTTCTTCTCCCATTTCTAGCATGGTGCTTTGGCTTTCATAAGCCTCTCTATAATCCTAGGTGATTAGGACTGTATGATGATTAATCTTTTTCATAGGCAAATACCTAGTTTATCAAACAATCAGCAGTTTCACCATTTTTTCAGGGATCAGAACTTTTAATCATCAATAGCTTCCGAACTGGGAAAATGGGCCAGGATTTGTTTTCCTACTATCTGTTATTAAATTTTATCCAAAACCTAATCACCATATTTGAAAGTATTGTTGGATATACCTAACAAATTTCATATAGATTGAATCATTTTGAAGAACATACATGCAAACAAACCTGAATGAAACAATAAATTTGTAAGTATAATACGTAATAAATGGCAGGTCTTTAATCCAAAAAAGTATCACCCGCACATTACTATTTTCATTTTTTAAATGTTAAAAACAATTTTATCACCATTTTGTAAATCATCAATGAGGGTTTCATTCATGGCAACTATGAGGATAACAATAAGGATGTTATAGAAAATTTTAGTTAATATTACATTGATGTCAATGTTTTAATTAATTTTTAAAACCATTTCTGACTTTTTAACTTGAATTTGCTACATTGTTTATACATCTTATAAATGTTACAACTTGAACAGTAGTTTTATTTTATAACAAAAAACTCCAACAGGTCCACCCCCTGCATACAATTTTTAATTTCCTACTGTACTCCTGAAATTTTGTAAAGGTTATTTAAAGTTTGCCATTTCACAAAATAACACTTCTTTTAGACTAGAATACAGATTTCTGAATCCATGCAAGCAGCCATAAATAACTGAAAGTTTGGAAGAAGTTAATTGACAATATAAATTGGTTTAAAACATTTTTTTTTGTTTGTTTTTAGGAAAATTTTTGATTTCTTTTGCTACTCCACCAAGAGAAAAATGAAGAAAAGATGCACCAATTGCCCAATATCACCACTGGACGCCAACCAATAAATTTGTCAAATGTAATGTAATTCAATATTTTGTAAATAAATGTTCGTAATTATTTACTTTAACTTTTGTACCAATTTCTGTGCAAGAACAAACTCATTTAAAAATAAGAATAGATTTATACTGTAGTAATTGTAATAACCTGTATGATTTTTGTTCATTTATTTAAACACACCTACACAAGTGAGAATTTTAGTTAAATAAGGACTTGCGAGTTGATTTTCAAAATCTGAATCAACTTAACTAGTTAGTGAACATTGATACATTTAAAATGGGGAAATCATCTTTGATTTAGTATTGATCTAAAATATGCATATACATGCATTAAGTTTTGGAGTATATTAACAAAAAGAAACTTTTCCAATTAATTCCAATGATTAAGTACTGTCTAGTACATTGAAAAATAAATATATAAGCAAAGATGTAATTTGCTTTTAAATCCTACTGAATTTGAGTTGCACAAAGTACGTAATTATAAAAAATGGACATTAAACTTTTTGAAAAAATGTAGATAATTTAATCAATTACTTTTTGTTGTGTGAAATTTAACAGAAAAAAGTCACTAAGTGTCTAAGCAGGGATGGAAGTAGCACATATTCATTTGATACTTTTTTTTTTTTTTTAAAGAAGATTGAAGTAATAATTTATTTTGAAAATGTCAAGAATCTAAAACTTTGATAAATAGACATAATCCCACTGTAATTTTTCTGTAGACACATTTGAAGGGTTTCAACATTTCAAAATAAAATTTTGTTTAGCCTTAATGACAATGAAGCCATTTTTATTATAACCTATCATGAAAATTCAAAATTTGAAAACTTTATTTATCCAAAGTTACCGAAACTGATTGTTCAGTTTTTAATGCTGGGTGCAAGGGATCTACTAACCGAGTATCTCGGCATGTTGTTTAAAAGATACAAGAATGTATATTATCGGAGCTAAAATACTGTCATTTTATCATAATGGTGGTGGTAACAATAATTATCAAAAAATATTGAAGGTAACAATCAATTGTCACCATTCAGACAGTTCACATCTATTTTTTGCTCAGACCATTCTTGAGGCTATCAGAAAGGATGGTAATGTTAGGTTACTAGGGGGATTATCTACATACTGGTCACTAATCTTTTTTATACCAGTCACTGGGAAGTCTTAAATACTGGTCAAATTATTTTTTTTACTTTTAAAATATGTTTATTGGTGACTAAGAGTTTTTTCTGCCCGCATTTTAAGCTTTCAACACTTACAACAAAAATAAATAATTATTTAACAAAAGTTAATTGATGATAATAATTAATCTTGACGTTATACGTATATTAAATAAATAAGTATTGCCATAAAAATTGAAAATGATCAAGAATAAGCTCTTTGTCACAATCAGATCATCAGGATACTTATGGACCAATATTTAACAGAACATATCAACAATGAAAAAATAAATACATTTACTTTTAGAAAACATGTAATAGTAAAGTGAAATTATACCAAGCTTTACTGTTAACTGAATTAAAAATAAATCACAAAAGTTTTAATTTGTCAAAGAAATACATGAATACTGTAATAATGAATAAACAATATTTACCAGTCGATAAAAACATTAACTAAGATTCAAATTACTAAATATTAACATAATTCAAGATGTAATATACATCTTAATACCTAATATATACAGTAATAAACATACTACCAACATGAAAAAAACCATTATATAGACGGAGAATGTAAGTTATAGAAAATGAAAAAAAATGTTAGGACAATTTCAGTTTTAATTAATGTTTGGAGTGGTTTTGAATGATTTTAACAAATGAACAAACTGACTGCTGTTCCCGTCAACATTGTTCTAAAGTGATAGCCCAATCAATTAATATTTTTTTACACAGACGAAGTATTCTAGTTTGATGGCCAGAGAAAAGACCGAGTCTGACTTGTCTATTTTACCTCAAAAATTATCAGAGTTGAAGGGTTATGATAAAACAAAAAAATGAATATTTATTGCTTTTATAATAGATGTAAATATAAAAGTGATGTATGCACAAGTTGCTTTTCTCCAATACAACAGCCTATTAATTTCAATAACTCATCACAGGAACTTACTGATAACAGATAATTACACCATAGGTCCACATCATGGTAACTGTATGCATAATAATAGTTACCATATATCTACATACAATAAGCCATTAGGTAGTCTTTTCATTATAGCTTGGGACAAAACTTACTAATACCTGAGAAATACCACAGTAGAAAATAAATAATTAACACACAAATAATTAAAATTCAAGATATAACATGTTTCTGTAGTGGTATTTCAGGAAAAATGGTATGAGGGGGGAATGAGTCTGAGAGACTCCAAATTAATGCAAACGGCGGGAGAGAGGAGTATGTCTAACAGACATAAACTTCGGTGAGAAATTGGGTAAACAGGGGGAGGGTAATTAAGATTACCTTTGGTGTCTCTCAACAAGACTACAGAACCACCCAGTAGGGTATGATCCCAACATCCCTTCAAAGGGACAAGTGTAGACTCAATCCTTGGTCAGTGAGATAGGAGGAGTAATTAGTTGAAACATTCCTATTTAATTTTATAATCTGTATAACTTCCCTTAATGTTATAATGATTTCTTCAAGAAGGTATAATTTTTGTTTATTATATCTCTTATAATTATTTCATTACTACACAACATGTAAACTATTTATAACAATAATAAAAATGTAAATAACATAGCTTGTTATTCAAGAAATTTCAGAGCTGACAAATTCAAGAATATTCCCATTTACATAACATATTGCTGGCGTTAGTAATATATATATCAATGCAATTGAGATTAATATAATTTATTTGTCTTTATAAAACAAAATATAAAATTAAGTTATAGAAATCAAAAGTGGATGCAACTCAATGGGATAAGGTAAGGTAACATCAATGTATAATATTCAGAGTTTAAACTGGAATGTATGTAGCAATATGAAATCCTGTTGTCCTGCATTATAGTTGTATTGTTTAAACTTCCATTATACTTTTTACTAATCGTGATGTATATTAAAAATATATCAACAATAACTATAGCACATCAAATCCAGGTTTTAAATAAATGTTTATATTTTAAACTGAAATCTTAGAGAATAAATTTTACAAACTAATTAATCATTTAAATGTGGGACAAAGATTAATTGAGGTATTCAAGAGCTAGAGCAGACAATCCCAACCAAATACCAAAAAGTGAGAAGGCTTGATTGTTATTTTTATATAAAAGTTAGTTTTTGATAGACATGTATCTTAAATCACAAGCATTTTTTTTAAATATTGAGGTGAAATGTAAGGGAGGTCCACTTCTTTGAGTTTTTTTTTTTTGAAAATGACCTTTTTAATTTTCAAGACAATACGTGAATTATTTCAGTACATAAGTATATAAATGTTAATAGATATCACAATAACAAATGCGTAATAATAATAAATTTTAAAATATTTAATTTGAACTTTTATTTTTGAGAAACAAGTTATTAATTAACTTCTTTTTTCTCCATCTTTGAATTTATGAGTAGATTTTAGATAATACACCTGATAGAGTTATTTAATCTTTTTATGTATAAGACATAAAACAAAAACTCATGTTTTTGAAATAGGCGCTTCAAACATAAAACTTATTTCCTTTTCTTTGGGGTATAAGATCACAAAAATAAATTATCTTGAGAAGAGTAAATCATGAACAAAACTGATGTGAAGGGATTCAAGGTGGCGAAAAATTCACCCTCTACATAAAAAACATTTGAAGCAAGTGATGGTTTTTCAAATTATAAAAAAAAACATTTTACGACATATTTCTTAGTAATTTGAAATATTACTAGTTCTAATTAATTTTCATCCTGTGTGATATAGCATATAGCATCAGCACAAGACTTTCATCAGACACTACAGAATAAAATACTCCGGCTAAGTGCTCTGGTTATCAAAGGGGATTTGCAAAAAAAAAATAAAAATAAGCTTACAGAGAGATAGTATGACTGCCTGCTATTTTCTTTCAACTAGGCTAGTTTACCCAGTCAACTTTCAAACCAAGAATAAACACTATTTTTTATTTAAACACATCAAATAACTGAATACCTCAATTATATTTTCAAAAAATAAGCATTCAGGGCATTAGAAAATTTCTTCAAGTTATCACAAATAAGATGTTTTTAGTCTTAATTTTTAACTTTTTTTTTTTTTTTTTTACCATATATCCCCTTGTTAAAATTTACAGATATATAGTGCAAAATATAGATTCTCAAGCAAATCTATTTACAATTTTTTTTTGTATTTCCTGTAGCTTGTCTACATTATTATATACAGGCTCTAATATATAAAATTATAATGCTCTGCAATGTACAAAGTATATGTTGAAACTTCTTTATTGGGATAAAATTACAATCTGCCTTATTAGGCAATTAGTAATTATGATAAATGTTCTCATTCATACCATATTTACAATTTTCACTCACTCGCTCATTCATACAATAATTACATAGAGCCCAGAGACCTCCCAAATCCAAATGGTTGTCAGCTCCCTCACATATGAAAGAGAAAGTGAAGTCTTGGGAAACAAAGTATAATGATGTATATTATACATGAATGGACTGAATTTACTGAAGGCGATGGCTCACCTTTTATATCATAAACTTAAAACTAACTTACATACTAAATCTTAGCCTAATTTTTCCCCAACAGTGTGTTGCCATCGATGCGGGAGGGGTGGTGGGGCCATAGTGTTAAACACTGGGTTTGTGAGGTGCTGGAAAGAGTCAAAAAACTTGATTTGTCTCTGATGAATGAACTCACCCACCGATGGCACACCAAGCAACAGGTGTAGGTCAGCATTCTTTAAACTCTCGAGAGAGGTATGTCGGACCACTTTTCCGATGAATCCATTCTGGAATTGTTGGAGACTTTTGGCTGCATAGTCAGTCAAGTGGGTATATAGCAGGGCACCGTACAGCAGAGCTGGGCCGAGGACACATTTATATATCATTAGTTTGAGATACAGCAACAAGTTTGGTGAAGTTAGTAAGTGGTGAAGACAGTAAGACCTGTGTCGTACTTTTTTTATTTTATAACTAAAATGAGTAGAGAAATGGAGATACCTATCCATTTTTATACCCAGATAGTACACATTGAGAAAGCTGGCGAGTTCTCTTGCCGTCCTATAGTATAGGATTTTGGCAAGGCTTCCCTTTTTGGAGGTCTTCCCGGCATTTACACTGATGTTTAATCTATCCAGTCTGTCACTGATTATCTTACAAACTGACTCGGCCTGTGCAAGAGCTCTTTGTGCACTCATGCTGCTGCTGTGAAAACTTAAATTCAAACTATTCAACAAATTTATAGTGGTGCTTCCTTACACAAAGCAATGTATTAATAGAATTTACATACATACACATACACAAAAAGTACTAAAAAAAGAGACAATATATTTTTCTTTTTTAATACAGTTACAATAATCATTTGTACAATTAAAGTATTATTGCAGTTTTACTTCCCATAATTTGGCTAGAAATGCAGATCGTAGTAACAAAAGCCACCTCACTTTAAACCAGAAAAGCTGAAACACCCCGACTCAAGCTCAGGTCCTTAGTTGTACCATAAAGAGTCAACACTTATCCAATCTACCATGTTATATTGCGACCTGTTAATTATAATCCTAAATAACATAATAATACTTACCTTGACATCTTCTTAATTGCGTTAAATGGCACATTGAAAGGTTATAAGAAATATTTATTTGAGCCGTAGAGCAAATGGTCAAATGAATGCATGCATAAAATTTCTTCATCATAACTCATATCATATGTCAGTTTCATCAGAACCAGTAAAATTATTACAGAGGAAACAGACAATTAAGTAAATAGCATCAGTATTTGGTCGATAATAAAAATTCCTTACGAAATCAGCAATTGTTCAATGATTCAAAAAAACCTTCATATTCCCTCTTAGAAGGCTCAATTCTAATTCTCAATTAGAATTTTTTAAAGACTAGATCAAAGGCTTCAGACAATAAAACAACCAACTTTTTTACAGCCCCGTACCTTCAACAAAGAGAATGTTCTTGTATGGCTAGGCTATGGCCAACAACTTGTTATCCAGAATTGAATAATCATTCCTGAGAGTTGCTACTTCCGTTTTACAAAAAATTAGGTTTAATCCTTTATGATACTCAACAAAGTCTTGCAAATTTAGTATTTCTTTATTCAGTGTGATACAGATAACTTTATTTTAAAAAGTCCCATATTACCCTGGACATCCAGAATAAGGGAGGAGGCAGTCACTCATCCAAATACTGCCCCAGCTAGGCACAACATATACTTGATATCATATTGTACTCAATCCAACAAGACTTATTACTATTGTTACTTTATTTTATTGCATGTTTTTCTTCTTTTATTTTTTACTCATTTATTCATTATTTTTAATTATTATCTTCTTGTTTATTTGTTTCGTTTTTCTGTTAAAATTTATTTTTTCCTTTCCTCGGTATCAATCTTCATTTTTTGGTTTCTCGGGTGTAGAATAATATTTAATTTGTATTATGTAAGATACTTGCTAATTTCTTTTGTGTTCTTAAATTCAATGACCAATGTCATGACTTTTCATAAACCTAAATTTTTATATAAAATAAAAAAAAAATTATTTAACGATCAACATAACCAAAAATTATCTTTTTATTAACCTCCCTATTCTAATATTGTATCACTGGAGATAATTTTTTTCAAAAAATTAAATCAACTCCCAGGGCAGATTTCAAATCTAAGTTGTTGGAGTCGACAACAGGCCTCCAGAAAGGCCGAAACCCGACAAAATAATAAATATACCAGCATATAAAACATTTAATTTACATTAAGGCAAGTCCCTTTTAAGAAGGATAAATGAATATTTGTAGTGAAGAGATCAATTGGAACTTTCATCATAGAATTTTTAGGGAAATCTATCTTTATTTCAAGGAATTCTTCTTTGACCAGAAATATTTCATTTACTGTGGGACGTAATTTATCTTAAAATTCACTTTTCCCCTGATTTCTCCCCGCATGACTTTTTTCTTGCATAGGTCGCACCAGATTCTCTAGACTTTTGCCGAAACTGCAACAGCTTTCACGTTATACCCTTCCATAGCATTTAGGAGATACCACAATTCAGGAAGCACTACTAAGTAGGGTCCTGACTGTACCAAAACTGAAACATCAAAAGTGGAAATATTCCTCCTGACTGTGACACAATGAACACAGGCCATCTGACCATTGCAAAGCCAATCTGACTTGCTTGTATACATCGTCATGTGAGCCATACTGCTACTTACCTTTGAAGGCTTAAACTTGTAAACAAACTGCAGTTATTTTTCTTTTCTTTATTTCTCCTAATGTACAATCAACTATGACTATTGCTAGTTAAAACATTCTTTTATGAATAATATTCCAGATGTCATAACATCCCATCCTAAGAAATGTGGCGTCACCAATAGGCACAAATAACAACAGATTTTTTCTTTCTTTCCAAACTTAATTACAACAATTAAATGGTACTTCGACCTAAATGATAGAGAAAAGTTTTGATTGTTGTTTCGACCACTGATGACTGACAACAGTAAACAATTACTAACTAGCAGCGGGAAATATGTCGATTGTATCACCCCTATAACACTCACTAGAACCACATAATCAAAGGGTTGGTTCCAGAATTGCTATCTCGTTTTAGAGGTTTTCCTGTTTGGTACTTGTTAGCTCCTCATTTTATATCAAGACACATTTTAACACTTAAAACAGAACAAAAGGTGTTGTGTGTAAATTTGTTTTCAAGTAACAATTAACTTACACTATCAATATCACAGGCACTCATACAATTTTTATAGGTGTGTAACAATAAAACAAAAAAAAAAAATAACCCGAACTTAATACATACCAGCAGATGTTTATAAGTTTATTAGGCAGGGAAGATTATAGTGGGGAGGGTCAAATAGCCATGCATGGAGGATATTTTTGAGAAGCCTTTTCACATCTAGGTGCCACAATAAATCCAAATAACGATATACAGCAAATAGAAATCGAAATCACAGTAGACTAAACATACTGCGACTGAGACTAAACAAGAGCATCGTTCTTTCTCCTGCTATTAATTTCAACTTACAGTAGTGCCACCTCCTAACCAAAATTACAAGATGAATCTTTTCAGGTTGGAATGAAAATTGTTTTGGATTATATGCAGGGTGAACTTTGATGGATAAGACTAATGCAGAATTGGATACTTTGTGTAACTAAGGTATAATAAGACTGATTACACGGTGAATCTTATTGTGCAACAAGGTGCAAGGAAGAAGCATGCAACGATGCATGCTCCTAGTTCCTGTCAATTGTAAGAAGGGAAAGTTCTCCCCGCATTAATTGTGAAACTTTATGCATAATTAACTTTTAGCATATAGTTAAATTGTTTTGTGATAAACTGGGACTATGAGTTTATCGAGAATTACAGAAAATGGGTGGTCCTGTGTCAATCAAATAAGTTTTATAAAAATCATTAAATGAGGAAAGATGTAATTACTATGTAGGGAAATAAATATGGACTAAATGGGAAGGCAGTCTTAAGCAAGATCAAAGCTTGGCGGTCTTATTTTCACCAAGAGCATGGAAAAGTTAAAAGAAGAAATCAGGGGATCCTACTGAAAATATGTACAAATATGGTTGGTTAGCCTAAAATCATTTGATTGGTGATGGTTGATGTCATTTTTTTTAATATCAGATTAAATCATCTATCATAGGTTTTTGAATTCACTTGTCGACAGCCTAGTAAAATTTTTGAATAGTGCAAAACTATCGATTCGAACTTTGTTAAAGACAAAAAATTGGTTTGAACAGTCTTGAATACTACAAACCCAGGATTTAACTTTTTTTATTCTTCCAGGATAAACATATTACTTGCTTGCTATGAGGCTATAAGTTTAGAATGAACAGCAAAGAAGTTTCTGAATGGGCTAATGGAAATAGTCGAGACAAACGCCAAAGTTATGGTGGCCCAACACTATGGCAAGTGATGGCTTGTCTATCCTAGACACCATAAATCAGAGGATAGTGGCAGGAAATACAGAACTTGTGAAGAAGTTGTTTTGATTTTGAATGATGCCATAATTTCATTTTTTACAGGAATTCTTTTACAAAAGACAACAGCTGAAGCACCAGCTAATCATGAAATGTTAATAATTACATATTTAAGAAAATATAAAATACCGAAATATGAATGTATGCCAGAGAGCAGTGGGGTAAATATTCACATGCTGTCTTGGTGGACTTACAGCCAGATGTTTGGGCTGTCACAGCAAATGTGGTTACTAACTTCACACAGGTATTGGAATATCACAAGATGATCCATAATTCACTTAACTGAGGTATTGACATCACTTTCCAATGGCTCCTTTCCTGTAGTGGAATAAAATAGCTGACGTGTAAAATGCTAACATGGACCAGTAAAGACATGTTATTGTGTTATTGCCTGCAATGCCTCAAAACGTAGAATTACGATTGGGAATGACTACCTTAATCACCACATTGATGGCTTGCAATAGCAGCATTGAAGAGACGGGTTTCCATAGTCCATAGTTTGGTTTATTGAAAGATCATCATTCCAAGAGGAGATGCAATAGAAACAATGAGCAAAACATTACTGGATTGCACAAAAGGGCATTGCTTCACTGTCTAAATCAGATGGTACAGATTAAATCGATTTCATTTAATCAGCTAAATATGTTAGTATAATATTTAGTGAATAAATATACAAAGTGAACTACTTTTTCAACCCAAGAGTAAACAGAAATATTTTAAATTTGGTGTGCTTCATAAATATGTTCTCTACTATGTACCAACTATGTTCTCAATAGTAGGGCATCTTTCACAATAATACACATATTTTTAATCGCTTAAAAAAAAAAAAACTAATAGAAAATAATAATACGATGGAACCTCCATTATCCAGGGTAATGCGGGGAAGGGGCTCCACAGAAAATAATTTTTTTTTTAATGCATTAATTAAAAGGTTAGTTAAAAAGAAATGTGTAGAAAATATTACATTTATTAGTTACAAAAGGAACATATTCATTCAATTAAAAATATGCTATTTACAATTTTATTTATGTATGTACATTATTTTTATTTACAGAAAAAAACACTTATTTTTTTAGTGTTGTATTTTTTTTTCTAATTTCTGTCCTAAATTCCCATATTAGTGATCATTTTGTTATAATCTGCACTCTCCTGTTCAAAATAATTTAGCAAAAGTTCTGTGGCCTCACTTCATTGTTTTTTATCTTTTTCTTTCCAAGACAATAATTGAACCTCCGTCTTCACCACTGTCACTTCTGTTGTCCATCTTCGAAGAAGTTGACGGCCTGTCCTTATGTGAAGATCTGCTATTTCAGTATTAGTTAATTTTTCGAACCCTACTTCACTTTTCCGCCAATTGGTCGTATCATCTCTGTCAACATTAATGAAATCCGGGAAAGATGAGGCAATGTCGAGACATGGGTCAGTTTCATTTTCTTTTTCTTCAGCTTCTTGCGTTAAATCTTTCTAGTCTAATATTTTCTCCCATGAAAGTTGTAAAGTTGTTTACGATAAATTGTTAACACACTGCAAAAACCATAATGCTTTATCACTTACCATTGGCCCAGAAAAAGGAACTCCCTAGTGTTTTTGCTTGAACCATTGAATAACAGCATTATCCACATCATTTAATAAAGTCAAAGCTTTCCTTGTTTTCCTGGATGACGAAGAACACATTGTTTCAGCAGACAAAACAAAGTCAATTCTTTTTCTTTACGATTCCGCTAACGGTTTGTTCACCAACTCCGAACTCTGCGGACAATTTTTTTACATATTCACCTTAATCCACAACACAATTTATAAAAATAACCAAGTTATTATTATTTACCTGAAAAACAACAACAACGAAGGGGGCCCCAGTTAATAGGATTCCCACTTGATCGAACCCCGGATAATTGAGGTTCCACTGTAGCTTATAAATCAACATTATATATAAGTTTCCAAAGGAAAAGGAAGGTCTATGAATTAGATTGGATTCTGGTACGAGGCTTCATAGCTAAAATGAAAGGAATTTGCTGGTTAGTCCAATTTTCCAGATTACACTGTTTCCATTACCTCGGCTAGTCCAGTCCTTCCCCGATTCCATCACTTTGAATCCCATAAGTGCCCAAAGGTCATACAAACAGCATCTCATTCACAGTTATTAGCTGGTCAAAAGAGAAGTATTAAGTATTATTTCATAATATGAAATGTCAGCATTTGTTTTGGAGAATGTTCACCTTACAATAATTAGAGCTGCAGTCAGTCTGCGAAGGCCCAGAATTAGTTTTCTGCTGCTCACTCTTGCAGACCTGTTGATTTCAGTTGATCTTCAGGTTACTGTTGTTGTTTCGGCCTATGGTTGGACTTCCTACAAAAAATGTTGGAAAAGTTAACGGGTTTGTTGAATTATATCTAACCAAGAAATGTGATAATGGCAGGATAGTTTAGTTAAATGAAGTATAAGAGCCAAGGAAAGCATCGACACGCTCTATGATATAGGTATGGATAAAGTACACACATACAATAATAACAATAACTGTGTCGACAGTGCAATACAAACTCAGCAATGACTGAGAAAGGATACAATAGCCAGAGGAAAAAACAAACGAAAATGATAATTTAACTCATACTGAAGTTTGTAATAGTTGTTATCAGTAGTAGATGTCTGCAGTTTGCTGCTGTCCAGTGCCTTTTGATCTTGAGGATGGCTCCATCACTGGTCAGTGTTTTCAAGTCTATCACTGACTGAGCTATATGTGCAAGATATGTACCTCGGCCAAGTATACATTTGAGTACAACAATTTACAATAGAGAACATCGAAGACTAAGTTTGCTGCAAACACCAAACAAAAGGAAAAAATAATTTATTTCAACTGTCTTTGTGTTCAACTCAACTAATTGAAAGAAGTTTGATCAGTCAATTATAAATTTGACAACCATACACAATAGAAGACACAAAACACTAAATTCTCCATACTGATTAAACAAAGGAAAAAATAAATGATTTCACTAAGAAAATTATTGCCATATTGTTTTATAAATGCACTGAATTTTGTAAAATGTTTCTTAATACGATTTATTAACAAAGAAATCAACTGGGATGGGCAGTGAACATATAAAGCAGTTTCCTTTGGGGGGTTCTGCATTCAGATTATACCTTGGATTCATATTCTTTTGTCGCTTTCAAGTCAAAGAAACACTCTCATACACTCAGAAAACAGTGACTTGTTTAATGTAATTCCAAAAATCTGAAAGGCTCAGCATTATTTGTAAAAAAGTTCGGCTTTTCAAAATTATGCTATCATGATTTCTCTCTTCTTTTTCAATTTTTTCTTTACTGTCTCATTGTCTCCAATTTAGACAACTTGATAATTGTTCCTGAAAAGCTAATGAGTTGTAAGGACTCCAATGAAGGAAAAAAACTAAAACTTTGTCTGGTTAGAATTTTCATTTCGAATTAATGAGTCTTGTGTTCCTATTAAACATTTAAATTTAACCTAAAAAAACAATTGACTTGTTTTGGTTCATAAGTGAAGTAGACTTGGAGTTAACAAGTACTTTAACTTCAAATTTTAAAAGATATTTTTTAACTTTAATTGTTCAAACGAGCTCCTATGTTACGAGTAACATTTCGAACAACTCAATTCCTCAATCCCTATTCTGTTCTAGAGATGTGGCCGTTCATACAATCATTTATATGAATTCTTGAGCTAAAGTGGAAGCAGGAAAGAAGCCAAGTAATTTGTCGGTACCTTTGAGCCAGCTTTTGTGACATTTATCAAGTGTGTATAAATAGGATAAGATGTTTAACTCTACATAGGTTGAAAAACTCAGTTTCTTACGACCAAATTTCTGAGTAATCAGACCTTGATTAAGTACTAATGTTGTGCTTCCTTATTCAGCTCTTCAGTTAAAGAATTAGAAACTATTTTCAGCTCGGGCCCCGCTCTACACTACATATGCCATAAGGTTAAGAATTTCATGTAAGACACTCCCCCTCTATTGAGGAAGGTACTGATTGAGATTGATGATGAGAAAGTTATAAGAAGTTTGGGCATCGGGCTTGTCATGGCAGATGACGAGGCTCGTAAGGCTGGTTCTCGCTAATTGATAACAATAAATGTTGCAAAAAAAATTGCTGTGGTCAATTGAATAATATGTAATCTTGAATAAACTAAGTACACCATATGAAAGAGGACAAGCATGTTTTAAGAGATTACAAGCTGCAATATACGAGTTTTATTACTGGTAAGGACCTTAGCCAGGGTTTCACATTAGCTTACTTACTACTATTTCTATTAATTAATGACTCCATTTACAATAAAGTTCCAACATTTTGAGCTACACACATGACTTGAATATAATTAAAGGGTCTGTTAGGGCTATGGGCTAGATTAGGACTAAAGCAGTTCGAGGTGAAAGAGTCCTCATTAGGCCTTACTTGTTTGAGGTGAAGAACCAGTTAACTAATCTAGGCTCTCAGATTAATAATGATCTCTCCACAGAAAGAATATAAAAGAATATGATAGGCTGGCCCTCTGGAAGAGAGAGAAAGCTTTAAGCTTGTCTATGGCACAAGGCATCTTGGAAATTCAAAGCTCTGATGGACCCCTGTAGGAGTCCATCGCTGGTTTTTACTAATATATCGGATGATTGATCCTTCCTGAATTAGCTAGCCTTCACTTCCCCAGTTTTTTTTTTTCATATTACGAAAAAAAAGGTGAATTTGAATGCTTAATTAATGGTGATAGTTTTAACAGTTTAAACGGTTATCAACAATAACTGCTTAAAATAAAAGGAAGAGGTTAAGGAGGCTCTATCCCGAAGTACAGCCCCATGCCACTGACCCTTCAACCACCACCAGACCACATTCTGAAACTTATTGCCTTGAGCAATAATTGGAAAAATAAATGGGATAGGCCCAGAGACTCAAAATCCAAATTCGAAGCTCGATGCGAATTTGGAACACACCAAAGTGGCATGAGGGACTTCACAGCAAGTTCTGGAAGCTATTGAAGACCACAAAAAGTAAGACAGCTACTGTATGTCTTCACGAAGAGTACACACTTCTTACTGCTGAGAAACATGCAAAGAAACTGGCCGATCACTACGCTGGGGACATCATGCTAGGAAAGGCGACTACCACCTCCCTCCTATTCCAGAAACAGAACAGAACCCCATGTTTGTATCTCCGATGCAGCTCAAGGAGATTCTTCACCGGTGTCAGGGAAACCAAGCAACAGGGCACGATGGGATACAAACGGTACTACTGAAGCAAATGCCAAGGAGAGGAATAGTACAACTCGCAAAGTTGTGCAATTCTTGTATCCTCTTGTATTCTTGAACAATCCTGACAAATGGAAACAAGCCATCTTGTTATCACGGCCCAAGCCAGCCAGCCAGGAGCGGAGATCACCCAGCCTATTACCGCCCGATCACCTTAGTACCACAAATAGAGAAGATTCTGGAAAAAATTCTATTGAATTATCTCAAAGATTTCTGTCCGGACAATGACATCATTTGAACAGAACAGACTGGATTTCAATCCAGTCTTAGCACAGAACATCCCCTTGTGAAGCTACAGTCAGAAGCTAGCCTAAATATGAACACAAATATAGCCTCGGCTGTGATTTCGCTTGACTACATGCAGGCCTTCGACTCGGTATCCAACGGGACTCTGTGCTGAATGATCTGCAACGGGATTGCCCAGAGCAGCTCTATACAATGCTGGCCAGCTTCCTGAATGACCGATCACTGCAGGTGCGGGTAGGTGACAACTTCTCTGAAGATGTGCCTCTGACCTGTGGAGTACCTCAAGGTGCCGTGCTATCCCCAGTTCTTTGCAACGTGTATACATCTGATACATGATGGATACATTAATAGTTGAAGGATTGAAACACGAGGTGTGAGAAGCTTTTGTCTTATAGTCCTGAAGAAAGTTGAGCAGCGTGTGTTGAAAAGGATCGAGTGAAGAACATCAAAAACGGATGGAAGAATTGTATCTCATTAAGCCAATTCAGGAAATTTACATATTACAAGACGATAACTGTGAGTACCAGAACTAGTTACATTTCTTCGAAGAAGAACAGTAATGGCCATTATAGTTTTAGATATAAAGGGTTTTTAATATGTAAAAGTAGTAAACTAAAATTAGGTTAAAAGCGCGAGTGTTTAGAATGTCTGAAATCCACCTGAGATTATTAAAAGAATAATTAATGTAAAGTTGATTCATAAATAAATTTAAATGTTACACAAGTATGTTTTATTAATAATTATGACAGCTAATTTTAGTTATTGTGACAAAAAAGTTACAAATTGTCAAAACATGTGGAGACACTATTTTGAGAACTTTATAAATTCGTGCGCCATAGCTGGTCACGTATTCATTTTATATTAACTTTACAACCTTAAGAAGTTAAAAAGAGATTACATAAGTTAAATTAAATTGTGGTGTGAATATCAGGTTAAAAATTTTTTATCATTTTTCTATATCGTTATAGAATTCATAGTTTTTTTAACATTTAAAGAAATTGTCCATAACTGCAGAGAATCACTCATTTAAAAGTTTCATAAACATATAATATTCTTAAATCGGAACATCACATAATTTCTCAGATAGGGCTAGGGCTAGGCTGCTAGAGATGAATTTAATGTCAAAAATAATTGAGTACATAATATTAATAATACTATAAAATGAAGTATGTTGCAATATAAAATGCAAAAGAAAATAATTCTGAAAATATAATTGTTATATTATACCCATAAAACTATTTTATTTAAGTTGAATTGAAGCTTCTGTTATTAAACGATTATCTAATCTTGAAATAACAAAGTTCACCGTTTTGGCAATCTAAGAAGTGGTATATTGATATAAAATGGTGCATTTTTATTTTTTCCAATCCCCACCTTCCCTTCTGTTTGGGCATTCCAACTTTTAGGCTGTTTCAGAGACAAGTGATTCACATCTTTGGCGATCTGTATTAGGTTAAGTAAAGGGTTGGCTAAAAAGTCCGTTCGAAACTTCGAGCAGTCTAATATATAGCTAACTTCAGTCCGTCGTCCCTTGCAAGTGCGCTCTCATCAGATACAAGACACTTCAATGTATTTGACACGAAATTCCGACGAGACTGTTTGTATTTTGTGTGTTTAGGATCATCCTGAAAATGGAAAACCAAAATGAACATTATCGACACCTCATGCTTTTTTATTTTAAAAAAGGCAAAAAAGCAGTGAAAACTTGCAGGAAGATATGTGCTGTATACGGAGAGGATGCTGTTACAGAAGGTGTGTGCCAGAAGTGGTTTTCAAGATTTCGATCAGGAAATTTTTCGGTTCAAGACACACCTCGCTCTGACCGGCCAACTGAGATTAACAGCGACAAAGTGAAGGAATTAGTCTACACCAATCCCCGTTATACAACTAGGGAGGTCGCAGTTATCCTCAAAATATCCAAATCAAGTGTTGAAAACCATCTGCATCAACTTGGTTACGTGAGTAGGCTCGATGTTTGGGTTCCCTATCAACTTAGTGAGGCTAACCTCACCTAAAGGATTTCCATCTTCGATTCGTTGCGGAAACGTGAATAAAACGATCCTTTTTTGAAGAGAATGACAGGGGACGAAAAGAGGATCGTCTATAACAATGTGGAGCGCAAACGCTCATGGGGTAAGTGTAGCGAATTACCACAAGCAGCCCCCAAAGCAGGACTTCACCCAAAGAAGGTTATGCTCTCGATTTGGTGGGATTGGAGGGGTGTTGTCTTTTACGAATTTCTTCCCACGAACAGGACCATCAATTCGGATGTGTACTGTGACCAGCTGGACAAACTAAATGCAGCGATCCACCAGAATCATCCAGAACTAGCCAACCCTAAGGGGATTGTCTTCCATCACAACAATGCCAGACCGCAAACTTCTTTGCAGATGCGGCAGAAGTTACTAGACCTTGGCTGGGAAGTTTGGCGCACCCTCCATATTCGCCCGACCTTGCACCTTCAGATTTCCACCTGTTTCGGTTTCTTCAACATTCATTGAATGGACAGATCTTCAACTCTGAAGAAGATGTAAAAATCCACATGGAAAATTTTTTTGCCAGTAAAGATAGGAAATTCTTTGAGCACGGAATTATGAATCTGCCCATGGGATGGTAGAAGATACTGGAACAAAACGGCAATTATATCATTGATTGAATAAATCGCTTTGTGTTTAAAAGTTGTCTTATTTTCGCTTAAAAAACCGAACGGACTTTTTGGCCAACCTGATATTAATGAAAGCCCCTTCTCTTCTTCCTCCGAGGAACCCATCAGACTCAATAGTGCAAGGAATCATAATATGGTTCCAAGATCTGGATCTTAATGAAAAAAACGTAGATTACAAAGTACAATGAAGACATAAAAGAATTTAACTTTTGACGACCTGAAGTGTGCAAGTTTTGTCTTGCCCAAACCATATCGACATATGGTCCAGTCCTGAATAGCCAGATGAAAAGACAGAATAGGTATATGAAAGATTTGAGCAAAAAGCCCTTTGAAGAAATTATAAAAGGAATTCTAGCAGGCAGAGTTGACACACTATGTATATGTTGCTCTTTCTTCTCACAAAGAAGAATATCGACATATGGTAATGAATGATAGATATTATTGACAAAGGTAGAACAGGAACGTCTTATATTTGAGCAGATTGTCAAACAATTTAAGAAAGGTCTTTTAGCGGGAAGGATCAGAGACTGAACACGTATTCATCGCCCTTTCCTCTCAGAAATCAGCAAGAGACAAAGCGAAATGTACAATACTCTAGCTGAAAACATATCAACATATGAAAAGTCAGAACAGGAACTTTGTATATTTGAGAATGTCTAACAAAGAATTTGTATTAGGACTTATGTCATACAGGGTTAAATACTTACTACAGGTGTATGCATAATTCTTTCCAATCACGAAGCAGCAAGATGTGCTCATCTCACCATATCGACATATGGTTCAGAGTATTGTATAGAGACAAAAAAATTCTTTGAATGGATACCTCTAGGAATTCAGCAGAAAGCTCTCAATAGAAATCGTTTTTTTTGGATTTTTAGCTGGGCAAATAAGAGACTTAACCAACTATGCATTGTTCTTTCTTCTCACTAAGCAACAAGAGCAAGACTGAAGTCTGAACCATATCGACATATGGTAATGGTGTAGATATCCAACATAGAGTGATGAATATTATTGAAAAAGGCAGAACAGAAACTTCATACATTTGAGCAAAATGTCCAACAAAGAATTTGTTAAAGGGAATTTGGCAGGACAGATTAAAGGCTTAAGGCGTATGCATAACTCTTTCCTTTCATGAGTAAGGCTTGTCTCAGCATATCGACATATGGTTTTCTTTATCAAGACCGAAAATGTAGAACAGGCACTTCGTATTTTTGAGTGGAATGTACAACAAAGAATTTGTAATAAGTCTTTAGGCGGGCAGAGTGGTGACACTACATCTACATTGCTCTTTCTTCTTAAAGACTCTCGCCTGAACCATATCGACACATGGTAATGAATGATGCATTCTGCTGAAAAATACAGTACAGGAACTTGTGGAGCAGAATGTCCCACAAAGAATTGGTTAGGGGGCAGGGTAAAAGACTTTTAAGGCGTATGCATAACTCTTTCTTCTCCAGAACCTGCAATGTGAGCAAGGCTTGTCTCACTCGAACCATATCGACATATGGTTTTCTTTATCAGGACCACTTATGTAGAACATGTACATCAAGGAGTTGAGTAGAAAACCGTTCAAAAAAATAGTTAAAACACTTAGCGGGCAGGATTAGACTATATGCATTGCCCCTCACAAAGCAGCAGCAGTTAATACGGAGTGTATAAGACTCCAATCAAACCATATTGACATGGAGTGATGTATACAACTGAAAAAGGCAGAAAAGGAACTTTGTATATTTGAGAATGTCTAATAAAGAATTTGTAACAAGACTTTTGCCATGCAGGGTTAGATACTAGAGGTGTATGCATATTTCTTTCTGATCAAAATGTGCAAGGCTTGTCCTACCCAAACCATATCGACATATGGTTCTGAGTATTGGATAAAGACAAAAAAGCGTGTTGAATAGATACCTCTAGGAATTGAGCAGAAAGCTTTGAATAGAAATCTTAAAAGGATTTTTAGTTGTGCAAATTACTTAATTAACTATACATTGCTCTTTCTTATCAAAAAGCAACAAGAGCAAGACTGAAGTCTGTACCATATCGACATATGGTAATGGCATAGATCCTACTGATAAAGGCAGAGCCCATAACAAATACAAAAATAAGCGGTTTTATGAACTTTCCATTTTATCATTTTAATGGATAATTAAATATGACTTTTGGTTATGCCATAATACTTCCTGCGAAACAGGGAAATGGTACTTTCCCCACCAGTTGTAAAAATAACATTACAGCAGTAGTTATAAGTAAGTGATCCGGATTATTTTTAATGTTGACATCAACAGATTTTGATTTGCTCTCAACAATTTTGAAGATGCATTCAATTAAAATGTAACAAAACTAAAAAATGGATAATACAATTTAAAATTCAACTTCCAGAACTTTAAGCAAAAAAGATATAGAGATTTAAACGCAATAGGTAGGTATATATTTACTGATTATCTAAAACTTATAATAGAGAAAAGAATGTTAGAAAATGCTTTAAATGAATGAATGTTAATTTACATTTTATTACTATTAATTTTGTGTTCTTTTTCTTCTCCAGGGAAGAAAAGGGTTCCAGTTTAACAAAAGGTGTTCATCTGTCCTGGTCTATTTATTAAAGCCAACTGGTAACGTTGTTCGCTGAAATCCCTCAAAACAATTCTTCTTAAAGTGATTAATTCCAGGTTTATCCTTATGCCAAGTCCAGGGGATCAACTTAGATGCAGAACTGATACCACATCCTCAACTGCCTTCACAGATTGGAGATGCTAATGACTTCTTTTTCTCTGAAAGTGACAATGATGGGTATGGTTGGCTCTGACACAATATCTCTTCACCATGGAATTGTCTCCACTCATAATCTTTTCAATAATAAAAATTATTATCAATAAAAAAGATGATTACAAGTGTGATATATCATCAGGACAAAGAGAAACATAACTCTCATTTACAATTTCATCATTTTCCATTGTTTTTATTTTGAATTCAAGCAATCAATTGTCCTTTGTGTCAATATTGTAAATTTCCCAACCCATAGATTGGTAGTACAAATGCATTGACATGACCGAAGCCCCACCCCCACCATGTTTAATGTAAATAAAGGGTAATGATCAAAGTATACAATTAATTACATTCATTAAGTGAGAATGACAGAGGAGCTCCTACATATAAGGTACAGAAGTTCTTTCAGTGACTACTCTCAAATATCATCTTAGGCTCCTCCCATCTGGTGTCCCTCTTGGTTGGGAGACCTGTACAACTATAAAATCTGGAATACAGAAACTGGGAGAGACTATCGGTACATAGCATGAGTTAAGGTTTATAACATTTAATTCTAAAAAACATATCCACAATATTTCTTTTTATTATCAAACAGACAAGATAGTGTAATAAACAGATAAGAGAATGATGTTTTTCAAACATTACATAATTCTCCATGAATTCATTATAGAAAAATGAATAAATCTAGCTCAGTTATAAAGTTCCTCAATAATAACTAATGAAACAGAAATAACTAAATAAATAAACTTTAAAAATAATAGTCAACATAAAAATAAAACAAACAAAATAATTGTTCCAAGTTATCAGAGGTTGTTTATAAGTCCATTTTAATTAGTCAGATATCAGATGAATCAACTTTTACCTCATAAAAATTAAACCTGAAATAATAAGCAAAAAAAAACATGGAAAAATTATGTTACACTGTTTTATTTTATTTTTCATCAGCTAATAAAATTTAAATCTTTAATTTTAATGGTATTTATATACAAACCCCATCTAAATACACAATTTATATTATGGTTCAAATTTTTGAAAAAAATAAACCAAAATTCACACTTGCTGAAAAAACACAACGTGCTTCGAACATAAATGTAAAATGAATAGAAAACTAAAAGCAATCATCAAAAATTAATAGAGTGTGTGAAATATAGTTAAAAATAAGACAACTATTTTACAATAAAAATGTATAATTCTCTTACACTGTGTTATAAATATAATACACATAAGTTCAAAAACTTATTACATAGAATAGTACTTATTTCACAACACAACAAATCATATGTATATATATATATACTTGTCTTTAATTTGACAACTGGACATCTTCATCCAATGAATCCAGCAACATTGACTACAAGAACTTATCAATGTATCTTAAAAATCAAAATAATAAATTTTCAGATACTTTATAAAAAAGAGATGGGAAAAAAAGAAACAATCATACATTTCCTATCCTATTACTGAGCGAGCTTTCCGCGAAAACTCTAGTTCCGTTTTTTTAAATATACTTTGTTTGTGTGAGCTTGGACTGTCCTGAGGATGGGTCTAGCATCCTTGACCAGTCCGTCTGCCCAACTACGAAGCCTATCGCCCTCATCTTCTCCTGTTCCCTCCGTTCCTCCAGATCGGCCCACCGTACCTTCAACACAGAACCAAAAAAAAATCTAGTCAGTCAATGGCTTCTTCATAATACTAGGAAGCATAAAATATTTTCGTGACCAACTATTACCCAAATTAATAGAGACTGAAAGTAAACTGATTACTTATTAAAATTGTTGATATTGAAACATAAAAAACAACGGTTCTGAGAGCACAAGATGCTGAAAAGTTAGCAAGAAGATCTTACCACTTTGTACCGATCTACATTTATGGTAAAAAATTACTTAATTACTTGGTAATTTAAAAAGGTTCCAAGCACATTAAGTCAGTTGTTGAAATAATAGGTCTTGATTAATAATATGCACTATTTTTTTTGGCAATTCAATGATTTTAATCACAAAAATTCTTTAAAACCACATATGAAAATGTGAAAAACTTTTGTAAAAGTTTTGTTCAGGCATTAAATCCTGTAAAGAAGTTTGACTTCAAAATATAAACCCCATAAAAATAGTCAAGACCCATTTATTAATAGTCTAAGATTTTTGTTTTGTTTGATAATTATAAACTCTTCTGTTTGATAAGGAAATTTTTAAAACATTGCTCAAGAATAAGTTATTACAGAACACATACAAGTATTTTTATTACATGAAACAAGGTTTTGAGATTCTTTGGAATGATTCCCACAGGTATTGTCATCTTGACAAAAGGTACACAGATGTACTTCTGCCTAAAAAAAACTTAACTTTTCAACAAAGGACATCTTGTCACGGTAACAATGACATACTCAATGAACATCAACCGTGATGGAGAGTCTATTTCACTCTGGTTGAGGGCAATAAGCTTTTGTCAGTCAGTGTCTGCATTTTATGTTATAACATAGATAAAAATTATTGAATCGATCTGAAATTTTAAAGAAATAATCGACAACACTTTGAATTATGCGGCTTAGTTTCTGGTGTAAAGGCACTGAGACTGGCCTTTGCCGATTCGCTAACTTTTAAGATTTCTCAAATCCTAGCTCAGAATTTAAAATTTTGATTCCCCCCCCCCCCCGGTTAAACACATGTCTCAATAATGTTCCTTCAATTTTTAAGTCTTTAATTATCTTAAAATATATGTTTCCAAGCCACAATAAAGTTTATAATGGACGTGAAAATATTTTAGTTGCTATAAAAAAATTGGCTTCAAGTAGGGAAAAAATAGTGAGGCAACCAATCTTTAATTTAACTTCATCCTCCAAAGAAAAGATAATACTTTTCTTATCAGCTAACACTTAAAAATTCTTAAGTCAGGTTTACATAACATTAAATTCTCGCTTCATTTAGACAAATGTTTCGAAATTGACCCAGGCAAAAATAAGCTAATGTAAGTACAAAAGGTAAATCCCATAAACATTAAAAGATTTAAAATGAAGGGAGGGTAATAGATGTAAGATTATACTTCTTAGCTGCACTATGATACCTCGTATAGTTGTTACGATTAACATGCGAGTATTGTATTAATGTTTTTTATCAACTACATTAATAATACAAATACATGATAATTTTGATACTGACCCTCTTCTTGCCTGGTATCGCTGTGGGCTGGGAAGTCTCGAAGTAGTCCTCTGGAAGCTGAAGCCAATCCTTGATGGAGGTGGCCCGCCTTGCCTTCGATAGCCCGTCGAGTCGGTCTGCAACAGACGCGACACACCACATGCAGAAGCCACAATTGTCAACGATACGACAGTACCACTTGTCAGCGATATGTTAGGGGAGGAAATTGATTGATGATCGCTTTCATGTTATGGGAGGGGTAAAGGACATGGTTAACAATGATTCCCAAAATTAACAATAGTTTTTAAAGAAATAATTTTAACAAATGCGAGGCTGGTCAATTTTACAGTGTCAAAAAAAAATATAGGAAAATTTAATCTATAATTCTGATCTAAGATACCAATGAATTTGTATGATCATAGAACTCCATCGACTTTTCATGAAGTTTAATATTCACAAACCCCCCAAAAAAAATTAATTATTAAAAAAAATATATTAAATTAAAAATCATATTAATTTAAAAAAAAATTAAATGAATTGGCAAAACAGCTCATGAAGAGGTAAGACCAAGGTAAGTTTGGTAGGTGGCGTGCGCTTAAGAGCTCTTTGGCTTTAAAAATCAGAATTTTCATTTGAGAAGTGAAAAAATAATAAAAATTAGAGAACTTTCATTCATAAAAACAGATTATGAATGGGAAGTAAAAAAGCAAGACGACCGCAAAACTTTTCCTAAAATTAAACAAGTTTATTATGTTGTTATTTAACCTTTTACTGAGTTAGAGACAGAACCTCAAGAGAGACCTTCCTAGTGCTTTATCACTCAAGAAAAAGTACTTGGTTACCTAGGACTATTCATGAACAAATAAAAAGTTGTTGCAATGCTGGGCTCTTGCAGGACCATGAACCGTCCGTGAATGAAACTTCAAGTTGGGACAAGGAATTTTATACTGCTGTCTTATCTCCCAGCACAATCTTCTGATGTTAGCTAGCCTCAAATGTTCACAAAATGGTAGACCTCCCAACAAATGGCTTATATATTCAGCAGTTCAGCAAGATTGATTCCTTAACTGTGGTAAAGCATGAACTTTGAGGCTATATTTAGCATCAACACAGAGATATCCCAAAGAACATTTGTTGTTAGTACTAACATTTTGAGGAAATAGAATAGGTTATTTATGTAGAGGATAAACACTGTGAGAAAAATTGAATTCGGATTTTATGTATGAGATCTCAACAGTTCTCCAGGTACTACTGGTTCGATTAACAGGGTTACGTTGAACAATCTTTACTTCTTTTCATGTTTTCTTCTTTTATGCATGGTTGGGGCTCTTGCCATTACAAGAATAACCTCAAATTGTGTTGATTACCCTGTAAAAGGATTACCCTGGATAATGAGGGGGTCCTAGTCATGATGGAACATAGTTTAAAGAGATGGGTGATAGCACTGGCTAGAAATGGATCCAAAACGCCCTTCACAGGAAAAATATACAAAGAAATCATTATCTTAGAAAGAGAGGACATAGTAGTTTCTTCACAGTCTGTGACCCAGTTAAGAGTCAAGACGAGGGATTTGTCCAACCAGGTTGCTTCAACTTATTATTTTTTTTTTTTGCCCTTCCAGAGGACGAATTTTATACGGGTTTGCTTAAACAAACTAAAACTGATCGAAAACAATACTTGATGCCTGCACTTGTGAGGATGAGAATGTCCACGTACATTTTACTTGAATGTGAAGCACCCACCATAATGGCTAGGAAGGCTGGTCTTGAGCCTGAAGATGTTGCCCAAGTGGCACCCAGAAACTTATAAACCATTATCAAAAGCCTAAGGTTCATCTGACAACAATAACATGGCTAATAGTCACAAAATATCCTATGGGTCTAGTGATCGCCCTTATTTTGTAATATAGAAAATGGTCAGTGGATAAATGCCGGATGCCATGTAAATGCACATTGCACCGTAATCAATCAAACCCCAAGGTATGCTATTTTGTAGATGAAGAAGAAATGTAACAGGGGTGGGTCCTTTCATTTATGGGTGTTAAATGTTAAAATTTTCCTGATCCTGCTCTTCATTTGATGAATTTTTTAAACTTCACAGTCGTATCACAGAACTACTTGAAAACAATTCAAAATTTTCTTGTTTTGAATCCCATGTCTATAACCCCTCCCAATGATAAAAATTGAAAGTTTTAAATAAGACAGAACATGGAAGAAATAATAAGAAACAATAGTAAAAACATAATTATAAGCAATGATTATCTATCGTTGCTAAAACAAAACACCTCGACTCATATAGGCAATAAACAATAGTCCTTAAACATACACATAGATGTATTTAAATATATATAATATATTTTACAATAATATATATATATTGTAAATTTAAAAAAAGAAAAAAAAAAAAGAAGAAATGTATACCTAATTTGTTATTTGAGCTGTCCGAATCGTCCCACTTGCTGGCTAGTGCAGAGGCCAAAAGTCCCTGTAGCAAACACTTCCACATCTCAGATGACCTGGCTATAGGCTTTAAAGGGCCATCGAGCATAGTCTCGACACAATAACTTAGTCATTTAATTTTTTATTGTGTTGAAACTGTTTCTCGCAATTGTCCCATTGATGGTCAAAATAAATTGAAACTTTATGAGATTCAATTTTTTTTTTTTTAATTCAACATCAATAGATGAGAGAGGGAGGATGTTAACATAAGTATCCTTTAAGACAATAATTTAATTTTTTTTAAGATTTAAAGAGCTATTCATCACAAAGATTGAATTGAAATAAAAATAAACATTTTTCTTTTAATTTTGATAAAAAATAAAAATTGGGATCAGATACTTTTTAAACAAAATAAAAAAATTAATTAAATATAAAATAAAAATTGTTAGTAATTACATTTATAATCATGTTAATAATAATTCAAATTAATGACGCAGATCTGCTCCTGAAATTCAACTGATTAGTTTAAATGCAAGTTATATCTAAAAAGAGAGATGAGATATAGGACAGAATACAGTTATATTACATATTTTATCTCGGCAACGTAACATTAAACTATTTCACAGCATAAAAGCATAATGAAGTTGATATTATTATAAGTAGAGTAGAGACATTTCTCCATCTGTTCACTGCTCATTTTACGATCTTATATCATATGTAATGATAACCATAAAATATTAATAAGTACTAAGGTAGCAGGTAGATAGATACCACATAGCGAAGGTAAGATGGCTTATCTTTTCGAAAAATATTAAGAAAAATACTAATACTAATAAATTAAAATGGATCGATTCCAATAAGGAAAGGACTATATCCAAAGAATTATTGTACGCCATTATAGAGTTTGAAATAGATAAATAGAAACAGTTAAGACATAGTGTTTCATCAGTTTATTAAATACTACAGTCTAAATGTCTTCAACAGTAAGATATGTATCGCTTGTCTAACGAACTTGCTGATGGAAGAACACCTTATTTCCAGTAAGGCTTCTTATTATTGCAACGTCTTGTTCTATAGGCATAATAAATCATTCAACCTGTATAACAATTTGTCTTAGAATTGTAAATATAGATTATAAATATAATCAATATTATTTTTGTTTGTTTTTAAATGCTTTTTCACACCCTGTGTAAATAATTGGTAAATGGTGAAATATCTGGAAACAAAAGGATTATTTTTACAAAATAAAGAGATATGAAGCAACATCGCTTACCTTGTTGTTCGTAGCTTCTTCATTCTCTCCTGACTTTGACTTTTTATCATCTTTGGATTCTCCGGGTGTGCCAGTTTCTTCTGTTTTGCTGACATCATTTTCGTCGAGTTTACTTTCTACATCATTTTCTTTGTTCTCTTCTTTATCTTCCTTAGGTGAATCCAGCTGCATTTCTTCAACTGTGTCAGTGTCTTCCATATTCACCTACAGGATTTATCAAAAATTAATAAATAATAAAAATTTTATAATGTTTAGCGAAAGAAAAATATGTATGAGGTTTACCCAATAGTACTACTGTTTATACGAGGAGCTTTATGTTATCCCCTCCTGTGTTTATTCATTATATAACTTAAGTCATGACTAGTAAATTATGAATATTTTATTTGTAGTTTGTAATGTATTTATTGTTTAAATAATATAATATATTTGGGTTTGTGATGAATAGATTAGTTTTTCGGATGGGTTTCTTTTCTCTTTCTATTACTCTTCAAAGATGTTTGGCTGACACCTTCCTTGGTTTTTACTACTGTATATTTAGCTTGTATGTTTTGTTTTTTTTATTGATTTAATGGTTTTTATTTAATGTTGTATTGTACAGACTTCTTCATACTGTTGTTTGTAAGTGGACCTATCTATGACTTGACTTTATTTGCTAAATGCAATTAAATAATCTTATTTTATCACAATAATAAGTTTATTAAAAATAATCATTAATTGTTTTTTGTTTCTTTGCTTTCAATATTTAAAATCAAAAAAGTATTCTTTAATCCTTTTTAGCACTAATACATCATCATTTCTAATATGGTTTTCTTCTCCCCATTTCATGCAGACATTTAGGATTTTGAATGAGGCCATGTTGGTCACAGCTCCCCAAGATAAATCATCCAAGTCATCAGGCTTCGTCGTCATCCCTGGAACGATAAATTTGTCAGAACGGGATTGAAAATTTTCCTTGCTTATGCAAAAGGAAAGATTTTTTGTAATTTATTTTTATTTGCTGGATGATATTTTGATCCATGGGCTTTCGGAAATAAATTGGTGCCGTTTGGAGGCATGTTGAGAACTTAAATTTGCTTATCTCTGGATTTTAGATCCTCTTCTTTAAGGTGCGATGGAACGTTACCTAGAAGTAGTAAAGCTTTAACAGGTAAATTGTGATCTTTTTAAAAAAAATTTCAGCCGGAATAAAATCTTGCTTGATCCACTTTTGGTGAAAACATCTCGGGATAACCCATCCTTTGGTTTGGTTTTATGTTACTGAGATTTTTTTAAATTTACTCGGACACTTCACTTTTCTTACAAGGAAAGTTTGTGTGTGCCAGTGAAATGCGCACAGGACATGAATGTCAGTATGATTTTTTGACATTTTTCTGCCAAGGGTGCTTTCTTCTGAACCGTGCACAAAAGTTTTATGGATCAACAAACTCCAGAATAATCTATTTTCATCCATATTGTACTCTTGCTCTGGGAGAAGACCTAAGTCTTAGATTTTAGCTAAATTTTCTTTTGAAAAGGATCCATGGCCGAAACATCACTGGATAATTTTTTATTTGTGATTGTTAAAAAATTATATGTTTTACGACACTGCTGGAAAAACACTTATAAATAAGCATAGGTAAGAAGGTATCGCAGGGACCTGTAAGTATCTTGTATCTAAAAAGTAGAAAGTATTTGATAATTGGTGTAAAAAAAATTTGACCGATAAAAAACAAAAAAATCTTTAAAAAATGAAACTATGGAGAGGCTACTCTCAATTAGTTGTGATGAGAACATACCTCTGTTATGCTCGCAGACTGAAGCAGTGATCTAACGTCTAATATCGTTTCAGTGACTGGAGTTTTTTCCCAATTCTTCACGATGTTATTGATTTCTTGCTCGTGTCTCTTATGGACATTCCTCCTAACGCACTGGCCCACATCCAAATCCATTTCACATATGTACACCTGAAACAACCATAACAATGGTTGTAATAATATCATGATAGTTAATATGTAAGAAAATGTAAAAATAACTTGATTATGGGATGTTAGAAGGGACATAACTTATAAAAAGCAAGATTTAAATATTAGAAGTCTGGACATGGCAGATTCCCTGCCAAGGTCATCTAAATTTCCCAATACAGAAAAGAGGACTGCACAGTAGCACATCAAACCTAATAGCTGTTGACTTAGCCAGAAAGAGGGGAAATTACCCATTGCAAGTATTATAACAGCTTTAAATTTTAACAAAATTTAGACGAGTTATAGTGGGTCTAAGTGGAATAAAAGACATTGACAAAAAAAATTTGCTCCCCTGGTGAATTTAGCCAAAAAATATATTATTTTTTGATTACCACTATAACTCTCTTTCAATACAATCCTCATATATGTAAAAAAAAAAAATCGATTTATTATAAGATTATGTTATTTTACACACAGAACCAAGGCAAAAAGGAAGATCAAAAGAGGAGTTTTTAAACATAATTCCTAATTTTTCTCAGCTCCTAGGGCACATTGGCAAGCATACTTGGCCACATGTCAAATATTTTTCAATCTTGTATCCACCCCCAAAAAAAAGCTTCATTTAAATTGGCGACCCCACAACCTTAGCCTCTGGGTCAACTCATGTCAAATCAACCAATGTTCTGAAACTTGAAGAAATCAATGATTTATTGTACATATGTAATACTATCAGTTTCAGATTTTTCCCATTTCCCATTTTCCCCCATGTTTTGGAGTTATAAATTTAAATAAAAAAACAAAAATCAACTGTCTTTTCAAACATTTAAAAGCTTATAGCTCAAAAACTATTCACCATACATAGAAAGCTGAAAATAGCATCATTCGTTACAGAATTTCAAGGGCTTTAATTTGACATGTTGCTAGACTTCATCAAACCAATCTTAAAATTTCCAAAAAGTTATTTTTTTAAAAAAACAAAAACAAAATTTTTTTCAAAAAAAAATATATGTAAAGAATGTATCGGCCAAATTTTATGATGGTAGTAATTTATTATTAGTTGATGTAGTGTGGAATGACCCCTCCCCTTGTGAATGAAACTATTAGATAGGCAGGGATTTTTTGATTAGATATTAAAAATCTTTATTAGAATAAAAATTACATTCTATATAAATCACTAGATAATTCTGTATTGCTAGGGTAAAATGGGGTAAGTATCTTTTTTACTATTTTTGGAAAATACAAAAAAAGAAACTTTAAAACATTTTCACAAATCAGGTTTTTTTTTATTTTATGACAATACATATTATTTTAAGTAGTAAAAAAGGTACTTATCCTCTTTTACCCTAACTCCACAGAATTATGATGAGATTGCATTCGTACCATATTTAAAAAAGGTATCATACCGCATCATAAGGTAAATTTAATGTTGATACATTTTCCTTCGTTAAATTTTTTCCTCTATAGGTTGCCCCAATGTTCAATTTTTGGAGGTAAATTTTTTGGTAAATAGGCAGGAGTTAGGTTAATTGTGAAGGTTGGAAGTTCTAAAAAGCTCATTTTAATATAAACTCTAAGTAAACAAACCTGGAAACTTTTCTGCTTAGCAAAACTAGATATCTCCTCAAAGTGGCTAAGTTTGTCATTGATACAGTCGACAATGATGAACGGGAAGTATCCATCGATAATAGTCTTCCGGAAAGCTTTTACTAATGACTCTCTGTAGTGTGGTTCCATTCCGCTTTCATACTCGTACTCCATTGCCTAAATAAGACACAAATTAAAAATAATTTTGAGTTTATAATGCCAATGGCAATGTATTTTTGTAAATGAATAAATGAAACTATGTGTCAAGGTTAATATTAACTTTATGTTTATTATTTCAGTTGATAGCAATAATTGTTTGGGTTTTGATAAACATTTTAATGACAATTTGTTTACCATTATGTTTTGTTTTAATATGTAATATTGGTAGAAGCCAGTAAAGGATATCTGCATGTGACTGGTTCAAATTGGGTTTTTAGTACATCAGTAACGTTAAAAAGCCCAGAAGAAAGAAGAGACTTTATCAAAACTTGTTATATCATTAAAGCACAATCAAGACCATTAGAGATGAGGTAATCGTGCAGGGTTTTTTTTGTATGTTCTGACACCTAATATTTCTATTGCTCTCAAATAATTTATAGTGGTTAACTTAAGAAATAAAATCTTTTAAAAAAATTATGAAACATTGTAATTCTAAAATGTAAATTAAATTAATAAATTCTCTGGCATTTAATTTCTTTTCCTCCAGTTTAGGGCTCAAAAGTGAGGCTATCTTGTCCGAAGCCACAAATTTCTCTGTAACAAAGTGAAATAAATTCACCGTCAGTCAAGGATTTGAGGCCAAACCTTGCATGAAGGAACTAATACACCATATCCACACGTGACACCCAACCCTTGATTTCCTTTAATAACTTATTTTAATTTTGCAGGTTAATGGGTTATCTATAACCATACAATTAAAATAGTAAATATTTATTAATAATAAATTTATAGTCCAGAAGTAAAAGTAATTTTAATATTATATTTGCAACATAAACAAAGAGGCACAAACCTTTACTTTTGTTGTTCGACCTGTTTCAGGGTCAATATCTTCCTTCTCAGTCTCAACCATGAAATAGTCGTCAAGAGATAATATCCTTGGAGCAGATCCTCCCATCTCCACTTCTTTATCCTACAAAATCACAAGCAGTCATTTGATAGTAACTGAAAATGACATCCATCACATAGTATGCGAGTAGTAAGGAGATACTACATACCTTCATTAATTTGGCGACAAATGTCTTGCCAGAGCCGGGAGGGCCTCGGAGGATGACTACTACCCGTGGAGGGCGCCTCTCCCTGCCTGGAGCCAGGAGAAGGTCATCAACTAGCAGCACTGGGTTGTGGCCAATAACTTCTGGGATGGTTGTTTTCTCAGGTGAGATCTTCATTGGTCCCTCTTCCCGAGGAGCTTTATTTGGAGGAGAAGGACTTCTGGAAACAGACAAAGAGAAACAATAAATTTAGACCTGCTGTGCCATACAGAGTTATTTACTATAAGTTAAAGCAATAGAGCATCACTTCCTACTTCCTAACACTGTATATTTGAAATAAGACAATAGTTAAGTTCTTTGACTATTGTCCACCTCCCTGGCCTTATTGATCCTTATCCCAATGCTCTATTCTGTCATCTCTTTCCTGGCAACCCAGAACGACGCCTATGACAGCGGTGGCCTCGTGGCTTTTTTCAAATCAACTACTACCAACATTGTGTTTGTAGTAACATGGGTTCATAAAATGTCAAGTAAAGTAGTTTTGGCTAATGAGCCTTTCCTCTCCCTTCAAAAAAGTAACAAACTATAATAAGGTAAGGTTTAAGTACTACTTACAGCACTGTTTGCATTGATTGTATTCTAAATATTTCAATTAACAAATAAAATATTTTTCCTTATTGCCACTGTTATTTTATTATTTAGTATTACTCCTCAACCTCTTTTGTTAAATGACATCTCATATGTCCCACACGTATGTGTTCCTAAGTTATATCAATTTTGCCACACAACCAATAAATGTTTTACTGGCGGCCATCTTGTGATAGTGTGTGACACCACGAGCACAACGTTATATTGCGAGACATTCTTTTATCTTTTCTCATTTGAGCTGTGTACGGTTCATTTGGAAATGTATTATAGTTTTAAAGATATTACAATTTTTAAGGTATGCCCAAAATTGTAATATCAAGTTAGACATAGTAGTTTCCCCCATATTGGATCATGAAGAATTACAAAAACTTACCTTGTTTTTGGCTGTGAGTTTCTCTTTGGGTCTTTGGCCTTATCACTGGATCTATCTCTGTCTCTCCTGTCATCCTTGTGCCTAATAAGAAAAAACAATTTATTATCATCTACCTCTTCTCCGCGGCCACTAAAGCAAAATGTATAAGTGAAATGTGTTTAGGCAAAACTAGGCAATATTTGTATATTTTCAAAATAGCAGGGATCAGGATCCAGTTTGTCAGAAGACAAGGTGCCACTAACTTGGACTTGGCTGACTACTCGAGAGTACGAGGTTCATTTTAACTCCATACGCCCATATTTGTCTTTATTTCCCAAGTAAAACTTAATTTATCAATTTTAAATGACTACCAGCTTTACCTCTGTTTTATTTAGTTCTTAGCAGAGGGAAGAAGTAGTTTAGGAATTGAACTTGTTATTTCTAGTGTAATCATTTGAAAATCTATTTGTATCTATTGAACTGTGGAAATAATATTTGTGTTATGATCCAATTGGTCTAATCAAAAACTTGATTAATTTTATAAATTATAATCATTTTGGAAAAAATAAAATAACAACCAAGTAATCAGGTGTTTTAGTGTATTTGTTTTAGTAATCAGTGTGTCTCAAAATCTTAACAGGCAAGAAGGGCAAAAAAAAAGTGTTTGTTTTTTAAGTTCTCAGAAAATGATGTGACATTAACAACACATATTTCACTTAATATTCTGTTCATCTTTCCCCACTAAGTAAAAAGTATTTTGCTTAGGTTGTCAAAAGAATTTATGGTACCTTTTACTTTCATTTTATTTTCAAAATTTTATTGTTGTACGAGTTGACAAACTGTCCTTCATGATTCATTTGATAAAAATTCACTACTTCTGATAGGGCATTACAGACAAAACAAGTTAATGAAGATTACTATAAACCAACTCAATGTTTTACTCAGTGCAGATTTATCATTAGCTAAAGAAAAAAGATGGGCCCAGAGCCTAGATTTGAACCTATGACCTCCTGATCTCCAGCCAGGTACTCTTTTCCTACTGAGTAATCCCAATTGTACTGGTAACCTGATTATCTATCTCTTTAACTGGTTTCATGCAACATATTACAAATTGCCAGAGCAATCATAATGGAGACTACAACATAGCCCACTTGAATTGTCCAAGTTATTTTCTTATTAAAATAATTAAGCCCCCCATGAAAATTTATTAACACATAAATATAAATCTTTCTTTAACATTTGCCTGATATTGTAGAAATGTGTTAGATTATATCCATTGTACTGAAATTGTGTTTAAAAAAACCACAGGTGAAATGTATACCTGTCATCATCGTGACGACCAGACTTTTCATGGCGCCACCTCTCCTCCCTACGAGGACTGTCTCGCTCTTCCCTCTCCCTTCTATCATCTCCACGTCTGTCTTCTCCACGTCTGTCTTCCCCACGCCTATCTTCTCCTCGCCTGTCATCTCCACGTCTTTCCTCACCACGCCTATCATCTCCACGCCTATCTTCACCTCGTCTGTCTTCCCCTCGCCTTTCATCTCTTCTCAAGTCTCTACGAGTATCTCTCTCTCTATCCTCTCTCCTCTCTCTGTCATCCCTGCCATCTCTATCTCTTCTGTCGTCTGGTCTGTCCCTTGGTCTGTCTTCTCGATCTCTGCTTCGTCCCTCTTCTCTCCTCGGAGATGGTGCATGGCCTTCACGTTCCCACCTGCTCTCTCTCGTTCTACCCCATGAAGATGTTCTACGCCCTGGAAGACCAAGAATGTTTAAGATGAAGGAATGACATTACTAAAGTATATGATGTACCGATTAATTTGACAAATCTAAATACCATCACTTCTAGATCTGAATCCTGGTGATCCTCTTCCAGCAGAGCTCAGTGTACGTCCATCAAAGTCATCATCTACGAGAAGGAGAAATAATTTTTTTATAAAGAATAAATATCTCGTTATTATGAAGCAGAAAGGAGTAAAGCTAACAAACCTTTCGGAAATAGATCTCGATTCTCACTCGGTGGAAATCTGTCTTCTTCCCCTTCAGGAAGTTTATGAGATCCATGGGCATAGTCTATCATAGTAACAGGCTCATAGAAAGATGGTACACCTAAAAATAAGCAATCAAAATCATGTATGATTCTGTAATATACAATTACCCGTAGTAATCCAACCAATTCTTTAAATATAATAGAAAAAAAAGGAGTAAATATTTAACTATTTACCAATATTGATATATAATTGATATATGCACTTTGTCTTAGTAATAGTGTGGTAAAAAGTAGTTCAAATAGTTAGCAAAGCAAATACTACAAAAATGAACAGCAAATCCATTCGTTGCCTAGCTAGTTCATCTGCTCTTTCGTTACCCAAGTATATATGCCTGTTTAGCCAGAGGCCCAGTACAGATAGATATCACTTTTTAATTGGGAGGTTGGTAGGGTACTCTGATTATTTCTTCCCAAAAGCAATAAACACATCATTATTATTATGAATACATTAGGTTTACCTCTTGCTAACTTGACTTGCACTAATGCTAAGACACATGCCTTCGACCCAGCTGGTTAAGTTACGTACCTAGATTTGATAGTTTGTGGCAGTAATCTATGATTTTGTCTGGGCTGTAAAGAGGAGGCAGCTGTTGGTGTGGTTGCGGTTGTTGTTGTTGTCGTTGCAGAAGTGGAGGGGCTCCCATCAGACTGGGAGGGCCGGGGCCCAACAGCCCACTGCTCATCAGAGGTTGTGGACCAGGACCACTCTTAGGCCGCCCTCCGGGACCTGCAAACCCAGGACACCCTCTGTTGAATGGAGCCATACCATGCTCTCCTCCAGCATTTTTTTCTTTAAAGCTATTTCTGAAACAATATTCATTAATTATTACAAGTCTTCCGTAGGTAAGTCATAAAAAATCAAAAATATTTGTCACAATGCTATAGAGGGAATGAAACTACACAGCAAGGAAACTTTAAATTGAAAAGAAATCGATTTCAAAGCAATTTTGAAAAATATAAAAATATTTTCATAGTAGTGATTTCATAGTTTTCCATGAATATTCCCAACACTACATACTTCTAATAGCCGCCCGCATCCAGAATAATGCAGTGCTAATATATTGTTTTATCAAACGCTTATAAGTGATTGATATTACTGCGAAAATACCTACACTGAATGTCAAAAGTATTCAGAATTTACTGATATTTTCATTTTGAATTATTTTTTATCTCTTTGAATTTGTTTTTATTAATTTATCTGTTTTTAAAAGTTTTTACCCATTTGTTGATTTAAGAGGACAGTACATAATAACAAAAATCACAACAAAAATAATTATATTTTAGGCATTTTTAACATACAACTCAAAAAATAATACAAGAAGTGTCAAAATTATTCGGTAATACATAATACATACATGAGTTAAATTAATTTAGTAGCAATATACCAATATTTGGTTGGTAAATCTTTTTGTTCAATTACACATTTTAGGCATTTAACTAATTAAAAATTGTCTCTAGTTAGATGTTCTACTATTTTTTTCCTACAATTTTTCCTTCAGATCGTTTTCATTTCGAGCATTGTATTTCCTAATATCTATTTCTAGGTGAGACCACAAATGTTTTTCTGATCAGGTGATTGGGAAGTGGTTTCTAGAACTAAAATACTATATACAGTCCAAGTAATAAAAGATAATGCTGAATGTTTAGGGCCATAGTCTTGATAGAGTTTAAAATTTGAATCCCCATTTTTCTTGCACTTTCTTTAAAGTTTGATACTTGAATCTATCCATTATTCCATCTATGAGTACATAACTGTTCCACGCATATTATTTTCTTTAAATTCTGTGTACAGTACATCCTAAACCGTAATTCTCCCACCAGAACCATTTTAAAATGAGACTCATCTGTAAACATTTCATAATTCATCAGGCTTCTTTAAAAAATTGTTTGCGAACACTAACCTTTTTCTCTAATTGAGTTGACAAATGCAAGACTTTTTTTCAGGCTATTCTTCCATGAAAATCATATTTCCTTAGATTGCGATGAACAGTTGAAAGACTTATTGTGTGTCCAAAATAATGCAAAATTCTGCACTATGCTTGGGTCCACTCATTTGAGGATTTCTTCTGATTTGATTAGTAATGAGTCTTTCATCTATTACTTACATTTAACAATTTTAGAAGGCCACTTTTTTCACCATCATGAAGCCTACTTTCACTTCTGTATGTTTTTACTATATCTCTCACAGTAGACACAAGCATCCTCATGTTCTCACTTCATTTTTTTTTAAGGTTTCACCTTTTTCACACAAAAAAAAAAATTATTCAAATCCGCTGTTGAATCGTTGAATTTTTATTTTTCAGCCCATTTTAAAAAGTCTTCTTTTCAGATTGGAAATCAGTTACATAATAAAGAAGAAATGTTTGCAACATAAAATTATATTGAGGATTAGTGAGAATGTAAACTGTTGATACAAATAAACAATAGGATATTATGATTTCCTAATAATCTCGAACTTTGCACTATTCATTCTTATATTTTATAAAAACAATATATTTTTCACTTATCCGGCTAGCGATTTTACTTATTGTACTTTACTTATAAGTATATAATCTACATATAAGTATAGAATCTATTATATTATTATTATAGTTACAGTTGTAAAAAAATATTTATTAAATGGAAAAACAATTATATCAATTTTTATGGTTTTAGTTGACAATCAAAAGCTGTTTTCAAGAGAATTATCAAACTGTTTTTTTGGTAAACTGATGATAAATTAAAAGCCCATAAAATTAATTAAATCCACACTACAACACCTCATGAAGAGGTAGGCTGACAGAGGTTGATGCCATAATTGGTAGAAATTGGCACTGAATAGCTTGTGTAGAACAGTTGAAATGAAATGAAAAATCACTTCATTTTGGGACATTGAACCCTAGCAATAACAAAAAGCTATATAACATAACATTACACAGAAAGGATTAACTTATAAATAAAAAAGGGCCTATGTAGATGTAATGATGACTACAAGGAACCAACAGCAAAATATTGAAACATAAATAAGTAGAAGTAAAAAAAATAGAAATTGTGGGAATTATTACAAGAGAGAAAAGAGCGTAAAATATTGCTGGAATGCATACAAATAAGAAATGAACAATATTAACAAAAAATAGATAATAATGATGAATTAGCTGGTGCTAGACTCTGTTGCCTCTCTCTTTCTCAACCTTGATTTCGGTTTCCTTAACCCCCCGATTTGATAATTTTATCCTCCGGAGTGTACCCTAACCAAACCCATTCTCAAAAAATCTAAATACCCATAGGACCAGTAAAAAGTCCTAATTTTTAATTATAACTAAATAATCCTCTGGGAAAATCCTTTAGTTTAAATCTGAACAAGGTAATTTTATTAATTAGAACAAAAATCTAATAGCAGTGATGAAAAACTTTATATACCTTCCAATAGGTACATTGTAATATTCAAAAATGTCAACTGTCATTATAAAAGAGAGAAGATTATTAAGAGAGAATCAAATAAAAATTATAAAAAACTATAATCAGATTAAGTAACACTAACACAAAACAATAATTGAATATCAGCTATGTATAATATTGTTTTGCTCTCGAAAAGATCACTGTTATTGTTCTTTATTTTTGGAACTATGTCCCCTACGAATAACAGCGTGGAACAAATAAATTAATCCAACTCTAACTGACAAAAAAGAAACAATAAATAATAATGATAACAAAGAAAATTATAATAGTGTATTAAATTTAAAAAATAAATATTATTGGTTACTCCTGTGAAGGGTTTATAAATATATTTGCTAAGAGGGTTAAAACAAACAGTAAAGTTAAATGAAAAAAATGCAACATGTCTATCTGGAGATAAAAAACAAAATAATATGTGCATAAAAGGTAAATAATACGAAATTGCTAGGCTTGCAAGCATCTGTCTGGGTGGTAAGGAGGTGTTGGAATAGAAGGGTTTGAAATTATGTAAGGTTAAAGCATGGTGGGGATTAAGTGGGAGAATATGGACTGTTAGTTTTGTTGATCGATAATTGCACAATTTTCACAAGTGATATCAGCTAGTGTAGATTGTGTGGAGTGACGGGGACACAAACCAGAAGTTTGGATTCTTCAAGGAAATTCGAGATTGTACTGACTTTCAAGTGGTTTGGAGAAGTTTGCGCCATATGAGCTTCGTCCTCAAGAAGAGGGGGGAAACAAAAAGAAAGGTTTGAAGAAGTTAGGAACATTAGAAGAAGTCTTATAAGTAGGATTATTATTATTATTTGTTCCGGCATTTGTGCACCGCGGCCTCACTGAGACCTATTGTGCGCCGTCCATGTCCCTGTCCTATATATGTGACAGGCCCACGGCCTTTTCAAATCTGAGGATACTGAATGGATCGATCAGTTCACATAGTTTGGGGTCTACAATGCGATCACTACCAAAGTGAAGGTATCGCCTTCTAGCTAAGTTATCACAGTCACATATTATATGATGTGCCGTTTCTCCCTCTTTCTTGCAGAATCTGCAGATTGGTGATCCCACTATCCCCAAATTAAAGAGGTGTTTATTTAACCGACAGTGACCTGTATAGAGTCCTGTCACACTTTTGAGTGTCCACCTGTCCATTGATAGAAGTGCTGAGCTTCTTCTCTTACAGGGTCCATTAAGAAACAGTTTCGAGTGTTCCTGTTTCTTAGTTTCTCTCCAAGAAAGTCTTGCCTTGTCCTCTAAAGCTAATTTTATAGGCCTTTTAGCGTAGCTGAGGCTGATACCACATATGGGTTCAGGTGCAAGAGGTGTCTGTTCTGAGCCCACCCTTGCAAGGCCATCTGCCTTCTCATTGCCTGTGATGCCTGTGTGTCCTGGCACCCAGTCGATTCTAACCTTATTGGCTAGCGAGAGTGTGTTTAAGTTGTTTTTACACTCCTCAACCATATAAGTAGGATAAAGCAGAGTAGGATTGGGAATTTTTTTTTAAAGGTTGGATTAAGGCTTTTTTACAAGAATCTGGGAAGACTGAATTCTGAAGGGATAAATTGTAAATATAAAGGACATCTGGGAGGCATAACTTTATTCAATTAATGGCAATAACATCAGGGCTATATAGTATATATTGTGGTCATTCTTTAGGACCATGAGGTTGGTTATTTATGGGTTGCCACCCTTATTAAACACCTATGGCACTAGGTTTATAATATTGAGACAAATATACCTAGTAGAAATTATATCATACCAACCACTACAATAAAAATAATTAAACAATTATTTATTTGACAAATATTGTCTTTTTTCCCAAAGCTGAGACCCATATGTCCTTGTACACCTCCTTCAATTAACTTTTTCTGATGTCAAACTCCTTAAGCCTCAGTAAAAAAAAAAATCCATGAATACAAAAACTGTATTGTATTTCATCCATACATATATTCCTCTCCAACAATACTGACAATTATTAAAATTAAAGGGAGAAATAATGAACTGGTGAAGCCTGGTTTTAAAAATTGCTGTTAATAGAGAGCGTTCAACATTGACAGAAATGAAGTTCAATATAATTAGGGCGCAGATAAGGAAATAATGATCAAACAAGGCAGCTCTAAGAGAAGGGGATATGCAACAGTCTAGGAATCCCGAGTATAAATCTAGGAAACAATTCATCAAGTACTTTAAGGAAGCCTCAAGAAAGGTTCCTAGGAGTGGGTGGGGTGGATATGGGAGATGTTGGGAACGTTACAGGTTAATGTATTTATTAGTTATTTATAATTTAACAACTGGCTTAAATATTTTAATCCTGAAATACACTAGCTAATAGTGCGTGGAGTTATTGAACAGGTGTGTAGTCTTTAAGAAATCAGTGAGGACAAACCAACTTCAAGGACAGACCTAGGGACTCGAGCCTTGTGAGCTCTTGATTTCCTAAGCCCTTATACAAATACAGAATCATGTATCTTATCTCATTCACTTTAATTTAGTTGTAATCATATCCTTATGTACTGTATTCCACTGCTGGTAAGTCGTCAGTAGTAAATCCTCACCTCCATAATACTCTATTGTCGGTAATAATCAATAGTAACTTACTATCACCTTACCTAGTTCTCCTCCATTGTTGGAATTACAGTATATTCCATAGTCCAGTAGATGTCGACCTCATCTCATCATATCTCAGATAATATACAAAGATGTTAACTGCCAAGGTACATATTGTCATCTACACGGAACACATAAGTAGGGTCCTTACATGGGTACTTTGTCTCACGAGGACACAATTTCCTACTTCATCTCTCTTGACTTCTTCAGAAATTCTTCAATTCAGGATCAACAATTGCCACAGATTTCCCTTAGCTTCTTCAGCCAAGCACAAATGGACTACATTCATGATGGTTTGTAATGCTCATATAAGAGAGTCAGCATAAAGTGACTAGGCATTTACAGCAATATATTATTTCAAATCTCATGGTCTAGATCAGTAGTCACCAAATGGCTGACCTCTGTCTGCATCTGGACCAAAGGCAAGTTTTGTACACACCACAACAAAATTGTGAATAACAGAAAAAAATAAGGTTTCAATGGAAAACGCATACCATTAAGCAGTAAGCGTGGACTTGGTCTGACTTCTTCCTAGATAGGAAGTAACCCCCAGACAAGTGAAATTTCAAGATTACATTTAAATTACAAATCATGAACATATCTAAAACTAAACAAGAAAAATGTTCGAAGGCTTCTTTACGCATTTCTTACTCTATCCTAATATATTGTTATGATTTTTAATTGTGCCTTTGAAATAAACTCGGAATTAGCGAGCGTTGAAGAACTTAATAACGATCCGTGGTTCATGCCTATGAAAGTATGAACGTTTTTACTGTCGTTATATTAACTATTAATAGTTATAATATTAATAATTAATATAAACATTTCATTTATAAGCTTCACAACAAGCAAAGTATAAATATCCGAAACAACTGGCATTAAATAACCAGTTGAAAGATCAGTAAGGCATCGAAGAGATGCATATATATGTGAGCCGACAAAGGACGAAAACTCACTCTTTCATCAGGAACAGGCAGAGAAGGAAGCCCAGGTACCAACCGAAAAGGCACGGCGCTACGGCCTTGTAGGTGCATGAGGTCAGACCTTTTCACTTTCAACCGGCACGAGAACAAAGGACGCTCAATTAAGACGATTCGGATCACGCAAATGAAGACGACCATCGAAGAAAGCAACACAAAGAACCACTGGCCAGTATTAATATAACGTTACTGTAGCGATATGTAGCGAAGCGCTAACTATATATGTAAATTACCCAACACTCTGGTTTATAATGTATTATAATAGAAATGCAAATCTCTGTAACTTCTGGTAATAAATCATAGAGGGATCAGCAGAGATAAAAACAAGTAACAAAGGATCGAGGGTACGGCAATAAACCTAAGAGAATTAGCCACCTGACTGAAATCTAAAAGCCATGCAATAAACAGTCCTATTGGGGGCCGAGTGGTCACGATCGCTCGGTAGGTGTTACATCATAAAGCACACCCTTTTGGACCAACGGGATAATAAAACAGACCACCTACAGACAGACTCCGCCTTCCACGAGGGAGGGGGGGTTACAATATTTATATCGGTAAGTTTCGCCCTGAAGGGACACTCTGTTTCTTAGTCTCCACAGCCGATTACCTCGCGATACGACCAGGGTCCCGGGGCCCTGGGAGTAAGCCCACTCAGCCTTCCGCTAGTCTACTCTCTCTATGCCTCACCGCTACGACGGCACTTTGCCTCACAGCCTCTAGCAGACCTCTGACGACTTGTACCTATTACGCTGCCGATCTCTCGCCCGAACTCTGAAAACTGGTCTTATTCTTTATGAACCTCTGAACCTCATCCTGAACACAGCGTCTTGTCGGGACACATCCCTATCAATAAATGGAGTCAGATATTAACGCCTACATGGAACATGGTCCATGTTATTAACTACAACAATCCGCACTTGTCACCAGGGCTAGAGTGATCAGGCACTCCCCTAGTGACTACCCGACAATTGTTCACACCTTTTCCGACAATTGATGACCCTCGACGTGCACAAGAAGCTTTCCGACAGTTACGAATAATTAAAGGTACCATTTTAATGTTAGATTTAATAGTATTCTTTTATTACATACATAGTTTATTTGTATATCAATTTTTATATATTCAATGTGTGTAAATAAAACCATTATTCTTTTTGCCAGAAGTTTCCTAAATTTTATTAACAGAACCTTGAGATAACGTTAAAGTTAAATATAAAGTTTTAAATTATATGAAAAAATATATAATTAAAATATACAGAAATAATAAATATTTGAATAATATGAACCCATTTATTGATGCAAAGGATATCGTTGGCACTATTCAATTTAATCCATTATCTGCATCTTCATGTTGATCAGCTGATCAATAACAGTTTGCCACTTATCTCTAAATGGTGTATAGACCAGTCAAGCAGCAGATGTTTTAAGAGCAACAAAGCTGACCTATAAGAGTTCCAAGGAGATGTTGATGGGAGTGAAGTGACCAAATGTGAATGAAAAAAAGTATCCACAACTAATATTTGGGTCAACTTTCATTAAGAACCAGTAAAGATCTCGACTCGCCTTAACAATTCGATGAGAGTCAACTGCATTAACTTGAGCCCAAATTTCAGGCAAGCTGTTCAAAATAAAACATGTTCACTGAAAATTAGTGAGTAGTCTTTTCGAATTTACATGTACCTTTTGTAGATTTTCTAATACTCTAAAATCATCATAAAAATATATTGATTTGGTATTTATGCACTTCATTTTGCTGGTAATCCATTGTGCTTTGGAGGCAAGATAACTGATTTCAAAGTAAAGTTTTATTAAGCAAAGCAGGTAGTTTAGGCTAGTTGAGTAGATAGAGTAGTTGGTAGTGATGGAAAGGTGCAGGAAGTTGGGGCAAGAAGGCTTTCTGTACTGCGAAAGTTAAACATGTTTTGGAACGGACCTCTGGAAAAAATAATTGGTGACCACTAGTTTAGATTGTAAAGTCTGTCGACACCTTAATACCTTAAATAAGAATAGTAACCACCAGCAGTGACTGTTAATAGTAATTATGCATATTAATTGGCTTTGTCACAATAAAATTGTGAAAAAAAAAGTAAATTAAATTTTTTTGGAATTTTTAGTTTCAGGGAAAAAATGAATGAAACGTACTTATAAGCATAAGTAATTATTTCTGCTCATATTTTACTTGGGTTTTCAAAAGCAGTATGATAAGAAGCAAGCAAACAACAAAACTGATAAACTTGTGTCTTGCGTTTTTAACAAGCAGTGTTAAATATAAAAAAAAAATAGAATCAAATGAACCTAAATAATTTTTAGTAAAATTTTAAGTTATTACTAATGATATGCAATAATAAGTACTAGAGAGAAGCATAAAGCTGGACTATGGAATATCTTTATTGTTGCATCTAATCATCCAGAAATCATGGTGGTTCTGGTAAATATCTACAAGTGCGACAAACGTCATATCGGATCATATCAGTGTTTGTTACACCAACAACAATTATTATGTTACATCCTGCTATGGGTGTTATTCAATATCTTGACCATAATTGAAAATTCCTGAAATATCAACAAACAAGATACATTCTCAAGTAATATATAAGGCCAAGATTATTTTACTAAAACTAATATTGAAACATCAATGTCCATTAAAATTAATAAAAGATGGTAAATGTTCATTACAAGCTAATAACGTTTTTTAAATATCAGCTTATTTAATATTTTATAGTTATGGTGATGAATGACAACCATACAAATGAAAAAAAAAACTGTCTACCCTGCTGTATAGGCTGTATGGCCCATGAATTTGGGTTAAAATGACAAACTGTTTTAAGAATATTTGGATTAGTATTCATGAACCAAACGGCGAAGGTTTATGAACTGGCACCACAAAAGACTGATCATATTGTACGAATGACAGCTGACAATATCAATGAATGTCCTCGATGAGCAATTATTCAGCAAATAGTAAGTTGGTTGAATCGAGCGATAAGTTAATCATATTTAATCAATAATCAGTTAATCTATTTAAGGCATAGGACACTGGACTGCAGAAGGACTTGACTCTACAAAAGTTAGCTACCTCCTCCTCCTCCTCCCTCTTTAATTAATTATCATAAACATGGTAAGTATTCACTTGCCCTGAGATCACTTGTGTTTGCACCTTCTCCCCACCTTGGAGCCCTGGTACCCTACCTCTCCATTCTCAGCCCTTGAGCATACCATTCCAGTCTCTTTTGAGTATATTTCAAAGAAGATATCACTTAACATAACTTCATTATCCTTCCTAGCTTAGGTGTACTATCATTACTAGTCCATCTTTAAGCATTTAGCTCTTCCATTATCTCACATGCTCCAGTTCTCCAAGACTAACAGCTATACTAAAGGGTTGCTTTTAATTGTCCAACTGTGTATTTTAGTTGTTTTATAGATACTATAATGACACTGCTATTGCTAACATTAATTAAAAAATTGCTAATATATTCCAGAACTACAGATATAAAGATAGATAAAAAAAAATTAGCAACATAAAACAAAACATTATTAAAAGCTACAATAGACATTGTACTACCTGTCCAAGGAATCAACGTCAGATGGTGGAAATCTGAAATCTGTAACAAAAATAATATAATTAGTCATTAAAAACAAACTGTCGCTTTAATGCAAGGCAACTTATTCATTCACAAATTAACTTGCATAATTATTTACCGATAATTCTAATGCTAAAATATCCCTTCTATTAAATTATTAAATTAAGTCTGATCATTGATAAGTATCATTGATTACTGCTCATTAAAGTTTACTTAATTTCGCCTGAAAGTTGCTAGCATTTTTAATTATAAACAAAACCAAGGTTGATATAAATTTTGAGTGAAGGAAACAACAGTTTGTTTAGGAACACCTGCAATCACTCACGAATGACAAATGCATTGAAGTGAACTGATGGACTAATGGATCACGGAAATGCAGGCTGAGGCCCAATTACAACCTCCTGGTGACTCATTATAAAAAACAACAACTAAAACTTTTTACTTTTTTTGATGTTTCAATAAATGGTTTACCTTGCAAATATAAGTAACTCTTTTAACTGTAAGAGATAGATTGACAACAAAGAACTAATGCAAACTGACAACATACCTCGTTGGTTTCCTGGAGGTCCCCTGTCATCAGGGGGGTTGTCATAGCCTTCTTCATTGTATTCAGTTCGGCCCTAAACAAAAAGAAAAGAAGTATGTATTTTTAAACAGGATGCACACATTAAAACATTCACATTCACGATCACTCACCTGATCACTTTGCTGTTCATTAAAATCTCTGTTATACTCATCATGATCATTTCCCTGGTTGTAATCTCCTTCCCCATAACTATGGCGACTTGACGGCCGGTCGAAGTCATCGTTGCGGAACTTGTTGCCTCTGAAGTTGCCAGGACCATCATTGGGGCGGAAGTTGTCTCCCCTGAAGCCTGGAGGTGGACCATCACGGAACCCTTGACCTTGAGGTACATCATTGCCCCTGAAACCCGGAGGGGGGCCATTTTGCCTGAAGCCATCTTGGCCTCTGTAATTAGGAGGAGGGCCGTCATTCCTATAGTTTGGAGGAGGACCATCGTTCCGATAGTTGGGTGGAAGACCATCACTCCTAAAATTTGGAGGTGGCCCATCATTTCTGAAATTAGGCGGTGGTCCATCGTTCCTAAAGTTAGGCGGTGGTCCGTCTGTCCTATAACCAGGAGGAAGTCCATCAGTCTTAAACCCTTGCGAACCTCCATCACTCCCACGAAAGCCTGGAGGAGGGCCTTCATTACCCCTGAACCCTTGAGATCCATCATTCCCTCTGAAGCCTTGTTGCGGTCCCCCGAAGCGGGATCCAGAGCCATCGTTTTTGTAGGGTTGATTGAACGGAGGCATAGTGTTATTTCCTCCCATTTGTATGTCACCTTGTTTCCCGCCAGCAAAACCTTGACCTTGCATGTTAGGGGTTGGAAGAAGAGGTGTTTTATTTGGGGGATTCCATTGGTTGCTGCCGTCACTGAAATTGTTGGTAGGAAAGTTGTTTATCGGGTTACCCCTGAAGTCTTGATTTTGCCCGGGTCCAGGAGGCATACTGCCAAAATTGTTGCCCTTAGGGTCCATTTCTGACATCTGATTCCTGTCCTTGTTGAAAGTTTGATTTCCCATACGGCTTCCTTCTTGACTAGGCCCAGGATTGTTGGTGTCTATAGTACTCATTAAAGCCTCAACCAGATCTTTGTTGGGATTGTGTTTTGCAGGCAGTAGACCTGGATTTGGGTTGGTTCCCATCTGAAACACTTTAAATGAAGGGTTCAAATATCCTGGTGGAGGAAAGTTCATCATAGGTGGCGGTATTGACGTGTTTTGATTTTTAGCAGGTGATGGAAAGTCGAATGGCTTACTGTCAGCAGGTGTCTGGATGATTTCTTGTTGCTTTGGTATTAAACTTGAAGTAGAGGCAGGATTGAAATCTGGAGGTTTGGAAGTTTGAGTAGAAGAAGGTTGGTTCAGGAGGTCTAGTCCAGGGATCCCACCGCCATCTGCACTGGCCTGTGAAACATTAGAAACAGATGATGCTGGTGTGGTTGTTGTCGAAGGTGGAGGTTGGTTAAAATTTACAGTTGGTTGTGAATCAGTATGTTGTGTTTTTCCTGATGTGGCAGACACATTATTCTGTAAGAAAATTAAACATTTAAACAATGACAAGAAATCAAACTTATAACCAATAAAATTAAACTCAGAACAATATGTTTAATAATTTACATGTGATAGAATAGATTTGATAAACAGTTAACAAAAATTTTAAATAATTAATTGTGACTATATTATTCTTAATGTTGACAAAAATTTTCTTTAATTTGTCAAATCGTTAATTTGTGAATGAATAAGTTGCCTTGCATTAAAGCGACAGTTTTTTTTTTATTTAAAAGGTCATTATTTAAGAAAAGGTAAATACAAAAATTATTTCTAAAAAATTTTTTTTATTCCAATCTATGATAAATTGAAAAACTAATAATAATTTCCACAAAACAAGTATCTTAACTAACATAAGACAGCTTGAAGTTATACTAATTCCGTTTTAAATTCTAGGTTAAGAAGGTTAGTGCATGAGATTTGCGATGAAACAAAATTGTGTGCACTTCTGTACGTCTACTAGAGCATTCAATACAAGTTGAATTCCAAATAATATGAATATAATAATGATAAATGTGAGTGAAAAGTCAAATAACACAGTGATGAAAATAAATACAAGTATTGCATAACTGATAGTCCCTCTTAACAGTAATTTTTTGCATAAATGGATGTAAAATAATTAACTATAATGAAAAAAAACACAATAAGTTGTTTAATAAAGTTTAAACTTCCTATCGTCCATGCAGTTTTTTGGTTTTTTTAATAAGTAAGTATAATTTAAATAAAACAAAAACATGACTGCCCACAGTATTCTATTATACTTAACACAAACATTTTTGTCAATCAGATTGTCATCTTCCTAGGGTAATTTTGTTATGGCATCATATTTATTTTATATCATTATTGTAACAACTAGTTCTAACAAGGCTGTTTGTTCTGTACTCATATGATGGTTTCGTGGATGTATGTAGTTGTCATCTTTAGTGGCCTGCCTCATATATGGGCCCAACAAATATATATTTGACTGATATACACTAAAATATATATTGCGAGAACCAGAATGAAATAGGTTACTAATGGAAGATATCGGTCCACACTATATAATAAAGTATAAGATTACTTAGGTAAATGAATGGCCATTGTTTTTTTTCTTCTGTCATTCAACCATATCAACCAAAAGGTAGGATAATAAGTAGATTGGCTCACCGCAGATGAAGCCGAATCCAGAGCCTTGCTCTGGCCAGGAGATGGTAAGCCAGGAGGTAGACCAACCGTTGTCTGGGAGGGCGGAGCGCCAGATAGAGGAGGTGCTCCAGTTGAGGTTACCACTGCTGGAGGGGGGACAGGAGGAAACACCGAGGCAACTCCATATGGAGCAGAGGAGCCGAACATATAGCCTCCCTGCTGATTGTAGAAGGAGGAGGGATTGTACATGGCGTATGGGCTAGAGCTGTCTGGAGCCATGCCCGGAGGAGGCAGTGCAGTTGAGGGTAGCACTGCAGGTGTCATCGCAGGTGTGACAGAAGCTGATGCAACAGATGTGGCTCCTAGTGTTGGAGGTGGCATGGCCATTGAAGCACCTCCTGCCTGCTGTTCAAGCTGCAATAGTACAATCACAACCAATTATTAACAAGTACACTAACATACCAATTGTATAAAGTATTATTTTAGTAATTGTAATCAAATATACATAGCAGTAATATTTTATTTCATCAATGATCTAGTGAATGCAGTATACACCAATATTGACACAAAGAATAAAGACAACAATTTCAAGTTTTCAATTGAAAGTAAAGAAAAAACTTGAGATATAGGCTTTTACAGACATAATCTTACTTATATGTATTTTTGTCAAACATAAGAATTTTTACTTTTCTTAAATTTTTACCAACAAGTCTCTTTCTAGATCAAACATTTCAAAAAATGGTAAAATATATATATAAGACAATATATTTAGTATCAATTTTTGGGTTCAGTTAATCTATGCTCTAAAAATAAAATTATGTTAAATTGTATTTAAAATAGTTCTAATGTGAGCCTAACAGAGAAGAAGTTTTAAGGCTTATTTATTTTAAGACCAACAGACAGAGCCACTATTTTAAAAAGTAATGAATCTGATATGGAGTAATCATGGCAGCTACCTTGAAGTTTCACGCTAAAGCGTGCTAAAGGAGGCCTTGGATACAGTCAATTGATGTAGGAAGAAAGTGAAGAACCTGTATTTTAAGAATTGGAGTACATACAATTTCTACTTAAGCAAAAATTCAACTAACTGTTAAAATTAACCAGCAAAGGGAATTTTGGGATTAAGTGGCTTTAGGTTAAAAATATTCATCCATACTAAGCGGGCATTGGGCGACTTCATTGCCTGCAATAATTGTTGGAAGCAGCTTCCTTTATATATACTCTTTTGTAGCTTCGGCATTGTCCTTTACACTGTTTCAACAGTTAACCATCAAACATTAGTTTGAGAAGATACAGGAGGAAAATCAAAGATTACCTAAATAACCATGAATTTAAAAAAAAATGTACGCTTACAAAACAATTTCAAAAATGTTCTTTGGAGAAAGGTATGGGACATTCAATGTCTCAATTCGTTTTATAGAGGGGTGAAACATTTAAAAAAAAAAAAAATCATGCCATTAAAATGATTCAGCTATTCACCTAATTAATTAAAAACAATGACCAAAGAAGTAGCACTTTTTTCTGAGACATTGCTAGAGGTAACTCAGGAATATTCATTTTTATAATGAGACTATTGGTCTTTTAACTTGTTGGTCCATGGTAGTAGTAGAAGTAGCATCATCTTTTCTTTATTACATTTACACATTTTTTTACACGGCTTATGAAAAAACAGATTTTTTTAAATATGCATAACCAAAATAAAGGGTATGGAAAGTGAAGCAAGAATTCTGAGTAAATAATCACAGAAATCAGTGTGATTTAATGAGTTCTTAAAAACTTATATCACTGAAAACCACCTTTTCAAAAACAAAGATCATTCAAAATAGCTTAAGTATTGATATAAAAAAAACTATTAAAACCGTTCAGAATGTGTTAATTGCAAAATTTCAATTGTTAGCTCTCAACACATTAACTTTGAAATTCTCTTTGTGTAATAGTCACTAATAACTAAGCAGCATAATTCACAATGCTGTGGAGGCTGACCAACGATTTACCCCCCTTCAAGCCTAAATGAATGTAGAGCCCTTCGAGCTCAACAATAATTAAGTGGGTATTATTAATGCCTTAATTATAGTTTGAAACTTTTACAGAAAAAATATGGCCACAAACAAAAAATCTAAACAAGAGACTTGTTTGTTTCTATTATAGTATTGCTAAACTTATTTAATGAGCACTACAGAGACCAAGACGCATCAACAGCATCAATAGGATCACAGCCAGCTTTAATGCAGGTCTTAGAATAATTCTTTCACTGGTTATATCGCTGGAGGAACTAGGGAAAGTTTTTCTCTTGATTAAATATTAAAATATACCCTTCGGGTTTTATGAGCGAAAAGAGGGACAGGCAGGGTGGCAGGGTTTAATCAAGATCACCTACAGATCAAGACAAAAATTTTGAAATAGGAGCAAAAGTAAGCTGTACGTATTTTTCATCAATTTTAATAAACAAGGAATAACTTAGCTACAAATTGTAAAAGTTAAGAGTGTTGTACTCAGTAGCAACTGAAAAGGTGAACATCTGTGTCAATTGAGACTCGACAGCCAAAATAATGCAAACTTGAATAGCTTGACCCATATTCATCCCATCGCTTGCACATCTCTATGAAATATGAACTATACATTTTAATTGATATATGATACTAAGGTCAAGAAGTGTGCATTAGAGGTAATTCACAAACCTTAATTTTTTTTTTATTCAAGTAACTGCTCATTTCCCCAAACTGAGTGGGGCCTATCCCAAATGTTCTTAAATAACTAATAAATGAGCTATTATTCAGAAAAAATGAGGTCCTACGTTTGAGTCTGACATGAGACTTTTTTTTCCTAATCAAATATTCATTTAGACCCTAATAATTTTTCCAAGATTTCATAAATAAAGTTATAAAAAAATAAAACCTGTTTCTGCAAAAATTGTTGCCAATTTTATCTTTTAATAAATTAACTGAAGATATGTTCAAACAGTAAGGACTAACCTTTGACAACTCCGTCATTTTCGCTTCTCGCTTTTTCCTCATTTGCTCACGACGCTGTAATAGCTGATTCCTCCAACTTTTCCATTTTGCTTCATAAGCCTTGTATTGTTCCTGATAAGAGGCAAATGATAATATATGTACTTAAAAGAAAAAATTAAATTTAATATTAGCACTAGTGTATACTGCAGTACAGTATGGTTTCTCAAATCGAGAGAACAATATAATGAGTAAGAACTATTAAAAAAAACAAGCCTGCAATAAACTTGCTAAATTTTATAACAAATAAAATAAAACCACGACTCAACCTCAGAAAAGATAAGGACTGCCAAGGTTCTTGCCATATTTGACAGATACTGCTGAACTAATAGGGTCAGTGTTAGGCAGTAACATCTCGATCTTTATTTCAGTTTTCTAAATTGAATTCACTAATTCTTTGTTTAATTAGTAATTCAATTTCTATCAAGAGACTAAGTGAACCCCGACCAGACCCATCCAACTCAGAAAAACTCCATGATGAAGCCAGAAACTGAACTCAGATCTCCATAGTTAGTGTGTTACAGTTAATATGAAACTGAATGGATTTGATTGGGGTTAAGTTAGTCTGCATATTATGTTGTTCTTGACTAACATTGATATCTTGGAACTGATGAACATTATGGTTGACAATTGAATTATTGTGCAAGTAATGAATTAGGCTAAAGAATTCAAATGTTAATATCTAAACTACAAAAACTCGAATGTTAATATCTATACTATATGAGTTCAACTATGTTAACTTCTACACTGTTAGACACAAAAAAAGGTGTGTAGAGAGTAAGGCCAATGTCAACAGGAAGGTTTTTCTTGTCTCAATCACAATTGAGAAGTACAAACCTTCGGGAATTGTGTCAAACCAATTTGTATTTCTGATTTTGAACCTCTTTCTTGTTTTGCCAACCAGGTATGGATGAATATTTTAAGCAATCACAGTGAAACATGGACAAATTTTCTTTTAAAAAAATCAAATAAAAACTAGTCAATAGTATGGTGTAAATAGAAAGTGAAACAATCTGATTCTGGCATTAAATCATCAAGAATGTAAACTAACTTACTGTATCAGGGTGACTGGCATTCTGTTCGCGCCAGCTGTTAAACTGCGACTCCCAGTTGTTAAACTGTTCGTCAAACTGTTTTTCTGATTCAGCCATTTCTTTCAGAACATCCTAGAAATGAATGAGAAAATTCAAGTAAAAAATTTAAATTTTAAATAGTAAAAACTATTTAATATATTTATAAACAAACCTTAATGGCTTCAACAGAATTTTCATCGGTCCTAGCTTTCTTTGCTCCTGGAGCAGTTGAAGCTTCAGGTGCTCTTTTCTCTCCTCTATGGAAAATAAACAAGATATACTCATTAATTTTGGTATATGTCTCTCAAGCAACACTGGTTTATAGAAAGAACCAATTAATAAATAAATAAATGGAAAATGATAACTATATTTCAGGATGATAGTCCTTTAAGAGTAACAGAAAGGAAATACAAATGGTTGCTGTCCAACCCAGAAGCAGACACAAGCAACTACTTTTGATTAAATTACAATAAAAAAATTATATAGGCTTAAAATGGCTGAAGAGAAAAAGTGAGCCCAAATGGCCACCCTTAGATTAGAATTAATGGATTAGTAAAAGATGATAATTAACGAATATAACTGTTTTTCCAATTTATTTTTTTTCTACGGTAATGGGAATAAATTTGAGCAGTGTTTAATGGGTCTTAACCGACCGAGCAAGAGTATTGTTAAAAAAATAAATAAATAAAACCCCTTAGTGCCTCTTAAAATAATATTATTATACAACCAGATGCTTGGTTTATTAACTCCACGAGCATATAAATAAGGAGAGGCAATTTTTTTTTAATTAGTTTTTAGTTAACAAAAATTACTATTTGCCCAAGAAAAAAAACACTGACAAGTTGAAGGTACGAGCTCCAGGCACCTCTTGATTTCCAACCAGGCACTTCTACATATCAAATCAAACGAAGAAGCAGGGCCAAAATATAGTCTTGCTCACATGCAACCAACTTCAAAAAAACACCAGCAGGGCGACATCTTTTAAAGATACTACAATACAAGGCAGTAGCAGTACATTTAAATTGACTAATAAAGAGCGATAAGTTAATAATAAAATTCCCAGGGATATTCATAACAACTGAGAAAAATTAAACAAAAAAAATATAAACACCTTCAACAGCAAAGAAGATGATATTGGATAAGCTTGTTTCATTCAAGATTTTGCAATGAAGGAGCTGTTGAAGAGGAGGTAGAAGAAAACATTTGTTCATGCGCTAAAGGCATTAAGTAAAGGTATTTTCAAAGCCCACAGATTGGGCATTTATAAAACCCTGAATAATAATTCAATTTGTATGAAAAAAAAATTTTTTTTAAGTTTTATTTGAGGTTAATAACTGTGGAAATAAAACTCTCATTTTAAAAAACATAAAATATTATGTATTATTAATACAATAATTAAACAAGGCTTTTGAGGTAAACACTGCAATGACCTAACTTCGAGAATATTCCAAATTTTCTTTTGAATGAAGGTCTGAGAACTGATAAATATGGTATATAACATATAACATAATGGTATATACCAATATAACATGAACAAAGTCATGAAAAAAAAAATAAATAAATAAACTTACACTGCTGCGGTGACTGTCGTCGGAGGTACACATGTTGGTAAGGCAGGCGTCGGCACGGTCACAGAGGCCTGCGTGCTCTGTTGTACGCTCTGCATGTACTGAAATAGAACATCAGAACTAAAATGAACTCCCTGCGTGAGCGATGCAGCGACAGCTGGCGAGATGCTTATATTACATACCTTGTCGCCATATTCCTGCTGCCATTGAGCATATTGCTGTTGCCATTGAGTCCACTGGTCCCACTGTTGCTGCTGGTTCTGGACGGGCCATCCTGCGCCTACCGTCTGAAAAAACATACCATGTCATTAGGGCGGGATGAACAGAAGTAAAGGAGGATAGTAGTGATCAAGATCGTCAACCGTTCAGAATTGTAGATAAGATTGAATACAGAGACCCTTAACAGTCAGACAATTAAGCCTGTATGCCCTTTTTATCTACAGGTGTTCATACTAATGGCTCTACTGCTCCTTCTGGAATCTCCCTGACTTTTAAACTAAGTCCGGCATTGTTTTATAGAACCTTAGTGTTAATCTCCTAAATAGTGATAAGTTGATAAACAACCTGTACTGTCTGCAGGTAATGCTAGTTCAACCATTGTTCATTTATTTTGGCACTCCTCCATTGTTAGAGCACAGTGGATGACGCTTTGGACAAGCTAATGTTTTGCTCAAGCGTAACACCGATAAATGGTAGATTCCTTTTTTAATAGCCATCTACACCTGTAGTATATTTGGAAGACTTTCCTTACTGTGAGGTCAATTAGGACTCTTTTACTTTCCATACCTAAGGGCAATTTTAGTTCAGGTAAGTTCCAATGAACTTAAATTATACATATAAAGCCTTAATTAAAGTGGGGGTTTCTTACCACCATGATACAAAATATGAGCAATCCCCAGTTATGGATGTTAGTAATACTTCACTATGCCTAACCAGTTCTTTGAACAAAGTATAGGGCCCCTTATGACAAAACCAAGGAAACAGACCCTCGCACAAGGTCGTTTGCCGTAAATGTTTAATTGTCAAGTACTGTATTAAGTAGTTCTCTAAATAATCACCAAACATAGAAACAATGCATGATAAGCCTACCAACCTAACCTGCTCTCTATCTGTTAATAAGGTTAAAAAGCCTAGGACGAAATGTAAGAAATGTATCATTGAAGTGAACCATTGAACAAGCTAATGTAGTGCTCAAATTAACCATTTCTACAAATAATTAAAGACAGTGTAGTACTACTCATAGCTTAAACATCTTGGTCTTGAGTTAGTTAATTATTTGTTATTGTTTTAAATCATAAGTTAACACATATTATTTTCATTTGACTAAACTGTCCACAAGAAATTAAAAACCTAAGAGAATCAACTGTACCAAATTCAAGAAATGAACAATATTATATATATTTATGTCAACATGATCAGACAAGGACTACTATAAAAAAATTAGCTAAGCACAAATGAAAAATTTAGCAAAAACAAATCCAACAAAGAAACTAGAATTAAGACCCTCTTTTTAATAAGACTATTTATAAATTATTATAAATTTGTATCCTCTAAAAACAGGGGTGAGAGCTTCACTTTTTCAAACATATTGTCATCATAAGAAGAAAACCTATCGCATATATATAGTTCCATATGGAGTTAACAAGGTTTTCTTTCAAAGTTTCTAAAAATCTGCAAGTGCATTCCTTATCTTACAGGCAGTTTGCTTCTCACGTAACTTATTCATGTTTAACAACAAACAGCAAAAAAATAATAGTAACTTACATAATAGATATTCACCATATTCAACATAAAAATAATTACTAGTACTAGTATAAACGGAGTTATTTAAGCTAGTATTACAGTACATATAACTGGGAATAATATGGCGTGATGACAATAAATTTAAGTCTACATAATTTGAAATGTGAAGAAATATAAATTACAGAAGAAAGCGGACACTCACAGGGGTTACATTAGTAGCACTATAACTTGGCCACTGGTATCCTCCCATTGCATAGGGCATCGTGGACACTGTGGGGGCTGCCGTGACAACAGGCGAAGGCATAGCTGCGGGGTATCCCGGTAGAGTGTAGCCAGAGGTAGCTTGGACACCCCATTGGTTCCAAGGTTGCATGCTTGCGTGAGCTCACTTTGATACCACAGTTTATGTCAAAAAGCCAGCAGACTATCTATCGATACAAAATAAAATGATACATTAACTAAATAGTTTAGTTGCCAATAAATTAATATAATGAGTGATGCTTTAGTGTAACAGAGAAAACTTATATCAATATAAAAAGGGTATAACAATAAACATCAACAGTGAAATGATTTATATAGTTAACATAAATGCAGAAACATTGCTGCTACCCAAATTCACTTAACCCCAGCTCAATATAAAAATTAAACCGAATATTTCTTAACTCATTGACCAATTATGGTAATACTATTGGTAATTGAACCTTACCACTGGAGTAACTGCCAATATAAAGTAAATTGATGGTTAAAAATGTAATTAATAGTTGAGATCAAAGTTGCAGTTAATCCCTAATAGGCTAGGGCAAGTTTTTGGTGAGTATGCAAAAGAACTATTAGAAAGAAATAATAACATAACTATGCAGTTAATTTACAGCTCAATAAATTACTATTTGCTTGTTTCTAATAGATACACCGTCCCCGATATATTATCACAAGCACAACATAACAACTCAATACCAATGCCAGTTAAATAGACGCTCCATTCCAAACATTTCATAGATAAAAAAAACTTCAAATAAATTCCGACGAGAAATCATTATAACATTCAATGCGGCTTCAAAACAGATTAACTTGGTGAAATAAAGAAAATTTTAAGGCGACATAAATCAGTACGATTGGCGATTTATATTTATCAAATGAAGGTAATTGTACCTTTAAAGTTTACCTTATTTTTATGATTTGATAGGTATTAATCAGATTCACGTCAATGTAAGATAAATATCTCGTTTTTTAATGCTTTAAATCAAGTTGTATAGTGTACAAATAAATCAATTATCACAAAAATTTCAAGTCATGCAATCTGTATAGGTTAAACGTCTTATGGCTTAAGGAAGAGGGGGGGGCGCCTTGGAAAGATTTGCCATTTAACACTGTTTCACAAACTTATTAATGACACATTTTTATTCAAAAGAAGAAAAATGCTGCGAAGATTTCTACACATTCCAAGAGAAATCATTACACTTGTTTAATAATAATAATAATTTTATATATATATATCATTAATAAGTTCATGAAACAGTGTTAAATGGCAATTCTTTCCAAGGCACCCCCTCCTCCTTAAGTCGTAAGATTGCCTAACACTCTTTTTTAGTCAGACCAAGGGTAGGTAAATTAAGAATGCTATACATACTGATAATTCTATATTAATGGAATAAATTGATTCATTTATTTTATAAACATTTAATGTTAGTTTTGATGCCTGCTGTGAATAAATGGAATTCCTTATTCTCTCCACAATATTCGTTATTTGACAGAAACGTTTTCGACCCCTCTAAGCATACTGGCGTAAGCAAGTGGGAGGATCAGGGAGATATATCCTCCCCCCTCCCAAAATTTATGAAAAAATATGTTTTTTTATACCCTCCAACATGAGCTATGTATTTTGAGCAGTAAATATTAAATAAAATAACAAGGGACCATCAATGTACGAAATAAAGCATTAAATCAACGTAAATTTCAAATTTTAAATACAATAAATAGATCCGTCATAATCAGCTGTGATTACTTACCTTCTTATTCCTATTAACCCCCCCCCCAATTAAAACTCTGTGTACGCCCCTGTCAACTGTACCAAAGTAGAGTTGAGATGTGTTGAATTAATATACAATTAATTAAGTTGGCAAACTAATTTTGAAATTAGTTATATTTCGAATATTTATAAATAATAATTGGCCTTGAAGGAAAATATTTTAAAATTGTAAAATAAAAATGTTTTTTTTTCTAGTTGAATTTATATTTAAATAAATAATTATAACTTAAACTTTAGCATGTCATATAATATTTTTAATTAAATAGTAATTTACTTGTAGGTTTTTTGTTTCTGTTTTCCTACGGGTAAATGAGTAATTATTGTACATTTTCGTTTTACGCGTTAGTTGTGGTTATTGGAAGACCAGTAGCTCTGTGTAAAAAATACCAAGCAATCATAGAACCTAATGGCTACTGTTTTCGAAGTTTATAATTAACTTTAGGAATAGGCATCCTGTATATTTTGGATACAGCATCAAAATAAAAAGCGGCAAGCAAAACATAAAGAAGCAAAAACATCTATCCTTACAATTTGAATTCGATAAAAGTGTTATTTTATTTTAATAAACTCCATTTTATTCTTTTTCCACAGTTAAAACCCTTTTATTTGGCAGCTTTAAAATATATGTCACACTTAAAAAACAAAGAAAATATCAAGCAGATAACTGGTCCATTAGAAACATTTATTAATTATGAACAGCAACCGATGCTTGGCCAATTCCTTGGGGGTAACTGCTTCTAGCATTGACCGGACTTCAATTATTTTCTGAAGCAAACTTCAGAGTTAGCAAGTTATACAATTCAAGCATTCTATTAATAAAAGTTGGTGGTTATGTGAACAAAATTGTAATTATTCAAGAATAAATGTGAAAGGCTTTGGGCCTTTTTTTTTTCACAACTAAAGGCTTCAGATATTATCAACAAAGAAGTAGTGGGCGTTTTCAGCTGTCTCGGTATTGCAAGGTGGAATTTATTGTTTGATGCATTAATATAAATTCTTCACGTATAAGATATATTATCCACTATCATGGGAAAAATAAAGCTAGAGTTAAAATCGATCATTCCAGGAATATAATATCAACTGTTTGCGGCTTTTAGCCATTACTGTCGATCAGCTGTTTTGCTCTATACTCATCGAGGCAAATTTATATTGAACTCAGAGGAGGTTTAAACACATTCTGGATCCTGGGAATGAAATTTCACTATTGGAACTATTGTATTATTTCGCAATCATTTCAACCCAATTTAAAGGACGATTATTTCAGTGTTACTGATATCAACACTTTAAAAGGAAGGCTTATTCAAGCTGTTTTGTTTTTGTTAGAATATGCAAAACCGAATACTTCTAAAGGTAATTGTTCCACTAAATTTATCTCATAACGAGGATGAACATTGAACATCTTTAACGCTTAATGATAAAAATGCGCTTTAAACAAAACTAGAGATGGAATGTTCAAAGTATTTTAATGATGTAAGAAAAAAATGACGAAATGTTAAGTGGTCATCCAATAATTAAAAACTTTTTTTTTAAATTTAATACCGTCTTACCATCCTCAGCGTCTGTGGAATGATTATTTTCTTTCTCGACAATTATTGACTCACCCAGTTGTAATGGTCTATTTCAGATGAGAACTGTACAAATTATTTATTGAATGCTTGATTCAATCGAAACAATTTACAAAAAAAAATTGCAATACATTATTTGAACATGTCATAAAAGAAAATGTATTTTTACAACTCAGTTATAAATAATTAAGTTGGCAAAACATTTGTTTTTAATTAAAGAAATATTCCCAAATTTCCCAACTCTTACTTATAGGTACTAAAATAATAAGTCATGTGGAAAAAAAAAAATTAGTGTTCCTTATGCACCTTTTAAGCCAAAATAAATAACGTAAGCTGAAAAATGAAATTCAATACAATTCAATTATAATTGGGTTATTTAATAGGTACTTTCTGTCTTGTGATTAGATTTCTGGAAGTGGTTGCAGCATTGGAGGAAAGATCTAGATATGAAGAGGTAAAGAAAATTAATTAGTGATAGTTATGAGGTTAAAAATAGCACCATAGGTATTAAAAAACATTCTAAAAAACAAATAACCACAAACAACATTATAATCTAATATAAAAGGCTTTGTTTTTTTTATTAATATGTCGTTTGCATCTAATAAACATCATGTTTTCAAATTATTCTGCAAAACTCCATTCGGAATTCTCTCGATCTATCTTTTAACCGATTCGATTCTTGATAGCAGTGGAAAAATCTAGGTAGAGTTTATTTAGTTTTAAAAACAACACCGACATTTATTGTATTCACTACTCTGTCGGAAATAATTGTAGGAGACGTTTGTTCTAAACAAACAAAATCGGGGAAAGATTAAAAAGTTTTATTTGATATAAAAAATTGATAATTTTTATTTCATCAAATTAAAGAAACAAATAGTGCTCGTTATACCAAAATAAATTTTAAACTAAAATAAATAATGTAAGATGAAAAATGAAATAAATTCAATTACAATTGCGTTATTCAATAGATACTTGAGTTGTTTCTGTCTTGTGATTAAATTTCTGCAAGTGGATGTAGCATTGGAGGAAAGATCTAGATTAGAAGATAAGAAAATTGTGGTAGATAATGGATAGAAGGTAGGTAACCACACTACAGCCTACCTCTCTTTTAAGTATTCTTACACCAAGTGTCTGTCGGATAGTAGGTTCCTTTAATCTCCATTAGGAGTGCTCCCATCGAACTTAAATTTGTTTTTTCCATAGAGGCAATGTCTTGACTACCCGCGTCTTTACTCACTTCTTTAAATTTGCTGACTTATTTTTATGTTGTTGGTTTTTTAATCTTTTTATATCAATTTATTCTTTTTTTTTTTTGTTTTAAAATGGAGGGGAAAAGTTTCTTTAGATACAATGACCCCCAATTTATTGATTGTTAGTTATCGAAAGAAATATTACTGCCAGGTGAAAAGCAGAATAATCTTTATTAATATTGTAATAATTTAATACTTTATTAATAGCTAACCCTTTATGGACCTTATATATCCTACCCAGTGATTCTGAAGTTTCACTTCTATCACCTGTTCCGAGATGCTCACTTTGCTTTTTTTTTTATTTAATTTACTTTAAATTATAAACTAGAAGGAATATTTTTCCGGACTAAAAAAATGGAAAAGGCATTTTATTTCTTCTTGGAATGACTAATTTTTTATGCAACTTATAAATTTAATCATATAAATTTGCCGCTTTATATTCTTCTTGCAATAAATGGAAATGGTCTATGTGTGTTTTTCTATTTTTCAATTGGCAAACAAAACTACCAGAAACATCAAAGCCATGCTCAAAATTTTCAAAGCAAATAATCCAGAAGATTAGCTTCAGTCCCTAAGAACGGATTTAGAAATGAGAGAAAGATAAGCCATTGGCGAATCTTTGCCAGTGTCGAAATAGGTACTGTGTTTATTCCATACATTAAAAATATTTGAAAACCCTATTACATGAGAGAAAATTGATATGGCATTTGCTAAAAATAAAGAAAGAGCAGTATATAAAGAAATATACAGCTATTAACAAACAAAATACTTTGAATGATATCTCATTTGAATATTTGAAATGCAAGAGATTTAGTAGACCTAGAGATGCTGACAAGACTGTCATTGCTTTTTCACGCATTTCAACATTGATAATCTAAGGGATGTTTTTTCTAAAAGGGTAACAAGATAGAATCTGATTTGCCCATAATTAAAATAAAAATTATTTATTTGGATATTGTGATTAATATGTGTATTCAAATATATGGATATTGTTATCCCTTATTATGTTCAGTGCAGTTGTTATTATGTATTTTAAGAGATATTATGTACATTGCCAACATTTTCAAATCGTAAATATTCCTCTCTGGAATTTGATACCATTTAATATTTCGGTGAACTCCTGTCAAAAAAATCGATATTTGAATTAAATATTTACTTAAAATCTATTTCTCTGATTTAAATTTGACCAAAGTATTAGTGTCCATTTGAATTGAATACTTGATCGTGTAAAAAATATATATAAATATCACTATCCTGTCTCCTCGATTGTACCAAAATATCAATAAACCTTTTTCTAAAAAAGATTAGTGAAGTCAGCAATATTACACATTTAAGGGATTCAGTGATCTTCCTAATTATTCACTCTTGATTGATATTATTTGTTTTATTAAATTTTTGTATTACTATACACATTCAAAAGCAGTTTCTCTAGTAAGCTCCATTCATTGACAATGTATATGGCGATTTGTAACCATAGTCACAGTTGTAAATATTTTAAAAAAAGTGGCCATTATCTTATATTATGTTTTTTGTAATTATAGTCCACTAAACCCTAATACATTAAACATATTCTTAAACAACATGAGACCTTTAGCTTGATGCCTTCTACAATATACTAGAGAAAAAATATTTTTTTCATTTTTCAACTAATCGGTTAAAGGCACTTGTTTCTTTTTATAGAATTATTATTTTGAATATCATCAGGCCATCAAATGGAACTATCATACAAAATATCTCCAGTTGAGTTTATGTTTTGACATGATTTTGATAACTTTATGTAATTACACATTATTAATTAGAGCAACAAGATCTTTATTTTGAAACCCTTCTCCATAGGAAAAGAACTTTTTTATAATTATTAATTAACTAACTTGTAATTTACCATTGTTCTGGTTTTATTTTGCCACCATCTAGGAATTAATTGAAATTTACTTGCAAAATATAATTTCTCTGACTTAATGTATTACAATTGTAAACGCAATTTTAATAACTTTGTGTAGTTACAATTCAAAAATAAAATTATATATTATCTATCAAGGTGACGAAATATGTAACTAGATACTCAATATTATGGTGAAATATATATTTTTAATTATCAAGAAACTAATTAGTTATAAAATATAATTAGCACCACTTGCAAGTGTGGCTTGGAAAACTGGCCAGCCGGGATTTACTATATAGAAACACACCAATATTATTGATAAATGTTATAAAGGTGATTTAAATATTGTTATTAAAAATAAAGGGCTTGAGAACTTGTATTTGACACCTTTCTCATTATGATATAAACTGGTGTGCATGATCATGTGTACATTCGCTCACCTATCTTATTGACTTTGGCCTCATGAGAATTCTTCTCCTGAATACAATGGATTAAATTTACATTAATGAAAATAAATAATGGAATGCCAGTTCATGACAAACAGTAACACCCTGAGCTTGAATATCTGTCATCCTCACCATTAGGCATTCAAGTAGATAAAAAAAACAATTTATGATATCAAGTTTCCAATATTTATATACCAAATACGTTACCACACATTGTACCAAATATTATTTCCAAATATGTCTCAATTTCTTCTAGCAAAGGAATTGTGTGTTAATCAATGGCAGATTACAAGGATATTAAACAATTACAATAAGCCACGAATGCGAAGAACTTATTAGTCTTAAAGAAAACGAATTTTAGATAAACTATCTAGCTAACTGATTACTGGAAACAGTCAGTAATGATAGTGTGAGATAAAAATAATATGACAGAAGTCAAACTGAACCAGCTCTCAACTTTAAAAAAATTGCAGTCAATTAAGAAATATTTTAGAGTAAATAATGGACATATTGATATGATCATCAGATATGGAACAACAATACACATAAGCATCGTAATACATAAAAATTGCATTTTTGGATAAATAAGATGGTAAGAAAATACACAGTTAAACAATAAAAAACTGATTCAATCTTTATTTATTAACATAATCTGGACACTTTAAATGAAAGTAACTCATTCTTGTGTATAGAACTTATGAATAAAACTGTAATAGATAATATGCTAGTTCATCACTATACTAATCTAAGTTTACTTACTTAAATAATTAGTTGAGCTAGTTTCAAAAATATTTAATACATATGAAATTTCATAAGGAAATTATATTGATTAACCATTATTAATTGGAGTGTCACATACACGTATAGTCTCATTTTAAGTAAATAGCATCTGTAGACTGTGAACATCTCTAATTTAAAGAGGTAACTGTTCTAAAGTTCAAACTCAGGTGATTTGTAGGGAAGATAATACAACCTCATGTAAATTATTATTTAATTCATATTCTGCAAACAGTTACTGGTAAGATCACCTTCCAAGTATTATGGGGTAAATCACATAAAAGATCAATAAATACAAAAGTACATAAAAAAAAACTTAACTGATAAATAAGTTATTTGAGTGATATATTTCAGTCACCTGATTTTAAATTTCGAGTTCTTAAGGGATAAAGATAGATTATTGTATGTAAATGATTGGAATGAAGCACGACCTATTGGTTACATTTGGAACTAACTTTACAAAAAAAAAAAAAAAAGAAATTACCTACATTGCAGTGATATCTGTCGAGTGAAAAGAGAACTAGTTCCACTACAGTATTTCAGTAAATAAATTTACTTGCAGTGCTATCCGTTGTCGAACAAAGGTACTATAAGAGCAATATTTGGCATTTTTATTGCACCGTAATGCAACCTATTGAGTGGCGAAAGAACTAACTAGTCAAGCTAGACCGCTATTTCACGTCATACAATTTTTATTTAGTACCAGGTCTTCAGTCGGTGCCTGGCTTTTAGGTCTCCCTCCACTTTGGACTAGTTAGCACTGCATGTCAATTTATTTAATAACTAGTACTTAGTTCTTCCACCACTCGACAAAATGAGCCACCTTGCAATCAAAATGATAAATATTGCAGCTTAGTTCCAACTATTAACCAAAAGATAGCGCTGTATGTAAATTAATTCAATTAAATACTTCCCTCTCGCGTATCTATAGTGGAACTAGTTCTTTTTTCTCTACAGATGGCTCTTCAATAAACTCAATTTACATTCCATTGGTGCATTCCAATTATTTACATATATAGAAAGATGTTGACAAGACTGTTATTGATAATCTAAGGGATGTTTTTTTCCACAAAGGCAATAAGATAGAATCGAATCTAGTGCGATATCTGAGGGAAAAACATCACCTAGGTTATGAGTCCATTTCAACTTAAATTAGTTTTATGAACTTTTTACTTAATATTCAGCTAAACTAGTTCTGTAGTATAGACTTCAAACCATAATTTGAGGGCTCTAAAATATTTTTTAAAAAATAATAAATAAACATCAATTTTCCCGAGTATATATTTTTTATACAGATTTTCCGTTTGTTACTGCATTAAAAAAAAATTAAAGGGATTAAAATTTTAATCAATTTAAAACTGGGTTTAAATAAATGTGTAATTATTGTTGGTAATTATATGTGTGTATTATTGTATTAATTAATTAATAGGTGTAATATTGTAATTAAATAAAAAGTACTTTTTGAATTTTTAGCGAGGTAAGATAGCCTACGGCGGGACTTGCTTAGGTTTTCTTCGGTTCTTCCTTAGCTTTATGATTTATGAATCGACACTAACGTTAAGTAGCCATTGAAAGAACTCACTCTCAATCATTTAGACTTTTCCATTATTTCAATGGAAGGAATATACTTTTTTTGTAAGAAGTGTGTGAAGAAAAATTCCACAGATGAGAGGTCTGGGATTTGGGGCTCTAGGCACAATTCCAAAGAAAACTCATGAATTCTTCGAAGTTGGGAAAAAGCTGCATCTCATGAAAGCATACTAGTTTTGACTAACGGAATGATCAACTATCACGGAATGATCAACTATCACGTATATGAAGTGTTTAGTTTAAAACCAGTTCTATCAATTTTCAGAATTTTTTACAAGAGGCAAGCAACTTTTTTTTTTTCCTTTTCTTTCTACCCCATTTAAATTTACAGATAATTATATATCCTCAGGAGAATCTATTTACAAATTATTTTTGTATTTCCTGTAGCATCGCTACATTATATACAGGGTTTTTTTTTTACCCATAGCTCTTAAACTTATAAAAAATAGGATGTGGGAAAAATAAAGGGAAATTATTTTGGATTGATGGGTGCCTTTCACTAAGGGGAGTTCTATTTGAAGGAAGTATGAGAAGGATTCGGGATATAATATATATTATATATATTGCTATTTTATGAAAATTATATAATGAATAAACAAGTATAATGATATACATTATACGTGACTGGACTAAACTGACTAATAAAGGTGATGGGGCTTACCTTTTTGATCAAACTTACATACTAATACTTAACCTAATTTTTCCCCGACAGTCTGTTTCCATCGATGCGGGACAAACAACTCTCAACTGGGTTTGATACGAGAATACACTTTTGAAGTCATATTAAACGGAATGGAATGGAGCTTGTCAAGGCCTAATACTTGAAAAACATTCGTTCAGTCATTTGAATAGTTTGTTTTGCTGTGTTAAAAATTGGGCAGCTAAGTGTCCCTCGCAACAAATTTATGTGCGATGTTTTGACCTAACAGTTCGTATCCTGGCTCCTACGCCAGAATTCGTAGTTAATGTTAGCATCCGATTCTTACCTTTTCACTATAATGTATAATAATCTAGCTCTGACAGCCATGGCAACTGGTTACTATTATTGCCTTATTTGGTTAATAAAGTGTAGAGTAAAACCATGTGTTATTCTGTGGATCCTCTTAACTATTACGGACTCGAGGATCTTACGCCGCAATCTCCATGTGTGTTACAGGATTCGGCGGGATGAGCGGTTGTGATGCAATATTATAAAATATAAGGTTTTACAGTACAGTACTGTGTCAATAATAACAATAAAAGGTCTTCACCAATCTTGTTCCATACACTCTGTGCCATATATTATCAGTATTTGTGAGTTGTTCATGTTATGCTTTCAGTGATAACGACGTTTGAAAATTACCAAAGGGAGCTTGTTCTCAATTAAGCAAGTGTAAACGACGGGCCTAGGCGTCCTAATGTTACGGAAGATTTGACCTGCCAATGAATGATTACAGAAACACTGTGTCAGATGGCATGAATATGTCTTGAGAATGCTGGAGCCACTTAGGTAACCAGTATGGATAGGAAGGCTTATTACCGGAGAGGGATGAACTGGGTAAGGAGGCCCTGATTAACTTAAGACCAATAATCTTGGAGCACAGTGGCACAGGAAAAGGTTTATTAGACAATCTAATTTAATTATACTAATTAGCCTCCATGTAAGGCTGGCTGCTGCAGTCTGCTCAACATCAAAGACAGCCTGTTATAACCCTTGTGGTTTACATGCCATAAAAAAAAATGCAGCTAATGATGTTACACAACTTTTATTTAATTTTGGAACACATCCATTTCTCCAATACAGGAGTTGATGTAGCTTGGAAATGCTGATGGGTGGTTTATCTCTAATGAATGTCAGATCTGCTCTAAACATAGGCTAAATATCTGGGATAATTCTTGTAGGATCAATCTCTTGATCATGAAGGACTAGGCTGTTTTCAGGGAAGGTAATGCCTCCACCCCTATTTACAACTCAGCTGTTGGAACCTGAGTTAGGGCCTAAGTAAGATGGACTGTGATTAAGTTTCTAGAGGCTGTTGTATCCTTAATGAAGCCCTTTACCTTTTCACTGTCCATTGATGACCAGTCAAACAGCAGCTTTCATTGCTTCTTCCTTTATTTTTAGGAAGATATAGGGTTTATAGTCCTTTGGTTGGGGCTATCCTCAAAGTCTCAGAAATACCGTTTTTTTTTTAAAATGGTTGTTAGCATGGCTAATGAACTTTTTTTTAACGTTTCAAGTCCTACATACAATAGCTCTGTAATGTTTAGATGCCTAATTATGCTACTATAAATCGACATCAATATTTATGGTTTCAGACCCCACATCCTTTTCTGAACGCTCTTCTCGTTTCCTACATGGTGGCTTTATTTTTCTTATTCTATTGCAATTTAGTTTAGAATTCAAGGTGGCCCCTAATTACCATTATCACCTGTTGGGACTAAACTATATTTGTCATGGTCATGTATTGTACAGAAAACATGTATCCATGCCTTTTTTTCTTTTTGTCAGTGAAGATAAATGGTTCTGTTTTTATCAGGTTGATGGAAATGTCATGCTTTTAATACCAAGCTTCTGCAATTTTGGACAGTGCGAAGCACCAGTTGATTTTCCTTCCCAATAAGTGTGTTTATGGGAGTGTAGCAGCAACATCCTGGCCACCTATGCTTTGAACTAGCTGGCTCATCGCTTTCTCCAGAACCGCCAATAAAAAATAAGTGAGGTTGATCAATATGAAAGCCTTTGACTACTAAGTAGTTCTTTTAAAAGTTTTCGGATGAAGGTGACTTTGGCAAATAAACCAGTGCAATGCTTGAAAGTCTGTTCTTGGGGGGAGGGGAAATTGAATACTTCTTTCTTAGCATATTCAGGAAAGGTCTTGTTAACTTAATTTTTTATGCATGATGAGCTTACCTACAGTGTCAATAACTGACTGAAGAGGTTCTACATTGCTCGTTTCTTCCCAATTTTCTACTGTAGTTGGGTGGATTAACTGCAACTTGACAACTGAATATTCATGAAATGTTCTATTGTTTCTTCATTTTGTTGGCACTTTCAATTCCACACCGAGTTTTCATAATTTTATTAAAATTTTCTGGAATTGTTTTTTAATTAATATTACTGCATTATCTATTTTCTTTACATCTGTTATTGCTTAACAAGTGGAGATATATGTCGGCAGGCTAGCAAGGATTATACTGTGGCAGTTAGCTCCAATTCTCTTCAATGTTTGAGATGACATCATGTAGAAATAAAAGAAAAAGTTGAATACTCAATCACTGGAGTTTGAGTTCCATAACTCAAAATAAAATTGTATAAGTTCCTATAGAATATAAAGACCTACATCACCTGGACTATGAGATGCTCCTGAGGTAAGGTAGAAGACTTTGAGCCAAAGAAACTCCTGTCATACTATACTAGATTTGAGCTGGTCGAACATTAGATTAACTTCGCTGGTAGCAGAATACTGCATGGGGATACAGGTCAAACAAACATACCTGATTTCTCACAAAACACACTAAAATTAACCAGCACTATTTTTTTAATTGTGAAATTAAAAAACCTATCTATCCTAGCTCCCTTGGTAAACTTAAAATTAGCTTGACTTAAAACATTTTTAAATTATTAAACAATCTTAAATTGGCACATGTCCGAATTCAGTAGTAACTTAATAGTAAACTTTCACTAACTCAATATGTCAAAATTTATTCTTTAACACCATAATTAACATGTATTATATAACCTCTGCAAGATTTTTGTTAACTACAAGTTGATACTGAAATAATAACCTAGTTTCTGGTATGGTTTCAAAAATAAAGACCGATAACAACAGAACACCATAAAATCTGTAATTATTTTATTAGGAACAAAAAAGATAAGTATTTATTTATAAATCTATTGGTTGAATAAATAAAGGCATTACCTTATTTGCATTAATACTGCCAGTCTATTGATTCTGCCGAACGATGGAATATATTAAATATCAGTTCATTCGTATCGGCAACCAAATTATATCCTATACTTTTAAACAAAATATCTCATCTTCCACTAAGATGAAACAATTAATAAAAAAGGAAATTTTGTCCATAATAAACACACATCTTTAAATATTTCAAACAGTACTCCACCAACATTAATTAATACAGAACAAGCAGTTGATACCTTACCTGTGCATACAGGCAGATTAAAAAAAAAGAAAAAAACTTACAAATTGATGTGTGTACAGTAAACAATAAATCACAGTGAATAGCAAAACATAATTACTTTAATACATTTGATAGTTGGTAAGATGCGGAAACATCGTAACTGGGTTGCTATTAGAAAAGGTTATACAAATATTTTGTTAATAGTCCAGATACACCTGCATAATCCATGCAATGTTTCGGGAGTAAGTAGATTTTTTTTTAACTTCAAACACTGTAGAAAATAACCAAAAGAACTCAAATAAACATTAAAAATATCACATTATTTATTTACCCAATGGTTCCGCAACATACAATGTCAATTATACAATAAACATTTGCTTTACACAAACTTATAATTATGAATTGTGGCCATGGTAAATTTTTTCCCCATTTCATTTCATTTAGATAATTTTAAACCTCAACAGAACAACCTCATTGTATCATAAATATAAATTTTATTTACAATATAAATCATAAATCACATTTCAAATTAATTAAACCTATAACAAAATAACTGTTATTTTAATAAATAATAAATAAAATGTTTTATAAAAACATTTGCCTACAAAAATATTTGTTGAAAAATGATTAAAAAAAAAAGAAAAAAAAAGAATGTAGCTAAAGGAAAAATTAATCAACCATCTTGACCGTGAACACAAACCGCCGAGATTAATATCCCATTCCTCCATTCCATAATGTTCTAATCACCAACTTTTAGCCTTGAAATTGACAGAATGACAAAAAGATATCCGACTGTCTTTAATAATATAGTTTTATAGCGATTTAGCTAGCTTTTATAGCTCACTATGCTTATCTTCTTCGGCAACTGTAAACAAATTTAATTATAGCACATAAAAAATAAAACTAATTAAGCATTTATATTTAAAAAAATCAACCTATGAGAGCTGTTAAAAACTTATTAAAAAGAACTATATACATTGGAAATTTAGAAAAAAATCGATAAATATGTTAACAGGAGTAAAAATGATAATGTAGTATACCTCCTGACCTTTTTAGGATGTTTACCTTGAACGTTATTTGATTTAAGAGATAAGGGTTTGTATAGATTATACTGTTAGTGTAGAACTTCAATTAGCCTAATGTAGCTATATATAGTGCGTTCATCCTTTTTTATTGCAGTTTAAAAGAAAAATCCCTTAGGTTAACAATAAAATCAATTATAGGGCTTTCATTAGATTTAGAATTATTGACAGTTAACTGCAATGGGTGCATCCCTGAAAGAAATCAATTGTCCATAGAATATAAAAAGGAACAGCACGCACAAGAAGAAAAGTCCGAAAAAAATTGAGATACATCACAATCACCAAGTTATAAACAATTGGTTTTGATTAAAACCATAAGAAAGAAATGTAATATAAAAAAACTTTTCCCTCAATAATTTAAAAAGGCGCCTCTTAGAGACATCTTATAAGCCAATTCAGCCACCAACACCATGAACAGGTAACAATCACTTAATGGCTTATGACATCTAGCGTTTTTGAACAGCTCTCAGAATTATACTTATCGAAATAAATGGTAACTAAAAGATTTACAACTCAGTTCATCATATTTACATACATAACATAAAATTCCTATTCCTAAGGCTACTTCTACTTATAATTTTCTAGAACTACTTTAATATACTTTAAATGATAGTTCTACTCCTCTCAACAGAAAAACACTCACAGAACACATAAACTAAGCAAAAATAACATGCATTGTACATTCTTAACATACACATATATGCATGCTAAATATTCTAAGGGTATCATCATGTGCTTTTTTTTTATATATAGTGCTAAAAGGGATCATCTACAAACAAGGTAACACTTTTATTTTAATGAGGCCACTTACAATATTTGAGAGTAGTTTTTTAGATACTTTTTAATAATTACTAACTCACAACTACTTTTTTGGTTTTCAAAATGTCACGAGTCTTGTCTATTCTTGTCCCAGTTTCCCAGTCTATTCTGGGCCGTTGGACGCTCCCAAGCTTTAGTGATGGCAAATTTATTGCTAAAAATGCTGAGAAAGTAGATAGGAAATCGAATAGTTATTTCAAGCCTTAAAATATTGTAAAAAAAAAAGAAGTGTTACCAAAGTTTATAGCTGACTCCTAATATTAAAAAAATAAACAAAGTGACAAATAATCAGTGTCATTTGACATTGGGGAATAATTAATTCCTATTAACAACGATTTTAACTTGATAGTTCACTCTTTTTAGCCTAAATTTATCAAAACTTTACATAGATAGTTAAGTAATGATCATAAATTTAGTTAAATGTCCCATTTGTGCGATATAATAGCCCTCTACCTTTTGGTATTTCTAAATAATTTGTGCAGACTAGTGAAATTTTAACATCAAGAGCACTGAATTTAATTTTTTTCTTCTACCTATTAAATGAGAGTCCAATTAAAATTAATCATAAGTCAAAGTAATGAAAAAATAAAGTCTACTACTAATAAAAACAATAAAGTGTCCTTTACTGATAAATTGTGAAAAAAAAGGTGATTCATAACTTTGTAGGCCACCGTTTTGGTAACAACGATTATTGAATTATATGGAAATTCTCTTAAACTTCACGATTAACGTGTTACAATTACTATACTATAGTATTGATGGAATGTATTTTTAATCACAGATATAATAATTATGTTAAAATGCAAAGAATAGGAGCAATTCAATTTTTTAATGGGCGCTCGTAAATCAGAATTGGGTAGGGTCCTATAACATAGCTGGCCTTACCTAACACATTTTTAGATTGATGGAATTGAAGACTAGTTGAACTAAAAATCAGAAATTTTTGTCTTTACAAAATCCGATAGTTTGGTACCATTGACTTTACTAAGGTAACTTTTTCGTAATACCCTGAAAAAGAATCGAGCTCTACTTTTCTTCCACACACCAAAGCACAGAAGTATATGCCATATAAACCCATAGAGGGACTCAACTCCAACAAAACCATTTCTGCCGTAAAAAAGCTAAATAAGCTGGAAAAGTGCGAAATAGCTCTTATAGTTTTATTCCAGGCTGAGTGGAGTCGGGGTTATGGCAAAGACTGATGGGTATTGTACTATCCTCACTGGGTCAGTCCCATATTTAAGCTTTAACAATGAATATTTTAAAAATTAGAAAGACCATTATATACAAAATTGAAATCTGAAAAAATTAAATTTTAATAATAAGAAGAAAAAAAAGGCCACCAGCATATCTTTCTTAATTCTCTGATTAGCTCAAGAAGTTTTCCCCTGAATCAGCAGTACATTTCTTTAGAATCTGATAACTTGAGTGATTACCAGTCAATTCAAATATCAAAATAATATTTATGTATTACTTAAACCCATACTGATTCAGCTATGGTTGATTGACTCAAACGCAAGTATTCAGACTTATGGCTATAGACAAACATATTTACTTAACAAAGATCAGATACAGTCATGTGCAAATACTAGAAAGATAGAAGTGAACTATCAGAAAATTGTTGTGAAATGGAAGAGTAGGTGAATGGTGACTACAACTAATGATGACAACAGGATGGACGGTTGAGGAGGATGAGGTTTTAGTTCTGAAACAGCAAGTATAATGTAGCGTTAAGGCAAGTGTGCATTTAGAAGAAGATATAAATCCATCACCAAAAGCAATGCTTCGCCATCAATAAGAAACAGAATATTAAATTATTCTATACTCCAATTTTTATATTATGTAGAGGGGTAAGGATGATGTAGTGAGGTGCTAAAGATGAAATGGAATAGAAAGAATCCTCCGCAAAGACCATAGGGCAGGTGAAGACTGAGAGAACAACTCCACAAGGTAGGTCTTACTTGAATGGCCACCAATAATCCGACGAATAAACACTAATTACTAGTTTATCCAATTATTTAACATTGTGTTTACATCCATTATAAATTAAATTGTATTTTTTAAAATATATCTAAGCAAAATAAAGGACAGAAAGTGAACAAATCAACATCAAGAGATACTCCAGGCCTCAGTATAGGTTTCTTAAAAATGTATTGAAAGGTTGTGAACAATTGCTTGGTATTTTTGAATAAACATACTTCATTTTATTTTCTAAACCATCAGGTCAGGGAGGGGGATGTAAACTAAAACATTAATGTACCTACAAAAAACATTTTAGTCAGCTGGAACATATCAAATACAGGATTTCTATTGTAGGCTCTCAAAATGATTTTTATAATATCTAAAATCTTTTTGCATTACCATATTACCTTAAATAGCTTCTGGCCTGGGACTCTGAGAAATCTTTAAAGTTAGTTGAACCAATCAAAAGCAGTTTTCACGTTTAATTTTTTTTTCCAAATATACTTCCTGTACTTTATTACAAATAAAAATGAATCATCTTATTATGAGGTCTTGTGGTATTATGACACAATGCTGACTTGCCAGAAAGCAAGGAGACATGCAAGTGTGATAGATTGACAAAGTGCAACAACAACAAGAGACAAAACGCAAATATCTAGAAAGTTGAAATATTTAGCAAGGAGTGAACTATACCTGGCTCGGATGAAGGTAGTTCGGTTTTGGTGTGTGCTATATTTTCCTCATCGGAAAGATCTTCGACCTGGAGCGGTTCGGAATCGTTCTTGGCCGCTGCTTCAGGTTCTGTTTCCTTCTCAGCGACATTCTCAGTTTTATTTGCCTCTGTTGCATTAGCTTCGACAGGTGGCAAGGGTTCTGAAACATATGAAATGTGGTAATGTATCATAAAATATGAACAGTCCGCTGAAATTTATAGTCTTACAAACATTTTAATTTGTAATAAAGTACAGGAAGTATATTTGGAAAAAAAAATTAAACAGGAAAATAGCTTTTGATTGGTTCAACTAACTTTAATATAGTCTTACAAACAAAAGTAATACAGAATTTAATCAACTATTTTGTGGGTTTTGGTTCTTTGTTTTTTTTGGTTTTTTAAATCTGACACCCTTTTTTTGGCTTATATTATTAGTATATTCTGGCAACTATAAGTCTCATATTTTTTCTTGAGACAGAATAGAGCAAAAAAATCAAAGTATAGCCAACAACAAAATTGTATCCTACCACATCAAATTAAATGTCTCAACGTCCTAATTAATAATTGTTTGATGTTTAGCCAGTTAAAATTATAAATTATTTTTATATTACTACCATTTTTATGGAGTCCCAATATTATCTACTCACATGAAAATTTACAAGCATGAATAACCCAGAGCCATTTATTAATGACATACTAGGAAATTTCAAAACCTTAGAATGGTCATTTACGGCACCACTAAGTGTGTACTATAGAAACCATTAATTGTGAGAGATGTCACCATGAATGAGTTGTTCATAATTAAGTTTTTCATATTCGTAAACTGATCTGCGAGTGAGAAATTAACCATAAATAAGCACAATAAATTAGCTATTATCAAGTTACAAACCTTCTTTAACTGGTTTTTCTACGACTGGCTTTGGTGGGGGTTTCCATATTTTGGCTTTGTTCACTAAATATTGAACCTGTATAAAAATTACAACACAGACACACATTAACACAATGTAATAACTCTTAACTAGGCATGTAATAAATTAATAATAATAGAAAGATAAAACTTACCTCCCGGTCCAAAGATGCCATTTTTTCTGTTATAAGTTTTATCGTCAGCTTAGGAGCTTCCCACAACGAGAGCTTGACCTGTTCAGCGACTGACTTCTCCAACCAGGCCTGAAAATAAAAAAAATGCAGCTTTCAATACTTTGTTTTAAAATTTTGTCAATATTACAGACAACAAAAAATGAAGAAGAAATTGGGAGTGGCTTGAAAATGAATCTTTTATTTCTCTAATATGCTGTATGATGCAATAAATTATAAAAGCAGACTTTAGCTCATAACAAAATTGAAGGTCTTTTGCTTTGATTATCTTGACTTCCTTTAAACCAGCCCTCAATTAAGGCTGTGGGAACTCTTAATTATAAAGACAATACAAAATTCAGATGATGCCCAGAACTTGAATGAAATTACAATAATCAGTAGTATTCTTTTCACTGAAAAATAATTTTGTTTGGAGTAAATACTCCGAACTGCAGGTGTGGGTTGAACCTTGATAATTGAGTAAAACAAGTTTTGTCTGCCCACTGTTTTTTATTGTATTTATTAAACCTGTCGGTATACAAAACTTGTTTTAATCAATTCAATAAATAATTTGGTGTTAAGAGTAAACAATGACAGAAAAGTTAATGTTAAACTCCATAGAATATGTAAATCCCCTTGTTGTTATGAGGTAACATAAATATTTAATCTAAGCCGACGGGTATTTCTTAGTTTTGTCTCCTGGAACCACATTTGTACTAAATGTATAATGAAAGAAGATATCTGTAACCATTACTTGAGAGAATGTGAAGTATCCAGCAACCTAACAACTGTGACATTATGCCGACAGGAAGTTGGGCTCCAAGTGGAAGACTGCAGATTTGAGCGGATGTATTTGTAAGGATATTGGCTTATGTTGATGACTAAATGACGTAAGGTTTTTATCAAATATATTTATAGACTTTTTTTTGTCCACTGCATTGTACTGTGTGATGTATGACTGCATCAGATTCTGATAACCAGAAATTAAAAGATGTTATAAGTAGTATAAATTCCTTTCTTTTCTTGTTTTCCGGACCTGATGCAAAAATATGAAGTATTTTAAAACATCATCTATACATAAATTTCATAACCTGTCATCAAAGTCAATAACCTGACAAATACATCTGATCATATTGAAAGTTTAGGCATTAACAAGATCACAGGTTAATCAGTAACTACCATACCATAAGGCTAGAGAAAAAGGGAATATTGGCCTAATTGTCAGACAATAATCTATCTTATTTATAATTTAACTTATCTAGTTAAAATAAATTGTTGAACAAAATTACTCACTGAGGTATCTTTGATGGCCTTCTCCAAGGTATCCAGCTCAACCACCGTGAACATGGACGCCTGTGGAGAGTCAGGTTGCTGCAGAGAAATGTTTTTGACGGTATTGAGGAAGTTGGTACTCCCATTGATCATCGTCTTAATTGTCTTCAGCATGTCTGGTCGCTCTCTATGCTCGGTAACCCTCTTAAACCAGTTCTCCGTCAGCTTCTTTAGCCCTATCAGCTTATTTCCGAGGGTCTCTGCATCAGCGTTCATAGACTCCTCGTCCAGCCACTCAGCCTCCTAAAAAAATTAATTTTTTTGATCAAATTTAAATCGGATTAAACAAAAATAAATTAATTGAATGAAGGATCTGTAGTCTCGTTATTTTTTATCTTTTCTTTTACAGAATGCGCCTAAAAAAATTCAGATTAATTGAATCATTTTTTCCGCTATCATAGAGCATAAATACAGATAGACAAAAGACAATCTCCTCATGCTAGAATGTAAGTTGAGCCTTAATTCATGATCGCTAAAGATCTGTTTAAATGATAAGTAATGGAAATCAAAAAAAAGAAAATAACCTTTGATACAGCTTCTGATATCTTCTGCTTCTCTTCAGGAGAGGTGGCTGATAAATATTCATCAGTCTGAAGTCTGCTCTGTGTTTCGAACACAAAACTCTCGAGGGCGTTGAGAGTGCTTTCTCGTAGGTGACGTTCCTCATCATTGGCATTGAGCTTGGCCAGCCTGTCAGTAAGAGAAAATACAGTTGAGTCAGTTGATTCTCTTAATAAATGATATTGAATGTGATAGACATCATCAGAACCTTACATCTTCTTACAGGACACATTTAATATCTATATTTAACATGAGAGAATGAATGATTTCAAGCATCAAATTTTTACTTTTAAAACCTGTAGACTACTACCATGAGTGCTTCAGTAGTGTACCTGATGTGTGAACTAAATGCTGACCAATAAGAAAAGGGAACCAGCCATGATAGCACTGATGCCAGTAAGATCTTAACTGTTGACACTAATGTTTTAATTATTGGCTTGCACATATTTATTAAATGCATTTCTGTGGTGATATGCTCCCACATCAGCTTTAATCAATCAACATGTTGAACACAGTTTTCAAATGTTATCAATGGGTGTCAGTCTTACTGACACAATCAGGAAGTTGTAAATCTGGCCCAGAAAAACAAAATTAAGGATAAGTGGGGCAAGCAATCCTAACTTTAACATTTTTAAGCTGTGTCATGTACCTTCGGAGCCAATATGATAATAGGTCTTAATGTTAATTTTGCGATAGTTGAACTTGGATATAAAATAGCATGACTAAAGACTTACTTAGCACGAGATTGCTCCAATTGGTCAACTCCCAAGTCAGAAACAAAGAGGAGGTCCTCTTTGGAGGGAATGTTCTCTTTCAGTAATACAGGCTTTGGCTTCTTGGTGTCTTCTTTTTCAGTTTCCTTTGCCTGCTTCTTTCCATCTTCTTTCTCTCCAGATTCAGTTTTATTCGTTTCACTAGGCGTGTCCTCTTTCTGTTCACCTTCTTTTGCTTCTTCCTTTCCTTCAGGTTTCTCTTCTGATGTTTCCTTCACTGGTTCTGGAGCTGGTTCCACTTTTGACGCTTCTTCACCTAAAACCCCAGGTTTTAATGAGTGATAAAATAAATTTAATTGGTACATGTTAAGGTAAAACCAACACAAATACTGACTGGTGAATAATTTGCTGATGGTATTTCCTAACTTAGACAGTGGAGACTCTTCAGCTCCACCATCACCCTCGCCTCCTGCCTTCTCAACAACAAGTTCTACATTGGACAGCCTGAGTATGCCACTTTCGTCCATCAAAAAGTGAGCTTTGACACCTTTGATCTCGTTGTTGGGGCCTTTATGCTTTGCTATAGCTTCTGCTACACCACTCAGCGATACCTTCAACAGGTTCAGAGGCCCTATGTTCCTTAAAAAATAAAATTTAAGTTAGTTTCCTCTCAACATAACTTGTTGATGTTTCATTAAATTTTATTTATTGCAAATACTTCCAACAGTTCATACATATCTCTCATCTTCAATAATGAAAATAATGACTATGGCATCATACAATACATTAATACAATCATCCTTTACCATTCATATGTGGCAGTCTAATATAATAGTGATTATCTATATAATATTTCCATTTACCAATATGAACTAAACTTGATTTCATATGAGGGAACACATATGCACAGGTCATGCATGAAAGTTTCATTTTGCAGAATACTTCAACAGGATGAATTATATATGTTTGGGTTTGTTTATTGGTAATTTTAAACTAGCTATCCACTGGGAAGGTTAAGAAATTAATCATAAGTCAAACTTTAAACCAATCATATCGTGATTTTCTCCACACCAATCATTGCCGTTTGGGAGTGTTTGTCTCTACAACACTTCCTCATATATGATCTCACTAGTTGCACCTTCACTGCACTTTAGTTAAGATTATCACATATACAAAACAAACAACTATCTCTTGCATAGCACTATTTGATTAAAAATCAAATGGGTTAAATTATCATAATTTATATAATACAAATAATTTAATATGAGACATAGTTTGTGTGTTGCATATGTTTGGTAAAGAATGATCTGTTAATGATTATTTATTGTTGCCTGAGCTTGAAGACAGACAAGGCTGTTAAAAAAGCCTGCTTTAAATAAAAAATTTGAAGAGGCTTGACATTTTGTCACTATAAATCTAAATAAAGTATTTATCCTATTCTGAAAAATAAGTGTATCATTCTTGGATTTCTCTTCTTCAACAGCCCATGAGTATGGCCCATTTTAGAAGGCCAAAATACTTACTCTACTTCTGATGGTTCGAGAAGATCTAGCTCGCCATATCCCACACTAAACTCAAAATCAGCCAAGTATTTATTGAATGTCAAGATTTTTTTTTGAGGGTAAGGGTTCATCTGGCCGAAAAGTGTTCTCTTCACTAGTTTAGTACCAGAGTCTGTTTCACGTTCGAAAGTTACCTGCAAAAAAATTTATTATAAGTTAACAGGATTGCGTTGTTTAAGGAATTAAAGATTCTCAAATAGAGTTTGAATTATGTTTTCAAATTATATCCACTTAAAAAAGTAGTTAATCAGAGGAACAGTTGCCTTGCTATTTTTTTCCATATTAGATCAAAGATTTTGATTTTAGCAACTAAAAGTTATTTAGATCAATTGTGAACTGTACTTTTGGTAAAATATACAAACAAAATTAAGAATGTAGAAAGTGAAGGGACAATGTCTGGAGAGATGTCTGAATTTTGGTTTGAGTCACTTTCTTAAAGACTTATTTAAGTATTGTGAAAAAACTAATGGGTATGTTTGACAAAAAACACTTCACATTTTACACGTTCAACCATCTTAATTATATTTTAAGCAAACTCATTATTAAATAACAAATCTTTCCAAGCATATTGTAGAAAAACTTTAGTGGAATTATACCCTTCCACAATCCACACTAATCATTATTACCCAACAAGATTGTATAATTTTTGCAAACAAACTTACAGAATACATGGACGTACAGAATATGGTTGCCCGTTAACCTATTTGAAAGTAAAGCCTCTCTTCCCTTAGCAGTTAAGTTTAATATTATCTATCATTAGGAGAATGGCTTTTTTAATAAAAAAAAAATCTTGTTACCTGGATTGGGAAGAGGACACCATCTTTGGTAATGAACTTCTTGACCTTGAAGCCGGCCGAGAGATCTGCTGCCTTGTAGACTGCTCCCATCACGGCAGACTCATCAGTGTTGAGGCTCTTGCCTAGCTCGGAACCAACCACATCCAGCAGCTTCTCCTGCACCTTTGGCACCCTGGTACCAGCACCAACGAGGATCACCTTTTAAAATCAATTAATAGCTATTAAACTGAAATTTTAACAATTATTCGTGAAATACTGCTTGTAACTTCTTAATTTAAACCTCCCTTTTCAACAGCTTACCTGACTGATAATATCCATAGATAAACTAGACGCCTTCAGAGCCGTTAGAACAGGGTTCTTTACACGTTCAAACAAGTCTGAACACAGTTCTTCCAACTGTTCACGGGTGACTTGTAGCCTGAAATCCTTCTCATCCAATAATCCCTCAACCTGAGCACACAATGATTGCATTAACTAAACTGTTACAATTAATTTAGAAGAAACTTAAGAATTATTAGAAACTTTAAAAAATTTAAATTCTACCTGTGCATAATGATCCGCATTAGCACTTAAGACAGTCTTTACACGGCCAGCTTCCTTTAACAGTTTTGCCAAAGACCTAGGATTTTCAAAAACATCATTCGGAGTTTTCTTCATTTCATTAAACTTCTTACCTAGGTAGTCACGCAAACGAAGTTGCATTTCAAGTCCACCTAATGTTCTGTCATAGCTGACAACAGAAAGATAAACAATTATTCCTGGTAGCATTTATTTTATGATGAAACACATGTTTCATTACCCAACTGAACTTACCCAACACCAAGGACTGTGAGCTGAGGATGAGACTCGACATAGCCTTTCTCCTTGGTCTTGACGACTTGATAGCTGACTATGGTAGCAGTTGTACTTGAAGCTCCCATGTCGTACAGCATTATGTATTGGGCGGTCTCGTTAAAGTCCTTACGGCGGAAAATACCGTAGTTCAGTGCAGCTGAAAAGTTATTTATTAAAGAATTAATTTACTCTGACAACTGAAAGGCTCATTTGAACTTTTTAAATTCAGAGCAGTACCTCCCTCTGAATTAAACTATTTCACCTCTGTGAGTATATTTTTAGTACATATTGGGCCTAAGCAGATGCTATGATACAGTGACTTGTTAAGGAAACAGGTTTAGTTAAATAAGAATATATTACAAGTAACTAGCACTAGAAGAAAGAAGATCGCAAAGGAGATACACTATAATTGTAAGTGGATTTAAATGATTGTGTGAATTTTAATATTTAGTTAAACTAGTTATTTATGGCATTTCCAAAAATACAAAGTAGAATCTTAAAATCTATGAGTCATTAAAGTAATTTCTTATAATAATATTTAATTATTTAAAAAAATTCCAAATATATTTAAATGATTTTAATTTTATTAAGTAGTTCAATACTAAAGTATTAATTCAATCAGCAAACTGGTTAAAAAGGTGATGTGAAATTTTTGAATTTAAAGATTCAAATTATATTGTCATTGTTAATTATAATGGAAGTATACATTATGATGTTATTTTTAATGTAAAAAAATATTAATTTTATTAAGCGAGAATTAGTAAATTTATTAAGTTAGATGAAATAGAATTAAATAACAGTCATTGGGTTAGTGTCACATGAGGTAGAACAAACCATTACGTTGAGGAAAGGCCACATAACCTTGGGAAACAGCTATAATAGGAGAGGTCAAGAAGACTCAAGACTTGATCGGAATAAGAAGACAATGCTGAGGAGATCGAGAGGAAGACATACACATGTAGGACATGACTGAAGGATCATGAGACAAGGTGTGAGAAGCTTCTGTTTTACTTTCCTGAAGAATGTTGAGCAATGTGTGTTGAAGAGGATCCAGGAGCAGAACATCGAAACTGGTAGAAGTTTATCTCATCTAGGCAACATTTAGTTAATTCAAGATGACAATTGTGAGCACGAAAACTAATTACAATCCCCGAAGAAAGGAACAGTTATGACCACAACAGAAGTTTCCAGTGCAGTTTTAGATTGTAAGGTTTTAATGTGTAAAGGTAGTTCAAAGTGAAATTAGGTTAAATGTATGAGTCTTTAGTGTTTTGGTAAACCAAGCTAAGATTAATAAAAGAATAACTAATTTAAAGTCGATTAATAAATAAAATTAAATAAGTTTGTCTTATAAATATTTGAAAATCTGATAATAGTTATTCTGTGTAACGAGGAGTTACTAATTGCCAACCACAAGCAGACACTATTTTGAAAACCTTACAAATTTGTGCAGCCTAGCTGGTCATTTTATGCAATCGTATGATTGTTATCAAGCAACAAATAGTAATTATCATTTTTTCTATATCATTATATTTGGTGTACAATGTGGGTCTGCCAGATTATTATCATATTTTTTCTACATCATTATAATGTATCAGGGCTATGCTGGAAGGGTGGAAAATGGTCCAGAAAACATATAATAAATAGCCTAGGATATAAAGAGCGTGATGATGCCGCTCACCTGCAGTGTAGTCGTTGATGAGCTGTAGCACTTTGATGCCAGCCAGTTCTGCGGCTTGTAACATTGCCTTCCTTTCCGCCTGGTTGAAATAGCCTGGGACAGTGATGACTGCTTCATTGACTGCGTTACCTGCAGCATTCACAGCCATCTCCTGCGCCTTCTTCAGCATCATGGCCACCAGCTCCTCAACATTGAATTGGGTCTCGCTGAAGAATAAACATGATGCTGATAGGAGGCATAATTATAGTAGAAAGAAAAACTAATTTAAAAAAAATTGTGTGTCATAGTCATGTCATACAGACAGACTGTACAAGAGAAATATACTACTTTAAAATTTATTTCTGGACATGTTGAAATTTTTTTTTAGTTGAATATTTAAAGATGGGATCAGAATATTTTTATTTACATTACAACTATCGTTTCTATATATGTTTACGGTAAATAGTAAACTCTTACGCATCGTGTTTGAAAACGACTGTCCCACGAACAGAATCTGGCACTATTTCATAGTAGGGGAACCTCTTCTGGAACAGCTTGACGATTGGGTTATCCACTTTCTTGCCAAGCAAGTCAAGCAGATGTACATAACACTGCTTGGGGAACCTGACCCCCACAACAAGAGCATCCTCTCCAAACGTTCTCTCTCCATCTCTGAAAGCTATCGCAATCGGTGTTTTCCTCTTAGATTCTTTGTTCAAAGCAATTTCCATAGGGACTCCAGGCTGATAACAATAAAAAAAAGATTAGATTTAAAATACAAACATGCATGTAATAATTAAAAAATATAATAAAAAAAAAAACCTTTCAGATAAATTTAATCTTGGAAATCAGCTAACCTCATGAATTCATTGCACAAATATTTACTATGGTAATTCAGTAGAGTAAATTTTATTTTAATATGAATCGAGGATTGAAGTATCTTTGGGTGAATATAACTTAGAAGAAGTATAAAAATGAGAAAATTGTTTTATATGCTGAACTCACACAACCTCATTTGAAGCACCTTAACTTCAGCAGATTAAAATCCAAGACAATGCATTTGCACTAGAGAAGTATACACACATTCATTCATTATGAGCGAGGCAAACAGGATAGACCTGTCAGGAGACAGACTGTACACCGAAGAATCACATGTTGCTAGAATTCTGGCAGTTTATAAATTCATTTATAAGAACCAGAGATCGGAAATACAAGATTTTCAATTATGCAAGTAAAATTGCTTTTAGGTGCTCTCATACGATACAGTCACTAGCATAACCTTATTTTATAGATAGAATGGAATGGCTCCAAATAGGACAGCCTGCCTTTAGCCATAAACGGTAAAGTACAAAAGAGGGAAAATAATTATTCAAACTACTGGAACAAATGAGATTATTATTGTAAAGTTAGTAAATCAATTAGCTTTTTTTTTTATAATCTTTAAAACCCTGAATAAAAATAAAATAAAAATGTTATGTATTATTTGTGGTTACCATTTAATTAAAATGTAACTTTCTTTTGAAAAATGGATGATCATATGGATAACTCTGTTTATTATTTTAATTAATATAATAAATATTATTATAGGGTGTATGGCAGAATGATGGGGAGACGAAACCTAATTCCATCTTCTAGCTTTTTGGTACTCCTCCATTAAACCCACCACATCACAACTGCAACGTTTAATGTGGCAATTTAAATAACTGACAAATAAACGATTAAGTGAACTTTTGCCTAAAATTTGGACAAATGCTCATAAAGACTTATAACAAACAAGCGTTTGTTAAAAATGGCAGCAATTCACGTTCAATTAAATGACAGATAAACTTAACATGTAATTGCAATGACCAGTTGCCGTGAATTGTCATATCTCTAATGGAATTAACACTCCGGTAACAATTACTACCCTAATTGTAGGTAGGGAATTAGTGTACTTGTTTCGTGTTTTTAATTAGTCATTTTAATATATCATCATAAGTTTACACAATAATTAACTGAAACATCAGGAGCCATAACTATGCTTCAATTAGGAAGACAATGAGTTCAAAAAGCTAACAATTCAGGTGTAAAACCATGCTTGTGTAAAATCATAAATGTAAAAGCACAAGATCAATAAGCTGATGAAATATTAACAGATACTGCTAAATAAATATGATGTTATAACAGTCAACAGGCAATTGTATCTATACCATTTCCTAAATAATTTTATTAAAATGTTTAAATTAACAGAAAGAAGGATAAATATTGAAGAATCAACTTTTGAATTTAGTGTTACAAAATTCAGGCAGACTAAGGGTCCGGAAATAACACTTCATATTTCTTAGTAATGAATCCAGGCAAGTGTATTTTCCAACTACCTGTAATTAAATTAATCCAAATAATAATTAGTTAAATTTTGAGATCTGGATGGGCATAAACAGAATATTCCATATAAAAATAATCAACTTCAATACAAAATGTCTGGCAATCATTAAGTAAGCCTAGATTAAATTACTGGCTTGCTTTACATACTGATGGAGAAAACCACTCAAATAAATTAATAAGGTTGCTTGATTTAATAATATTGCTTCACTAATGAAATGAAAATCTATTATCAACAACTCCATTTTGGCAGTTGAACTGATGAAACATCATTTATATAATTATGTCTAAACAATTGTTGCTCATATGGGTGGTCTTATCTTAATTGTTCATTTTTCACCCAACACTTATTAAATACTACTTTCAAATAACATTTTCCTTTTATGCTTTTAATTTGTATGGATCACCACTATAATTTACTACAAGTTAGGATAAATATAAATTATACTTAATAAAAAACTCATCATCGTCTAATCTATAAATAAAAAACGTTTAAAACAAAATATTTTACAAAAAAACATAATTATAAGCATTAACAATGGTTATAGAGTTAGCAATAAAATGTACTTACAGACACTATGGCCACCTTCATCCATTCCGTTCCAAAATCTACACTCATAACAGCGACTGCCTGACAATGTATAATACATTCTAGTAGTAGAAGTGCGAACACTCCGTAGTTTAGATATTTCATTTTTTAACCTGAAATTGGTCAAATGAAAAATAATCATTATATTCTTTTTACCTTTGAGTGAATATGTTATATTTGGTGAATTCTCTTTGAATACCCATGCATAGAATAAAATTGACTGCGATTTCATGGTTAGCCATGAAAATTATAATGTAATGGGTGTATTTGTTAGGATATTGCCTTAGAATAAGTTTTTATCAAATTTGACACAACGTTTCAACCTACTATGGACGTCTTCATATGGTCTTTATGCGAGTTGGTTTGAGGATGTTATTAAGGTGTTGAATGTATTGCTTTGAACCATCCATGAATCTAATAACTTAAAAGAAACATAACATCTTTCTTTCATAAACTTTTAGTCACATAGCACATGTCAAAATGAAGTTGACATGTTTTCGATTCACTGGACACGAGTCCTCTGCTCAGTTAAAGTGAATATGAATATGACAGTTAAACAGTGAATGAGTTCAATATAATAATTCTATGAATCAGTATTGTAAGAGGAACATCTAACAGAAGTAAATTCCATAAAATATTCGTTAGATCCATAATAATGTTTTAACAAATTAATCTAACTTCACAAGGGGAAAGATTGGAGCTTAACTAAGTAATGAATACTCATTCAATTGATTAAGATGCTGAATGGGGATCAGACATGGAATATCAGAGATGGAAGTTAAAACTGTGAGAGGTTGACTGTTGTTAGAGAGTTAGGGGCATATAATTGTTCCCTGAGCGGTTACTTACACCTAGGTTAAGTAGAAGGCTGGCTAAATTATCTCTAGATAATGTGTATTAATGACGAATAGATGACATGATACAGACAGTTAGTAAGAGAACACACTGGCTCTGGTCAGCAAGTGACTACCAGCTGCTAGCCAACCCAACACTAGATTTGAACACGGTGTGGCTGAATGTTATTGGCTGCCGTCAGTCTTCTAAGCACTGCCAACAATCGATAACAACATCGCCTTCTGTCAAAAAAAACAAACTCATATATATATCTACATGCATTCTTTTTTAAAAGAACTTCATTAACAATAAACATTTATACAAAAATAATAATGAATTATTTCTTAAATATTAAACATGTATTTTGGGATATTTAATGGGGTTCAACCTGAAGACTGATATGCTTATCCAACGGTATTCTGTGCGAACGGAACTGATTCGGGTAATGTATACATATGAAAAAAAGAAGTGTACTTTAAAAAAACAAAAAAAAGAGGCCGACCAAGTGAAAGCATATTCTTGCAGTTTAGTGTAAGTTTAAGGTTATTTATTAAAAATAATTACTGAATACCTAAGGTTAAAATGAAAAGTTATAGACTTCAAGAGTTTTCAGGCTAGACCCCACATCCTATCAAAAATATCAACTGGATGCTTCGTAATATATTACAATAACATTAAGTAATTTTTAGGTAGATACAAACCTAGGTACACTCTGTTTATATATACTATACGCGCATGTGTGTGAAGATGAGTTGTAAGCGCGTGTAAGGTAATTCTTCGCGAAACAGGCTGACCACTGGAAAACGTCACCATGCAGTAGGCAGCATGGTACAACCTTCTATGCCTAGTGCATGGTTGTGCAAATGGAGTTATTTAACGCGCGTCACTTTAAAAAAATACAACAAAATAGTAAAAATTATTTAATACAACAACAAAACAAATTGCAATAACACAATAATAATAATTGCAATATAAAATGCAATATTAATAATAATAAATTTGCAATAATGCGTCGGTCTCGTTGTTCCAAACGCATGGAATTTATGAATTGGACAGTGATGAGGATGTGCCGTAGTTGCTTATGTACTGTTGAGTAGTGAATTTTTGAGGAAGACCCTGGCATATTCGCAGCCGTTTTTAACACACTCCCCCCCCCCCCTAATTTTTATACGTTTTAACTTATATGGGCGCGCTGTAGTGTCACTATAGTGGTTTGCCTCAGTTAAAGGGCTAAAAAAACAAACAAACAACTAAATTACATGTATATTCAACGTTAGTCATGAGTACATAATTAAGTAGATGGTTTTTTGGGGAAATCGGCTTTGGTTGACGAAGCAGGATTGTTAGGTTTTCATCAAAATCATTTGTGGACAGAGTTTCGAATAAATAAATTTGATTTAATGAATTTCAATTAATAAATTGATGAACGAAGACCCAAATACTCTTTCATCAACCTAAGCCCCAACGAACTCTACTCCTTATTTAAACTACATCTTATATGCAGTAAGTGTTAATAGATAACGATAGTTATTGTAAAAAAAAAGAAAATCTGTTGTATATAAATGTCCATTTAATGAAAATTAGGTGATGGTTTTCAATCTAGCAAATTGTAATGTAGCAGATAACATTTGTGACTGATGATCAGTGCCAATTATGTTTGTTTACACACTTCATAACTGATTTTTTGTTTGTATTATCATTACCACACTTTGACAATTTCATTCACAATCATTCAATTGGCAGTTATATCGTAAGATTGACGAAATCCTTGATTATTTCGTTCGGCAGAGTTAACTTTTAAATCATAGCTACAATCATTATGTAGATATTTTAATTTAGCGACGAATTTTGTATTATTTATGAATAATTTACATAATCCTGTACAATAATGTGTTCATTAAGACCGATTGAATTTGTCGGTGGGATGGTGAAGGTAGATATGAGTGGGCCATTGACACAGCCTGAGATGTTGACAGTTCTGTCACGATGTTATGTCGCACGTGTCATCATCAACATCAACATGGAATAATATTTTTTTTTCTTTAGCAACTTCTTTTTTCCTTGATTCTTTTATCTTATACATTCTAAATTATCGTCTATATTAAAATTTTAAGCCTAAATAGATGACCATTTATACACCATAATGTAAATGTCCGTTGAATACGAAGGGTAAAAATTACCTGTCAATATCCAATCGCATATATCTTGTAAACTATTAGCAATAATACAATAAAGATTTTTTACTTTTACAAAATATCATGCATTATAAAAATTATAGCAAATGTCGTTTTAATGCGAAAGGAGTATACCAGACGTCAATATTCAATCGATTATATCATCTAAAATATTGAGAATATTTAAATAACATTTTTTTATTTCAAATGTATATAGTAACTCGTTCATTAAAAATTGCGTTCATGGGGAAGGAGTTTTTAAGTTATCCTCTTCGAAATGTTGGTTAAACCTCGGTTAAATGTGAAGTAAAGACGTTAGTTTTCAATGTTCAATTGCTTAAATAACCTAAACTATTTAAATAAATACATAATTTTATTATAGGCCTTTTCTCGACTAGTTAAATTATTTTTTTGAAACATTATTTAAGTTACAGTTTCATTAATTATAATTTATTTAAATGTCTATAAATTTTAGTTACAGAAATATCTTTATTAAAATAATTACATACATTCAAGTATTGTAAGCATTACTTAGGTCTTCAGTTTATAACGTCTTGTTAGTTTTTTTTCGGGAAAAAGGCTCATTAGCCAAAATCACTTAACGTGACTCTTTAAGCATTCTTTGAAGGTCACCTTAAACAAAACGCCTGTTGGTTTGGATGAGGTAGCTAGTAGAGGACGCCAATAATTATTCCTCTTATGTACCCGTGTGCATGGTTATTTCCGCTTCAACGCCCATTAACGCCACGCCGCTTTAATTCATAAAATGTAACCAACATTTTTTAAACATAATTAGATATAGAACGCTGGTTGAGTTTATTTTTCTTCTTAGAATTTTTCCTTTCCAGTAAAAATAACTTTTAACGTACACTAACCTTGAGCGATGAAATATTTACAAATGTAAACCGGGACGTATCATGAATAACTACGTAAGATTTAAACTCCTAATAAAAATAAAATATTTTTGTTAGGTATGGTAATAGACCAGTGCTGGTATAACATCTCACCCGACCGTGGCTGACTGCGTCTTTTATTCAGGTTTTGTTGTGTAGAGTGTGGAAGGATAAGTTGAGAATTTTTTTTATCTAGAAAACGAAATGTAAACAACTTGTTCATATATGATTTAGTTTATTATCACTGTCATTGGATAGAGAAGGTTTATATTATATTTCAACTTCAAATTTAACTTATAAAGTTTAAATGACCGTTTGAATATTATGATTCCATACAGGGTGGTGTGTGAAGAACTTTTTACATGAGAAAAGCCTATTTGAAACAATGTCTTCTAACAAGGTACTCTTCGAGACTACCAAGCGGTCCTGATAATTTAAGAGAAATAAGAAGTTTTTTACCTCATTATAAACAAAAGCTCAAAGCTGTGTCGTGCAACAAAACTAGATTTTTGCAGAGGTACAGTGAAAGGCTAAAATGGCGAGTTTCCAATTGTGTTACGTGGTATTGTGACAGAACATTTAGCCGATAACTCGAACCAAGGCGGAAGACCTACGAAGAGTTTCGAGGAGCTTGGGAAAAAAGACAAAATATAAAAAATTGAAAACCTAACATATTCAAACCCTTAGGAACTTATAGAAGCAGCCGCGTCTTCATCGAGCTCCAAATACATAATCAACGGGTCTTAAAATTAAACCGCATTAGCTCTTATGACCCAAACGCCAAAACATAACAATAAAATAAATTACTTCCACTAAGCGAAGAAGCATTACAACTAGTAATTTATAATTAAAGGGGAAAAATATGTTCATTTAATCCCTCAGGTTTCAGTGGGTACCATATATAGTAAATTATAGAAAAACCGTTGAAGTGATATTTCGAATTTTTAAAGCAGTTAATTAAAGTGCGATCAATAGATCAATAGATTCCAAAAATCTAATGACGTTTGAAATCCTTTAACTGTCTTTTATGAGTTTTTTTTTCCTTTTTCGTGATATGACGTGCGTCGGCAACTGGTGGCACCCAATTCAAACATGTAGAGTTTAGTGGACGCCAGAGAGCCAGTCACGTGACCTAGTGGCCAGTGGCGTAACTATATCATCTGGGGCCCGTGGCAAATTCCTTTAATGGGGGCCCTATCATTAAGCTTTATTATACTTACGAGTAGTTTAGTTGCCCACAACCAATAATTTGTATTATGGTATATATATTTTAATATTTTTATAAATAGGTACAATATTAAAACAATATTTCTGAGCTCGCGGCCACTTGGGCCGGGGCCCTCTTGGGTCGGGGGTCCGTGGCATTTTGCCAGCCCTGCCACCCTGTAGTTACGCCTCTGCTAGTGGCAGCCATTATTGGGCGTAACCTAGCAGTTACTGGCCGGCAATACAGAGCTAGACTCCGTTGAGAGAAGTTCTACTTTTGTGATTACTTTCGTTGCGAAATGTGTTCAACATCTGAAGACTTGAAGACAAAACCAACTGCTAGTGTAAAATGGAGTGCGGTCAACATCAATACATTTTTAGAAACTTACATCAACTACGAACTACTATGGAACGTTTGTCATTCTGATTATGCCAACAAGGCGAAGAGGGAGAGTTCAATGATAAAGTTAAAGGGTGAGTTAATAGGACTAGGGGTCGCAGTTCCCGACTTGAGTTGAGAGCCCGAATAAAGGCGATAAAGGCCACGTACAGAAGTGAGCTCCTGAAAGTTACTGAATCAAAAACAAGTGGAGCAAGCACTGAAGACGTCTACGTACCGAAACTAACATGGTTCACTGCAGCCGACAGTTTCCTGAGAGATGTAGTCATCACGCGGAAGTCAACATCGGATTTGGTAAGTTTGATTTTTTAAATCTAACCTCATCAGCTGAATATCTAATTTAATAAGATACTAGACTTAATAAAAAAAAAACTAGGTACCCATTGTGTTTTAAAACATTTTGCAATGTTGTTAGAGTTATCAACTGTTAACATTTCAAACTAACTTTGTGATTCACTTAACAATAACACTCGTAAAAGTTTAAGAACATTTTATTTGTACAGAGTTCGCCAATAACAAAGTAGGGCCTAAGTAGATTTATTGTGCCGCTGATAACAAGGCAATAGCCTTCATCTGCCAAGACACACTTCTTTCTCGGCCAGTTTCTTACTTGTTTCCGAAGCTCTTTTCGAATATGTGTTTGTCGAGTGAGCTTTTCTCAATGACTGTATTTCTGTCCCAGTAGAACGCCACTGGTCGGGGTGAAAAACTCTCGTGTGTGTGTCTATGGTCAACCCTTCCTCATTCAAAGTAAACGTTTACGTTGCTGGTGACGTTGTTTGCAACCAGTTGTAGATCAGATCTACAGTTTCTAAATCAACTTCGATTTCTTTCCCGCACGTGATGAACGATAGTTAAATAATGCCAAATTTCTTTTCGGAAATGGCTTTATTAAGTTCGGTGACTAAGGTCATCACCCAAAATAAAGTAATCAATAGGAAAATGTAGCTTACCATTGTCTGTAGCTGATTTAAGTGAGAAAAATTGGTATACACTTGCGTCAATGGCTGTTCCATTGGTTTTCACATCTATGTTTAGAAATTTATAATCAACAACTACCAATGCCACAAGTATAACGTTGTAACCTTTGTAGTCGCAGAACTCATAGCCCGATGCGGACGTTTTGTGTCAACTTTGTTTTGTATTTCCACCCATGCCTCCGATGTTTGCGGAACCTAAAAATGAAATATTAGTTACAAACAAAAATTTTCAAGTGCTTACAGACACATTTACACAAACATAGGGAGTTTTGAGCTCGGTAAATTATTGTTTGTCTTTTAGTTTCAGGTTACACCAGCTACCAGTGCTAAAGATGATGGGATGGATGAAGAAATATGCGAATTTGTAAATGAAACTGTTGAAAGTCAACAGAATGACGACAATTCGATTGAACAGGAAACTCCACGACCCCAAGTAGTGCATACTTTTCAAACAACTAATACAAAAAAACGGCGTGTAAGCAAGTTATCTAGACTTGAGGGAGCGGTTGACAAGTTATAACAAATAGCTGAGAGTCACCCGTCAACTTCAAACAAAGTCCATCCCGACGAAGTTGACGTATTTGGAAAATATGTTGCAGCTCAGTTGAGGGACCTTCCCATGAGGAACCGACTCACTTGCCAGGACAAAATTCAATCTATGCTGACAAAAGAGAGATTGAAATTGTTGGAATCACCACCGTCACCTTCTCCGGTGTTATCTGGAGCCTCGTCCTACTCCGGTGATTCTGATGATTCAAAACTAATTTATAGCTGAAGGAGATTTTCTTTACACAACTTTACATTGAAATGACATTACCTGACAAACAAATTTTGTTTTGTGTAGTTTACAAATCATTATATTTAATAATAAATTGTTCTAAAGAAAATTGATATTTTTTGTTTTATCACCTCTTTTATGGTTAGCATAGTTGTTGGAAGTGACAATCACTAAAATATATGCTCATTTCAGCACTTATTTTCTTCGAACTTACCAGACTAAATTAGAATTTGTTACTCTTTTTACAAATGTTTATTATAAATGATACAAAAGACAGGCCCAGTCTTGATTTGTCTACTACCTTATACTATTAATTGCCAAGTTAGCAAGCCATAACTTGAGAGATCTTACCTTCATATATTCTTGTAATGCTGTTGTTATTGCTTTAAGCGCTTGTGGCATAAAACTTGGATGGTATTGGAAACATGAGCGCTAGTTTGGTAACTTTTACCACTAGCTAAAAAACCCTCTAATTTTGGACGGGCAGGAACTGCGTTTCTCATCAGCGTATCTGTTTTTGATCTTTTATGTTCAATTGACTTAAATAGTTCTTTAAATTGCCATACGCTCATTCTCACGATTCTCTTGTATTTAGGGCGGGTGAAAATGATCGCGGGGTTAAATTAACGTTAATATTTACTTTGAAATCGTTGAATTCACAAGGTGTTAAATAGTATATGTAGCTTGCTACAACTACCAATGCCGAAAGTACCGTGACAAAACTTTAATGAGTAAATACAACAATAAAAATTTCTACTTTCGGCCGCCGGCTTTGCTTGTATTCCAGAGAATCTTCGTCGGCAAGTTCTCAAAGTGTTATAGATGAAGCTCCCAGCTGATCTCTACGACACACCCAGTCTTTGAACCACCGCGTCCTTTTTTGGTTAATGTTTCTTGAAGCTCTTCGTTTAAACAATTTACAAATTTCACTTGCAGCCTCATTAACAGCTTCCTGGTACTCTTCATCAACCTCTTATAGAAGGGAGCATTGGTTTAATTTTAGGGAGATCCTGCATTGCAGGATAAATTAATATTATAAATTGTTAGTATAATGAGTTAATTTTTATGTGGCATCAAACATTTTTGACCGTCAGATAAATGGAAATGTTAATTCCCGCAAATGACGTACTTGTTACACCCACCATTCTTGTAGTTCCGGAGTATTATCTACGGATTGAGTTATAAATATTGTCTTCTCAAGGATTTAAAATTTTTGAAACAGCAATAGTAAAACGTTAAAAACTACTTAAATATGTTTATTAACTTATAGCCATCATTGGCCTGGAGAGGGTTGTTTACTAATCGCCTTAGTAACCTCAAGTGTTGATAGGAACATATGCTGGCTTGTTATCGAATTGTTAAAACATAATCTCATATCCCATCATCCTAAGAAAGTCACCGTTTCTGTAATAGTCCTTAGAAGTTCAGCATTGTTTATTTTGTCCGGCTATGGACACCGAGCAGGTGGAGGATGGTGAAGAACGTAAGTCTTTTACATTGTTATTTGGAAATTGAGTCATATCACTAAAGATTCGTGAACATATATTTAGAATAGGTTTAACGATAACGACTCTACTGAGACTTGACATTAAGTATTATTAATAATAGATAACTGGTTATTTCAATCTATCAGGGGTTCTAGATTTGACTTGGATTCAATTGATTTATGAGGAATGAAGTTCTAAGTTTAATTTTTTAAGAACCCCAATTTGTGGTAAACACATTGAATGTTGCAGATTTAAAACTATTTTGGACAGTTACATACGTATATTTTTAATAAAAATTTGATTACATAATATAATATTCATCAAATCAGACACCATATAAGCTTAAGATATTGTAAATCTGGCTGTGGTTGAGCTGCTTAGACACAAAGTTTTCATCTTCGGCAAGGAATTTCCTTTCCTTTCTGACTAACTCTGAGGTAGGAAGGTTGTAAAGTGAGGAATTTTCCAATAACATAATGTCTGCACTTAAATTATTAGGCTATGCTGGGAAAGAAACTCTTCAATTCAGCATTCGGATGATAACAAATTTTCTTTTATCATCAGAATTACTTTATTTTATTTATTGGTTGTTCCAGCAAAGGTTTCTCTCTTCAAGTTGTCTCACCAATCTCCTTCAATTAAACCTCTTCCTGACGTGCATCTTTAACTCATTGATTTCACCTTGCCCTAGATTATTTTCTTTCCCTCTTTCTGTAAGAATACTTGCCAAGGCCATCTTTCTGCAGACAACCTTTTGCCGAGTACATTCCATATCCTGTCCATTGTCATCTCAGGATTCCTTTTCTCTCCTGGATAATCTTATCTCTGATCCAATCAAGTCTTTCACCAAGCATATTCTCCTTTTTTATTTTATGAATCTCCTCAAGTCTATCTTACTTTACTATCTTGGATCCTTTCTCTTCCTATACTATCATGACTAATAAAACTACCTTCACGATCTCCTCCAATTTAAATCAAATCTCACAATAATAATTCCCACCCTTCTGACTTATATCTCCTTTCTCTCAAATCTGCTTTCTTTGAACATTATTTTCGCCTCCCTGGCCCAAACCTTTAGAACTCTATTCCCATTGATAGTCATTGTTAATCAACTCCCAAAATCTTCAAATCTAGACTTTACCAGCTAGACCAGAGAACTCACCAGCTTTCTCAATGCACTATTTGGGTATAAAAATGGATAGGCATCTCCATTTCTCTACTCATTTTAGTATTAAAATAGAAAAAGTTCGACAAAGGTCTTACCGGCTATCGCACTTGCTAACTTCACCAAACCTGTCGCTTCGTCTCAAATTGATGATATATAAATGTGTCCTCCGGCCAGCTCTGCTGTACGGTGCCCCGCTATTTACCCACTTGACCGACAATACAGCCAAATGTCTCCAACACTTCCAGAATGGGATCATGCGAAAAGTGGTCCGACATACCTCTTTAAAGAGGTTGAAGAACGCTGACCTGCACCTGTTGCTTGGTGTGCCGTCGGTGGGTGAGTTTATCCGCCAGAGACACATTAAGTTTTTTGACTCGTTTCAGCACCTGACAAACCCAGTGTTTAAGATTATGACCCTACCACCCCTCCCACATCGATGGCAACAGACTGTCGTGGAAAAATTAGGTTAAGAATTAGTATGCAAGTTAGTTTTAAGGTATATCAAAAAGGTGAGCCCCATCACCTTTATTAGTCAGTTTAGTCCAGTCATGTATAATGTATGTCATTATACTTGTTTATTCATTATATAATTTTTATAAAATAACAAAACCTGTATATAATGTAGTGATGCTACAGGAAATACAAAAATAATTTGTAAATAGATCGACTGAGCATCTATAATTATATATAATTATCTGTGAATTTGAAGGGGCTATGAAGAAAAAAAAAAAAAAAAATTTACCAGTTCCTTATCTCTTTCAAATCTAACAATTCATAATTCAGCATTAATATTCGGTTTATTTATTTTTCATTTATTTCTGCAACATTCCATGCTCTTTCCCCCTTTTACATGCTTACATAGTGTTTCTAAGCTTATCAAATCTGTGATATGTTATGGATTTTTATTTTGTTTCTTATGTCCGCTAGACATTCCCATTTTGCTCCTTTCTGTTTTTCTTAGGGAAAATATCCCAGAATAAAGTTTTTGTTTTTATTTTCATTTTATTTCCCTCTCTCTATTGATTGTCATTCCAATATTTCACAATTCCAGAATATGTGTATGAGGGGTTGGTCATTGATACGTACTACAACATAAATGTAAATATAGGTTGGGCTATAGTCTTCTGAGGCCAATGCGTCTTTGGCTTAGTCATTCCCCACCCTGTATGCGTGGACAAGCTATTTCAACTGGTGTTCCTTCATTGGTCATACTTTCAGAGCCCCTTTCACATTCAAATTTATTTTAATTATTTGTTTAACTTTTTAATGTATTATGCAAGGAAGCTTGTAAAAATAAATGTCTTGATGCTCCAGTTTACTAGAAAGGTATATATTCACTGTTTTTTGGCTGATGTTTCTAGGGAGCTGATTGGATAAAGAACTTTCAAAGTTGACAAACCTAAACTGTGAGGTTTTTCACTTGTCAGTTATTTATACTTAAGATGCTGAGCTTAATAGTCAATCTGGCATTTAATTTTTGTGATTTCTTATTGCTTTGTTCGATAGATGATGTTAAGGGTCTTTTATTGCTTATGCAAACTTACAGCTTCACTCTAACTCTTGAAACGAGATAACCTTACTTAGTGAGATGTTATTATATACTTATATTTCTCACAGTAATTTAAGTTTGCAGACTATAATTATGTATGAACCTGTTCAGTTTATTTTTATATAAGTGAGTCTTCAGTGGAGTGTAAAATAGTTATTTCAATTATATAGTTATCTATTTTTATAATAAATATAATTTATAATAATACTAATATACTCAATTCAAATAGGTAGATTGTTGGAGGTTGATGACTCTATAACAGAAGATAAGATTTCTGACGAACTAGTAAGATTATTTGTTGAAGGTAATTTTTGTTTCCTGCAATGCCAAGCTTAATTTGCATTTGGGCTATCAGGGGTATCTTATTTATTATCACATTTGGAGAATGTTTGGAATCGGAAGTGTTTAATACGTTAGGAAAATTATGTATGTTAAAAAAAAAATTACGATTTAGACACTATCTCTTTCAAATCCTATTTATTCTCAGATTTGGGTGGCTTTATGCCCATTATACTAAAATTTAGTGTCAATATTTTTCTCTGTTTGTGATTTAATATTTATTTTCATGTTATTCTTCTTACTATTCCAGACTTAACACCAAAGAGTGCTTTTAAAATTCGTATATTGGCATCAAAATTTGATGAATGGCAGACAGAAACATCTCACTTGAGCCTGAGAGAAAGAGGTACTTTAATCAATTGGAGGAGAGAGTCGAGACAACAATGGGGTCCTATATTAGAAGAAGAGTGTGCTTTCATACGGTATTGAAATTGTATATTTTAATTGTTGACTTGTGGCCTAATTACCATTAGCCTAGGGTGATCATGTTTGCGATAATGCCATTTATGTGCTTTGTGGGGTTTCACTTTCAAACAGATATGTACAAATCAGTTTTTCTGCTTTAATTTAAATGATAAAAGGAAAAAAAACGTTAAGATCTTATAATTAAAATATATGGTGTTGGGTTACATGTCAAATATCCCCAAAGTGGGGAGGAGACGCCCGCCGCGGACTAGGGTCGCTAAAACCTCTAGCCGCCATCTGGCGAGCATCTAGAAAGAGATAAGGCAGGTGGACCTGTGGTCTTTCACCCTGGCTGGCGGCCTAGTAGGCTGGCAGCTTAATTCATTTTGATCTGACTCCATAAGATCTTAGAAGGTGTGCCCCGACAGTGCACTATGTTCAGGAGAAGAGGATCAGGGTAGGTATATAGGTAGTTTATGTGGTCTTGGAATGACCACGAATTCACACCCGGTATCTAAGGGTAGGCGAAAACCGTCCGGATCCCAAAAGGGAGTGTGAACCGGAGAGAAGCAGGCTGGATTGCCGTGGGAGACGCTATCAGATAAAGTTTGTAGGGCCACGGCAACCGTTGTCAGCGAGGGAGAGGTCTCTCCCAAGGAGGTGCTAGTTTTAGCGAGACAAAAGCAGAGAATCCCACTAGGAAAGTGTGGGGTCTGACAACGCCTGACTAAAACATAGCGAGGGTAGGAGAGAGACAGATGCAGATGTAGTTGAATGAGAAGGCCATCGTTTGAGTTAAGCAGCAAGCGCCAGTGCAGAGAGAGAGAGAGAGATAAGTGTTCTAGGTGCCGGTTCAGTAAGTTCTATCTTCCGCCCTAAGACGCTCGGGTTATATAAGCAGGCCAGCCGTGGTTGGGATGGCTCACCACCTGAGGCTGTTTCCCCCACTAGCTTCTCCCCCCTCTCCAACTGAGTTATAAGCTTTATTATAAACATATGGAAACATAGATAGATATTTTCTGGTCTGAAAAGAGGGGAACTTCTAATTATTCGTAATTAAGAGGTGGCCACAACATATGGTAATAATATTTTTCATATCAACTTAAATAATATTAGTAATAATAGGGAATTTTCATCAATGCACCCTTTGTGAAATTCTTATTACTAAACATTAACAACAAACAAACAAATGTATAATATTTTAATAGCAATTCATTAAATTTTTTCTGCGGCAAGCCGGTTATGGGTTTTTTTATATTGATTGATGGGTTTTTTTGTTATACCATATAGATGAAATGGTTTGTCTTCCCACAAATTATTATGTATATCTATATTTTGTTATATTTTTTCAATGCTTACTTAGATTTGATTGTCTACCTGTGTTCACTGAAAATGTCTTCAAATTTCTCATTGATATTTAGTAATTTGAATCCAATACAAAAGGAGTTTAACTTTACAGTAAAAATAAAATATTCTTTGGCACGATTAAGAAAATGGTTAGGCGGCTATTAATCCTTCAAACAACTAGCAATAATTAAAATATCTGTTGAAGATGGTTAAAATGCTGCAAAGATACAAGTATAGCTTGTGTGAAGAATTCAGCTATCCTCCTGAAGAGTGGTTATTACATCTACATCTTCGATATAGTGAGTCACAATTATCGTCTCTACTCGGCCACATTTGCTGATGGTGTGAGCTGTATTGCTGGATCTGCAGAAGAAGACTTATTTGCCTTTGCAGAGAAGAAATGTGAACCAGCCATTGTCATTGTCAACTATCCCGATCTTCACGCAGCATTCATGCTTCGAGGTACTGTACAATTATTAATGTGTAATAATTAACATGCTCCATTATTCAAAACATATCTAATCTTCAGATGTGAACAAATGTATTTGCATCCAATAAAAGCAGTTTAAATACATTTAATTCACAATCTTCCAGTTGTGTTTTCTGGTACTTATACAAAAGCTTTCTATTTTATTCGGTTGAGAATGGAATGCTTACAACTAGTGATTGTTCAAAGATAAACCTCTTTACCTATCTTCTACTTATTCTTTTGACTCTAGATTCAAATTAAAATAATTTTATTTTTATTAAAACTTACGTCATATAACATGGTTATGATATAAAATATTTAAATATTCAGATTCAATTTACATTCTAAATGAGTTTATTGTTTTTTGGCAGATCAGTATCGAGGTAAAGTACTACAAATTCAATTTGGAAGCAACGGTTTACTCCTGTCCCTTAAATGTAATTTTGTGGAACACCGTATCATTGTCTGGCAATGGCGTTGCTCTTCTGTTCTGTGCAGTTGTCTCTTGGAGAGCCCTCAAATTCATCCAGATCTTTTCAGGTTTGTAATATTTGATGACCAAATATTTTATGTTAAAAATGGGGAGGGGGGGGGGTACATTACCAATGTACAAAATGTTTTTCTGTACTCTAAAAAAAATATTACTTTTTTTTCTGAATTCAAATTAAAATAAAATTTACTATTTTTCTAATTAAAAATGACTGTATAATATGTTGTAACAGTATGTATCATGAGATATATTTATTTAAATGATGATTCTAATGGATATATTTATTGAATTTATTAGTGCGAGTCTGCATAGTACCTATTATGCTCTGTTACAAGAACAAAATGATAAAACATTCATTCAGTTTTGGCATTTTACCATATTCTGTGACAATGACTTCTTAATAAAGAAAGAAACTATTGATATTACATTGGAAAATTACTCATTTCATGACATGCAATTCAATTCTGAAGGTGTTTTGCATCTGGTTGATGAAAATGGCAATGTCTATATTGTAAGTAAAATGTATTACTTTAAGTTTTGTTACTTTGATATTTGACATATTTATTAATACTATTTTAGTTTCATTCTGGGTGATTTAATTTTAATACTATCGTGAATGAATGTAAGTGACTCAAAAACTGATTATTTTTCAGTACAATTCAAAGGCTAAGAAAGTCAATATGCTGATCCCTTGGCGACCTTTGTATATTCCTGTTGATGATATCGTGGAAAAAAAGAAGTTAGCTGAACAGTTTTTACCAAAAAGAAGAAGAAAGGTACAAATGTTTTGCTATGTTTTTTTGCTTACATGTGAAGTTTAGTTACGTAGATGGAAAAGTATAAAGATTTAAAATAAGAGACTTCATTGAGTTAAAATTTATGATATCTCAAAAATTTCTTTTTAGATTTATCAATTCTTTTGATGCCAATTTTTCTTTTTGTATATAATTTCTTTAGGCACAGTTGGTGTGCCTGGATGGACCACACAGTGGTCAATCTGAATTTTTTTAGAGTGCTAATTATATAGCTATTATAATTTTTTAATGTTTTTAAAGTTCTACATGCAATAATCTTTTCTATATCTTTTCTAGTTGTTTTGCCGACTTTTTTTTTTTTTTTTTTTTTTTTTTTTTTTAAATCCAAGTCTGCATTAGTTTTTAAGAAAATATTTGTTTATTAAAAAAATTATTATTAGCCAAAGAAAAAAAAATAATGACAGGTGGGATGCTAACCTAGACCCTCCTGATCTAATGATCACTTTAGCTGGTGATGTTCATCTTAAAACGCAAGGTTTTTAAAAGGAAACTACAATTTTTGGGGAGCTATAAAAACCAGAGTATTGATACGAATTGTTTTATGTAAATCACATATTTACGTTGACAAATTGTCGATATTTAGTTTTTAAAAAAACTCGTGTCAATACTCTCGCTATCCCGATATAGTTTGATTTTTGTGGTATCAAGTATATCTAATATTTAACATATAATTTTTTAACTATATATATATATATTTCCATATCTCCTTGTTACAAAATTATTACAGAATTCAATTTAGATTCTACTAATGAATCTATTTACAATAGATCATTATATTTCCTGTAGCTTGGCTACATTTTATACAATTTCTGATTATCCTACATTGGCGTGTACAAAAGTATAATGATGTACATTACACATTAATTTATTAAACTAACTATATATTAATTATTAGTTGTGGTATTTAATCCCACTGTTTTGATAATTAATAACTGGAGGAAAAAAGATAGTGACTACTGATCGGGATTCTAAACTGCTTAGTTCTGCTTAGGAGCTCTTTTATCTCAGCTACAACATCTGTGCCAACAGCTGATCTTTTTAGTTTGTCTTGCCCAGCCTCAGAAAACATTTGTTAGATGGTAAAGGGTATGGGCGCGGGATATGTTGCTATGGGATAGTTCAGAGGTAGGGTTGCCTCGCCAGAGATCAAGAGGTCTCAGGTTCGAATCTTTATCCTGTTACTATCTTGTTTTCTTTGGGTAATAATTGTTAACATTGAAATTACAGTCCATAACTAGTAATTAATAATAAAATAAATAATTCATACAATATTTTATTGATATTATCTGCTTAGATAATTGACTACTCTGCAGAAGTGACTCATGTGAAGGAAAAAGTAGAACCAAAAGAATTTAAAACAGCTGAATTGAAATGCCAATCGCCCAACCAAGCTGAAAGCACTGTATACTCAGAAACGTGCTCTGTTTTGGAAGTCAGGAAATATCTGGAACATTCCTGCCACTTTGTGTGGTTTAAGAAAGGATTGGTAGTCTCAGGGCCTGATGCCAGACTAAAGGTGATCCCTCTCTGAATAATAATTACACTATTAACTGGTCAACCCAAGGATTAGTTGCCTAAAGAAATGCTTTTTTTTACTGACTAAAATTTTCTTGTATAAATTATGTGTTAAAAATAAATTTTATGATTTTAAATAAAAATAATAAGGGAAAAATTTTCAAATATACAACACAATATTACAAATTTTTTTTTAAAAACATACATTTAACCTCAGGTTTTATGTTCAGCTCCTATTTTTAAATGTCAAGCTGGGTTGTAAATGTCATGTCATCTACGTAAATTTTACTTTATTCTCTTTCTTCTTTTTTGAAGAAAACATTGTTCCTGTCAGTACCATATATTTAATTACTGGGACTGCATTGCCAACTCACCATGAACATATACTTTTTTTAGAAAAGAACATATTTAGTAGAAAACCAAATCTTCAACAATGGACTTGCTGGATTTTCTTAGATACTGACTTGGGTCTTTTATTACTTAATGCATTTCTTGTTAACATCTCTGTACTGCTAACCACTTACTACTGCCTCACTTCCTTCTTTCAAATATTCACTGTCTCCGCTACTTCCTAAAGGGGAAATGAAACTCTTTAAAAGAAACATGATGAATTTTTATCAGATTTATTATTTGTTTTTTTTTAAATAGTTATGAATAGTGGCTTTTTTTTTTTTTTTTATGGAATCTGTTGGTTAATCCATGAAATATGTCCTTAATTGTGGGGTAAGAATCTGTAACATGTTTTAAGTAGTAAAAAGCTTTCAATCATGTTTGCTCAAATTTTAAATTATGGTAAAATATGATATCATGGTCTGACAGATAAAATATCTGAACGATCTCTCCCTTCAGGGGTCAGATATTTTATTAGGGTTTGATTAGGGATTTTATATTATTAGCCTTTGATTAGGGAGGCCACAATGATCCTCAGACCCGCTAGCTTTTATTTTATTTTATTGTTTTCAAAATGAAAAGTATCTAATAAAAAAAAGTGTTTTAATAAATAATTGGCATTTTTATTGTATTTTAGTATTATACTAAGGATTCAAACACGGGAGAATGGGTGAAGGCGTGGGGTATGTATCCTGCTGCCCCTCTGAAATATTTGGTCACCAACCAGAAAAGAAACCTCCTATACGGGTGGTCACAAGAAGTAAGTTGAATTATGTCATTAGAGCATTAGTCCACTCATACTCACTGTATTTGACAAAATATTTGCTTAGATCTTAAGCTATAGCCAGGCTTGATCAAAAAAGATATTAGTACACAACCCGTTTTCCGGACTAAAATTAATATTCTTATAATTTAACAACTGGTTAAACATACCAGTGTTTTGATGAATATGCTATCATATACCCTCTTTTGTACAACTATATAATGTGGTAGAGAGAGAAAAATTACAAATTATTTTTGTTTGGTTAACGTTTTAAACTTGAGAAATATTAGTTTGAAATTAACATTTGTAGTACTGAACTTATATTTAGCCATAACAAATCCCAATGATGTTATATCGGCTTAACATTATGAAATCTTCCATTAAGTTCCTTTCCTGTCCCTTACCTTTTATTTAACTTTTGTTATTGATTTGTCATATGCAGAAAAATATAGAACTGAAAAAACAACTGTAAAACATAATTTCATCTCAAAGCACGTTTTGAAGAAATGTAAAGTGCAATATAGTAATAATTATTAGTTGATTTGTGTAATCCTACTGTTGTAAATTTGAATAATTATTGTTGAAAGAAAATAACATATGACATGGGCAGATTGCGAATCAAGAACCTTTTTATTTTTGTTTAGAAAGTCTTAGGTTCAAATCGCTGCTGTTTCATTCACCAGTAATTATTAATGTGTGCATATGATTGTAGAATAGTTGAGAAAAAGGAGTCAAATTAGGTATGCACTGAAATAAAATTTACTGTTCATTGAAATTTTACTAATTCATAAAAAAATGTATACGCTATTTTATGTTTATATTTGTTTATTAAAAGGAACAAATATTAAATGTTTCATTCAAATGAATGAATTTAATTATTACACAGTGATTTATAGCTTCTATTCTGTATTTTTGAAAATTTCATATAATATTCCGAACTAAGTATTAAAATACAATAGTAGTTCGAATCCACTAAAAGTAGTTTCACTTATTATAATCTAAAGTCTTTGATAATTTATTTATTCTATTTATTATTTATTTTATGTATTATTATAGTATATGCTCATAACAACTAACTGTAGACTAGCCCACTCACACCATCAAATGTACTGCTCTTGTGATACTCAGATGCTCAGAGTGTACTACTCAGATGCCATTCAAGCAATTCTTCATTCTTTTATCTTCTAAATTTTCTCTTCATTCTCCTTATTTTAAAAACAAACATAAAGAATAACTTTAACTTGGATTTAAATTAATATTTATAGTTAAAATTAATACTATGTTAGATAAAAATTTCCCTATAAAAATCATTACAGTATTAATAATTACTAGTTGTAGTCTTAAATCCCATAGGTTATATACTTATTCATCAAAGATGGTGACAGGGCTATCAATCTGAGACCAGCTAAAAAGATTAGAAATTTTACTACCTGCTACCCATTAGATGAGGATGAGGATGGTTCATTTAGAAAGTGTGCTTGGCTGGAGATCAGGAAGTGTCCAGGTTTTGAATCCTGGCCTTGTCGCTATCTATCGATATTTATTATTATTGACCTTTCAGCTAGGTCTGACAGAAATATGCCCGATGGAAATGAAGAGCAAGGTGATCCACTTTTTCGGCGGGACTGTTCAGAGGATCGCTCTTCTACACCCATCAGACGATTACCTTCTCACACTCTCGACGGCTAAGATTCTCTGCATTTGGAGGAAGAAGAGTGGTCGCTTGGTATAATTTAATGGCAACTCAGTTCATATGATTGAAGGGTTTATAACTCAAACAAACGTCCATTTTTTTGCACTTTTTTCAGAAGGGGATAACTTCTTAGAAATTTTAATTAAATTTGCTTCAAAAATGTTCGAGAGACTACTGATTACGGCACATGCTGTATGAAATTACATTACCAAAAGAAAAGCACTTTCTCTTATTAAAAAAAAATTACAAATAAGTGTGGCTGCTCTAACACAATGAGTGTTTATTAATGTTCTATTTCAATGCTGTCATCTGGTTCAATAACATCAACGTTCGTACATCATTCCCTAGTGCTGACTCAGAATTGTGAAGAATCTCCTTCTGACCCTTGTGTCTAATGCAATGGAAAAGCTTTATGAGATGATCCATTATGATAGTATTAATGCTTATTTATGATTCCAGGCTATCTGACAAAAGTTGGTTTGGTGGAGAATTGGCAGATTTTCTTTTTTTTATAAATAGTTACTTTTGATTTAATTGTACCATTCATTTGTTGCTTATGACCACCAGAATTTCTATAAACTCAAAATAAATTTATTTTGCATATGTTGTTTTTGTTAAGAGCCCTTCAATTGTTACAGTAATTGTTTATCTAGTTATAATTATTTTATTTGTATTGCATTGTAATTATTTAATTAGGGAAGTCAAATAGATCTAGTGGATAAAGCACAGTGTTACTTAAGTGCATATGTACCTATAGATGAACTGTGTGAGGCTGCCAGTGGATATGAAGGACATGGCTGTCCACGACAGTTGTCAGCTTGTCGCATTGCTCCCGCCCAAGGAAGGATCCATATATGGGTTGGACCTGACTTATCCTCGAGACCCTGTTATCTGGCCGGTCCTCAATGTATCCCGAGAGTGGTTCAAATGGATCAAGTTCTTGCATGGCGAGTGGCTGATAGCATGCACGGTGAACTCGCTCAAGATTTTCCTCATCAAGGTAATACAATAATATAATTTATATCTTTGGCTTAAGGGAATAAGTGGGTAGGTCTAATTTATGAATTTTTCCAGTTTTTGAATGAATTTGGTCGTAAATAGTGCAAAAATAATTAATTTTTATCAAATCATTTTTAATACCAATTACTTAATTAATGAAACTTGTTTTGTTATGTTTTATGGAGATATCTATATTTTTCATGTCTTTCCAATATGAAATGTGACCTCCATGTAAAATTACATGTCTCTAGTTTGAATGGGATACTCGCAAAGACCAGGGCAGACAGACAGACCTGTGTCTATATAATAGTGATATTATATATCTGATTTCTATTGCTTGTTCTTTTCGCCATAGAGAAAAAACAGAACTTTAAATTTAAGATAGTACTATACTATTTGTATTTATTCATTTATATATGTGACTATATACCATAATTGGGCAAATTTAATTTTAAACAACTAATGAATAGAATTTATTTGTTATTCATAATTAACAAATCATGTGATTATCTCCCGACCCTTACATATGGAAGTGAAAGCTGGTAATGCTTGATAAGCAAGCCATCCGCATTACTGCAGCAGAAATGAAGTTTCTGAGGAGAGCGGTTGGGAAGACAAGAAGGGATTGCATTACAAATGTTCAACTAAGAGAACAGTTTGAGGTGACAGAACTAAAGACCACACTCGAACCCCAACAGCTGAAGTGGTTTGGCCATGTGTGCCGCATGGGAGATGAAAGAGAACCAAAGAAAGTTCTAGAAGCCCCAACCGTCTGGGAAAAGACCGAGAGGACGTCCCAGAATTTCCTACCAGGAGAATATCCAGAGGATTGGAGGGAAAAAAGGCAAAACACTCCAGCAGATGAAGCAGCTATGTAGGGACCGAGAGAGATGGCTCCAATTTAACGAGGCTCCTCGACGGTGATAAAGGCACAAGAGGAAGACAAAGAAGAAAAAAAAATTGTTTATTCATTATTAGCATAAGTCAAATAATTTATAGATGATTGAATTATTTTTATTATTCGGATAACGAATAATTATTTTTATTTGTTGTTGTTTTTATTCGTCATTTGATTTATTCAAATAACAAATAATTTTTCCAGGATTAATTACAAATAAATGTCATTTGCTGAACATTTAATAATAACTAAGTATTAATAAAAGAACATCACAACTCAATTGTTCTAAGCGTGCTTATGTTCAGCAATAAGATGAGAAACAATGGGCAATCGCCATGTAAACAAGTAACACTTGGTAACCCTATAAGTTTAACTCAGTATGGATAGTTATTCAGAGCTCAAGTAGTTCCATCTATAAATTATACAGTGAATTTTTTTTTAAGAAGTTATTATAGTTACCAGATTATATATGTATAAAATCTTTTTTTTTTTTTAAATGCATTTATTTACCCTCATGAAATTTTTTTTGCAAATAACCAATAAAAAATTCATCTTTATCCTTAATTTTATAAAGAGAAAATAAACAAATAACTAAAATTAACGAATAACTAACAAATAATAAATTCGAATAATGTCCAAATATGGTGCTATATACTATAACAGTAACAGTTTTTGTTTAAATTTTACTTTCTTATGCACAAAGACTCAAAGGACTTTTATAAAAAGTTCATAAAGAGTAATAGTTTATTTTATAAAGTTTTATTTGATATGATCTCAGGGCTTCAGTGCATAATTTTGCTTATTCCAAAGGCTAAAGGAACTCATACCTTTAATTTAAATAATAATCATTTAATATAAACAATATATAATGGGATGGTACATTTTTGGTTTTGGGGGGATGGGTTGGTTTTGTCACTCCTGGTCTGCTGGGTTCTACTGTCTGGTTTAAAATGTGTGTTCTCTCTCCAGCAGCCAGTCTAATGATTGAACTGGCTGAATGACTGCATAAGACCAACTCAACTCGTTCCTTTTTTTTTCCTGAACCTCTGTTCATTTATTTATTAAAAACCGAAATATATACAAAAGTAATGGTTCAAATGAGATCTTTGGCTGCATTATTAGCATCAGAACAGTATTTTCAGGAGGTCTTATAAGCTAACAAATATCAGATTATGGTGAAAAGAAACTGTAAAATGAAAACAGGACTAGGTGATGAGGGTCACATTCGGGTTACAAAACGAGGGAATCAAAACTAACTTAAACCTGATGTCCTCTTCCCCTGATGCCACCAGTGAGGGAAGGGTTGAGAAGATGCTGTGTTGAACACGAGATTGGTCAGGAAGTTCAGTGAATCAAGGAGTTTAATGTGTTGGCATTTGAACTAACTCATTGAACATTGGCAGATCAAAGTTGTAGCTCACGATTTCTTCGCTGCTTTGTCCCACCTTGCTATTTATTGTTGGCCTCACTACTCCCATCATATATATCTGGTTTTTCCTGAAGACTTGAAAGTCAGCCTTGGTACCTGGTTTTATATCGTGAGATTATAAATACTATGTCTCTACTACAAAAAACTCACTTCCTTAAAATTAATTTAATCCCAATAAATAAATTTAATTGATTATAAAATATTGTTACAATACACTGTGATGGTATTTTTAATATCAAATTAAGTTTTATTTTAAAATAACTATTGGTTAGATAGAATATGTATTGTTTAGGGCTTGGAAACAAAGAAATGAAAAGACCCACCTTAAGTATGTATTGTTCAGGCTTTGCAAACAAGAACAGGAAAGATCTAGCCCTGGGCAATAAAAAAAGGCCAGACAGTGCTTTTAATTAACTATCCTTAATAATAAAAGTAGCTAGGCACTGGAAATACCCCTATGAAAAACCTGTGACACATTAGAAAAACTCCTTTTATATGGCGGGGGTTGGCTGTCTATAAATACCTGTGTTTAGGAGGGAGCAAGGCCATACATCTTTTATCTATCAACTTACATCTTAGTCCTTGTATCTTTGTTGGTGAAGTTGGCCAACAGTCATGAGTCGGCGTATGAAAGAGAGTGATGTGCTGGACGAGGAAAGTCAGCATGGAAGGGAAAAAGAAGCAATGAAGACAACCCATCACCCAACAACGTATAATATCCATGTTTTTATTTGTACTAGGTAATTATTATTTTTAGTATTAAACTCACGAACCATATAGGTTGTATGGATTATTTAAAATAGTCTCTAGAACCACATTGAACCCTGAGATAGTATTTACTTAATCATTATTAAATAAACTGTTATTCTTATGAATGTCCTTTTATCTTTTATAATAATAAGATATAAATATATTTTAAACAAAAATGGAATCACTACTATATATTTAACTACTAACACAAAACTTATAAAAGATAATTGGACATTAGTACATATTTCTGATCTGGCTCTCAAACTTTATTCTTTGCATTATCATCTTAATGTGTTTTTGACAATAGGGTAATAAATCAGAAATTTAAATATTAAACATCATCTGAGCTGTGATTAGAGAAAACATAAGCCAGAATCTGATTGTATAATTGACAATAAAATTTATTTTTCATAATTAAAAATTAAGCCATAAGTACTACCATTGATATACTTTTCATCCATTTACAGGTATCCATACTGGAAGGCTTTGAAGTGATATCCACTTACACATTTCGTTATGAAGTCATCAACTTTATTGGTGTGCCTCTGGAAGATGGCATCTATTACGGAGTGTCTCTCTTCAAGAAAGTACTTATGGAGCCAAAAGGTGTACCTGAAGGTTATGTAGCGGGCAAAGTTTTTGAGGTTCTCAAGTTCCCTCGTTTGTCTCATGACAGGATTTTCACCAGCGACAATTACTATAAAGAAATTTATGCTGGGAACTGTTTGGGTCAAGTCTTGGCCATGCCAGCAGATGTGAAGTGGGAAGTCCACAGCTACCATATCAACATTAATGCAAGTATATTATTGTTTGCATTCTTAATCAGTATCAGCTCGAGAAAGCTTTAGTAATTAGATGTTTATTCATCTGTCAGTAACTAGTTGATCCGAGAATCGGTTACCTTAAATTTTTTTTTTTTTTTTATTGCTTAAAAGATTTTTTCAAATCTTAGTAATTAAACATCACAAGAAATGCTCGAATCTCCGATCATTTGCTCTACCAATTGAGCTATTCCTGTATGAGCGATGACCAATATCATCTGTTCTCTCTGGCAAGGCTCTCTTAGTAAACCTCACACTGGCTGTGGATGGAGTCAGGCAGAGAGTACCATCATGCAATCATAGATGTATATATTATTACATTTTTTAAAAAATTTTAATTTATTTTTAATTTTATCTTTAAAATTTTCTTATTTGAGGTTTTAAGTTTCTGCTAATAAATAAATAATTCTGGCAAAAAGGTGAATTTAATATTACAAATAAAAAAAAAACTTTAATTAATTATATAAATACTTATTTATAAATTTGCTTCCTCTTCTTCTTTAATGCTCATTATTCATCTTCAATCAAATCAATACTTTTCAATCAAATTAATACTTTTCTTTTTGTGAAAATTTCTCTTCCGTTCTGCTTTAAGTCCAACAACCATTAACTGATGAGCAACAAAAAATGACGGTTATAGCAGTCGACAGTTTTTTTGGAAAAACTGTGGCCAAACGTGATAATTTTCACTTCCAAACATACAACTTACACTCAATTTCATCTGGCAGTCATAAACAATTGAAAAAAAAAAATGTGTTTCTGAGCACGATCATCAAATTAAAAGTGTGCGGCAACGTGTTAACAATTATCAATTATTATCCATAACTAAAAATAATGATTTATGGAATAAACTCTTTTGGTTTCTATAACTGAACTGAACTGTGTTTTTTAAAATCTGTATAAACTAAATGAAGGTAGTAGGAAGTGGAAGTGAAGAAACAATGTAAGGATTTACAGGACTCTTCATAAGTTTATTTAACCTTCGTAATACCAGGTCATAGAGACCCCATTTACCATTTTTGTAGAGAATACTTATGAAAACACTCCTCCAATTTTCAACCAGTTCAGTGACTTTTTTCTTTATACTCTCTTGAAGTAAGAAAAAATACAAGGCGTCCTTCCAGGACCCACGTGGTATACACCGAATATGAGTTTCTACCGAATTATTCAGATTCACTGTACCTGTTTGGGTTGAAAAAACATTTTCTAAAAGTAGTAGGAAGATGATCTGTAAACAAATCCTACAATAATCCCTCATTACAACAAAAAAAAGGTAGCAGTTTGTTACTGTTGACAAAATGGTCAATGATTATACTTACTAGAGACAGACAAGCAAATGACCAGTAGTTTTGTTTGTTACATGATCTATGTAGCTGCAATGAATGCATTTGTTCATCCATAAACCAATCCTCTGGGTAAACATTCGTCCAGAGAGGAAATGAGGTTTTATGCAAGAAAGGCATTTATTTTTTCTGACTCTAAGTAAATTGTTTGTTGAAACAGCCATCAAGAGGATATAAAAAAAAAACCAACCTTTCCAAACACTCAGTCTAAAAAGGTGCTAGAGGTGATAAAGACAGTCTTGGAAAACATTTATGTTGCAAATGGCGTTGACTAAGAGATCAAAATGGAAGCAGCAGAAGATTGGGAACCAGTAGGTACTACACGAGGAACTCAAACGAAGAAATTGAAACGGTGCTTCTTATGCGTAGAGACCGATACAAAAGTTAATTCAGCCTAGTCATCATGTATGCAAAGCCCACTGATCACAGAAAAAAATTGTGTCAATTTTTAATAACTTGATTTCATATACGATCTTGTTGACCTGCCGTATATTGTATAACTTAAAAGGAATAATGAATTACTTTTTTCTGTCCAAATTTTCTTAAAATTCATTCCTTATGTCCGTTTAGTTATTTTTTCTCACTGATAAGATGGAATATTAGTACCAGGGTTAGTAAAGTAAACAAGAAATTTTAAAAAAGTGTCGGAGTCCCAAAAGGACCCTGTGATATATATATATGTTCTGGACCGTGGTAATATGAATGTTAATCAATTGATTTGGAAACAAACAAAAATACTTCATTTTATTTTTTATTGAAACTAAACTATTGCAGTATTTTAAAAGTAAAGGGTGACACAGGTAAATATGGTAAAAAATTAGAGAAAGAAAAATATAAAGTGGTGGTCAGTCAGGAGAAATTCAGCTTAGTTACACTCTTACATAAAAAAAACATAAGTCGAACTGCAACCATCAAACTTTTAATCCCCAGTGCTTGGAATCTCCATTCCAACAGTATGAAACGATCTGACCCTATCATTACTATGGCCTCATCTTAACAGGAAATGATTCTGTATAATATTGCTCCATGGAGTGCCTGAAGGGGTGCTCCTTGGCTCTCCTGTCGCTGACTTGGAGGAAAGGTGAATCCTTCTGGGAATATAATAATATTCCTTCCAGACTTGTTCTCTATGACTGTCAGGAAAGGCAGCAGAACAAACAACAGTGGCTCTGTGTAGCTGAGGAAGGTGGAAATGTTGAAATTCCCGTGAACCTTGCCCAATAACACTCAGGAAGGTTCTTCTGTTTACATTAGAAGTCAGTACAGAGCAGAGCTTTCCTTAAAGAGTCCTGTGTTTCTTATCAACCACATCTCAAGTAAAAAAACAGGGAATGGCTAGTAAACAAGTGTTGTTTGTTCTGTGTTCTGTGGCCTTTACTGAGTGCCATAAAGACAAGTAGAGCTGTCTCCAAAGAAAATGCCTCGGGAAGCCTAGAATAGAATTCAGGTCTCTCTATTTTGTAGCCAGGCATATGCTAACCATAGGCTACGGGATGGTGATAGAAAATATGTATCACTTATTATTTAAATAATATTCATGAGTCATTATTTTATTAGTTATTGTGCTTTTCAACTTTCTAGGATGGACATAAGTGGCATTTAGTTGAAAGAGTCAAAGTCGGACATCAGGTTGGGACATTCAAGGTGTTTTTAAGCGGGCAACATTTCATCACTTTCGGTTTCGACGGTCAGATATTTGCCCATGACTCCAAAGATTTCTTCGCCAAGACTTACAAGCCATATGCTGTGTTGAAGAACCACCACCGATGGGATTATGGAGTGAGCCAAGCTGTCATAGACTACAAAGGGCGATATGTCTGCTCCTTAGGGCAGGACGGGCACCTCATTTGCTCACGGCTTAAGTAACTTATGCTGCATTCATATATAAATAAAATATTTCATTGAATATATTGAATATTTTAGAATCATAAACCTAAATTTTAGTCTATACAAAATTTAAAACCATTATTTTTTCACTAATTAATAATAAGTAGTGCTTATTATTATGAAACATTAAAACAAATAAATAAAAAAAATTAGAAAATAGCAGTGAGGTACTTAAGGGGGGGGGGTCAAAACAGTACAAACCTCAAGTAGTAAGTGGTGAATAAACCTTGGAAAACTGTAAGGTTCTTTTAAACTTCAAGAGGGGGTAGGGTTCCAATAGGTAAACCACCTAAACAAAATAACCTTACTAAGATAAGCTCTAACATAATCACAAATACTTGACTTTAGTTTTTTTTTCGGGCGCTAATTGTTATGTTTTATATCTGAGGTTAGATTAGATGTTAGTTATGTTTTAGATGAGGTTAGACTTTCTTTAACTCTTTAATAAACCAGTCTGTGACGAATTATAATGTTAGAAACAATTTTCATTTACCTTTACTATTATTTATAGATTGATTAACTTTTAGTCCCTTTCTTCTCGCTTCCTTCACTGTGACTGCCACACGGTCAGTAAAATCCACTGCTATTACCTCAAACTTCCTCTCTTAATAAAATCTTTCTTCCTTCAATCCTTCTCCCATTTGTCCAATCACTACTCTACAAGATTCTTCAAGTTTCACAATTTCACTCTCCTCATTCACCACACAAACAAAAGAATCTTGTTTCAGAATCTTGTCAAAGAATGCTTAAACTGTTCATTTTCATTCGATTAATATTATTATAAGATAATTGAAAATAGTGGTGGGGAGGTAGTATTGAGGTCTACTAATCACTGCACCATGGTGACAAGTTTACAGAATAAAAAACTAAAGATATATATACAGGATCAAGGGTTGTCAGCATTAATTGATTCTGGTTGCCTGTTTGTAAAAGAAGGTATAAAATACTTCTGGGAAACCTACATAAAGGTTGTGGAACAAAATGAAAAATATAACTTTATTCCCTTTAGAATAACAAAAAGGAATATTTAAATTGTCTGGCCAACCAGCATAGTAGTGTATAAAAATTTTTATTTTAAATTGAGCAATGTTATATTTGTTTTTGTGGGTTGGATCCTATTCTTTCAAATAACAAGAAAATGTAGAGAAAGAAAGGGAAATACTTTTAGATTAAAACGATATGTAGCATTTGCTACATTTTACATTCTTATTTGTAAAAAGTTCACAAGAATAATATCTTACTTGATAACACTTCTTTTAATATGATCTCGGGATTTTATTGGCTCCAGTGCATCATTTTGTCCAAATATTTTGCAGTAACATAATTAGTTATAGAAATTTATATTATTAATTTAAATAATAGTGCAGTAATCAATAAATCTCTCTCTCTCTCTCTCTCTCCCTCTCCCTCTCCCTCTCCCTCTCTCTGGTGTACCAACAATTTATTTTATTGAAATAGATGTGTTTTCAGTGGCTCCACCACTATTTTCAATTATCTTATAGTAATACGAGGGTGGTCTGAAAAGTTTCCAACCTCAACATAGCAGCAGTCGTAAATAAAAGCTAGTGAATTTCGTTGTTCATCTGTTGACAGTTACTCACCAAAGTTTCAGCCATTTTGGACGCGCAGTTGTTGTGTAACAGTCGTTTGAGTGAGTCGATGTGAGTGTTTTTATGAAAATGGACAAAATCAAATTGAAAGGCAAAAAAAGTATTGAAAGGCAATACGCCTACAATCAAAGATGAGTTGGATTCTGTGTATGGGGACACTGCACCATCATTTACCACAGTGAAATTTTGGGCAGCTGAATTTAAACGTGGTCGTAAGAGCTTGGGAGACGATGAACGTTCGGGACGTCCAAAAACTGCAACTACCGACAAAAACATCGCCAAAGTTCACCAAATGGTGCTAGACGACCGCCAAATTAAAGTGAGAGAGATAGCAGAGGTTATGAACATGTCAAAAGAATGTTTTTGTCACATATTAAATCAACATTTAGAGATGATAAAGCTGTCCGCGCGTTGGGTGCCGCGTTTGCTCACGTTAGACCAAAAACGTGTTCGAATGAACATTTCCAACGCTCTGTTGGCGCAGTTTAGGCACAATAAATCCGAGTTTTGGCACCGAGTAATTACTGTGGATGAAACTTGGATACACCATTATACACCCGAAACAAAAATACAGTCCAAACAGTGGACTGCAAAGGGGGAACCGGCTCCAAAAAAAGCAAAAACTGTTTTTTCGGCTGGGAAAGTGATAGCGACTGTTTTTTGGGATAGTCATGGAGTTATTTTAATCGATTATCTTCAAAAAGAAAAAACCATTACAGGAGCATACTACGCATCATTACTTGACAAGCTGAAGGCAGAACTTGCGGAAAAACGGCCACATTTGCAGAAAAAGAAAAACCTGTTTCACCAAGACAACGCACCGTCTCACACCACAGCAGTTGTCATGGCGAAAATCCATGAATTACGGTTTGAACTGCTTGACCGTCTGTCTTACTCACCAGATCTAGCCCCAAGCGACTTCTTTTTGTTCCCTCATCTAAAAATTGCGCTCGGAGGACAGAGATTTTCGTCAAATGAAGAGGCAATCACCTTCGTAAACGATTATTTTGCAGAGAAAAACGCCGAGTACTATTTTGATGGGTTAAAAAGATGGGAGCATCACTGGGAGAAGTTCGTAGAGTTACAAGGAGACTATGTTGAAAAATAAAAAAAAAAATTCTGAAAAAACGTCTTGTATCTTTGTTAGGTCGGAAACTTTTCAGACCACCCTCGTATATATGAATGTTACACAAAGCAATGTGTAGATGGATACAGCCTTTATTATTGTTGGATAAGAATCTTTATTACTATTCCAGGCTGGTTCCTTTCTTCCGCTTCTAACTCCCCCAGTCATCCCAGTCTGTCTCCCGTGAACATCTGTCTTTAACTGACTGCTTTCTCCGGTCTAGCCTCCCACTTATCTCCTCCTACTATCCTTGGTTTTCCGAGGTTTATTTATCACTTACCACTTGAGGTTTGTACTGTTTTGAACCCCCCTTAAGTATCTCAGTACTATTTTCTAACTAATGTAGCAGTCAGGAATTTCCATTTGCGTTTTTTTTTAATTTATTTATTTCTTGGCTGCCCTGCTATTCTTCTCACTATTTATGTTTCTTGCTCCAGGATAATGTTATTTTTCAATCAGACAGTTTATTTATTTAACATACTATGAAAAAAAAAATTTCTATTACTTTTTTAATGCTGAATTTCTGTCGCAAGTAGTGATTGAGCATTGAGCACATATTTGAAATTATGTATTAACCATAGCTATATTAATATTAATGATCGATCATTAATAAATTTTGCAGGAATAAATATTGGTGCCATCATAAAAAACATATACCAAAGACAATAAAAAAAACAATTACAAATCCTCTCTGTGAGAAAGTTCTTAAACATGGTAATGCTATTTTATTATATTTTATAACTATGTTCTCTTGTATGTTAAATATTTCTTTTACCATTAACAATGTATCTATTCTGGATGAAAGTTATATAAAGTAAAAACAGAATTGTTTCATGGGCACTGTATGGCATGTGGCACCATCTTGTTAAAACCACATAATGACCACATCAATATCATCCAATGTCGGCACAAATAGCTGTGTTTACAATGCTGAATTGATGTTCCTGGATTTTCAACAACACTCTCACGCACTGCTTCGATATTGACATTTGAAAGGTTTGTTTTTGGACGACCAGTGTGTTTAGTGTCTCTAACTGATCCAGACTCCCTAAATTTTTCAATTAATATCTTCACAGTTAATGAAGTCAAACACTATTCCGACCATATTTTATATGAAATTTTCGAACTGTGGCCGCCAAACTTTCATTATTTTTGAGATAATGTTCAACAATAAAGACACTTTGTTCTATTGTGTAACGCTCCATTTTTACTAACCCTAAACTGTCAGCTGTCAAATTGTTTTTTTTAAGGGTTGCCAGCACTTTACTGCACTGCACAAATGGCGGCAAATTCAAATCTTGCATTAATTCTGGGACACCCTTTATAATGTAAATTTTTGATATGTAATTGGATATGCTTAACAAAATTTCACTTTGGTGCTTGTTGTGGAAAATGGCTATGTATTATTAATGGATTTTGTATCTAGCTTTATTTAACAAATGGCATAACTGTTTAGCTCATAACTTGAGAAAATGGTAATTATTCACTCCCAGTGAGCTCAAGCAGGGAACATTAAGAAAATAAAATGTAAAGTAATATTGTTTGTATATTTTTCAATAGTTAAATTATAAAAAATGTATATTTTTAAATTATTAAATTATGTAAAATTTAGAGCAGCCAATAATGTATTTCTTTACTGATTTCATTTCAGTTCAAGATTACGGAGGTGACTTATGGGAAGATATAGTTGAAAAAAAGAAGCATGAAACTGATAAAATTTTAGCTGAATGCCGAGTAATAAGAATTAAGAGAGGGTTTGAAGACATTCAAAATCAGGTTTATATATTTATTTTTTGTGCCATGTTCATTCATTATTACGACTATTTTTAATTTGTTGGTGTTATGTGGAGGTGTTAATTATTAAATTTTTGACTGGCCTCAACTGAGTGCTCAAAGAAAAATCTTACCAAAATCCTGAAATCCTTGATAAAAAGGTTCTTACATTGGTATATAGTTATTTTAGAAATAAATATAATATACTGAGGACAGTTGCCTCACCTTTTTTTTCTTTCTCTATAAGATCAAAGATTTGTTTATAACATTGAAATTTGCTTACATAAGTTATAAATTAAATTATATATTTTTTAATTCATTAAAACAAAATGAAGGACGTAGAAAATGAAGGAATAATATTGATATTAATTGAAACAGCGAACCTTTCAAAATCGGCTTTGTTTACTTGCATTGTTTGTTTTTGGAATATATTTAAAATTATTTTAATGTTCTTAATAAACGGGTTCGGGATTTTAAATCTTAAATATTAGCAGGATATAGAAAAACCTTTTAAAGTTTTCAAATCACTTAATGATTCATTTAATTTTTTTTTTCTGATTACTGTATTTTAACTAAAACCTAGTAATCATGCATTGGGGAATAGATCTTTAAAATTTCAGGTTGATTGAAATTTTTATGATCACTATTGTAGGACATATTTAAAGCTTGCGATAAAATATCATGAACATATAGCATGCCTAAAAAATCAATTTTCCTTTAATGCGGAGACTTGTTGGTTTTGTTAGTATTAAATAAACCCCTCAAATTTTTCTTTGCCAGTGGCTTGAATTATACAAATACAATCAAAAAGCAACAGATGAGAACAGACTCGATGAGGCAGAGTTCGAGCTGGACAGGGATGCTACCCCAATCATGGAGGTAGTCATCAACAAAGAAATTGCAAGGGATCAGGCAAAGCTGACCAAAGGCATTGAATACTACAACTACTGGATCAACAACTGGAGGGAAAAACTCTGGGGCCAGATGATGGTCAAGCTTTGCCGCATGAGGGTAAGTGCCTGTACTGTGTCTTATGTTGAAGTGATAGTTTGATCAGATCGGTATGGTATCTAATGGGAAACTTCAGTGATCAATTAGTTCATTGCTCAATACACCAGGCTTATACATAATATGATCAACAGTTACTGTGTGTAAGGTGAATTATGGAAAGGTTACATGTTATATTTATAAAGATATTTATAATTTGGGAATATCTCTGTATATAAAACATAGTCTGTATATGTGTTCTCTGTGTACTATTTGATCTATCACATGATTGGGCCTTACTTTGGCACTAATGCCATCAAAATTATTTGAAAATTCCATTTTAATTTTCTTAAAGATAGAAATTTCCACGATTATACTATTTTCTTTTTGTTTTTCACCTCCTCAACTTCTTAATAAAAAGAGCTACAATTTTTGTTTGCCAACCTTTTGAAATGGGGTAAAACCCCATGATATTTATTCCTCTTACTCTTATGTACCAGTAGTTACTGATTGTGAAATATATTAATCTGAAGTTGGAAATCATTGTTGTTTAAGTAGAGCTTGAATATAGCTTTTATTTTGGTACTTTTATAAAATACACATTTTCCTGATTTGGTTATAATTATTCTTGATTTTTCTGAAATATAGATGGACCTTAAAACATCAATAATTTAGGAAAAATGTATCTTATTCTTTGACTATATTAGCGTGTGTTGTTAAATTAAATAGTTATTCTTAATTATTTTTTATATAACTTAGCATTGTAAAGGACAGCTACTTCACCTGTTGAAAGGCCTTCGTGACTATAAAATGCAGCGTGGTAGGCCATTTCTTTATTTATTTTTTAATAAAATTATGTTATTGTTTTTAGCCGTTTGGTGCAAGATTCTATCTTGAAAACTTCAATCAGTGCATCAAACCTTTTAATTATCTGTGCTATCAAAATCTTTTAAATGTTCTGATGAAGATGGATGCAGCAATTTTTCCTTTGCTGAGTCCTAAGATGCTGCCTTGGAATCAACTTGATGAGGATAAGTAAGTGTTTTTTTTGTAACTCAATTGTAATTCAGAGTCAAAGAATTTATTATAATATTTTATTTTATAAATTTTATTAATTAAATAAACTATTCATACAGCTCTATGTTTTAAAAAAGAAGGTTATATTTCTGGGTTATCTTGATTTTTTTCAAAACCCTTATGTTTTCACCCAGAAGCCTGTTTTTCCTTTGTGAGTCCTCTGTTTAAACTAGAAACATGAAATTTTATAAAAGGCCCCAGTTACCTTAGTAACACCACGGGAGTTGTTAACGACCCCACTGTCCATTTTAGTAGTTAAAACTTTTGAAAAAAGTGCTCTAATTTTTGAGCAGTTCAGGGGATTTTTTCTTTATACTCTCTTCAACTAAGTGAGTACGTTTCTATGAAATTTATAGTGACAACACATATTTTACAGTTTCTTTTATATAAATAAAAACACGGTCGGGTTCCTTCCGGGACCCCAATGGTATTCACAGTATATGATTACTCCAGAATTATTCATTATTTTTGCTTTCCTGTGAGAACTACAAAGCTAAAATAGAGGAAGAAGAACAAGCCTACAATAATTTCTCATTACAAGAAAACAAACTCGCTTGACAAAGTGGTCAGAAAATATACTTGCAAGAGATAAACAAGCAGATGGCCAATAGTTTGTTACATGATCTATGTAGCTGAAATGTATGTACAGTTCTCTGAGTAAACATTCATCCAGAGTGGGAATGAGTTTACTTCCAAAAAGGTTAATTATTTTTGCTGACACTAAGTAAATTGTTGAAACAGCAATCAAGAGGATATAAAAAAAAAAACCAACCTTTCTAAACACTCTGGTGCTAGAAGCGATGGAGAAAGTCTTGGAACACATTTATGCATATGGCATGCAAATGGAAAAGAGATCAACATGGAAGCTGGAGAAGAGTCGAAATCAGTAGCAACTACATCAGGAAACAAAACAAAGAAAAGGAAACGGTGCTACTTGTACCCAAGAAAAGGAGATACTAAAGTGAATACATCCTGTTCATCATGTATGCAAATCTCACAAATCACAGAAAATAATTTTTGTCAATTGTGAATTACTCGATTTCCAACAAGATCTCGTTGGACCTGCCATAATGTTGCTTTATATGTCATAAATGAAAGGTATAATAAATTACTTTTTTTCTTTACATTTTTCGAAATTCATTCCTTACATAAACAAATGTTGTTTTTTCTTGCTGACAAGATGGAATGTTGCTTAGTAAACTAAACAAGAAATGTAAAAAAAGTGTCGGAGTCCCAAAAGGACCCTGAGGTATTATGGGTTTGTTCTGGACCGTGGTATTACAAAGGTTAAATACGTTTTAACGATAATGATCATTAAAATGTACAAGGTACATAGACTCATATCCAAGTACAATTAGAGCTCAAGCTTGTGATGTACATTCATTGTTATTGAATGTAGCCACTAGCTGGTCACATTATACATTGCTAGTCAAGCAGTTTGAGAAGATAGAAAAGTTAACTAAAAAGTAACAGAGAGTAGAACTCACTCTCTGATACTGGCTGCCAAGAGGGCACCATTGTCAATCTGTCTATGATTTCCTCTCTCATTTTACCTGTGATATGTCAACAAAGGGTCAATAGGTTAAACTTACATCAATTCAAAAAAATCACAATCATTTATTAATATATTTTCAAACTTCCCTTACTAAGATACATAATTTGTAAACAGGCTGTTTCCAGAATTCAAACTGCAGAAGGATGAAAACCTAGAAGATGATGAAGAAGATAGAAAAATTACTCTTAAAGCAAAGAAGGAAGAGGGAGAAGAAGAGGAAGAGATGGGAGAGGAGGAAGAGATGGGAGTGGAGGAAGAGGTGGGAGAGGACGAAGAGGTGGGGAAGGAGGAAGAGGTGGGAAAGGACGAAGAGGTGGGAAAGGACGAAGAGGTGGGAAAGGAGGAAGAGGTGGGAAGGGACGAAGAGGTGGGAAAGGAGGAAGAGGTGGGAAAGGAGGAAGAGGTGGGGGAAGAGGAAATAGAAGTAGAAGGAGTTGTGGAGGAAGAAGTTTGCGAAGAGGAGTCGGCTATGAGGAAAGCTGTGCAGGAGGTAAAGAAGCGCACTAAACAAGAAATAGATGAATTAAACGCATTCGAAGAGATAGTGAGGAAGGAAAAGGAGGATTTAGAGACATCTGAGAAGGAGGCTATAACTCTGGAGGAGATTGTGGCCATGGATGATGAGGTAGACAGATACCTAGACAAGATCAATGCAGGCCCTCAGGCCGAAGTCAAGCCAATGTTTACTGATGAGGAGTTAGAGTCGCTAGCAGCCTGGCAGGAAGAAGAGGAGAAGAGGCTGAAGGAAGGCACCCTCACCGATGAAGAGAAGGAAGCCATCCTCCTTGACCAGCTAGAGCGACTCGAAGACATCGACTACAAGAGATTTCAGGAAATCGAACACATAGAAGAGGTAAGGCTAACAAATCTGTACCTTTTAAACAACCACATATTAATCCATATTAATTTTTTTGTGAGTACATGTTATTAACTTATAATTAATGGCAATGGTGCAACCTTTTTCAATGAGATAGTTTGGGAAACTTAAACAGACAATATTTTGTCTGCTTACTCTCAAAAACTTTTCTCTCTAATCTTAACAAAGTTTTTTTAGTTGCTGAGGAAATACATCAATAAAAACGGTGAACAACTTTTTTTTCTATTTCTGTTTTCATTTTAAGTTTTTATATTCAGTCAGAACTTGATAAGTCAATTCAAAGGTTTTTTTTTACTTTGTGTTGCTTATTTTATTAAATAACTATTCCTAAGTTACCAGGAAATTTGAGCTTTGACAAATTAAAAATAATTTTCTATCTGTACTTTGAATTTTGCTTCATCTCAATAATTTTCCAACTCAAGTTATAAAGTAGTAAATGATTGACTGAAGGAAACCATTACAAAAGTCACACAGACCTGGGATACGGACATATTGTGATGCATAAACACTAGTACATTGTTTTTTTAAGTGATTACTATATCTAATGTTAATAAATAAATAAATCGATTGTGTCCCCAAGGTGTATTCGTGATAAAATAATAAAACTAATTATACTAATAATAATACAATAATGATGCACAAAAATATCTTACTACCTTCATCAAATAGTTTGTACAAAACATAGAGGATTTTCCATCAGCTGGTCGAGATGGGAAACATTTCCAATTTAATAAATATTGAGAAAAAGTCAAGTATACGTATATCTTTGGCTGGAGGGTTAAGTGGGTAAGTCAAATTAATATCTAAACGAGGCAAGTGTGCATACATGGTTCATTTGGCTTTGTTCATACAGTGTAGAAATGGGTGCTATTGAATTTGAGTTTGTTTGGTCTTTAATAGTGCAAAAAGATTTAATGTTGGTCAAACACATAATTTCCAGGAATGTTACAATCTATTATAAGCGGTAGTTATCGGCCTTTATGTTAGACCATGTCGATGATGAGAGAATCCAATAATCCAATGTGTAAATTTATAATTAGAAGAGTCGACGGGTAAAAGATTTTGGATTATCATTGTGTTTGTTAATGGACAATTTTTTGACCTTTTATGGGTTAACATCAGGCCCTCATAAAAGAAAAGAAAAAAATAAATGTTTCAAAGAGTCTTTTTAATAGTTTTTAAAAAATTATCACTGTCCATTAAAAAATATGTTTAAAATACAATGTTATTTTTTTCACTATCCTAAGGCCTAATTACTCAAATATCCAAGTTAAAATGGTGGATCACAAATTTGGTTTATTTACACTTTAAATATTAAATGATTTTAGCACTTCTACTTATCTTATGGTACTTAAACATTTTTAATATTTATGAAGAATAATTCAGTACAGTGGAGAAATGTGGAATTTTTAATATTTTACAGGGAGAAGAGGAGGAGGAACAATTGGCTCCAGTGGAAAAACTAGGTGTCCCAGAGGTGTATGAAGATACAGTAGTTGAAGATCACATAGAAGAAGAGACAGTTGAAGAAGAGGCAGTAGAATACGCAGAAGAAGAACAAATGACTCTTCAGGAAATGGAAGGGAAACTGTTTCTGCAGTCAAAAGATATAGAGGAGGAAGTAGAAGGTAAATTGCAATCATCATTGATTCTGCAAATGATTTATTATTATTAGTCTCAAATTTGACGTAACTCCTGTCTGCCTCTTGATAATTCCTAGGTTTATACTATTTATAATTTCTCCTTTCTTTCCTTGACGATGTAGATAACCTTGGTGGTACACCATGGTTTTGGCAGTTGTCTCAATGGAGCACTGGCTTGGAAGGTGGTTGTTAAGGATTCAGCCCAGCCAATGAAGACACTCCTTTGATGTGCTTGGGATAATCCCATCTTTATCTGGAGCTTCATGCACTTTTAAGTTCACCGATAGATAGGTGTTGGGAAATGCCTGATGGGTTAACTACTAGACTCTTCATGATTTTTTTACAATACCTATGAAATTTTAGTTGGACCTTGGTAGTTTAGCTGGCAATTGGAGAAATGTGTATCCTCTCTAGTGATAGGTTTCTCTAGTGACTGTTCTCCAGACATGTTTAGTTTTTTTATATTGTCAATAACTGGTTTATTATCATTGAGATCCATGATCATCCTCACTTTGGCTGCTAAGTTCTTTTTCTACTTACCCATAATAGGATCTTCATGTTTCTCTCTTGCTATGTCAAACTTCATCTTCATCTCCAAGGGTGTTCCCGGAACCACAGAGTTATTAGTCCAGTATGTCCTATTAACGGTGGGAATGAGTAAGGCGTTTAAGAGAAGAGATGTGGGAATTCCACCATATTACTTTTTTCATTAATGCTGAGAAGAGAGGGTGGTGATAACTCGAAGGCTCTCATCATAACTTCTGTATGAAAGTAGGCCTCATGCTCGAGAGCCTCCAGTTGCAGAATATTTGGGGGTAACTCAATTTGAATATGTACTGATCCTAACACCTCCTGGGCTAGTGAGGTTCACAGCAGTACTGCTTTAGGCAGCCATTAAATTAAAAAAATTTCTGAGAGCTCTATTGACAAAAGTAGCCTTTAAACCTCAGTTTAAAATCTTTAATTTTAGAGTTTCTATCCATGTTTAACTTGTTGAATGCGATTATGTGAATATAAAATAAATTATTAGTCTATCTTAGAAAATTGTTTTTCTACAATCGTAATGAAATAAAAGAGTTTATTACTGCGCTTTAGTCTATGTAAATGATTTGCCATCACAAATGAGGAGAATAGGGGTTGTCAAAATGATCAGCAAACTCTCCACTTATTTATTTCAGGGGAGATAAAATAATAGAAAAACCTCCTGTTCTAACCTGCTTCCCAAAAATGCTGTTTCAACTAACATAAATAATAGTTTTTCTCTTTTTTTGAAGCCAAATGCTTTAACCGTTCGATAAGGACCACATAATATCTGTTTACTCAGTTTCATAGGAGAGTGAAGCTTGATGATTTTGGTACAAATTCCTTCCCTCAAGTGAACTTTGAAAAAGTAGCTTGTGATTGAGGGATACTTACTTTGTCCAATAGAGGAGGAAGAAGTCCCTTATGAGGAGAGCTCATTCACATGGAGTGACATATCCGTCGAGAGCCATCCAGAGGAGGCCAAAGAGAGCTTTAGACAAAATTCTTTGGTCAGAGATGTTGTGGAGGCTGCTCCCCCTGCCCCCATACACCAAGCAATCGAGGAGACAGAGGAACAGAAGGAGGATGCGGTGGAGGAGCCCATCACTGAAGACCCGCTCAATGAACCCTACTATATAACGGGCTCTCAGGCTCCCAAGTAAACATACATCTTACTCTGCAGTTACTGTTCCTTAGTTGAAACATATAGCGCTCATTATTACCAGGTTGTTACAAAAGTGTTTATGCATGAAAACATAGTGAAATTTAAAATGACTTAATAATTTCTTATTTAACTATTGTTTGTATAATGTAATCATTGTTTAAATTTACTAATCATTTATTCTATTATATACCCCAACCATGTTAATGTTTCATTTACTTTTTTAAATAAACCAGTTTTCTGCTCAAGAACTATTGTAACAACCAAGTAATTTACACTAATTAATCCAAGGAACAGTAGCGTAACCATTTCTTTAATTATTAACTAAATGCCCTTTAATTATTAACTAATTGCAATGAGAATGGTTGAAGAAAAAATTGAAATTTCCAGTCATTTAAGGCACAATTGGAAACGAGGATTGTGTGTTAGGCTGTAGTCGAAGAAATTGTTTAGTGGAAGGTAAAGGGGTGCTCGCTTAAAATACAGCAGCACTTTGGTTCAAACACTACAATGCTGGGAATACTAATTTTTTAAACCCACCTTGATCAGGTTGCCTTTTGATATTGATGATGATAATGAATTACTCGAGAGTGTAAAAATTTGTATGTGGCCACACGAGGATTAGCGTGTACATTGTGGGCTTCAAATGCCACCTTTAGTAGATTAATTGTTTAAATAAACCAGTTTTCTGCTCAAGAACTATTGTATCAACCAAGTAATTTACACTAATTAATCCAAGGAACAGTAGCCTAACCATTTCTTTAATTATTAACTAAATTGTATTTGTTTGATTACTTTTAAATCATTATTTACGTTTAAAAAATTTAATTTAAACCATTGAGCAAAACTTTGAATTACTGGTAGGTTTTGTACTTTTCCATGTTTATGAAAATGTAAACATTGGTGAATTGTGCTTATGTATTTAAATTAGGTAGTTTACCTGGTTTTTATTTATTTAACAGTGAAAATCGTATTTTTGATTGTCCACATTTTCAAGACATCTTTCATGGATTTGGCACAGTTCTCTTCAAGAATAAAATGAAGAAAAGTCTTTCTGTGCATTCTTTTTAAACTAGCTATCACATGTTGATCCATGGGTAGAATTAATGAAGTTACATTAGGCGGTGGATAGTTTGTCCATGAAGGTTTGTCCATCATCTGTTTTAAAAATGGATTCAGATGGGTGAGATGGGATATTATCCAGTAAAAGAAAAGCCAATCTCTGGCCGTGACTTTTATCTCTGAACATTACACCATCAGTATCCTTTTTTATTTAATTTAAAGACAGTAACAGCAAAAAAAATCATGTGATGTATCACTCAATCAAGGGTTTTGTTATGGCTGAGAAAATAGTTTTAATTATTATTAGCAATTGTTGAAGTACTGATATTCTATTCAATACAGAAGGAAAATATTTATTACCAAGTAATTTATTAGTTTTCATTAATATACAATTTAACTGATAAATTTTCAGTTTCCAAAATGGTTTAACAAATAAAATGAATTTTCGGTTGAAAATATGCAGTAATTTCTCAAAATCATTTCATTCCTCTATGACTGATCATTTAAAATCGTGTTTTATTTTCGTTAGGTGTTTGCAAGTTGTATTAAATTTTAATAATTCATTAATTTAGTAAAAGTATACAAATCAAAAAAAAAATAATAATAATATAAGTACTTACTAGCTGCATTTTAAATTAGCAAAAGATTATTTTATTATCTAAGTATTGGAAATAAATTGATTTGAATATCTCAAAATAGTGATCAAACAAAAAAAATCGTATATACAAAGTATTTTAACTTGTGAACAGATAGTATTTGAATAAATTAATTTAAGATTTGATGTTTTTTAGTTCTTGTCTATGGTTTTTTTCCAAAATGTCTTCATTAACTGATTATTAAAATATGAAAAAATTTTAAATTGAAACAGTATATACAATTAATGACTTGGGTATCCATTATTGCTGATGATGGGTGCATATTAACATATATACATTTCTTCCAAAAAATAAATATCTATATTTTGTATAATTGTTTGCGTAGTAAATAAACTATTAATTGCTTAACTTTGTTAATAGATTTGTACAGATAAATTTTGCAAGGTATAACGAATTTACAATCACTGGAATTTTCATGGCAGACACTCAAATCGCGACTTTAAAGGTAATTTTTTATTTTTTTTTTAATATCCGATAGTGAAAATTAACTATTATTTAAAAAAAAAATATGTTTACTAATTACAATCTTATGATTTGAAGGGTGTGATCGAAAAGCTTGAGGATGCTTACAATGAAATGTTCGATTGTCAATTTTTGAAAAAAGTCAAAAATATGTCAGTGCTAAGAAAAAAATGCAATAATATTTTGAAGAACATTGACGATTTGGTTAATATTTGTAAAGGTACTTCCTGGAATAAATTAAATAAATATTAATTATCATCAATTTTATATTTATCTTTGTGTACAGAGGGATACAGTAGTATATATAATATTCATAAGTATCATCGATATAAATTAAAAATAAAGTGAACATTTATACAAATATTTCTACTTTGTAGTCAATGAACACATTAGCCCTCCAAAAATGTACAACTGGAGGGCAGAAGAAATCCCAGAATGGATTTTTGAATACAAGCCATCTAATGAAAAGGTATATATATATATATATCATAATTTGAAAGTAACAAATCAAATTCCCATCATTGATTGTATGATGGTAATAGTTAGAGTGCTACCTCACAGCCACAATTAATTAACCAACAAAATATTAGATCTCTAACAGATATACTGTTGAGAATTTTCATTTGAATACATGGTAAATCACATATATTCATGTATTTTTCTAGTACCTATATATATTTTTATTACCTTCACTGTTGTTATGTATTTAAGACATTTATAACCATTATTATTATTATTAGAGGAGGTAAGTCCTTAAATGAAGTTTAGGTTTCATTTCATTTCACTCAATTAAAACCTTAAAAGGTTCTCCTTTTTATTGTCATTTTTATTTTTACACCTTTGCAGTTGTGTCAAAATATGGAGGAAATATTAGTGAAACATGCACAGTGTGATGGACCTAGACAAAGGAAACTTCTTATGAAGGAATACAAGAAATTAATAAACGAGATGAAAGCTGAAGAGAAACAAACCGATCCCGAGGTAAAAGATGAGAAAGACGAAAATGAGGTTCAAAAATCTGAATCGGATGATGAAGAACAAAGATTTCTACGGTACGCACTGTTCGAGATGATGGATGGAGTCATGGACATGTCCTGGCAAGAACAGATCCTAAAAGGAGTGAAGATCCCATCATTTGTTGTAAGGGTTTAACCATTGTTATTATTGAATATATTAAATTAAGTCTGTAATATAATACTTTATGAAGAGATAAGGCCAGCCTTATCTAATTCTGTTCTATTTAAGAGTGCACTGTAGTTGGCAAGTGGCGTTGAGGTACTAGCGGTCTATCTCTCTTTGGTGCAACATGCTGAATGCCTGTAAGCCTCACCCTCTCTTCGAGGAGTCCTTTGTGAACTCTGCTACCTGACTATGGTTTTTCCTTGGTCGGAATAGTTAAATCTGAAGGCTTATGTGCTATTTCTCTGAACTTTAAACTTAGTACAGATATGCTTTCGATCCTGGTCTCAAATTAAAATAAAATATCCATTTATAGTGTTTTTATTTAAATTTTTGAATTTGTTTTATTTATTATTCAGTGTTTTACTGTCCAATCTGTGTGCTTTGAAAATGTCTTTAAGTTACAAGTTTATATTTACTAATATCAATATTAATTAATTTGAATAAATTTAAAGCAGTTTAACTTACATAATTTACAATATTCTTGTTTTACCTTATAAAAAGAGTTATATGGACTAGCCAGGCTCATAATAAAGCTCTCTTGATAATGAGGCTTGTGATGTGTTTCTTCAAAAGTGATGCTTCATTACGAATTATTTCCTCCCTCTTTCTCTGCTCTTCAAAAGGAGTCTGTTTGGTTTTTACCTGATTTCATATTTTATCCACTGTTATAAGAACAGACCATGGTGGCTTATGAGCTATATTCTCTGTTATCAAAAAACAACACAAGAATGCTTTCGACTCTGGATTCAAATTAAAGTAAAATCTAATCTATTATTAATTTAAATGACTATATTATTTATTGATACAAAAGAAGCTCTTGCTTCATTATAACTGTTATATACAGGACTATAAGGAACCAGAAAGTTATACCGTAAAAGAGAGAATTATCATGAACAACTACCTCGAGGCCGTCAAGAACCTGGAACGGTTGCGGGCCGAAAACTCTGTCCTGGCTCGAAATGAGATCGATCAGCTAAAACAGGAAATAAAGGTCAGTATAGTATGCTAGTATATTTAGTGTTAATATTAAAATTAAATTAAACCCAAGAACCAACATCTCATGAAAAGGTAAGTCTCATTGAAGTTGTTGACGACTTAGCTAGTCAGTGGCACTCAATCACTGCTGGTGCTAGGTTTTTGATACTTCTCATTTTTAATTTTGGGTTTTGTCATGAGATTCACTATTCCCTTATTCGAGCAGCTACTCAATTACCCTCATGCGACTGAGTGAACTCCAATCCACAGAACAATCCTTAGGCTAGCCAGGAATTGAAACCAGGCATCCACAGTTATAACCTTGGTCTCCAGAACATGCTAAAACCACTAGACTACAGGGAGTACTTCTAGTTTGAATTATAAAATTGTGAATATAGTTATTTTTACCCATATAAAAATTTACAATTTTTTATTTATTTTTGTGATGTCTAAATGTTGTACAGGACACTGTTGGCATCTTTGATACTGGACTTTTTGAAACCTTGAGGAAGCGGATGTTAATAGAATCGTGCAAGCAAAGTGAGCTATTGAAAATAGCCAGGATAAAACTTAAAAGGCTTTTGGCTGATAAAAGTGTTGCTCACATCGAGTTTCTAAAGTAGGATATTTATACAAATTATTTCTTGTTTCCCTTTGAATTTATTGTACAAGTGAGTTTTATGGAGGCAAGTGTCAAATTGTCAGTGATTAGGTAAGACACAATCATTTCAGTGATCCGCTCATTTATCATATTTCCCTTCCCAACCCTCTTCTTTATAGTAAAACCAAATTAAAATTCATAGATGTAACCAATACTCTTATAATAAATAATCTTACATTGTGTAAGATTTATATACATCTTATATTGTGTAAAGTATGAATAATTTTACATGGTGTAAGAAGTGTAAATTTATTATAAAATGCCATATAAGAGCCTTTGTTTATATTTGTGTAAATAATGGATTTTTGTTTCCAATTTAGCTAAATTTAAATTTATGTGAATTCACATATATAACTGTAAGCATTACATAAGTAATCTTACGTAGTATAACTAATTGTTCATCACCTGTAAAATTTAAGTGGTGAAACATAAATTATTACGGTATGCTCCAAAGAAACTTCCTATGCATTTTTTATGTCTTTTTGATGTATATATTTAATCGATAAATATATATATATATATATATATTTAATTATAAATTAAAGATTCTGTAACCTTTGCATAAATCACCTTAGATATTGTAACTATTGACCATTTTATGACTGTTGTTTTGATCAATGAATCTAAGGATCGCTAAAATGAACCATTAAACAGGAAAAGGAGACCTGATAACAGATAAAAGATACATGGTCAAAATTAGCTCAGTAATACCAAATTCACTCTGTGGATTGCTGTAATTAAATATATTTTATTGCAGATCGAGGAATAGTGAGCTTTTAGATGAAGGAGCTGATATAGGTTTGATGTTGAAGTATCTACAGAGGAAGCTAGCAACTTTTGCAAAAGAAACTGAAAGGTTTGAATTTATGCACAACAGAATAGAGAAAGATTTTTTGAAAAAGCTCATTCCATTGGGACTTCCAAAGAAGATCCCTGAACAGTTAAAATCATTCTTAAGGTAAGATGTGTGAATTGGCTCAACAGACTACAACTTATAGGTTTATATCTTACATAATAAACAATTATAAAATATCAGCACCTGACCCCACGTTCTGTCTGCTGGTAATAAGCAAAGTTTATTCCTTTTATTGGTTTAATTGTTTTTACGAAGGATCTAAATACCAATTTTCACATCTGGAACATCTTTGTTAGGGGTATAGATCTGTAACATATTATCATAAAAAATTATGTTTTTTTTGTGTATACGGTCTATAATTTTTCCTTTAAAAATTGTGCTATTTAATTTGTGATGGAAGTCAATGTGCTCAAAACTGAAGGCTTAATTCACAGTGTGTCTGTGTAATATTAATTCACTAGTTGCAAACAGGTGTAAAGAAATAACAATTTTATGTGGTGCGACAGTCTTTTAATTAATTAAAATATTAATCTTAATATTAAATTTGCAAGAGCTTAGAAGGAACATACAAAGAAAGAAAATATTCTAGAATTATTAAGAGACAAAAAACAAAACCAATATATATATATATATATATATATATATATATATATATATATATATATATATATATATATATTATTCTAATATTTATTTATAATATTTTAATTATATATTTTTTCATATAATTTAAAAAACTTTATATTTTTAACTTAAACATTATCTCAAGGTTCTGTTAATCAAATTATAGGAAACTTCTGGCAAAAGGAATATTGGTTTTATTTACACACATTGAATATATAAAAATTGATATACAAAAAATAAATACGTACGTAATAAAAGTATAATGTTAAATCTAAATTTACGTAATTATACTGGCCAGTGTATCTTTGTGTTGCTAATCTTCGATGGTAGTCTTCTATTGCTTGATCCGAATCGTCTTCTTCTTATCGGCATCGTATGTTCCGGATTGTCTTACTGGAGCGTCCTTTGTCCTCGTACCGAATGAAAGTGATGCACCACGAGGCAGTAGCGCCGCTTCTTGGTAGGGTCGCTACCTGGGTCCTTCTCTGCCTGCTCCTGATGAAAGAATGAGAGATTTTGTCCTTTGTCGGCTCATATATATCTGCATCTCTCCGCTGCCTTCTTGACTTACAACTCGTTATTTAATGCCAGTTGTTTAGGATATTTATACTTTGCTTAATTTACGTAGTTTATAAAATAAATGTTTACATTAGTTATGATATTATTTTTATTATAAATATTAATAATTAATATGACGACAATAAAACACGTTCATACTTTCATAGGCATGAACCACGGATCGTTATTACGGTTTCAACGCTTGCTTTTTCCGAGTTTATTTAAACAAACACCATTAAAAATCATCATATTAAAATATCACAAGAATATATTATATGGATTATAAAACGTATGCAATGATTATTTTTATTGAATTTTTATAATTGCAATTATGTTTTTCATATTTAAACTAACTTATGTTTTTATATAAGTATGCTGAAAAAATATACCTGTTGAACTCTTTGGAATGGAAAAAGCTTTGTTTTGTGATAATTCATTAAATTAGTATACTGAATTATTTTCAGGATCAAGCCAGCCAATTTTACAGAATTTGAAAATAATGCTTGTATGAATGAACAGTTTGCAGTAGCAGCCTATCTTGACCAACATTACAGACCTGCCTATCTCTCAGATCTGTCGGAAAAGTTGTTCAAGGAGTTGGAACAGCTTGACTCACGTGAGCATAGCCCACCCAATGTCGAGGAACTGGTCTGGGTATGGATGGTCCATTCCAGGCACCTAATACTCTCTGCAGACATCAAGGTATTGTCACTTGGTTATTATTATTTTTTTTTTCAATGGCCACAATTTCATGTTAAAGGTATCATTATTGTGGTTTCAGTTAAATTACACTTTTATTAAAACCTAGTATTGTACCTTTTATTCTGAACCTAGCAGTGTTGTTAATGGAGATTTCTTCGTTTTTAATAAATTATTTTAATAATTTTTTTATTTTTAGTTATAAATTAAAATTAATTTAATGTATACTATGTTGTAGATGAAAATGTATAAGAACTGTCTTCCAGGATTGGAGAAAGTAATTAATGATTATTTGAGAGGTTATTTAATTCATATGGAGAGGATTGTGAAGATTCGAGAGGCTGCAGAAAAAGAAGAAATCCTGCTCTCTATACATTGCAGAAAAATGGAAGTTAGTTTGTTTTTTTTTATTGCGTTTTGTTAAATATGTACTTTTGTAATTTTTTCAGCTTTTCCCATAGGGTTGTTGGTAGCAACTTTTTTTATACATCTGCGTATACTTCTTGAGCGCTTTTGCCAGCTCAAACTCGCCTCCTTTTTGGCGTGTTATGAAAGGGTCAATCAACTTATTTATGATTGTTAACACATTATTAAAATTACTTTCTTTATGTTTCTACTCAATAAAATTCTAGTCAAGTTTAGTAACTTATCACACAATTGTGAACACCACATGACGTTTGTAATTATAGACCACTTAATGGCATTTATTATTAATTGGTACCTTAAGGTCTTTGATTTTTAATATCCTAATCAATATGATAGAAAAAGATTATTATTTTTATTACCAAGTTTCTTATTAAATAATGACAACTAATCATTTATTATGGTGTTGGATGTACTTTTCATGTTGTTGCCACATCAAATAGAACTTCCAATTAACCTTTGCATTGACATAAATGTTTAATGTACATCTAATATACTGCAGTTAATGCTCATGTCAGCCTATGAAAATTTGTTTATTGTGAATGTGTCATATCATATACATACTACCTATTATATACATTTTCCTCAAGATGAAAATTAATTTCTTAAATAATTAGTTTCAGCTGGTGTTGCCTGATGGTTTAGTTGAGACTGACCAGGCAGGGGACATCGAAGATTTTGCCGACTGCATCTATGTCAGCAAGAAATACATTGACACATTGAATCAAGACATAATGGTATGTTTCATAGTAATCATTTTGTTTTTGTTCTGACCCAATTCCACAAATGAACAAGATATAGAAATATTTATATTCCCAGCATATTTATTGGACTCTCCCCTATATACAGACTATTGGTAAGCAATTTAGTTGGCAGAATTAAATCTGTATTTAGGTCAAATATTCTTATCACCATTTATCAGTGGGACATTTTTTTCAAGATAATATCTTTAATTTTCATATTTAGTAGTACTACCTACTGCGTGCATGCATAATTTTTTCATTGAACTACTTTAATATTCCAGGAATTGGAACAGTTAAATCATGTTAAATTAAAAGAGTTGGAGGACAAGTTGAATTCTGTATTTGAAACAGAAATGCTTCATCAGAAACTACGTTGGAAGATAATGATTGAAGAAAACATGTTAAAGGATGTTAAAAGTGTAAAAGTGAGTATACTTTGACATGCCTATTATAATATTGGGTAATTCAAAATTTACCCTAATAATAGTTCTGGTCTCGGCTATCTCTTTTTAAGTTTTATTATGTTTTAGTGCTGGTTGTGGAGCATCTTTCAGTTTTTAGTTTTCGGTGCCGTAGCTTGGGCTGAGGTCATAGCTGTCATCATTGATTTATGACATTTTAGCCCAAGTTCAGTAGAATGGAACTCTGTAGAACCTATAAAAAATTTTTATAGTTAATTACTATTATAGTGAATTTATAAAAAATTTTATTTTATAATTTTTGTACTTTACTTATACTCCTAATTACATGTATATAAAATTATGTTTCTTGTCTAATAGCACATAAATAAATACATGGGCTACCTGGGGTAAGAGATGAACTCAGGAACTTCTTAATACATTTTGAAAATTTATATGTTCCTTAGACTGTCTGCCAACAAATATGCTACGTATATTCACGCTAATTTTTTAAGGAATCAGGTAATAAATTTAAACTTGAAGATGGATGTAATGAAAATAGTTTTATTGTATTAAGATTTTCACACAGGCAAAGCCATGAGCAAAACTCTAATATGTATATAAATATTAAACTATTTTTGACCTTGGTGTTTTTTTCAAATCATAAAAAAAGTTTTTAAGACACTCTCTCTTATGTTATATCTTTATCAAAATATATTCAGCATATTTTGGGGTTGTTTGAAATATATTTTTCAAGATTTCAGATCGATTGGATTATTCTTACTATAACTGTTGTAGAACACGCCAACAGACAAAAGATGATTGCTCTCCATTTCCTGGTTTAAATCCTATTACCGCTCTTGTGGGGGACAGCAAACCGAAGGAGTTAACAACTGGCTGTGCGCACCTACAGAATGGTTGGGAATAAATATAAAGGTCCGGGAGTAAGGGTATAATTGATTTGGATCCTATGATAGCGTATTTAGACTTTTCCGTGTTTAAAATCAGTTAATTGGCCTTGACTCAAGAACTGATTTGATCTACACCTTCTTGAAATTTAAGGGAACCAGCTAGGAGATCTGAGGGATACTGTTTGGTATGACTTCTCTACATCATGCTCATGCTGGTATCAGAAATATTTCCTCACATGTTGTCACCTTGCGCTGCTGTCTAATATTTTCCAAAGGAATTTTTCCAAGAAGTGGAACAAGAGCAAGAATCTTTGTTGCAAAGGGTTGCATGCAAAGAATACCTGTCTAGTCTCTTTAGCATTGTAAAACCAACTACGAACCTTTTTTACCTAACAAATACATCAAGAGAAGTACTGACTCGTTAAATAACCTAGTTTTAAACTTTATACCAACGCTGTAACAACGCAATTTCAATCAGCATTATTTTTTTTTCTTGAAACCTAAATTTCGTAACTTATATCCCTTTGTTTTTAATCCCTTAATGATAATATTCTTTAATGATTTTTATAGATTGATAAATATACAAAAGAATATCTCAACGAGTTAAGGGATACCAACAAAGAACCATATGATGATAAAGATTATGATAAAAAAAGAGCAGAGCTATTGAGGAAGGTAAGTTATATTTTATTAGTATTTTGTAATAAAAACAAGTTTTTTTAAAGAATAAAAAAATAAATATTTTAACATGAATAAGTTGTATAAAAAACATTTCAACTCAGGAGTTTATTTAAACTCTTATTTGAAAATTACATAGGACATCTAATTAAATTTTACTTCACTTTATTATTTCTTTTAGAAGTAAGAGAGACTTCTTTCTTTGCTACCATATAAACTAATTTCTAACCTGCATCACTAACATCTCGCGAATAAACCATGTTATTTTTCTTGACCAACCTTTAACAGCGAACTTGCGGGACTATTATTTCTTTAACTGTGAAAGTTCTCTATTCAATTCATAAATGAATAATTTCTCTATGACAGTGATATCTCTCCTTTGTTCCTACAACCGTCTGCCTTTAACATGGCCTTACATTAGCTACCATCCCTACTGCAGCTGTGTGGCCCTCTTTCTGGTTTGGGGTCTGAGAGTGAGGGTGGGTAGCTTTATTGCCCCCCAATTTCCCACCAGCTTCACTAGAGGACCCTTAAGAGCATGAGGGCTGCTGAGCAGATTATGCATAAATGTTGGTGTGAATGTGGACTGTATATTATTACGTTCTTTGAATAGATATCGTAATTTTATTTTTTATTCTTTAACTTTAAAATTTTTTTTTTATTTATTATTAGGTTCTATTAACAAAATAATTCTGGCAAAAAGATGATTTTAATTTTACAAACATAAAAAAATAAACTTATATTAATTTTATAAATACTTGTCTATTAATTCGATTCCTTTTCTTCTTCAATGGTTTTCTTTTTTAATCAAAATTAATACTTCTTCTCTTCATGCTATTTCTCTTCCGTTCTGCTTTAAGTTATTAACCACTAACCAACAAAGTTTTTAAGTTTTTCTTACTCACAATCTCAAGCTAATAATATGTATTACAGGCTGATCCCAAAACTAGAGTGTGTATTGCAGTGTGTATTTTCATTATAACAACCACAACTATACTATCTTTTGTTTTTTCCTCTACTCTCCTTTGTTTTTATTTTTGCCTTCTTGATATATGCTTTGAATAACATATTTATATTTCAATTTCTTGATATAGAAAGTCTATAATATTAAATATCACAACAATATATTGAGTGAATGGAATTGTGTTTAAGGAATTAAAATTAAATGAATTAACTCTTAAATTACAATTATTAATGCTGGATAAGCAAATGGTAATTTTTAAAATAAGGAACTTTCTAACAAAAAGTTTTTAAAGTGATTATTCACATTTTATAAAGAGGTTTTTATTTTAAATACAATTTGTTTGTTTTTTACAGGTGGTTAGGGGCTATTTTAAAAAATATTACAACGTTTTGAGACAAATTAAAAATGCTAAAGAAGAAAAACGAACTGTAGTTAAAAGAACTGTAAATCTTGAAAAGTCAATAAATAAATTAGGCTTTCATAATCAGGTAGTAAAAGAGTACCTTGATGTTTATGAAACAGGAAAAAAGAAGAATTCACCTGAAGAAAGGTGAAAATATGTTTTTCTAGAATATATAATAAAATTATTAAATAATATGTTATTCGTAGGGTGATTATTACATATATGATTATAACATATCATACCAAAATATTTAATCTCATTACATTTTAAATTTTTTGTTACATGAATTTAATTTAGGTAGTTGCCAAACTCTCCACTGACATGAAATGTAAAACTAAAATGTAAATTATTTATGTATATTGCAACATTAATAACATGGTGACAATTTATAAGGTTCTTGTAACTCATTATAACTAAAATCAGGTTTTATAAATATAATAAAACAGAATGGTTGATAATTTAATTTCATTTATAATTTGAAATTATTTATTATTTTAAAAATTTCAGGTTGGATTCGTACACACTAAACACTCATACCATCACAAATTAAATTTACTAAAACTATCTTTATCCTATCTTAAAACATTACAATTTAAAACTATTCTGGAATTCTGCCTTAGCTATTTTATTTATATCTTTGAAGAATGATGAACTATTTTTGGTACTCACAATTATGGTCTTGCTTGAAATATCAAGTCCAAATATCAGGCTAACTTCAGTCCGTCCCTTGCGAGTGTGCTCTCTTCAGATACTAGACACTTCAACGTAGTTTGACACGAAATTCCGACAAGACTGATTGTATTTTGTGTGTTTAGGATCATCCTGAAAATGGAAAACCAAAACGCACATTTAAAAAAGGCAAGAAAGCAGTGAAAATTGCAGGAAGATATGTGCTGTATACGGAGAGGATGCTGTCACAGAACGTGTGTGCCAGAAGTGGTTTTCAAGATTTTGATCGGGAAATTTTTCGGTTCAAAACCCACCTTGCTCTGGCCGGCCAACTGAGATTAACAGCGACAAAGTGAAGGAATTAGTCGACGCCAATCCCCATTATACAACTAGGGAGATCGCAGTTATCCTTAAAATATTCAAATTGGGTGTTGAAAACCATCTGCATCAACTTGGCTACGTGAGCAGGCTCGATGTTTGGGTTCCCCATCAACTTAGTGAGGCTAACCTCGCACTCTCAATTTGGTGGGATTGGAGGGGTGTTGTCTTTTATGAACTTCTTCTCACAAACAGGACCATCAATTTGGATGTGTATTGTGACCAGCTGGACAAATTAAATTCAGCGATCCACCAGAAGCGTCCAGAACTAGCCAACCCTAAGGGGATTGTCTTCCATCACGACAATTCCAGACCGCACACTTCTTTGCAGACGGGCAGAAGTTACTGGAGCTTGGCTGGGAAGTTTTGCCGCACACTCCATATTCGCCCGACCTTGCACCTTCAGATTTCCACCTGTTTTGGTCTCTTCAAAATTCATTGAATGGACAGACCTTCAACTCTGAAGAAGATGTAAAAATCCACTTGGAAAATTTTTTTGCCAGTAAAGACAGGAAATTCTTTGAGCATGGAATTATGAAACTGCCCATGAGATGGCAGAAGATACTGGAACAAAACGACAATTATATCATTGATTGAATAAATCGCTTTGTGTTTAAAAGTTGTGTCTTATTTTCGCTTAAAAAACCGAATGGACTTTTTGGCCTACCTATTACATACATTTTCCTGGGTTGAAATGTTTTGTTGATGGGATAAACCTTTCACTTTCTTCGATCTTCTGCTCTCCTTCTGTACTTCACTCTTGTATACTCTCCAACACCACCTGTCTTCACTCTCCTGCAGCATTAGCAATCCTAACCTCCTTCCTGGTCTACTTCTCACCCATCTCCGCAATTACTTCCTTCCTCCTTGGATCCAGCAAAATAGAGAGAGAGAGAGAGCCTATCTGACCTCTTTCTTATAAAGGTGTTCCCCCTCTTAACTTGCAGCGTTATTCTTTGTTCTCACCGAGCTTGGGTCATACCCATCTACATCAGGTTTTCCCAGCTGGCATCAAATACAACTTATATGCCTAATCCAAATTCATCTAAATGTAATAATTATAATTTAATTAACTAAATAAATAACATTACAATATGCTGGAAAAACAGTTTATATATTTCATTATACTTTGTTTTTTTTCTTTACTAGGAACAAAGCTATAATGTTAAATGCAGAGCTGTCTCGTAAGGTGGCAGAGAAGGACAAAGAAATAGAAAGGCTATGGGAAGAATACGAGAAGCTTCGGATGAGTGTTGTCCCTCTTTTAAAAGTTGAAGCTTCATAATTGTTAAAATAAATAAGAAAAAAGAATTATTAAAGCTTCAAGAATTTAATTGTTCAAGTTATATTTTTTTTCATTTGAACATCCCAAATATTGTAGTTGCACCTTTTGGTCAAGTTTTAGAATTACTTTCCCTTATCTGGTTTTGGACCTTTGATAAAATGAAGTCAAGTTTGATGAAACCCACTGTTAAGGGATTCATCTTACTATAATAATTTCTACTTGACTGATACTTCTAAGAAATAGTACATATAATTGATCAAGACATTTTGATAGCATTTTTTACATAATGGGAATTATTATAAGGTACCAAGTAATGAATTATTTAATGATGCTTTCAGCAACGTAAAGGCATCAGGTAGAACTTACTCCCTTGTATAATTTCATAATTATTAAGAGAAGTAATACCAGCAGAAATTTTAAGAGTAGTCAGGGGTAAGCATCAAGTGGAACTACTATGTAATATATCATGCCTCTACATGGAACACAGATTGAGTTAAAAATGTCAACACAATTTTAATGGCTCAATGCATTACTTAAGAGACCTCCTCAACATGAATGTTTTATTATTTAATGACTAATATTTTATTGATTCAGTATTAATTGATGGTGAGAATGAAGAACATCATATCTCCTCACAGCAAGTAAGACAATGGTAGTGTAGCAACTAAAGCATTATAGGTTTAGTACTGACCAAAAACGATATTCCTGTTTCAGTGTAGAACCTCTTATTTTTGGCTCAGCAATTTAACATTAAATAACAGTACATATGAGGTAATTTTAATGGTAATTTTGCAATTATAAATATAAATAATTGCAAATATAAATGGTAATTTTGCTATTGTACTCAGCTAGTGGTTCCGAGCTGGATGGTGGAGAGGGGGGTTGAAGGGTCAGTGTGTTCGGGAGGGGGAACCAGTTTGGTTAGCCACTACACTCTGTTCTGTCCTCAGTAGAGCCATGAGTGAGCAGGAGGTTCCTTTATTAATTAGGTTGTTAATGTCAATCAAATCTGTGGCCTCTCTTCAAACCTTGTCTCATGGCTACTCCCCTACTCACTGACTGCTTGAATGACAAAGACACCAAGACATATTTCTAGGTAAATATAAATGGTAATTTTGCTATTGTACTCAGCTAGTGGTTCCGAGCTGGATGGTGGAGAGGGGGGTTGAAGGGTCAGTGTGTTCGGGAGGGGGAACCAGTTTGGTTAGCCACTACACTCTGTTCTGTCCTCAGTAGAGCCATGAGTGAGCAGGAGGTTCCTTTATTAATTAGGTTGTTAATGTCAATCAAATCTGTGGCCTCTCTTCAAACCTTGTCTCATGGCTACTCCCCTACTCACTGACTGCTTGAATGACAAAGACACCAAGACATATTTCTAGGTCAGCCTACTCCACCAATTAGAAGTGGTTTTCCCAAGTGTAATAGTGGGTTTATTGTTTTTATTCCCAAACCCCAAACAATGCAAATTCTACTTAACCAAATATTCATTTTAAAATAAAACTTAATTTGACCATCAAAATATCATCAGAATTTATCAAGTGAGTGAATCTAATGGACTTGTGAAGAAACAAATATGTCATTTTAAATTAAAGTTGATTGATCACAAAAGTCTGTTTTACCAATAGTTACATTTATTTATTTCTGTTTATATTATTTAGTTACAGTGGATACAGTAGATACAGTGGACCCTTGCTATAACACAGGTCAAGGGGAAATAAAAAAGTTTTGGTATCAGCCCGTGATACATGTTAGCTGTAAATTGTGTGTCAGAAAAACTTTAAAATTTCTTTTGGTTAGTGGTATTGGACTTATAGCAAAACCAAGAAGAGACATTGCACGAAAAGAAAAAGAATTGATTTGGTTTGAAGATAATTGATGAGGATAAAAGAAGAAGAAGAAGCTAAATTGTAAACAAGTATTTATATATAATTAATTTAAGTTTTTGTTTTATTTGTAATTAAATTCACCTTTTGCCAAAATTATTTTTTATTAGCAGAGCCTTAAAAACCTCAGATAATATATAATAAGATAAGAAAAATTTAAAGAATAAAAATAAAATTACAATTTCTATAAAAACGTAATAATATATTTGTAACAAAAGAAGCTTTATTCATCGATATGAACATGTATGTATTTGTTAATTTGTGTTAATGTTTCTTAAAATTATCAGTTACTTTAAGCCCTTTTGTTTATAATTATTGATTTAAGGGAAGCAACTTGTAGCAATTTTACAGGCTCGATAGACAATTTATATCCTTCCGTCCAAGCCAATAAGACATAGATTGCGGTAAGCGCTCTTGTCCTCTTCACTGTGTTCCTCTTCGATTGTTTGTTGGACAGGTACCACAGCCTTTACGATATCCCCGTCAGTTAGAATATCGTATGGCTTTTCATTAGAGTCGATCTGTGCTCATTCATTTAAACTGTCTACTGTCAATCCAGGTTCACTAAGGATGTTACAAAGTGTACAAATTAATAAATCACACAGTTTTTTAAAAGAGAGGGTTCTTCTGTGAGCACTGAGTGGGAGGTTATTTTGGATAGGTTTCCTGGTAACTAGAGATAGGCAAGAAAATCGAGATTATATTCAAAGCATCTGGTCCACCTTCACCCAAACATGAATATCAAAAATTTCTGTATCAAATATATTTTAAGAACCTTGAAGTTTCATAAAAAAAAAAACTTTGTATATATCAAATAGTGGATTAAGAAGTGGTTTGGTAAGAAGAAATGTAAATAAGATAAGAAAAAATATGTTACTCTGTTTCACAGTGCAATAGAATTTGGGGAATCCTTGTTTAGGAAAATGTTATTACAGTTTAATAATACTTTCCGGAAGGATTTCTTAACTTCTGTGCTCAGAATCATTTTTCTAGAAGCTACTGATAGTTAAGAGTGAGATTTTTACATTAAATTCAATTTAGCATTATCTTTCTTGCTGTGAACATCCCCCCAGCCCAAAACAAAATCATTAAGTATGAAAGAGAAATTCAACTTGAAAAAAGATGAGAAAGTAGGATGAATAATAAAGACGTGGCAAAACAGTATAAAATTAAATGTAGGTATGGTATTGAGAATTGTCAAAAATCGTGATTCTGTAATAAAAAAATTATTGTATTGTCATCTTACTTTAGACTAATCAGCTATTGGGACCAGGGCTATACCCGCGTTATATCCAAATCTGTGTTACAAGAGGGTCCACTGTATTTTTCCCTATGATTCTTCTTAAATTAATTAAAGTGAATGATATATTTGGTTAAATATTTTTATTGTACACTGAAATGTTACTGATATGCAAAATGTGCTGAGAACTTTTACTGACATTTTTTCACATTTTGCTTAAATTAAAATGTATTTCACCTCATGTAAGGTATAAGGTAATACATAATTTTCATCTCATTATTTTAATCTTTCTCTGAACAACAACAATCTGAATTATCTTCTTCAATAGTTTCTTCTTCTGTCTTTTTGCACTCGGGTGATGCATAGGTGTTGTCTTTTTGACTGCCAGTGCAGGCTGCAATACCAGGGTGAGGGGCTGGAGGATAATAGAAGAAAATGGGAGTTGGGCAGCTTGGACCTGGAGGCGGACAGATTGGATATGGAGGCTGACAGCTTGGACCCGGAGGTGGACAGCTTGGACCTGTAGGCTGACAGCTTGGACCTGAAGGCGGACAGCTTGGACCTGGAGGCGGGGAGCTTGGACCTGAAGGCGGACAGCTTGGACCCGGAGGCGGACAGCTTGGACCCGGATGCTGACAGCTTGGACCTGTAGGCTGACAGCTTGGACCTGGAGGCAGACAGCTTGGACCTAGAGGGATTCCTGGCAGCTGGTCACAAGGGGTCTGTGGAGGAGCCCCCCAGAAGTAATATGGGTACCATCCATAGGCCGGAGGAGCTTGACCATGTTGACAGTGAGGGGGGAGTTCAGATTGCCCCTGGGGGTTAGGATCGGTACTGTTGTCATGGCTGGGAGATGTATCCGATGGAGGTGTTGTGGCTAGTACAGATTCTGTCACCATCTTCTCAGGTATTTCTTCCAATGGCTTTCTCTGGATATACCTGGAAAACATAGAACAATAGTTCTAGATTGTTACCTATTGTTTCTATTACAATAAATATTTAAACAATAGTTATAAAGTGTAATAATTCTTCTTATTAAGTAAATTATTATTATCATTTTGATGATTTAAAAAAAGGAAAATTCATTGTTGATTTCATCTAATACCCCCTATGTCTAGGTTGCAGCCTACAGCCAACCAAAATTAGGAACAAAACAAGTCACATTGCTACCATCATATCATGTCATAAATTGCACAAGCTACCGTCTGTACTTCCTTCCGGTAGGATCAAGCAGCCCTATTTAAACTCTGTAGAACGCTGATCTGTAGCTCATTCCTCAACTTTTCACCTACAGTACATATCTATCGCTCTCCATTTCACCTATTCGTCTCTCCTGTCTTTTCTGTAAACTATGCCATTATTGTGAGTTGTTTTTAATTAATTAAATCTTTACCGTTGGGATATCATCGATTGCTGAAATTAATTTCGGACTAAGCTCTTAGTTTTTCCATGGGAATAATTGGAGGGTAAACTCTGCCTGCAAATAATTAAGTTGACCTTTTTCCAATTTTTGGCTGGCTGCTGTGTACACATTGGATACCCCTGATGTCTCAGCTTTGCCGCAATTCTGTACCTTTATCATCCATTCTCCAGGCATGATCTCAGACTAGGGCTCTATCCCTTTCCTGTTGCTTCAGGCGCATCTTACTCCTACATTGGGCTTTATTGCTCGATTTATGTAGTTTTTTGACATTTTTAAGTCTTCTAAAGGTTTAAATTTTGTTGTGAATTTGTCTAAATTGAAACAATTTGCTAGAACTCAGAACATTTTACTCAGACGAATAAGAATTAGACTTCCATTTGGTCCTGTTATCGAGCTAAGATTGATCATTTGTTCTGCCGATGCACTAATCCTTGACCACACCTCACTCATCAACACCTGATTGATTTCGCAAGCGTACAGGCAAGCGGGGAGAAGTGGGCTAAGGCCTGTTTTTAGATCATACATTCACAAATGGCACATGGGTCGGATGATTACTGGAATAATTTAAAGACTTTTTCAAGAAAAATTTTATTGTAGAAAATGGCTAAAGTAGGTAGGATTTCTTGACTTTTAGCGGAAAATTTACATATTGAGAAAATGCCCTGAAGATAAAGTCAACGATGTATATAAAGCATTGGTAAAAGTTATGTCTTTTTGCATTTAAAACCTTACAAAAAAAACTAGGAAGAACTTAGAAAACTAAATTATGGTCTTACCTGACCGTCTTGTACGTGACAAAGAGGAAAGCGTAGAAACCGAAAACCAATTTGCACCACTGAAAAATTTATAGAGGGATTACGAGTAAAGTTTAAAAATCAAAAAAAAATTGCAAACTGTATTACAGCTATATGTTTAATAAAATATATTCATTGCAGTGAAATTTTTTGTATGTTTATTTTCACCTAAAAGATGTACAATTTTAGTTATACAGTATTATTTTATTAATGTTGTAATAAATAGTAATCTGAATCTGAAGTATTAAGATTGAAAAGAACATTTAAATTTTTATTCATATGATTTGACTAGAGAAGGTTCAGACATCAGCCAGTAGAGGGTGACACCGTTGAAGGCAATTAGTTCAGTATATTTTTTACACTAGTAATCATACAATACGAGAAGTAATTGGTACTTGAAAAAATGATTCTTCAAAGAAGATGTTTTGCAATGTATTCTTCTACCATTTTATAGCGGATTAAAATTATTATTTTATTGCTTGGATGTATGCATAATATTTTATGTAATTTTCAAAAACACAGATTAGGACATAAAAAGTAATACTGACTAACTGGGTAATGCAATTTACTAATTAATAATATTTTGTACTTTATTTTTTTAAATTTAAAAACCTTCAAACGTACAATTCACACATTTATTCCCTTATATTGTTTGGCGAATGAGGGTGAACACAAGGCACCATCCCCTCTATCTGACCTTTATACTCCTCTCCACAAAACAGAAGCATATGATCAGTCCTTCCTTGCTCGCTCTACTGCCCTCTTAAATTCTCTACCTTCTAATATTGGCCACGAACCTTTAAAGCTCTCCTATTCCAACACCTCCTCACCATCCAAAGAGACATTCATTATTCTGAAAACAATTCACTCACTCATTATATTTCTGACATTTATTTTTGTATTAATTATTTTTATTTGATTGTTTACTATATATAGATAAATGTTCGCTACCAGTTTGTATTTCACTTTCTTGTTTTGTATTATTATTATTGTTTTTTATCTAGTGTCTTACTGTCAAAGAGACTTCTGCATTGTTGTTGTTGTTTTTTTCGGTGTCTTATTGACTTTATTTACTAAAAGCAGTTAATCCATTTTTATTTTTATTTCATAATTATTATTATTGTTCCGATAGAGGTTTACTCTTTATTTTACATTGTTATTACTATTTTGTTTTGGTTTTCTGTTTTTATTACGATGTTATAGTTTATTTTATTTGCCAGATTTGCCATCTGAACATAAATGTTATTTATAGGGGACTTTGTCTCGGGATAAAAATTTTTTTTATTCTATATCAAGGATGTATCTTTTGTACAGACACATATATCTTTATTACCCTCAACTCCTCGCTGTTAAGCTTGAGTTGAATAATTAAAATATTGGATTTAAAAGGGTTGCCATCTAACTGTTCAACAACTAACAGATTTGATTCCTCTATAAAATCCTGAGCATATCACATTAGTTTTACCAAATTACAGTTTGTTCAAAATATTCAATTAATTTACTATTTGGGCCAATTGAATCTAAACCCAAAGTAATTTACTTTAATAAATTAACATGGTGGTGTAATGGAAGGAATTTATATATGTAGAATGGAATTTTACAATATCCTTTTTTGCAGAATGTTTAAAAATATTTTACTGAAATATAATTAAATTTACTATAAATAAAATGATGAAAAAGATTACAGAGATCTTACTAGCTAACAATATAATCTATTTCTTACTTTGTACAACGAGCTCATCTTTAGATGAGACCAGACCAAGACCTTAGCGTATCCACACGTCAGTCTGCTGCCCTTTGCCCTGACACAGAAAGAAATCAGACCTGCCCTGTGCATAGCCCAAAAAGGAAAGGAGGTGGGCTGTCTTGTATCGTCCCAATGCTTATATGTTGTACTACCGGGCTCAGTCACTCTCCATTAGGAAATGCCATCTTTCCTTTCTGATACTTTTGTGTAAAGGAATATTCTTTAACAACTCATTCAACCGAGATGGAACGTGACCCCAACACTTCCTCAAAGCTTGCTCGTCCACCCAAAGGGTTATGGATTGTCAATCTTAGCCTGTCTTTACAACAGTCCTTAAAAAATCCATCCGGACACATCTGGGGATCAGTAATACCTGACAGTTTGTCTCTCTCTCTCTATCTAAGGTGCTCTTAGCTAACCTTCATCTATCCGACCTCTACCTCTTATTATTAATTTTAATTTTACATTAAATTCACATATGACAGTTTAAATTAGTTATAAATTCAGTAAAATATGCCTGAAAAGCTAAGGATGAAACCAGTCACTCCACTTATCAAATTGTTTCAAGGAAGTTAAATATTTCAGATGCTAGCCTGCTCGGAATCCTAAAAGATGGCTCTAAACCTGAAGAAAATAACCCACTATATTTTCCAAAGCTCAATGTTTTCTTGTGAATACAAATAATCATTCTAAAATAATACAACTTATTCATAAGATTCAAATAACTTGCAACAACCAGTTTCTCATAACAATGAAGATTTTTTTTTTTAATATTAACCCCAAACACAATATATCCTTTGGTTGAATAGTCAGAAGTATATTGTTAGATTATTATTGAAATTTGATATAATAATGCTAACCTGGTAATATTTCATAACTATTGGGCCCAATTAAACCTATGTCAGGTCATTCTTTTTTTTTTTTTAGTTATTCTTTTTTAGTCTTAAATGTTTTAAAAAACTGGCCACAAAATTCACTGCACCTTCCTTAGTCCTTACTCCCCCCCCTCTCTCTCTCCCTCCTACTAATTATTAAATAAATAAGTGGTGTAAGATTGTACAGATAGATGTAACCGACTACTCATTTATTCAGATAACTACTCAGTTTCTCTCATGAGGTTGAGTGAGTCCAAACCAATACACCCTTCTTAGAAAAATTTCTTAATGGGAAAGTCAGGAACCGAACCCGGGTTATAGCAGTCAGGCATCCACTATCACTGAGTGAGTCTCAGCTAATCATAGTTTACTGATGATATAAATTTGATGGGGTCGTTTTTATTAGTGTAGTTTGAATATTTAGTGGTGGCACTTGTATGCATAACACTACCAGGGGCTGCCTGTAGAAAAAAAACTATGAACGCAATGACATTTTGAAATTATAATCCCATAAAGTGGCCTATGTATTGCTATCTGAGATCTGGTCTATTTCTCTCCTTTGACCATTCATTCCCAGCCTACACAAACACAAATCACTGATCACCATTTGATCTATAAACATGAGATTTTATATCAACATTGCATTTGATTACTCGATGACATAAAAAATAATAAGGGTTAAACTGTAATTACACCAAGGCATTACAACTGTCATTAAAATTGTGTTTGCAATTTTATCTCATTCCTTGTTTTAAATAAAGAAATGATATAGTGCATGTTAATTTTGTTTATGATGCTAACTATAAAACCACCCTGGTCATGGTAAATTACATTGTATCACAAACAATTATTAATTACTTAGTAGTAAAAAAAATCTATATATTGAGTAATGTATCAAATTAAAGATTTCACTGCCTCGATTAATAATATTTAGTTTTTATTTTTGAACTGTTATTACACAAAATCATTACAACTGTCATTAAAATTGTATTAGTAAGTTTAACTCAACCAGATATTTTTCAGAGACATAACAGTTTGAATGTTTGTTTCATCTAATGACTCGATGCTGCTAAAAATACAAGTTATCTTATAAACTAACTGTAAGTGTGACATAAAACATCTTTTTTTCCTATATATCATATTAAAGATCGCAAGGTACCGATTAAGAATATATATAATATATCAGAAGTTTAGTGGACTACAACTGCAAAAAACCTAAAATAACATTAATGAGACTTATACATTAATGAGAGAGAAATAAACAGCATTGGTCGAGGTTACAAATTCCCATGTACAGTTCCAATCAATGGGATGCTATGAATGTGTGTCTTTATAAAAATAATTTAATTATGAAATCATAATCATATAACAACAGGGAGTAATAATTAAGATCATCAAAACACATAATTGGGTCATAGTGGACATTTATCTAGCTTTTTAAGTCTAGTTGGGTCCAATTCCTTCTCTCCTCTCATTGAAGACAATACACGGTTTCATTAATTAAATCATCATTTGTTAATCAATTATGTATCCTTTAGTATACAGGGTAGGAAACAACCTACCTCCACTGAGGCTTCCCACACCCCTTAATCCTCTCACACCACCTTCAAGCAGGTACTCCTAGTATAAGGATCCGATTAACCTAAATATTCTATATTTTTCCCTCATCCTGAATGAATGAATGAAAAAAAAAAATCAATTATGTGATAGAAAATAATTGATTAACAAATGAATCAATTATTATTTTCATTATTACCCATTATGAACTATAAATGTATGTCAATATTATCTTTTAATTTTATCTTTTCCTTTGGTCTTACAATGTGGGGAATATTTCTCATGTAAAGAAATGAAACTTTAGTTAATTTAAAGGATCAATTGTAATATAATAAAATGTCCGTTTTCTAGACAATTTACGGGAATAATGGGTCAGAATAAAGTTATAATTTCATTCATTCATTCGAAAGGCTCCTACAAGCATTGCTACGCACACGATAAGCACGCGTACTCAATTTGAATATATTTAAGCTTCTGGTAATGATAAATATATTTATTCGGACACAAATAGAGATGATAATGCTAATGTTTGCGATAAAACTAAACTTACTGAAATAAAATATAAACTACAACGAACGCAAATCCTCTAACGCTCTCGACCAGTAATGTATCTTAGTCAAACAACATATAACCTGAACAAAATAGGAAATCCCGACTGAATAAACAAAACAACTCTTACCTTTTATAACTGGAGACAGGAAACGCGGACAGGTTGTGGAGTTTCTTTGTATTTGTTACTAACACTAACAGCTACACAAAGTATATTAACATCTTATATGTATAAGCCCTCACAACGAAGACTACAGCGACTCCCTGACCACAGAGAAAGAGTTATCACGACAGCTTGGCTCTCTCTCTATCTCTTTATCTGATCGACCCTTTTGAGCCTCGAATTCAGACAGGGCTGTAGACCTTCGACCAAAAAAACCTCAAAGCTACCCCGGTCACAAATCCTGACTATAATCCATTAACCAGCGATCTCTTAGCATTGTAATGTGTATTAAAAGATAACCCTTATAAAGACCCTTTCGAAATACGAATCAATTACCTAGGGATCCGGTCTCGAACAATTTCAGAACGCAGTGACGAGAAAAGTGATCAAAACTCTCTCGAGAGAGGTTAAAGAACGCCGACCTGCACCCGTTGCTTGATGTGCTGTCGGTGGGTGAGTTCATCCGCCGGAGACTTGATGAGTCTTTGAGTTTTTTGACTTGTTGCAGCAGCTTACCATCCCGGTGTTCAACACCACGACTCCGCAACCCTTTCCGTATTCGATGGCAAAAGACTGTCCGGGAACTTTGATTAAGTTACTATTAGTTACAATCATCCTTAAGGTGAGCCCCAAGACCTTTTAAATTATGAAAAAGGCTTGTATTATGAACACCAGAATTGTAAAAAAACAAATATTGTATATTCATACAAAAAGTATAAAATATAGATACGATACACAAAGTGCAGTTTTTTTGTTTTTTTTATCTAACAAAATACGGAACAATTACGTATTATTAGTCATTACGTCGAGATCTTAAATTAGATAATATATATATTTTTTTAATTTCCCTCTAGTTACTTAACGAATGACACTTAATTAAATTTCCATAGGGTTGGCAGGCCTTTTCAAGCCTTCCGGTCATCAATTGAGCTCTCCGTATAATTTATTGCCATGCAGGGGACTCGACAGGCAGACTACACGAGTCAAAAGAAGGCTTGGTTTCTAAAAATAGCAAGAACCTAACGATAAAAATAAATTGCCTAACAACTGAACGGAGGTAGATAGCCCTATTTAGGCTATTCTGACCTGCGCATTGGAAGCCTCACTCTCCCTTGGCCGACCTGCTTTCCAGATCGTGGGCTATATACTGTCAACAATTTAGCAGTAGTGACGGGCACTGCATGACATGTCCCATTATTGTATTTATATTGTTGCGGTACATAACTCACGTTGGACCTGCCCCTGATGGTGTGGCTGTTGAATAGCTTCCTGATGCCCTTGTACTGGGGGTTGTCCCATTCCCCTTCGAGCCCCATAATCCTGTCCCGGAAATTCTTGCGTCTAGATGACCTCCTCAGTGTCTCATGTCCTGGTGGATTTTCGGGTTTTTCTACCCATGTCAAATTTAGAACATATGATTACTATTCTAGACATTTGGCTTCGAGGTTAGGCATGGCCTAAAGTAGCATAATGTAATTTTTATTTGGCTTGAATTTTCACTTATCTATTCCGATCTAGCCACTCTCTAAAAAAAGTCAAACATTTTTAAAAAAAATTGTGTTTTATTTTTTAATTATAGTTAAGTACGGCAAAAAAAAATGTAACGCGAAAAAACTCGGTACTGTTTTTCTGATTTTTTTTCATATCTCCCAATCCCAGCTCAGAGTATATTTAAGAATCCATTAAAGAAGGCAATTCATCCAAAAATAATTTCGAAGATATTTAAAAAAAAAAAAAAGTTTTGTTACGAATAATAGATTTTTTTCAATCCGGTTTTACTTAATAGGGATTATTTTCATATTTTTCTTAGGCACCCATCAATCCAAAATAATTTTCCTTTTATTTTTCCCACATCCTATTTTTTATAAGTTTGAGCTATGAAAAAAAAAAAAAAAATCATTTTTTTTTTAATTTGATATAAAGATAATTTTGTATTATTGAAAAGATTTAACAAGTAAAATTGATTATTTTTTGTAAAAAATACCGACCAGTTTTGCTACACTCCTACGAACTCTTTTGTGGTTGCCCTTAACAATATTTAGTTTATAATTGATGTAAACAAGTTCTGAAGTATGAATAAAAAAAAGTAAACTTCTTCATAAAAAAAAAAAAAAAAAACAACAAGAAACTATTACATTATAACTTTATAAGTTCTGCTCATCTCCAAAATATATAAATTTTGCATATCAACGTTTTAAACTTGTAAATACTATGCAACACAATAACCTCTAGTAATCTGCTAACACGATCTTTGACATTATGTTCCTCATAACAAACATAATTAATACTGACTATTATTTTTATACTTACCGTTAACTTATACTTACTATTATAACATATATGATACTTAATACGAATATGAAAACCTTAGGTTCTCGGATGAAGTAGTCAATCAATTGTGCGACAGAGGAGAATTTCTTTATTCCCGACGGTTAGACGTTGGTGGCCCGTTCACTAAGAGGCAGTGACTCGTGCGCGCCTAATGCGGTCCTTCCTTGGTATCTTCTTCAGATCCAGGTTGTGCAACAGAACAGAAGAGGAAAGTTGGCAGCATTGCTATCGTGCCTTAACTCCTTACGCAAGGCCTAGCTCATCCTACCTGTTGGCAATGTATTGTCCTATTTGAGACATGATCGCCTTTTATGTAATTATCAAGATCTTCGTTGGGAACTGGTCGCGATAACTTCATTCTATAAAAGCCGGTCAATCACCGGTATACTTCCCCCTACCACTTGGTTGTTGCGAAAATTCTTGTGCATAAAACTAGTTTATTCCAACAATTAATATACTTACCGGTAGATTTGAGCCCTATAGCACCTCTAATACTCGTGTAGTCTCATACGAATTCTAGCTCACATTGTCCAGTAATTAATCATCATCGAAAAGTGAAGGGAGAACCGGTCGAGGGACATCTTGAAGACTGGTATTCCCAGCATTGAAGTGCTTGTACCAAACCGTGGCATCCCCTCATCTTCTTCAACAGATTTCATCGGACAGTCTGACGTGACAGCAAATGAAACTTAAAACTGAATGGGGAGCATAAATGAATAAATAAATGATTAGTCAATGTCAATTTTATTGCGTTATCATTTTACACTACTGCAGTACTCTCAGATTTTAATCGGGTAATGAAATGTTAGTAGTTTGAATAATTAAATGGCATCCCATAAAATGAAATATTTAAATTATTCGTTTTGAGCGTAGAGGCGTGCTTCTCCGGGCAAGGGAGGTTAAATAGATATATATTAATCGATTGATAGATAGATAGATATATTTTCATATATTAAATATATTGGTATTTTTTATAAATGTATCGAAAATAAATTAGGACCCGACCGAACGTGGCAGCTTTAATGCACAAGGACTTTGTAAGAAGCAAGTACTTACGAATATAATATAATAGTGAATTTGGCCGAGACCATTCAGTCAGTACTTAGCATTTGTTCGGCCAGGAACAGCACCAGTTCGATTCTTACCAATGTAGGCTTTTATTTATTAGTGGTTTGGTAGTATCCGCACATCCGGCAAATAAAAACAAAAAAACTTCACTAACTGAAATATAGCTCGATCTAACCGAACTTTGCAGTTTGATCGAATTCATTATCGAGTTAAAATTTAGTCCGTGGCGATTGGACCTCAACGGTAGACAAGGACGACCAAGGTTTTCGTTGTAGTTGGTAGATGACACTAAGAAACTGGCTAAGTTCTTTGCTTTATAAATCACCATTCAGCCTATATCTCGGTTTTATGAACAGAATTCGCTACTTCTTTATAACAACCACTTCTATAGGGTGTCCCAAAATTAACGCAAGATTTGATTTAAATAGAAAACACAGTTTTTAGTATTTTTGTTGTTATGTTTTTATTGAATTATAAAGTAAATAGGATAGGGTTATTTATAGAATAATACATCGGGCAAATGGCCTCCACGACTTTGCTGGCACATACGCACTCTTTTGTCGAAATTTTCAATGACCATTTGGCATAAATGTGGTTGAATTTCCTCTTTTAATGCACGAGTGGATGTGGGCTTGTTGACATACACCTTTGACTTCAAATAACCCCATAAAAAGAAATCTAAAGGTGTTAAATCACACCATCTAGGGGGCCAATTCTGATTACCGAAACGAGAGAGTACACGACCTGGAAATGTCTCATGCAGTATTTGAATTGTTTCATGGGCTGTATGGCATGTGGCACCATCTTGTCGAAACCACATATTGGCCACATCAATATCATCCAATTTCGGCATAAAGAACTGTGTTTACGACGCCGAATTGATGTTCCTGGATTTTCAACAACACTCTCATGCACTGCTTCGATATTAACATTTGAACGGCTTGTTTTTGGACGACGAGTGTGTTTGGTGTCTCCAACTGATCCAGTCGCCCTAAATTTTTCAATTAATCTCTTCACAGTTGATGAAGTCAAAACACTATTCCGACCATATATTGTATCAAATTTTCGAACTGCGGCCGCCAAACTTTCATTATTTTTGAGATAATGTTCAACAATAAAGACACGTTGTTCTATCGTGTAACGTTATATTTTTACTTACCCTAAACTGTCAGCTGTCCATTTGTTTTTTTTTTTTTGGGTTACCAGTACTTTATGCACAAATGGTGGCAAATTCAAATCTTGTGTTAATTCGGGGACACCCTTTATTAGTCGCTACTCATTTTCCATCACTAGACTCATTGAACCTAATCTATTCCACGAAGAAAAATTCCTTTCTTTGAAAAATTTCTTCACATTTCGTTGTATAAAAAGGTGATTATGGGTTGTAAAGGTCCCTTTAAAACAATATAATCCTTTTTTTTTTTTGGTGATTTTGCCTGTTGCGGCTGCAAACTTAATAGATAAAACATAATTTTTGTCACATAAGGTTTGGACGTTCTCTACACAATTGTTATATGTATAAACAGTTACAATGAAAAAGGAAAAAGAATAAATCACTGTTTTTAAAGTAATATATTTTTTTTCTTTATTCGGATGTATAGTAATGCTTATTAATAAATTTATAGCGTAAATAAATTAAACATATACTATTATAATTTAATATAATATTAATAAAAATTAACACGAAGATGTATTAATATTGATATCAAGGAACAACGAAACGTAAAGCACTTGGGGAGCGGGGAATGAAAGGAAATACAGAGAGGGAGAAAACGGAGCGAAGCTCAGTGGACGGCTTGTCCGGATTTTTGCTTCTCCTCGAGCTAATTTGACTCCAAATATCGAGCTCTTTGGATCCTTACCCGTCAGGGGATTTATTCGTCCAGGGAGACAATGAGTAGAACTTCATCTACAGCCCTAAAAGTGAATACAACGTAAAAGAAGAAACTGTGGTTGCCTGTTCCTTGGACTGGTACCGAACCAAATAGGTCAACGGTGAGTGTACCCAGATGAGTTTTTTTTTTCTAATTCTATCTAAAGAAAAATGAGATAGAACGGACATTTTTTTTTTTTTGTTTAAATAGGCCAAACAATAAATGAATAAACCTGTGGTCTTTGACGTTTGCTGGTGGCCTAGACGGCGGACAGCTTTATTCGTATTAATCTGACTCCCTAAGATCTTAGAAGGTGTGTCCCGACAGTGAACCATGTTCAAGAGAAGAGGAACAGGCTAGGTTTTATAGGTAATTACGTGGTCGGGAATGACCACGAGTTCACATCCGGCATCTGAGGGTAGACGAAAACCGTCCGGATCCCAAATGCGAGTGAGAACCGGAAAGAGGCCGACTGGATCGCTGGGGGAGACGCTACTTGGTACTTTATGTAGGGCCCCAGAGACCGTTGTCCACATGGAAAGGGTCCTTTCCAAGGAGGTGCTAGCTTTAGCTAGACGAAGGCAGAATAGGAAGGTTTGGGGTCTGACAACGGCGGACTAAAACATAGTAAGGTTAGGAAAGAGAGGTGCAGAGGTAGTTAAATAAGAAAGCCATGATTTGAGCAAAACAGCAAGCGCCAGTGCAGGGAGAGAAAGATATCTGTGTTCATTTCAACTGCCGGGGTCCGACTGGTTGAAAAAAGCTCAGAAATTCTGCCTTATATAGGCAGATCAGAGGCCGGGCAACGCCCGCGCCCCAAGCGAGCTCCGGTCGAGTCAGGATCGTGAACTAGCCCTCTCTCTCTCTAAACTGACGCCGTATATTTATTGTTAAATATGGAAAGGTAGGCGGGTGTTTTCTGGTCCGTGAAGAGGGGAACTTCTATTTATTCGTGGTGGAGAAGTTGGCACAACACTATCAATTTAGGTTCTTTATTTGATTAAGAATTAAGTTAGCATTCGCTTTTGGGTTTTCAAATAAAAGGAGCTAATTAAATAGTAACTGAAGTCAGGAATATTTACAATCATCTGAATAAAACATATCTTATTGTAAATCACAATTTGATTAACTAAATTTCTTCCACGATAATATATTAATTTTTGATCAGAATGAATTGGGACAGGATTAAATCGAATCATATTTTTATTATAACTTCACGCCAATGGTGTTCACTCAGAGTTTGATTGTGAAAAGAAATATGGGGTTCAGCAATGAAGCTGGTCCTTAGAGAAGGTTTGGAGTCACGTACTGGTTTATTTTCAACTGGATGTGAATATTCTCATAATACTAAGTGTCATTAAGGAAAAAAATGCCATCTTCTTAAGGGATAATTAAGACTTGGTCTCGGAGTAAGGGGTACAATCATCTGAGGATGCGAGCAAAGAGGAATTCGCTTTGGACATCTGGAGAGGATCACACTTACTTGAGAGCGGATCTGATTCTTTCTGTGGCCAAACTTAGGGCTGAGGACTGGTCTCGAGTGGAACTCTGAGAAGGTAAGTCCTTGATTTGGACTCATCTTTTGAAGCGATCATTGCATAATACTAAGGACTAGTTCTGTAGGTAGCTAGTAAGATCTTTGTAATCATTTTCATCTAAGTTAATCAGTTTTCATTAAAACATTTTAACCATTTGTAATAAAATACATTGTATATAAATTCAATTTTATATAAATAAATCCCTTCCATTTGATCAGCATGTTAATTTACTAATGTAAATTATTTTGGGTTTAGATTCAGTTGGGACCAATAGTAAGTTAATTCAATATTTTTAGAAAAGGTAATTTGGTATAACTTTACGCTAATGCAATACGCTATTGAATTGATAAAAGAATCAAATCTGTTAATAGTGGAGTAGTTAGATGCCACCTCTCTTTAACTAAATATTCTAATTATTCAGCTAGAGCGTAACAGCGAGGTGTTGAGGGTAAATCAGGTAAATAAATAAAAGGTTATATGTAGTCGTAGAAAAGATACAGTCTTTATGCATTACCTTACAGTTTGTGTGTTCGGATACAGTTGTTTATCAGACACATTGGTGTGCAAGTAAGTATCCAGAATGAATAAAAAACACTCATTTCGCCGAACAAAGCAATAGACAGATACATTTAATTTATGTTTTATATCTAACATTGTATATACATATATATGTATATATATATATATATATATGTTGGCAATTTTTTAAATGTATTAAAAAGTACGTTAGACCCGACAAAACGTAGGATTTCAAACCTTCCGTTGCTTAGTAGGGCTTTCACAGCTTCTACCCTACTACGTATGTAAAGTACCACTACAATAGTAAAATCGTTTAGAATTTCCGGGCATTTCAGCTGGAAGGAGAGAGCCACAACCGCTCACATTCCACGACTGCCGGACGGATTTGCCCCGGATCCAGATGGCAGTGGGCCACAGCCTCCGAGATAGGACGCCTATTTGTGTCTAGGTATTTATTGAATCACCTGGCACAAGGCTATTTCACAGTGATCAATCGAGAATTACTTCTTTTAATAGTGTTTTTTTTTTATTCTTTTAGCGTTTTTCACCATTATTATTTTAATCGTAGACGTTGTCTTTAACACCCTGTAGAATACTACTGACGACTGAATTCATTCATTTTTTTTTTTCAAGGAAATGGTAGATGATGAAAGTAAAAAGTTCCGATATTCGGAGTGTTATCCTCGGAAAAAAAATTCACTTCACAAAAAATCAAATACGACTTTTATTGAAGCAAATCAGCTGATAATTACACTAGCCAGCGAAAAAAATAAAAGGTGGAAAGTTTCCAAGTTGTATTTAGATCTGAACCATTTTTTTTTTTTTTTTTTTTTTTTTTTTTTTTTTTTTTTTTTTTTTTTTTTTTTTTTTTTTTTTTTTTTTTTTTTTTTTTTTTTTTTTTTTTTATCGTTCAGCGATTTCCTTTTACAGTCAAAAGTTATCGCTATTTAAATATTGATTTTAGCATAATTAACTACTCAAAAGTGGGTAAAATAACTGGACCATAAATCATGGGTAGTCTTGTAGTAGATATTTTCAACCATGAATTTAGATTTGATTTTTTTTTTTTTCAAAATTCGTATTTTTATTACCAATGAGTTTATTATTATTTTAAGTGGTTGAAAGTCCTTAATGACATTGGGGGGGGGGACTATTCCATGGTGAAATATCAGTTAATCGTCATAAGTTAGTCATACAGTACCTGAAGACAGAAGGCAATTTATACTGAAGGAGCGTCTCAGATCCTGAAGGTATCGCATCAGAGAAATATTGTCTCTGAGAAATCTTTGACGCTCCTGCCTGAAACGATTACGTTACGAGAGGTAAATATAATCGAGTAACGTTGCCTGAATCGCTACGTATCTAATACGCTCCGCTCCTCCTAGGATAATACAAATGAACCTTCGAAGGGATGAGAAGAATGTTCCGCCACTGGAAGACTTCCTTTTCCCACGCTTTCAGACAGATCCAGAAGTGATATAGCTTAGTCTTGCCAGTTGTCGTTTTTCTTCTTTGGATTTTTTGACAGTTAAAAAACTTCAGTGAAGAACTAACTGCAGACAGATAATCTTTTTATGTTTTTTTTTTTTTTCAAGGTCAGAAACCCTTATTTTTCATCCTCTCTTCTATTTAACATTAAGGTTAAGAAAACATGGAGGGTTTATTTCATGACCCCATGGCTTGAAAAGTGCTAATGCTAATTATATAAATAAAAAATTGTTTCCTATAATTTTGATTCGAGTTTCAAATTAATGATCTCGACGACCTGATTACTAATAGTTAGCTTATGTTTTTTCTTTTTTTTATTATATATTAAAAAAATCTCCAATAGCAGTTATTGAAATTGTTGTAGCAACTTTAGTTCAAAACGTTCAGGTGTGATAGTATGCAGTTCTATATGATGCTAATAATTCCCAGCTAAGGGCTATTAATCAATTATTTGGACTTTTGGAATTCTAATATAGAGTACGCTATTGAATTAAATGTATGTCTCCTGATTAGGAATATGAAATACATGTCCTTTAAATATTATTCACTGAATATGCATGTCTAATTTATAATTTATTTTATAATTCCTTCCTCCCAAGCAAAAATACTTGCTTCCCCCCCCTCTTCAAAACCGAATACCTCTCCCCCCTCCGGTGAAAAATTCCTGGCCTTGCCACTGCCGACTACTTAAATGAATGATTAATAATAATATATACATGAATTCTCCTGTAATCTTGTAGTCTGTTAAAATATATTAAAGTATCTAGAATAAAATAATACCGGATTTCACCCTCAACAGAACCGTCATTGATATAACCGTGATATAACGTATTATAACACAGATTCTTATCATCAGTGTTGGATGACATTGACCTTGACCTTGAGGTAAACCTTTTTAAAGGCCCATTTTCAATAATTTAACAGATAATGCTTTATTGTACGAGAATTTTTAATTTTGGATTTATATAAATATTTGTCAGCAATCTTTTTTTTAAAATAAAAAATGATGGTATATCTACCATTTCCTCAATATGGACTGAATCTGTGCGTGCCTGAAGCTGCCCTGAACAATTTTCACTTGGAAAAACTATATCCTAAAGTATAAATATATTTAAATAGTTTTTCATGTTTATTACAGTTTTTCATAGTTGATAACTATAATAGAAAGTTTCATGGATAATTGGTCTTACTTTAAAGCAGGTATTTGAAGCATCGTAAATACATATGTATATACTTCCTGATTAGGGATCTATTCGATATGAAATGTTTCAAATGTATTCATAAACAATATATAGATTATGCCCCTACTTACTAAGTACCAATTGACTTATAATAACGGGGAAAATGTAAAGTCGTGTAAGATTCGCTATCTTTTAAGATTCATAAGCCCCTGCTAAAGAACAATATTTTAACTATGAATGATTTTTATTAATCTTACTAAAATTATGTATTTTTGGACCAAATTACCACATAGTTTTTTCACAGTAACTTAAAATTAAGTATTTAAGTAACTCAAGCCAACACTATGTCTCCGTTCTTCGCTTTATTTCTTGCGTTAATATTTAATACTGTTTAGATTAGATAAAAATGTAATAATGGCAAAAAATGGCGAAGCCACTGCTCCTTGAATCTAGTTAATTATACTTTTATTTAATGGTTGGAATATATCAAGATTTAGTTATGAAGAGTTAATAAATAAGGTAAAAGCGGAGTGCCTAATCTTGTCTCCAGCGGCCACAACAATTAAATCTTCTCCAGATGATTTAAGTAATTTACCCCGTGGAAAGAGTGGGTGGGGGGGAGCGGCGGCGGAGGATCAAAGTGCCGGCTGCCACGCCCGCCGTCCCCTCCACCGAAGCAGGCTCCGCCCACCGGCCAATGTGCGGCGAGGGGCGGGGCGCTGATGGCGCCAGCCCTGAGCAGTGCCAGTAGTGAGCCGACCCGCGGTCTGTGCATGTGCTAGGTGCTACTGTATAGAGGTGCTACACAGCGGGATGAGCTGCCCGGAAGTGGTCTATCAGGCCTACTACCCTTACCTCTACCAGAGGCCTTCGACTTCCGCCTCCAGGCCACCGCCGCCACCCCCGCATTTCTCACACTTCCACCATCACCACCCGCACTACGACAGGGTCAGTACAGCTTTGTTATTCTCAATCTGATTCGTTACGACGGTTGTTAGTACGGAATACACAAATCAGGTTTTCGTTTGTTAAATCACATATTGTTCTATTCACACACTTATTTACGTGCTTGGTAGAAAATAATTATGGATGCATAGTGATGATAACACTTGGATTCCTCGGTCTGGAATTTCGTGTCAGCTGAAGGATAAAATGAAAGTTGAATATTTTTTAGCCTCTAGAATTATTGTGTGCTCTGGGTTGTCGACGATAGAACCAGAACACGTGGATTCTCCTGTCATGAAATAAGCTACATCTGATTTTAATTTCCTTTGAAAGAAAAATTATTATTATTTTCAATTTTTACTGATATACTCTATAAACAGAAGTCAAGACGTAAAACGTGAGTATTCAATATTAAGTGTGGCCTACAAATACTAGTTAAATACTTCAATAAATCATTTTACTTGTCAAACGAATTGATCTACTTAAAATAGAGTGGACATCGAGGTTTAACTGCCTAACTGTGAATTAGCGGTCGTTACATCATCATATCTTACAAAGTACTTAAATAATTCACCCAAAAGGTTTTTTATTTAATTTAATAACTCTTGTTTATGTCATAATTCAAGCAATTGATTAATGGATCAGTAATATCACAATTTTTTTCTGTAATGGTTATTCTAACGATTTTTATTTTTAGCGATTGAATATAGGTTAGGAGCTAAATTTATTTTTTAAATAAATAACAACTAGTTAATGTTTATACAAAGGGAATAAACAATACGGAGAGATGATAGTAGGAATCGGCGCCATTTTCATAAATAATTAATTCTTTTTATTTAATATACTTGAGTTTATTTTTTGTTATTTCAACTTAATCCGAGGTGCATTTGAAACATACAACTTCAACAAAAACGTCGTGTAGATTAACTAATATTTACGGCCGCTACAGTGGAGCGAGTGCACGAGAGACAGATAGATATTTATAAGATGACTCGATTGTCTCTCGCTCATTGTTTAATATTTTGAATTTCTCAAGTCCCATTTTTGGTATTCCCCCATTCATAATTTAAAAAATATCCCCCCCCCTCCGAAAAAGAAATTGTTTTGAGGGATAACAATGAAACTCCCCTGACGTTCAATAGTCTTTTAAAATTGTTGTATTATTTATTTAACATTTTTTTTTATTCGTTGAAAAGACCACTTACTGAGAGTTGACCGACAAAATGAAGTTAATTTGCTAACAAATACCGAATAGATTTATTACAATCATTTAAAAAGAATTCAAGAAACGGTGAGTCATAAGAATATCTCCGGATATTGTTTGTGTACATTCTATAAATATTACAATTTAAGAAATGAAATTTAGTTCATAATCGATATATAAAAAAAAAATCACCTAAACATCAAAATTCTTTTGAATAATATTCATGAGAAAAAGTTAGGTCGGTGATTCGGCCATCAATTAGTTTATGTAAGATACAACCAGTGGAATTAAAGACAATTAAAATATATGGGTTGTGTGACACAAGCTTGGTGTACTATCCGATATGTCAACCACCTATTCTAAATTAAATAATCAATGTTTGCGCTAATTAATTTACTTAAATAGATCAATTCTTGAAAAACAAAAAGAAACTCAATTGTAGCCAAACATTGACACAAAGGGATTTTTTGTAGGAAAACTTGGTTCATTTATGATCTTCACCTCTGGGTTAATTATTCTCATGTGAGACTATGCAGAGAGTTGAAATTTTAAACGGAGGACATATTTAAATTAAACATGAACTGCTCTCTTTGTAAATCATGATTAACTGTCATGAATTAATTAATTATTTTGTAATGAAAATAATTCAATATTTGTCACATTGTGTGGGGTAAAAATTAACTTTTTAAGTTTTCAAACAAATTTTACCCAGTAAACAAAAACCTATATTTCTATAGAAGAAAAAATAAAAATTGTCATTATTTTTTTCTAGTTGTATTTTGTGCAAATATCCCAGATATTTGTCAGTCTTTCCAAACTGAGTGTATCTATTAATTTCTTTTTTGAGCCTGGCATGCGTTTATAATATTGTTCCAACATTTACATTTGATTTTCGACAGTAATACTTGAAATACTAAACTAAACTAAAATTAAGTCTACCTATCCATAATTAATTATCTCACCTGACAATTCATTCCAAGTCCGGCTGGCTGTAGCTAACTTGTGGAAATGCAGAAGAATTGTTATTTTATTATATCCTTGCACAACTTGCGCCAACCATGTTAAATTTGTGTAAGCTATAACCAGAAAAAGTCGTTTAGAATTGTCCGTAACGAACCTTTTATTGTAATTTCGTAACGAATTGAGTTTTCTTACATTCATTAAAAACTTAAAGTGCTCATAACCCCTTAATTAATTACAATGCTTTGTTCTCAAATTATATTTTGTAGGTGCGTTTATTTTACTATCGTAACTATAATAGAACTAGATTAATGTCGCCGGTAAGTCGGATTTCCGCATTAGAGTCTGCAGGAGTATATTTTTTAATATATATACATATATGTATATTAATATATATTATTACCCGAAAATAATAGCCGTGAAAGTGTTTTATGTCTGAAAATAGAATTTAAATATTCTTTTTGCAAAGAAACGTCAGAAAGTAACTATATATGAAATATCTCGTTTATATGAAAGAACAATTAAGGCAAATAAGATAATTTTAATATTTCCGAACTAATTAATCAGTATATCAGTAACAGTCCTTAGAAATACAATGCATATCATCAAAAAATAAATTGTGTGAAAGTATTATAAAAGCAAAAACCGTTTTGCTTTTGCGGTATATTACTTTTTTTTTTAAAGCCGAAATCTCCTAATTTTCATTGTAAATAAATAATTTATTCAAACCTTTATTTTATTTATTCAATCCACGTTACACGTTTTGATTTTACATTACATGTTATTATCAACAATGAATTACAAAAAAAAAATAATTGAAATATAAGAAGCCTATATCCCACCAAGTCCCTACCTATTTCCTAGGTCATACCTATTTCCTAGATCATACCTATTTCGTAGGTCATACCTAATTCCTAGGTTAATCAACACAATGTTTGACATGGAATAGAAAATATAGGTTAAGTGTTGATCAGTAGTTATTGAAGACCATGTTCCGCTAATTGCAAATAGTACCTCATACGTAAGTACATAAGTCTAAATGACTAGAAGAAATTGCCATTCGATGACGTCAAAATAATTTTGGGAATAGTAAATAAGCCTTATATTGCAGTAGTATGGTAAAGCACAAAGCTGCGATACGAGAAATAGGAGGCAAAATTTCAAAATTGATTTACTGAACCGATATTGAGACGGTAGTCGATTTTTTGAACTTCACGCTTGAAAAATCACCGTCAAATACCTACAGAAGCTTGAAGATGCAGTGGGCAAAATGTTCAGATTATTTTTTTTTTTTTTTTAATATGAATCCAAAAGTCGGATTTTCAATATTCGATTCTGTTCTAAACATCAAAGACCATTCATTCCATGGTTGCTCTCGTAAATGAAGCTCAGTTTACTTACTGTTTGTAGTTTTTTGAGTTACAATGTCTCAAACAAAAATTAAACCTAAAAAATGTCTGGCCCGTTTCGCCATATTAATAATAAATATTTTGAAATTTCTCAAGTCTATAGTTAAAAATTTAAAGTGCTTACTTTATCCTATAATTAAGGATACATTAAAAATGATAAACACAAACATATTGTCAAAACTTTGCTTGCCAATAATATGTAATCGTGTATTTAATTATTAATCAAGAAGGTTTAGCAAATAAAATTTATTTTGAATATAAAGCTGTAATTATTTTAAAAAAAAATTCAGACTAGATGTCACAATCGTTTGATTCTCGATGAGTTACTTTGTATCTCTGGGCACTGTTTCTTCACTTCATAGACATTTTATTTAGTTATAAAGTAAACCTAAGAGTTGTTATAAACTATTTTGCTAGTGATTTCGAATATTTGTAGTGAAGTTTGATTTTTCTCAAAAAAGTCTCTGCTGTCTTTAGCTTTCTTTTTTGATTAATTATTTTCTTCTTGTTTTTTTTTATAAATGGTCTCAATACATAAAGTTACCAGACGCCAGAGAACTAATAAACTGTAATAAAATTAATGTATAAAACTAAAATGTAAAGATCATCTTATTTGTATTTATGAAAACGGGAACAGCAAAAACACTACGAGTGAAGCTGGAACGGAGTCATACTGCACTCATTAATACCTCTCGCCAAAGCCACAGTTATTTAAATAACTTTTTTAAAAAAACCAAGACAATCTTGTTTGTTAATGCAACATTCCTCGGATGATCTAAGCTGATAATGACCATATTAACACCGGTATGAAATACCTAAGATAGGGAAAGATTTAAAAATAGATTTCCTACAAAGGTCATCATAATACGGCAAATTGTATATTTGAGTTTAGTGGAGACAGTTTCAAATTATTGGTCAAGTCAATAAAGAGGTATTTTTATCAGTGCTATATATAGTTAGGACACACACATATATATATATATTAGGATCATGCTGTTTTTTTTTATTAAGTGTTGTGTAATTAATGTTAATTTATTATTATTGTTATTTCTAGTAATTACAAAAATGAAGTTTTTTTTAGTAAAACAATTAAAACCTTTTGAATATGCATTTGATATACACCGATGACAGAAATATCCTTTTAGATAAAGAAAATAAATTGAATTTTTGAAATTCTAATTCATTCACACAGTTTGAGTCCTTGCTTTTCCTTTCTACGGCGATTTTACCAGATACATTTAAAACGAATAAAAAATACGTTTCACAAGAGGTGCTCACCGATCTTGGCTCGAGTTTCTCAACAGCTTATTATTAAAAAAACTGATTTTTGAACAAATAAAAATTATTTTAAGTATCGTTTGAAGGTGTAATCGGCTTGAATTGCCTTTCTGTGTTGATGGACCACGAGGGAAATTGATAATTTGAAATATCATGTTGGAGCAGAAATGTGAGTTCCTAGGATATGAGGCAAAAGAAAGAAAAAAAAGAACTTTAAAGATGTCATTTCTATTCAAAATAACATCCCTTAGCTTCAATAGATTTCTCCCAACTCTCAAGAAGGTTTTTTTATCTTTCGTTCAAAGAAACCTTTTGGCTTTGAATCAATAAATTCAAAAATGTTTCCATTTTGGAATATTTTGTTTTTTATAAGTGTATAAATTGCTCTGAAAAAATAATAGTCGGTTGGCTACAAGTCAGGAGGTGAATATGGTGGATGTGGTAAAACCTCTATTTCTCAGATAGGATAATTTTTTTTTTAAAGTAACTGACAAACATTCCAACAATGTTTCTGATCAGTCAGATCATGTGGCTCCCCCACTGGTACATTTTTTTTGTTTTCCCAATAGCATGAAGGTGTCGTATATCAGAAGTATGGCTGACGTTTAAGTGTTTTGAAAGTTCTCTACTTGTATGATGTGTACTAAAGCCTCTAATTCATCATCGAGTTTTGTTTCTGGCCTTCTCGATTTTCTTTTCAATTCCTTCTCGAGACTTGTATTGCTGGATTAAAACCTAGAGGACAACCGATAAACAGTTCTTTCATTCCCTGTACCAACGGCAAAAGCCATATTGATGTTCCGAAAGGCTTTGGAAGCATTATGTCCAAGTTTAAATTAACTCGTGATAGCTCAGATTCCCTTACTAGTAAAAAATTAGACAAACACTTCAACAGTTGACAATAAACTGAAAGAGATATGAAAATGAAAGATAAATGTCTACAGATTTAATACTCATTGTATTAATGTTTGTAAACAAAAGATGGATTATTACTTCAATGATTTTATAATAATAAATAAATCTGAACTTTCATCCCTTCTAACTCAATACTCAGCTTTTCTGTGGCTAATAGTTTGTCAATAGATTACTTGGTCCATGATTTTTTTTTTAATACTTCCCGTTTTATTGCATCTTAACCAAACATATCCAGTATGGACTCTTAGTGTTTTTGAATGTATATTTAAAATTTCATATATTTTAGATCGTTTTTACGACCTCCTACCGTGGGACAACAGACTATTGTTTTAAATCTGTTTGAAAGTAGAGCGCCTATTTTTGGCTTTAAGTCATAAAAACTATCAATAATATTGTATATGAAATTTTTCTTTATTTATTTATTTTTATTTTAGTTAGTTATTTGCTCGTTCGATTAAACGTGAGTGGAACGTAAGTCCCCATGTTCAGAACATTACAAAAAACAAACACATAATTATATTATTCATCAAATATGAGTTAATTTTACTCTTTGGAAATCGGGTACATATTTGTCAAGGGCAAGATCAATTTTTTTTCGTTTTTTTAAAGATATTAACTTCCAATTAAAGCAGATGAGGGTTGAAATAAATTCTAATTGAATGCAACAATTGTATGTACCCACACAATAGGTACAGATGACAACTAGAACAAATAGTTTCTGTGTCCCATTTCCTACGCTTTACATACACATCTACGCTTTACTACTCTACTTCTACAGAGTAAATTATAAAATTTAAATAAATCATTAACTAAATGTAAGTTATATTATTGTTAAATAAAGGTTGTCCCAGAATTAACGCAAGATTTGAATTTGCCGCCATTTGTGCAGTAAAGTGCTGGCAACCCTAAACCCTAAAAAAAAAACAATTTGACAGATGACAGTTTAGGGTTAGTAAAAATGCAGCGTTACACGATAAAACAACGTGTCTATATTGTTGAACATTGTCTCAAAAATAATGAAAGTTTGGGGGCCACAGTTCGAAAATTTCATACAAAATATGGTCGGAATAGTGTTTTGACTTATGCTTACAAAATTCAGTTAACACAACAATTGAAGCCTAATGAATATATACAGTGATGAGAGGTCGTTGAATGGATTATTGACACATGTGATTGTCAAAAAACAATGTGTCACTGTTTGGTGTGGATTTTGGTTTGGAGGCATCATTGGACCATACGTTTTTGAAAATGAGACTGGTCAAGCACTGTGACTGTTACTGATGCTCGATAACACAGTTCTTTGTGCCGAAATTGGATGATATTGATGTGGCCAATATGTGGTTTCAACAAGATGGTGCCACATGCCATACAGCCCATGAAACAATTCAAATACTGCATGAGGCATTTCCAGGTCGTGTACTCTCTTGTTTCGGTGATCAGAATTGGTCCCCTAGATCGTGTGATTTAACAGCTTTAGATTTCTTTTTATAGGGTTATTTGAAGTCAAAGGTGCATGTCAACAAGCCCACATCCACCCGTGCACTAGGAGGAAATTCAACGTTGCATCAACGAATTTCAACCACATTTATGCCAAATGGTCATGGAAAATTTCGACAAGAGTGCGTATGTGCCAGCAAAGTCGTGGAGGCCATTTGCCCGATGTGTTATTCCATAAATAACCCTATCCTATTTACTTTATAATTCAATAAAAAAATAACAACAAAAATACAGAACTGTGTTTTCTATTTAAATCAAATCTTGCGTTAATGCTGGGACACCCTTTATATACATACGTAATAAAGGACTTAGAAAGTAAACCGTAGATATCGAGAAATGGATATTATTTTGAAAAAAAAATAATTATTTGTAAAACCAGCTTGGTCAGAAGAAATTAACTGAACAAAAAAAAAACAATGGGGTCGGATGATTTTTAAATTCTGGTTTTCTATCGTTGACTCTCAAAAATTTTTCTTGCTTTACTGTCACCGATGTGTCCTTAACCATGTAAAAAACAACAGCATGGATCTCATTGCTCATGGCTTTTGGATTTTAGCTTTGATTTGGCAAATCCAAAACTGTTTTATGTTCATGTGATTTATGTAAAGTATTATGCAGAATTGGTGGAGCACATGTAATTAAGAATGGACTTTATACTAATATGAAAGAAAAAAGAAAAATGTTTTCACATCATTGCTATTTATTGGCAGAAACATTTAAGCACTAAAAGAGGGAAATACTATTAATTGCAATAACTCAAATTAAAAACTATATTGATAGTTATAATAGTCAGGTTACTGATAGTTCTGTCAATAGTAAAATGCACATAGATACACATATGTGACATCGACGTACAAGTCAGTGTAGCTGTAAGTTCATTAGTATTAAATAATAAGTCATTTTTTTCAGAGAGTATAGAATGAAAAATGAACTTGTGAAACCTGTTAGAGATTAATTTTTACCATTTTGCTTCTTTTTTATATATATATTTTTTTAAAGCTTATTTATATAAATGCCATAATATTTCTCTTGGATTAATAGTCAATGTAATGAGAAAAAATATTAGTTGCTTGTCACGTTAAAAGATTAAGTGGAAAATATTCCGTACTATGCACGTGCTAAGATAACGTCTGTAAAAAAATAATCTTGAAGGCATATTGAAAGGAATATATCGGTTTGTGCTAGTCAAGAAAGAGACAGATCTACGATAAATGGTTGTTTAGAGTGCTCAGGACTTCACGCATTGTAACGTATGTTGTGATCACACAAACGTGTTGTCAGTCTAGGGCAGTTTTCAGAGAGCATATATCGGTTTGTGCTAGTCAAGAAAGAGACAGATCTACAATGAATGGTTGTTTAGAGTGCTCAGGACTTCACGCATTGTAACGTATGTTGTGATCACACAAACATGTTGTCAGTCTAGGGCAGTTTACAGAGAGCATATATCGGTTTGTGCTAGTCAAGAAAGAGACAGATCTACAATGAATGGTTGTTTAGAGTGCTCATGACTTCACGCATTGTAACGTATGTTGTGATCACACAAACGTGTTGTCAGTCTAGGGCAGTTTACAGAAAGCATACATCGGTTTGTGCTAGTCAAGAAAGAGACAGATCTACAATGAATGGTTGTTTAGAGTGCTCAGGACCTCACGCATTGTAACGTATGTTGTGATCACACAAACGTGTTGTCAGTCTAGGGCAGTTTACAGAGAGCATATATCGGTTTGTGCTAGTCAAGAAAGAGACAGATCTACAATGAATGGTTGTTTAGAGTGCTCAGGACTTCACGCATTGTAACGTATGTTGTGATCACACAAACGTGTTGTCAGTCTAGGGCAGTTTACAGAGAGCATATATCGGTTTGTGCTAGTCAAGAAAGAGACAGATCTACAATGAATGGTTGTTTAGAGTGCTCAGGACTTCACGCATTGTAACGTATGTTGTGATCACACAAACGTGTTGTCAGTCTAGGGCAGTTTACAGAGAGCATATATCGGTTTGTGCTAGTCAAGAAAGAGACAGATCTACAATGAATGGTTGTTTAGAGTGCTCAGGACTTCACGCAAAGTAACGTATGTTGTGATCACACAAACATGTTGTCAGTCTAGGGCAGTTTACAGAGAGCATATATCGGTTTGTGCTAGTCAAGAAAGAGACAGATCTACAATGAATGGTTGTTTAGAGTGCTCATGACTTCACGCATTGTAACGTATGTTGTGATCACACAAACGTGTTGTCAGTCTAGGGCAGTTTACAGAAAGCATACATCGGTTTGTGCTAGTCAAGAAAGAGACAGATCTACAATGAATGGTTGTTTAGAGTGCTCAGGACCTCACGCATTGTAACGTATGTTGTGATCACACAAACGTGTTGTCAGTCTAGGGCAGTTTACAGAGAGCATATATCGGTTTGTGCTAGTCAAGAAAGAGACAGATCTACAATGAATGGTTGTTTAGAGTGCTCAGGACTTCACGCATTGTAACGTATGTTGTGATCACACAAACGTGTTGTCAGTCTAGGGCAGTTTACAGAGAGCATATATCGGTTTGTGCTAGTCAAGAAAGAGACAGATCTACAATGAATGGTTGTTTAGAGTGCTCAGGACTTCACGCATTGTAACGTATGTTGTGATCACACAAACGTGTTGTCAGTCTAGGGCAGTTTACAGAGAGCATATATCGGTTTGTGATAGTCAAGAAAGAGACAGATCTACAATGAATGGTTGTTTAGAGTGCTCAGGACTTCACGCATTGTAACGTATGTTGTGATCACACAAACGTGTTGTCAGTCTAGGGCAGTTTACAGAGAGCATATATCGGTTTGTGCTAGTCAAGAAAGAGACAGATCTACAACGAATGGTTGTTTAGAGTGCTCAGGACTTCACGCATTGTAACGTATGTTGTGATCACAACAACATGTTGTCAGTCTAGGGCAGTTTACAAAAAGCATATATCGGTTTGTGCTAGTCAAGAAAGAGACAGATCTACAATGAATGGTTGTTTAGAGTGCTCAGGACCTCACGCATTGTAACGTATGTTGTGATCACACAAACGTGTTGTCAGTCTAGGGCAGTTTACAGAGAGCATATATCGGTTTGTGCTAGTCAAGAAAGAGACAGATCTACAATGAATGGTTGTTTAGAGTGCTCAGGACTTCACGCATTGTAACGTATGTTGTGATCACACAAACGTGTTGTCAGTCTAGGGCAGTTTACAGAGAGCATATATCGGTTTGTGCTAGTCAAGAAAGAGACAGGTCTACAATGAATGGTTGTTTAGAGTGCTCAGGACTTCACGCATTGTAACGTATGTTGTGATCACACAAACGTGTTGTCAGTCTAGGGCAGTTTACAGAGAGCATATATCGGTTTGTGCTTGTCAAGAAAGAGACAGATCTACAATGAATGGTTGTTTAGAGTGCTCAGGACTTCACGCATTGTAACGTATGTTGTAATCACACAAACGTGTTGTCAGTCTAGGGCAGTTTACAGAGAGCATATATCGGTTTGTGCTAGTCAAGAAAGAGACAGATCTACAATGAATGGTTGTTTAGAGTGCTCAGGACTTCACGCATTGTAACGTATGTTGTAATCACACAAACGTGTTGTCAGTCTAGGGCAGTTTACAGAGAGCATATATCGGTTTGTGCTAGTCAAGAAAGAGACAGATCTACAATGAATGGTTGTTTAGAGTGCTCAGGACTTCACGCATTGTAATGTATGTTGTGATCACACAAACGTGTTGTCAGTCTAGGGCAGTTTACAGAGAGTATATATCGGTTTGTGCTAGTCAAGAAAGAGACAGATCTACAATGAATGGTTGTTTAGAGTGCTCAGGACTTCACGCATTGTAACGTATGTTGTGATCACACAAACGTGTTGTCAGTCTAGGGCAGTTTACAGAGAGCATATATCGGTTTGTGCTAGTCAAGAAAGAGACAGATCTACAATGAATGGTTGTTTAGAGTGCTCAGGACTTCACGCATTGTAACGTATGTTGTGATCACACAAACGTTTGTCAGTCTAGGGCAGTTTACAGAGAGCATATATCGGTTTGTGCTAGTCAAGAAAGAGACAGATCTACAATGAATGGTTGTTTAGAGTGCTCAGGACTTCATGCATTGTAACGTATGTTGTGATCACAACAACATGTTGTCAGTCTAGGGCAGTTTACAAAAAGCATATATCGGTTTGTGCTAGTCAAGAAAGAGACAGATCTACAATGAATGGTTGTTTAGAGTGCTCAGGACTTCACGCATTGTAACGTATGTTGTGATCACACAAACATGTTGTCAGTCTAGGGCAGTTTACAGAGAGCATATGAAAGGTTTAAGAATACATAACCTCATCCATTGGCGTATTTATGCCGTTAACTCCTTTGCTAGTGAGTAGAGTGTAATATTCCGAGTATATCTTTAGACCACCTGCAGCAAGGATGGATAAACTAATTTGTTAGACTCATTTTTATGTTTTCATTAACTGCTTCATGACATCAAGGACCCGAGTTAAAATTTCTAGATCACAACTTGAAATTTAAAAAAATACAGACATTACAGTGATACCTATTGCCATATACATAAATTTAAAGTATTAATAACTTTGGGGTTATATTTATTTAGCTATGGCTCTAGGCAAGTATAACACTTTTTTAACTTTCCAACTTTCCTCAAAAATTATGTGTTTGATAAAAAGTAATTCTCTTATCACCAGTAGGTGCATTTAAAATATAATGACCATAAGATGATAAATAGAAGCTACATAAAGCCGTTATGATCCTCTATAGCTCCAAAGTTAGAAATAATACATAATAAATTAGAATTCCTGTATTTATCGCTTTAATTCAAAGATAAAACTATCACACTATATATATGTACAGCACTAACTAAAAATTTATTTGGTTCAAATTAAATGATACCTAGAATATTTTTCACTGGTAAATTGATTCGTAAATGCATGATATCATTGAGTTAATATTTATAAGGCACGGAAACACATGCGATCGATAAGGCTGCGCTCACCTAGGCGCCTCTGATACCGCCTTTACAGTATTAGTTATCAGTCATCTTTCATTAACAATCGGTTATTTTATAAAACTCCATTATTTATATATCACTAAACATTACAGGTCGAATTAAATTAAGCTTCAGTATATGTGATTAATTATAACGATTTTAAGTTAAACCAGTAAAAGCAAGTGAATAAATTTCCATTTTATTGTGCATAAATACGTGCATACATATATCAATTATGAAGACAGTGCAAATTGCATAGTCACGTAACTGAATAGTGGTTAGTTAGTGGGCGAGTTAACGATGTACCTGTGTTTAATGTTATTTAATAAAAGTACAAAATTATTATGGGTGGTGATAAATACACATTAAGTGAATTTGAATTTACGATTGTTGGAAGGCAAATATGATTTCTTATTCTGAATAATGTATAAGTCGATTAGTACACAAACCTTCATGGAGATTTAACAGTCGATGGGAAAAAACGGTCTACATTTAAAAATATTAGTTTTTAAAAACAAAATTTATGTATATTGTAGATATTCTTTTTATACACCGAAATAAAACTGTTCTGGCGGGTCGCCCACTCTCTGAGAATACCACAGTTTCAATGCTTACAATTTGATAAATATTTGTTAGCAATGTTAGAAGTTTTAAGTAAATCAGTAACAGCAATAAGTAAATGAACTATAAATTACAAATTATCAAAAAAAGTAAACAAAGTAATGTGGCTCTCCCACATACCTAACCCATTCTTCCCCCGTTAATTTATATTTTTAATGTAAGTCATGCGGTCCTGGAACTGACCGGAATTCCCTCTCACGTCCTGAGCGTCTGTGGCACCCTTGCCCACTCTTTGGACCTCAGGACGAAACCATCGGTGAGTGAGGTGGGGGAGATCTGCTGCTCCCCTGGCATTTCCACCAGCTTGCCAGAGAAATTGTCTTCAGAGTGGTGGAGCGTCTGGGCAGACTGTGTATATATATATATTGTATGAATGTCGGTATGCATGGAATTGTACATAAGTATGAATGAATTGTTACATTACAGTTAACAAACAAGCGATTTGTAATTTTTTAAATAAAGATCTTATAATAATGAAAATACTTGTTAACAGTTTTTTTTTGTGCGTTGAGAATGAAAAATAATTTGTCTATCACACATGCAGGTCGTTATTAATTTCACAAAAAAAATCAAGCAATTACTTCTTTTGTTTCCCAAATACATATTACTTCTGGTGTGTAGTCCGGAGAACATAATTTACCCCAGCAGGCTATTTCGTCCCCTTCGCGAGTACCGCATACGGCAGATAGATTTAAACTGAAAAAGATTCATTTGATCAGACAAAAACGAGTATTTTAGCCGATATATCACCGGTTAAATCCAGGGGCATTGGCAGTGGCCAGTGCCATCTGTATCGCCACGCTAACAGCCGCCATCACTTATCCACAGCCATATATATCCGCAATAGCAGTCAGTGCTTCCCAAATACACTTCAGTGACAAATTCACTTTTGTCTGTGCCTTGTTTTCGCTATCAGTCACACGATAACTGCTAAATGCAACGTAGTGTTTTAACATTCATTATTGAACGAAAATATAGTATGCGACTTTGTCTCCTTAGAATGACTAGTGATTCTAAATTGTCTAACTCACAAAGTCAATATCACATTAAATCAATTTAGGTTATATTGTTTTACATACCTTGCAGTACCATCTACCTTGGAGTACTAAATGAAAATAGAAAACTGTTTATACTGCACTTTAAGGTATATGAAACGTACTATTTTTAAGTTTTGTTTCATTTTATATGCTGTGTACTTTGAGGTGTGTATTAATTATTGCTACAATAATCGATTCTCCGATCATTCAAAAAAAAACAAAAAACAATCTGACAAATGGACCCAATGAATGCCTACAGGCAATTGAAACCCGAAAAGATAGGCCGCAGTTTCCTTCTTTCAACAAACTCCGGGTACGGGTTTTCTCCCATGACTGTAACCTTGCCATAAAACGCATTATACGTTAATATAAATATAGTTTGATGTTAAAATAGTGAAGTAACAATTTCCTGATAAATAAAGGCTAAAATAAGATACTATTGAGAGAAGAGAAGGGAGTGGAATAGCCTAGAACCGGATATGTATATTGATGAGAATGGAGTTCCACAGATTGGTAACATGGGCTATGATTAAGCGGCCAAAAGAGTGAGTAGATCGGATGATGTTTTGTTGTAGGATTTGGTGAAATATTTAAATTTAAGATATTTAAGGTTTTTTCTTTGTAGAGATTAAGGAAAGAGCCTAAAAAACAATTCTAAATTGTTCACTAGTTTAAAAATTTGTTCTAGACTGCCTAAACTGTTAGACCTTAGAAATAAGAAAGTAACCAATTTTTTTTTTTTTTAATAACAAAGATTTACTCAGTTTTATTAACCTTCCGTTAAAATAAAATAAAATCACTAAGAAAGGTATCATTTTAATAATAATGGTCATTTATTGGTTTACATTAATCAGATGAGCTTTATTATAAAAATAATTAAGCATTGACAATAAAAACTTATTATTTCTCATAATTTTCTTCTTGAAATAGCCATGTCATTCAAACATAACGCTTCATCGTGCCTATGGCTATGTCTATGTGAATTAGGCCAAGTATGAAGATTCTTTCTTCGTTTTTTTATCACCACGATTAGCTGTACCAAATATTTTGAGTATTTTCAAGTGTTACTGTGTCCGCAAAATTATATCTATGATTCCGCTATGAAACACTCCCTGCAGTAGCAGCTCATTCCGGTCATAAAACACCGTTAATCCCAGTTATTTTCTACAATAATACAGAGTAATGCACACCTACTCAATTCAGAGAGGCATCATAATGTTACATGAAGGTTTGTCTACTTGAAGTAATCACGACTGTTCGATCAATAAAATGAACGACGGTTCACAGCGAGCCGGCTCACCTTTGAATGATCGGCTCTTTTGAACTAGTGAACTATACGTTTGGCACTGATAGATGTACTTAATAACACATAAGAGCGCAGGCGCAGGTGCACCATTTAGCATTTAGACTGGATCTAAAGGTCGCACGGTCACTTATGAAGTTGAATTTCTAGCTGCTTGTCTGTGTGGTCTCACTAGGACATTTTATATATTATTGCCGAATCCGAGTTTCTACTTTCTAACAGGTACTGGACCAATGTTGTGAAGTATATGTACATCTTGATCCAGTGTTATTCCTTTGTCTATATTTTAGGCGTTTAGATTAAAGATCTTAACGTGCTCAACAGGGATATGAATAATGTTTGGGATGTGACTATAATTAAAAATAAATAGTGGGACAGCTTTTCTAAGCGGCATTGGCAGTGATAACAAATTCACAAGTACCGTGCTTTCAAATGTGTATGTTAATAAATAATAATTTATCAAATCATAGTAAATAAATCGAAAGGTAATAATTAAGGCCTAAACCCTGAATTGAGTCATCCTGCCCTACTTAAACAATTCTATGAATTATACTCAAGTTGACATTATTGCCAGGCGGATCCGAGACCCTGCTGTGTGAGTTATATCTGTTTTATCGGCTCTACTGTTCACGTTGCTCACGTCTCTGTTTATTGGTGTGTTTCATGAGGCCATCAACTAGCGATGATGGCCTTCATCACTGCTAGTTTATATCCACTAAAGATGGCTTTGGTCCGGTTTTTCTCTACTGTAGGCAGCCTCCTCACCTCTTCTGTATTGTTCTACTCAGCTATAATGCGCCAGGATTTTAAGTATTTATTTTCCTTGTACTAAAGTAGCATTCAGGCAAATGACCTATAGATATAAAAATGGAGGCACATTAATAATAATGTTTTGTAACACGATATAGTATGGAATGACTATATTTATGTAATTTGTATTTATGAAATAAGTGGATAAATAATATCGAAAGGTTTTTTTTTTAAATGTTGTGTAATACATTTACTTTAAATGATGTTTGAAACCCCGTCCCGGGTCTAGAATAATTGACGAATTTCCCAGGTCCCAGGACATGAATTTAATATCATACAAAGTTGTGATAAATACTAAGTATATAGTTGTATTAGTACTAGCTAATAAATGAAATTTTTTAGTAAAGATTTTCTTTTAATGAAATGCTATGGATCAGACAGAACAGTCAATGATGTTTTCTTGAGTTTGACCATGGTTCGCTTTTTGTTAAGTCCGATTTAAACCAAAAATGCATTGCTTGTAGTCTAAAAATAAGTATGTTCCGTAACGGATTTTTAGGGACTTATAAAAGTATTGAAATAGAGCAGAAACCAGCTCATTAAAAAGTAATAAAAAATTGCTGTTATAATAAAAAAAAAAATTGAATATAACTGAAATAAAATAATAAAAAAAAGTTCTTTAAACTTTAACTATCTTCTGACTTTTGAATTTGGAAATCTTCTTTCACCCTCTCTCTGAATGTTTTGCAATTATCGTAAATTTGATACAAAAGATCTGGTATTTTACGAGTATATATGCTGGGGTTTTGAATAAAATAACGGGAAGCATAAAATTCAAGCATTTCGCTGACATTTTAACATTTTTAATTTCTGATTTTTCCCTGTCTAACAAATCAACGAAAATCGAAGATATTCTAAAAATCTCTGATAGCCAACCATACTAATAGTCAATAAATATCAAGTCACCAATAGGATTACATAATATTCTAGTTATTGGCTGTGTTTTTTTTTATTTATCAAAAAAGGTGGTTTTTAGTAAATTAAATGGTTCATTATATTTCCAAAAGTGCAATTTATTTTATAATTTATACAAGCAGTATAAATAGGTTGCAGGAAAAATCTATTTTAAACTATCCCTATAACTATTTATGTTTTTTTTTACATAAGGTCCTAAAGGAGATCTGCTTCCATTACCTTTTCAGTTGCGTCTGACGAAGGTCAGAGCTATGCGGAGGGAAGGGATCTGTATTCTCTGCTCCGACCTGCCCTGCAATCTCTGGTATTCGTGTCATTTCTTCGCGTGGTTCGCTTTTGAAAATGTCTACAGTTCTTTAGCTACTGTTATTGTTGGGTTCGAGTCATTGCGTGGCGAGCTTATAAATCCCACGCCGGCAAGTGATCATTTGTCCGGTCAAGTACGCATCTAAAACCGGTCTGACCGCTGCGGTCCGATACAGTTAACTTTCAAATGTATATTTGATTGTCCTCCTATAGGCGTTTGTGAGATTTTTTTTTTTGGTCCAATACGTGTTTTGAGTCATTTTATGAAAGGTTATGTCTTCATTTTGAGTCCTATCACTTCTTTGTGGTGATTTTAATACTAGTTATTATAGTCATTTTACTTCGTATTAAAACATATACTGCTATTGTAATGAGTATTATATCAATTTATAAAGTTCGACGTCCTGTTTAATAGTATATAATATTTGCTTTACTTACTTTATTAATATTACAGTTGACTGGAATTCTTTATTTTAAAGATTTACCCCCATTTTAAGCAGGGGTTGACTATCTTTAATTTGCTAACCTTCCTTTTAATCCTTGACTAATTGAACTGTTATTTTTATTTTATGTTAATATTGCACATTTCTGAAGCTTTTATATACATTTTATATGATTGTAAATAAAGATTTTGTTTCTTTCTATCGTGAACAGCTGAGAGAGGATCGGTTAAACACATATTAATATGTGTTAGTTATGCCTTGTATCTAACCTACTGCTGTAAATAATTAACTGAGTAAAGAGAGAAAATAGTAATACAGCCAGGATTCGAACACGCACTTCTCAATTAGACTACCTCTGTTGACTGCCTGCCAAGCGCAAGAAGTGTTTCAAACTATACTACTACATTGTAGTCAATTTATAGCAAACTTAATTTTATTACAGAGTTAGCGAGACCCATGTCGTCAAAGCTCATATAACCATTAAAAAATAGTACTAAGTTGTAAGTGATTGAGATCGTGGACAGACTCTGGCCGAAATATCTAAATCGAGAACGAAGAAATATTAAAAATATCAACGGGTATATTCAAAAAATGTTCCGGTTGAGCCTGTGCCATACTTACATGAAGTTCTCCTCCGACACCAAAAGTTCTGCAGAGATCCGAACCCTCTATTAGCAAGAGGGTATCCACATGAATTCTCCACAGTTTCACGAGCAAAAGTACTTTCACTAGAGCTACCTATCTCCAATGATGGTAAATTATACACCATGGTAAGATTAAACTCCTATATATTTAAATACAGCTAAATACAATCTATATAATTAACAGTGAACATATTAGAGTTGACTATTTATGATCATCATTTGTATAGATAGCACGAAATACCGCCGGTATATTAATAATAGGGGTTAGGGAGAAAAAGACAACAACGTTTATGTTCAGTTTAGTGAACATTATGTTAGTTAGGATTATGTTAGTTTTTAAGATAACAACTCATTTAAGTGCATATATGCAATAAAACCAAAGCGCAGTTATATTATTGTTTATATTAATTTAAATTGTAAAAAATAATGATTTTAGGGGTTAAAGGGGAAAAAAATAAATAAAAAACTCACTTGACTGACATTACAGCTGAAAGTCTCCAGCAATTTCAAAATGGGATCATGAGAAAAGTGGTCAGACATACTTCTCTCAATAAGTTAAATCCCGTCGACCTGCACCCGTTGCTTGGTATGCCATTGGTGGGCAAGTTCATCCACCGGAGACACATCAAGTTTTTTTGACTCGTTACACCATCTCACAAACCCAGTGTTTAACACGATGACCCCCGCCACACTTCCCGCATCGATGACAACAGACTGTAGGGGAAAATTAGGTTAAGATTTAGTTTAAGTTTATTGTTAGATGTAAATTATTTTTAAGTCTATGATAAACAATATGAGCCCCATTACTTTTCAAAGATGTTCAGTAAATCAATGTGTAATGTACATCATTATACTTTTTTAAGAGCGCAGATCACAATGTATACTAATTAGAAATTGTATAAAATGTAGCCAAGCTGCAGGAAATATATTTAGTAACCTATTGTAAATAGATTCATTTGTAGAATCTATATTGAATACTGTAATAATGTTGTAACAAGATGATAAAAAAAGAAATGTTTATGCTATACCGTAACCCCTTAACATGACAGTTCTAAAAGCAATCTGCAGGTCTTCTTCTAACGCTTCAGATCGTTCCTCCAATTCCTCTTTGCTGAAGAAGAGTCACAGATAGGCAAATTAAGAAGATTATTCAAAAGAGCCGAAGAGAATTATCTTGAACACATGAGCCCAACGCTAAAGAACTGAAGAATAATAACCACAAAGACACTGCTGTAGTTGGAACGTCACTGGACAAATCGTGTAGATGTTATCTTGCCTGACTTGGAGAGGTGCATCGCTCTATTTGATGCGCCAATCCTCTCCAAGGTGCGCATAGAAGAGCAGAAGAAGCCCACAAAGACACCGCTAGGAAGGTAAGAAGGCCATCGAGAAGACAAGAAGTCCTGGAGAGGACCACGGTCCTAATTGGGAACTCTATAATGTATGGGCCGTGTCAGGACTGTCCTGGCTAGCCACTCATTTCCACTCTTTCCTCTCCCTCTCTCTCTATCTCTTTCTCTCTCTTGCCTCTTTTTATTTCTTCCTTTTTCTGCCTGTTGGGCTGTTCCGATAAAAGGACCCGCCTGTAATTTGTTAGTTATACAAGGAAATGCAAATGGATGTTTGGGTAATCGATTTGTCGGCACCCCTTTGTCGCACTGAGGAAACCGCTTCAACAGATCAGTCCAGCCAGATATTACAAATTACATGAACGGGTAATGCTCATTAGAACTACAAATTGTATAAGTAGATCCAAGGATCAGTTGTCACACATACGTTTATAAGGATGTGGGGGTTCAAATACAAAAAAAAAATAATTATCCCATTGGGGTGTCAAAAGTACAGTGTACTATCGCCTAACGCTATTCATGAACGATAAAGGAATCGGCCGATGCTACTGTAGGTTTTGTCACGACTGCAGTTTTGTTCATAGCTGCACGTATGAACGACCTCCTTCACAAATGAATATATTTTAAAATCTTTATTCAGACCTAAATTTTCAATCCGGCCAGGTTGCGACTGTGCTTACGTGTGTGGTTAGGCCCCATAACACCTGTTCAGTAGGTAAAAAAACCGAGAGACGTTTTTGACTCATGGTAATTTCAGAAAATGGTGAGATATGAGTAACATAGATTCGGAAAAATAAATGTGACTAGCCGACGTTCGGCCAACTCGATATGTTAAAAATTACAGCACTCGCCATATCAAACAAAAACTGTGGCTGACGATTATTGAAAATATCAGGATGTAATCTTAAATACATTTTTTTTTCCTTCATATTTCCTCCGTATTAGATTCTAGATAAATGAATCTATTTACAGTAGATCATTATATGTCCTGTAGCTTCGCTACATTTTATACGAATTCTAATAATTTTACATTGCGGTTTGTGACTGTTACATGCACATTATACATTCAATGTCTGATCATGTTTAAAAGTGTTGGTGCTCATCTTATGAATCATAGACTTAAAACTAATTAAACATCTAACGTCAAAATTTTAACCTAATTTTCTCCGACAGTATGTTGCCATCGATACGGGAAGGGTGGTGGGGTCATAACGCTAAATACTGGCTTTGTTAGGTACTGCAACGAGTCAAAAAACTTGATTTGTCTCCGGTAGATGAACTCACCGACTGGCGGGACACCAAGCAACGTGTGCAGGTCGGCGTTCTTTAACTTCTCGAGAGAGGTATGTCGGACCACTTTTCTCATGATCCCAATTTGAAATCGCTGGAGACTTTTAGCTTTATTGACAGTCAATTGTGTATATAGTGGGGTGTCGTAGAGCAGAGGTGGCCGGAGTACACATTTATATATTATTAGTTTGAGACGCAGCGACAAGTTGGGTGAAGTTAGCAAGTAATGAAGCCGTGTGTTGTACTTTTTCTATTTACTACTATACTAGACCAGTGAATTCTATCAATAATTTTTTTTAACGATTGCATTCACTAGTCTAGAATAATTGGATCCATAGATTATTTATTTAAGTGTCAATATTAAAAAAGGTCATTGTCCTGTCTTTGTCTGATGAAAGAAGAAATGTTATATTTTCATCATATAGACAAAAATTGGCAACGTACATATAAATTCGTATATATTATATTTTGTTATATTTATTAACTCTGAGACAAACTAGCAGTCTCTGCTTATATATAAGTAATCTTATTTTTGTCGTATTTTTCCTTTTTTAACAGACACATATTTTATCTATTATAATTGTCGTTTATATTAATCATTTCTACATAGAATGCACTTATATCTACCTCATTATGTTACTAATCATGTTTAATACCCACTTGTTATCAGGGCCTGATGCAGATAAACGTAGTACGTACAAAACGTTGCCCATTAATAAATTCAATGAAAACTTTACATCTAAATCTTTTATCAATCGAAGCCGATGTCCTACCTAACAATCATTTAGAAATTCGAGGCTGGACAATGAGCTCCCATGAAGTAGATAATGTATGATGAAGGTTTTGTCTGAAGGTATGTTCTAGTGTAGTGATGATAAAAAATATCTAATCATTATGGGAAGTAACCCAAAAAATATTGAAAAGTCGGCATCGTATCTATGAAGTGATGGCCGCATCTCTTTGACCGTGTCAATCACTCTCAAGTCACAGTTCAATAGCCATTTTGGATCGATGTCTCCCGAATAATGGTTAAGAATGTATTACATTTAGTCCGAAATCCTACAGTTCTTGATAAATCATTTGTTCTTGGTTTTCTGGATCCATTTTAATAGGTGTTTGATTGGTCTATGTGATAGGCCAGGGCTCACTAAATGGCAGACCGCAGGCAAGTTTTATATGGTCCGCAACAATCAGGGACGTGGGTAAAATCTGCCCCTAACACCACCACCATCACAGCTCTTCTAGTATTCTATCGGTTTGGTATTTTTGCACTTCATCCATTGTGTTTTGAACGTAAGATAAGGGCTTAAAAGTTTTATTAACCAAAGAAGGAGGTAGTCTAGGCTAGTAGAGTAGTTTGTAGCCTACAAGAAGGAAGTTGGGGGGGGGGGGGGAGACTTACGTTTTCTGGACTATGAAAGATTGACAATTTTTCAAAACGGGCTTACGGGAAAAATAATTAGTGACCACTGCTGTAGATATTTTTTATGCCTAAATATTTTCTTTAGCAATTTACAGTGGCCGAGTTTGTTTAAAAGACAAAATAAAGATATTATGAGAAACAAAATGCATATGGAGATCAACCAAAACAACATTGAAAAAAAAATGGCCTATGAATGTTTTGGGTTTGAAACCCCTAGACGAGCGGTGATTCCTATTTGAAGTGGAACTACCGGAGGGTGGAATTGGGTGGCCTCTGGTATTTTCTGTTCAAACGAGCTTCAACGTCGTGAAGGTCTTTTTGCTCCTTGCCAGTGAGACATTCCTGTTTTAGCATATTCCTTTCTGACTCACTCACTTCCTCAAACTTCACAGTGTTTCACCGTTCACATTTTCGGTTATTCGTTCTAAATGTTGGTTAGTTAAGAAAACATTATAGTGGTATTAAGTTTCTTGTTTCTAAAAACTAAACAGGATTGAATTTGTTTCTTATACTAGAAACATCAAATTAAGTATAAAAGATCGGTGCTTGAAATTAACATTCATTTTATTTTTATTAACATGTTGATATAAAAAGTATAAATAATATACCTAAGCGCAGAACCTTGCAAGACTCATTAATTAATAGTATTAAATTGGATTATTTAAAGATGTTGGGTAAAAGAAACAGAGGCAGGTTTTTTTTGGTTCTGGTTGTGTACCCTAATTGTGTTCTAATCAGGAATCCAAAAAGGTGTTACATTTATGCCAAAACAAACGATAAATCAAGTTTCAATAGCACTTTCATATTTTAAGATATAAAGTATTTGAAAGTAATAAAAATAGGTCTAAACAGTTGTGTGTAACGTCTAAATTTTTAGAAGACTTTAGAAACGTATAATTTTCAAGATACACTAATATCATTTAATCAATATGTTTTATTGGAAATAAAACTTAACATTAAAAGTTTAAAATACGTTTTTTCAATGGAAAAGATAACAATAATTTTCCGTCTTAACGTCATATTTGCTCAGTTCGCAACTCAACTTTTTTTTTTTTGTGTGTGTGAAAAATGTGCTTTGTCAAAATTTATTTATTTTTTATTCATATTTGATTTCGTTTCATTGCATTGTTCACAATGTTTTAGTGACCCAATTAAAATCGGACAGTCTTATTTACATCTGTTGGTGACAAAGAGGATCAACCGCCTTTTGAATGTCTCTAACATGGAGTGGCAACCGTGAAACAATGTCTGTCGATCGCTACACGTCCCTCCAGTTAAGAACCCTCCGACCTATAAACAACCTCTTGACTCGGACGGAATTAGAAACAGTCCCAGAAGAAGAAGAAGAAGATAAAGAGGCGCTGTCGATACAGACGGAAATAAATCGACCATAAAGCAGCGCTGACTGTCAATGAGTGCACAATCTATTTCCGAGTCGCGTGCCTCGGTGCATGTGTGTGCAGTCTTGGCGCTATTTCCGTCTTGGAAAGAGACTAAATCCGTGCCCTTCGGTCCCGTCCAAGGAGTATGGTCATCGATTAGGGAGAGAGTGATAAAGGATCGATGCATGTCCAAAGGTCTTACACTGTAAGGCCGTGGAGTACAGAACGGGTGCTCTTCCGGTGAAGATTTATCCATTCTCACAATACATTATTTTAGACCCTCGATAAAAGGCTGCAACTGCTTCAAGTTAAGAGTTAATCAAGTCTGTAATACGGCGCATTTAAGAGGTTCTTTTATTTTTTTTTACATTCAAAACTTTATTGTGATAAAATTACAATCTGGCTCGTTAGTCAATAAGTAATTGTGAAAAATGTTCTCATTCATACCATATTTAAAATTTTCATTCATTCGCTCATTCATACAGTATTTACAAACATCCCAGAGACCTGCCAAATCCACATGGTTGTCACCTCCCTCGCATGCGAAAGAGGAAGCGGAGCATTTAGGGGACTTCCACTAGCCACGTCACCGGATCCGACCCAGTGGAGGCTGACCAAGAGCGCGAGAGCCACAGACGCTCAGGGCATGATTGGAGAAGCTCCCCATTTCCAGAACGTTTTAAGGTCGTTATGAAGTGTTTTGTTGCTGTGGTAATAGGGGGCATTTACTATTGTTCTCAGGAACTTTGATTGAAAGGATTGGATACGCTTGATGTTCGACTTTTTTGCTGTCCCCCATAGCTCCAGATGGGCGTAAGTATAACTTTGTAGATTAGTAATTTGTTTTCTATTGAGAGATGTCCTTCGAAGTAGTCTGTACAGTTGTCCAAAGCGTCTGTTTAGTTCTTGTCATTTTAGCCTCGTGTTTGGGTTCCATGTCAGTCTTTTGTCGACAGTAGTCTCGAATACAGGAAGAGGAATGGAATCAAAAAAAAAAGAAATAGTGGACAGGATTCGCGGCAGAGGGTAAAGGTAATGTGGGAACATTTTGCTTCATTAACTTTGACCCGATCTTGGTAGCACCAATACTCGATCTCATCAAGGTGTGAGGTGGTTCAATGATCGTATTGTCTACTTTACTCTTCTGATTGATTTTCTATAGGTTTATTTTATCAGCATAGCCAATCAAATACAGTTTATCTAATACATAGATCTAATACAACTTGTCATCAGGGCCACAGCTGTTTTTTTTTTTTGTAATTCTGTTACATTAACTTATTATACACATTCTTAAACAGCACCGTAAAAACTTTAATTCGATGGCTTACACAATATTGCAGGAAAAAGTTGTTATTTTCCAGTTTTTATTATACAGTTGTTAGATGAATAATGGTGTTTATTATTTTGTATAGGATTACTTTGATCTTATTTTAAAAGTGGATATTAAATTGTAATTAGCATGCGAATTATCATATCCCTCTCTTTGAAAAACAGGGAATGAGTTAAACTAATTAGAGTTGATAATGGCTTTGGCTAATTAAGATAAAAAAATAGCTACGTATTATTAATCAGTGTGACAAGACTAATCAATTTGTTACTCTAATGATGATATATGATAGGAAAATATACTTGTTTATTCACCAAGTAATTAATTAATAACTCAGCTATGTTTGTGTATATTTAATTTTTTGGTAATTAAATTGTTTGGGAACCATTAATAGGTTTATTCTTAGCTGTTACTATATTATTTGTTTAGAGAGTTTGTATGATATTTATATTGCCGCTTTAGGGTTGTAATTTTCTAACAATACGTTATAACCAGTTATTGTAACTTCAATCATAAATTACATGCTGTATTTAAAATGTGAAACTTTGGATGGCTTGAATTATAATTCACTATTCTATTGCTACTGTTTTGTTTTTTAGTCCATATCGTGTGAAATTTATTTCTGTCTAAAATGATATTCTTATGTAGGAATCTTAAAATATTTTCTTTAGCTGGTTCCACTGTGAATTTTACATTATTATTGTAATTATTAAATTGACTTAAAATTTCTCCATAGTGCGTTTTTTTTAATAAATATTATCATTTCCATCAATATATTTGTAATTAATAAAGGTTTATTTGATGTTGCATTTAACTGTGTATTCATTACGAGATATGCCACTTAGCTAGAATGTCCTAATTCTACCTCCCACCATTTAACCATCAATTTCCCTACAAAAAATTCCTTTATATAGTGTGATTCTTATATTGCACATGGATGTGGATCGATTATTTTATTTCGATAATCTTCAAATATTTCGATAGTATTATTTAGAGATAATCATTGGAAAAAAAAGTGAAACCACATCAAAACACACCAACTCATAATGAGCGGTATTTTGAATTTTGAGATTATTCATTAATGCTTGATCTGTTAAGCATGTCCCAGACTGATACTAAGGAATTTGGTAAGTTTGTCTGTCGGTCCATTTATGCTATTTACTATAGGTCTCAGTTTATGTATCTGGTTTATGTAGTTTAATTAGCAGCCTATTAATTTGTTATTTTATCGATATATTTATATTTATGCAGTTTTTTTGGCGTACTTATTTTTGTTGACCGGACCTGGTTTATTCATAATTACATGATGTGTGTGTCTATGATTAATAGGGTCCATTATTTTCATATATTTTTCTTTGCAACTTTTTTCGTTACATTAATATGATTCTCTGAGGAATCTATTCTATGAAATAATTTTTCTAGACCAGCTAATAATTGTATAATTTCATTGCCTTTACTAGGACAATTTATTTATTTTTCCCGCCCATTCTTCTTAAAAAAAATGACAAAACTTTTATTTACTATAGATTCTTAGGCGAATCTATTTACATACTACATTTTATATATCCTGTACCATCGGTACACTCTCTACAAGGTCTGAATCGGCATAGAAGTTTCATAATCAATACAAGTACAATGATACACAATGTACTTGGCTTCATTGACAAGACTCTACAAGGTGATGGGGCTCACCTTTTTGATCACAACAAAAGAAAACTTGAAAACTAACTTACAAACTAATTCTTAACCTAATTTTTGTTTTTTACTTAGCTCTTAACTCGAAATATAGGATGTACGAAAAATAAAGGAAATTATTTGGGATGAGATTGGTGCCCTTCTTTCAAAGGGGAGTCCACATTTGAAGGAAGTATGAGAAGGATATGGAGTGTGGGATGCCTAAAAGAGGCGGGTGGATTCGGGAAGGTAGTGAGAGTCTACCTATGGTGGAGCCTAGGGGTACTAGGCTAACCTAAATTTATGGTACAATTCAATTAAAACCTAATTTTTTTTTTTTTCTCCATAGCCCCTTTCAATGTCCAGATAATTTTATAGAATTATAGATCCTCAGGTGAATCTATTACAAATTATTTTGTATTTCCTGTAGCATCACTACATTATATACAGTTTGTTATTTTATAGAAATTATATAATGAATAAACAAGTATAATGATATACATTTTACGTGACTAGACTAAACTGACTAATAAAGGTGATGGGGCTCACCTTTTTGATCAACCTTAAAACTAACTTACATACTAATTCTTATCCTAATTTTTCCCCGACAGTCTGTTGCCATCGATGCGGGAGGGGTGGTGGGGTCATAGTGTTAAACACTGGGTTTGTCAGGTGCTGCAACGAGTCAAAAAACTTAATGTGTCTCCGGCGGATGAACTCACCCACCGACGGCACACCAAGCAACGGGTGCAGGTCAGCGTTCTTCAACCTCTCGAAAGAGGTATGTCGGACCACTTTTTGCATGATTCCATTCTGGAAGTGTTGGAGACATTTGACTGTATCGTCAGTCAAGTGGGTAAATAGCGGGGCACCGTACAGCAGAGCTGGCCGGAGGACACATTTATAGATCATCAATTTGAGACGAAGCGACAGGTTAGGTGAAGTTAGCAAGTGCGATAGCCGGTAAGACCTTTGTCTTACTTTTTCTATTTTATTACTAAAATGAGTAGAGAAATGGAGATGCCTATCCATTTTTATACCCAAATAGTGTATTGAGAAAGCTGGTGAGTTCTCTTGCCCTCCTATGCTATACGATTTTGGCAAGGATTTTTTCCCCTTTTGGAGGGAGAAGATTACGCAGTCGGTCTTCCCGGCGTTTACGCTGATGTTTAACATGCCCAGTCTGTAATTTAGGTTTTACAACTTAAAATATGAATTGTAAAACCTAAATTTTTTTTTTCCCTTTCGTTGTTAAAGAAAACCTAATTTTTAAAAATTTTATTTTTTTTAGCTCTCAAACTTATAAAATAGGATGTGGGAAAAATAAAGGAAAATTATTTTGGGCTAATGAGTGCCTTTCACTAAGGGGAGTCCCCCATTTGAAGGATGTATGAGAAGGATATAGGGTGGAATGCCTAAAGGAGGCGGGTGGAATCGGGAAGGTAGTGAGAGTCTACCGAGGGTGTAAAACCTAAATTAGGACAATAAATACTCCTAAATATAGTGTGTTTATAATATTCTGCGGGATTATACTGTTGGCTAAATGTTCCGTTTTATTTAATTTCTAAAAGTTGTTTTATTTTTCCAATGGGGCAACTAGCTATTTTGTGTTTTTTCAATACGGGATCTTTTATTATTGTTGATAGAGGTTAATTTATTTCAATGATAGTGTGTTAGTGCTGTTAATGGTTTTCACAAACTTGTCTTTTATTAACTTTAGTATTTATATGTCTGTTCATTTTTTTAATTATTGAAAATACTACCCATGGCAGTATCCTTAACCAATTTAAATGTCACGTGAAAATTATGGCCGGGGTTCCTATAACATGATTCAATTTGACTAATAATCCCATAGTCCTCCAGCCCCGCTACATACTCACTTGACTGACAATACAGCTAAAAGTCTCCAGCAATTTAAGAATGGGATCATGAGAAAAGTGGTCGCACATACGAGTACCTCTCTCCTGACGACCTGCACCCTTTGCGTGGTCTGCCGTCGGTGGGTGAGTTCATCCACCGGACAAACATAAAGTTTTTTGACTCGTTGCAGCACCTAACAAACCCTTCCCGCATCGATGGCAACAGACTGTCGGGGAAAGTTAGGTTAAGATTTTGTAGTTAAATGTAAGTGATTTTAAGTACATAAGGTGTGTCCCGTCACTTTTAAACATGTTTGGATATTGATTGTATAATCTGCATCATACTTTTGTAACAAATCAAAATAAATCACAGTAGCAAATTTTTAAAAACCGCCTAAAATCTAGCCTAGGTACAGAACATATATTATAATTGCAAATAGATTCATTTATACAGAATCTATTCTGATTCCCATAATTTATAATAACAAGGGGACATGAAAAAAAAAAGATCTCAGAAATGTTGGCATTAATTTTATTTCTAATCTTAAAAGCCTACTCTCTCCCAACGAACTCTTCTACCCAAAAATAAGTGATCTTTTGTATGAAGAAACAAAAATTAACAAACCCACTGACCACTAACTATTAAAATATGCCCCTATTTTAGAGTAGTTGACGTATCCGATGGACTATGAAGTCGTGAAACGGCTCTGGAAGAGTCTGTAGGACCTGGAAGCCTGGTCTGGAGTCATTAGGCGGTCCCCTTAGCCTAGATAAGGGACTCTTAAAGAGTTTTTTTCCTTTTCTCTTACAAGACCTTAGGTGTCCCAGCTCACCTGCCTGGGCAAAAACCTAACTTTCTCTAGGTCTGTGGTCCCACTTGGATCTGTTCAAGAGGAGAGATTGTTTTGTCCCGTTTGTATAATACGAGTGATGGTTGACCTTTTAGACATGAATCAGTTGTTCAGCTGGAATAATGTTGCAGTGCTAGTCAATGTCACAATAAGCTTCTTTGACATTTCAGCTAAATCTGCTTTTTTTTTTTTTTTTAATGATTTACGAATTAAATGAATCAATGATAACTAAGAGTGTGTTTTAAAAAAAAAAAAAGTGTATTTAGGTTGGTGCGTATGAAATGTCGGATTTTCTTTAAATGTGAACGTTTGTCTCCCTGTTTTTGTTATGCTTTTGTTTTTGACATAACCTGGTTTATAGTCGTACTGCCCATTGCCAGAGTCACATTTTAGCAAAGAAGATTTTCTCAAAAGTGTTTCCTTTTGTTATTTGCTTTGAAATTTGCACCGATATGAATTCAACCGATATTCGTGTAATTTTCTTATATGAGTATAAACTTGGCAATAATGCTGCAAAAGCTGCACGCAATATAAACCAGGCGTTTGGAGAGAATACTGTGAACGATCGAAAAGTGCAGCGTTGGTTTGAAAAAATTCGGTCTGGTGATTTTCCCTGCAAAATGAACCGCGTGGAAGACCCGAAACGTCTGTGAAAAATGATGCTCTGAAAGCATTGGTGGAAACGAATCCAACTGTTTTTGTTGTTATTGTTTTTACGGGCTAAACAGTACGAAAATGAAGACAGTCTGAAAAATGCCATATCAGAGTTCATTGATTCTAAAGATCAGAATTTCTTCAAGACAGGCATCTATCCATTAAAATCTCGTTGGGAAAAGTGTATTGAAGTAAATGGAGCATATTTTGATTAAATTAACAGCTTTTGGAAAAAGATATGCAGTTTAATATATTCACTTAAGAATCCGACATTTCATTCGCACCAACCTAATATTATGTTCTTCTTTTTAACTTGTCATCTTTGTTGTTGCCATCGCATCTTTGTTTACAATACCAGACAGATGAAATAAATCCATATGGTAGATTATTCCCGTGGCTATATTCTAACGTAAAACCACACCGCTTAAGCTCTGCCTTCTATGCGAGTCAAGATAAATCATTCGATGACTTCAAGGAAATACTGACGAACGGTATCTGTGACTCAAGCCGTAGTAGGTGTCGTGTGTATTGCACCTGATGCTATCAGATTCAGAGGCAGAAACTCTCAGAAAACGTATATACAGACAATTTTGAATTTATAGACAGATTTATTATTTGTTTCGCAATTCACTTTTTCACTTCTTCAGGGTTCTTAGCATTCGAAATCATTATATATTTAATACGTATTCGTCTCTTATGTCAATAGTTAGTCCCCTGATTGACCTACAGATAAGGAAACATTGTATTCAAGCTTCAATCGATGCAAAAAAAAGAGTCGGATAATACTATTAAACGTAATTGAGTGTCATTTATTGATCAATAGATTTTTTGAGTTAGAAGGTGTTAAAAATAAATTAAACATAATCAAGGAAATCCATGACAGTATATTTTTTTTTTACACACACATGTATATTTTGCGTATCGGTAACACTAATATATGTGATATACGAATACATAAAGCTATATATAAGGGGGGTATATTTTTATACATATATCCGTTTATATATTTACCAGACACCCACAGTCACCAATCCTTCAATCACTAGTTGAATAATGAAAACATTAGTTAAAAAGGAATGCCATCTAACTGTCAACTACTTACTGATGTTATTCCTCTACCAAATCCTAAGCGTATTGGATTAGCGTGAAGCGTATACTTTTCTCAAAAATACCCAATTAATTTTCAATTGTCCCAATTGGAATCTAAACCCAAAGTAATTTACTTTAATAAATTAACGTGGTGATCAAATGGAAGGGATTCATTTATATAAAATAGTTTATATACACTATATTTTATTACTCATGTTTAAAAAGGTTTTACTATAAATTGATTACTTAATATGAATAAAAGGATGGAGAGATTACACAGATCGCACTAGCTAACAATTAAAATATTCCTTACTATTGTACACCGATGGCTTCTAAAGACGAGTCCAGTCCAAGACCTCAGCGTCCACACGCTTCTTCCACATTAGTCTAGTCCCGGGCCTAGCTCAAAATGAGGTACCCTGCAGCAGAAACACCAAGGATGTGCCTTTGGCAAAATTTTGCAACGATTTCAATTATAGATTCTCAGTCGAATCTATACAAGGTGTAATTTCGTATAAGAGTTATATAAGTCAATACCAATACAATGTTACACATTAAACTTCACTTGTTTGAAAGATTTTATAAAGTGATGGGGCTCACCTTTTTGATCAAAAACTTAAAACTAACTTACATACCAATTCTTAACCCAATTTTCCCCCGACAGACTGTTTCCATCGATTCGGGAGGGGTGGTCGGGTTATCGTGTTAAACACTGGATTTGTGAGGTGCTGCAACGCTGTGTCTCCAGCGGATGAACTCATCCACCGACGGCACATCAAGCAACGGGTGCAGGTCGGCGTTCTTTAACCTCTCGAGAGGCATGTTGGACCAGTTTTCGCATGATCCCATTCTGGAAATGTTGCAGACATTTGGCTGTATTGTCAGTCAAGTGGGTAAATAGCGGGGCACCGTACAGCTGGCCGGAGGATACATTTATAGATCATGAGTTTGAGACGCAGCGACAGGTTAGGTTTCTGCCGTACTGTTTTTATTTTACTACTATAGAGATGCCTATCCATTTTTATACCCAGATAGTAGAATGAGAAAACTGGTGAGTTCTCTTGCCCTCCAGTACTAAATGATTTTGGCAAGGATTTTTTCCCCTTTTGGAATGTGCCTTTGGCTGCGTTATGCGACTATTTATGTTTCGTCCTACTGGACTAAGTTACTTCCCATTAGCGTCGATGGTATTCCTTTGTGATCTTTTGTGTTTAAGAGAACATTACTCACACCAGGCTGGAAAGAAGTTAGGACGTGCCTCAAACACTGTCCCGGGCCGCCAAGTCCCAGATCCCTTCTGCTACTCCATTTTGTGACACAGAAAGAAGAGTTCTAGCTTGTCCTCGCATTTGTCTTTATGAGTGACCATAAAAGAATCATCTGGATTCATTTGGGCCCTTCGAAGCACATCTGGGACCGTCTATACCTCATAGTCGTCTCTTAGTGCCTTTTAACCTCACAAATTCTATCTCTTAATATTAATTATAATTTTACATGTCCAGGTAGGCCACCACGTAACAAATCAGGATTAAAAATGTCACCCTATTTTCTCCAAACTTTTTCAAGATGTAAGGTTGTAAGAAAGAATTTGTTTTCATAATTTACCACTTGGATTCTCTCCTTTATTCTACTAAAAATTAAAAAGTACAATTTTTTTTTTTCATTAAAATATAATGAAACATTCCTAGATGGTTTGAAAGGGATTTAGTTTTAGTTTGTGTTATTAAATGTTTCAGTATATGTTACTTGTTTATTCATACATAAATGTTTTTTTTTATTAATTGTCTCCTGGTAAGAGGAAGTACATTTGTATGCTTGTACCGCTCACATCACCACATGCATATGATCATTACTCTACAACATTTAAATAAACGTGACATTAGCCATTCATATACAAACGACTATCTGCTACATAATTACTGTAAAGTTTCTGTTATATCCTTGTTTATGAAGACAGTTTTACTTGCTAAACTTAACTGATCCCTTCTCCAAGATCAATTTTAATCAGAGCTGATCCGTTGCTTTTGACAGTTAGTGATCCAGTGCTTTAGTGATTAGTGATTAGTGCTTTTGACATTTAGTGATCCGTAGTTTGTAATTGGTTTGTTTTATTATCTATATATTCTGTGAACGAGAGTATTTTTTTCATCAGTGTTAAGCCATTATTAATGAGGATATTCATTTTGTGAAAATGATTACTTCAGTTTTGCAACCAACTTTGAACTGGCTCCTACTCCTTCAGGACTCCTTCGGGAGGTGACCTAGTTGATAGAATAAATAGTCAATAAATCTATTACACAGATCTATAGTTCTTTATTTCCCTGTACAATACAGATGCTGCAGCTGTTGAGTCAGTGCAAATATCTCGTCTATTTCCTCATGCCTTCTCTAATGAGGCATCAGTGCCTCGATAACTGTCGGTTGCAAGGTCGTCCGAAGGCTCAGGTACCCATCTATCACTTCGAATCAGTCACTGTAGTGGTTGCAGAGATGACTAACGTCCACAATCAAGGATAAACCGCATGGTGCTATTAGCTCTTTAGGACTATTTCATGGGTGGCGATGAGTTCCCTAGCCTGTATTTGAGTCTAACAGTTCAGTACTTGAGTATATGCCTGTTTGCACATTTGAACTCAAATGCAATATACTCTGACCTTTAAATAATTGATGTAGTTATTTAGGAAAAATGTTTTAGTTAAGGTGTATAACTAATATTGTAAGAATAAAAAAGTGAGAGAAATAGTGACAAAGCGGTATTGTTCAACTATATTGTGTTGCTACTACATACCATACTCGTGAGACATAAATTATTAAAATAATTATTGGAAATTAATGTTTTGTTGTCATAGTACACTTACTAACTCAATAGAAATGATAATACAAATAAAAGATTAAAAAAAAAAACAAAACCAAAACATTAGATGACGTATTTCAATACAACGAATACAACCGTCTGAGCCGGTGTCAATAATTTATTTTTAGTCAGTGTTTTGGCTATTTACAATTGGCTTCAATTGTTGAAAAGGAAAATTTAGGAGCCTGAGATAATTTGATAAATAAAACTTGAGTTGTTTTTAGTTTTCACGATCTTCATGTGTATGAAACAGGATAGTTAGAATCTGTTGAACAGATAGATTCCCTTTGGACGCCATGACGGTCTTGATCGGTGATTTATAAGTTAGCACAAATGAGAGTTCAACGCTTAGTTATTATTATTATTATTTTAAAATTTATTTTTATTTATTTAGTTATTTTAAAATTTCAATGTGAGAATCACAAACGAAAATTCCGTGATTTTACTGTTTCCCTTTTCCTTCTTTTTCTCCTAACTTTTCAAAAGAAAGAGATCATTTCAATTGCGTACCGTTCTAATAAAACCCTCAATATTTCTACAGCTTACAGTGGCATAGCAGCGGTTTTATGAAATATTTTAATCTGAAGTTGAAAATTATCTATTTGAAACTTAATAAAATTTAGTTTTTTTTTATTAGGGAGCGATCTGGATTTAGTGCGTTCATCAAAGGGTTGAATGAAAAAGTCACTTTTAGCTGTCTACTCACAAATTACGTGTACTCGTCGCAAAAGAGCCTTCGTCACCTCTCATTACCATCATGCGGCCAACAAGTGGTACAAAATACTTAAAATAATAGTAAATATATGAAGTCACTCAGCTAAAAAACTTCTAAAACTATAAAAGGATTTGTGGCTAGACGAAATGAAAGTGTCATTTCTTTCAATCTTTTATAAATTAGTTCATTATTGATGTAAACAAATTATTGTTTAAAGAGTTAAAAAATATATATATTTTAGCAATCGAAAATGATTTGTTGAGGTTTTACATGGATATAATCGGCCTGAGGAATCCATCGATGAGGTTTCCATGTTCCTCTGGCCATAGACAAGTCCTATGTCGAAGATGCTGAGGACGGCAGAAAGAGCAGGGCAGTAAATAGCCCTATAGCACAGAAGGACCTGTTAGGGACCATTAGTTAGCTGTGCCCGCTAAAGGCATCCTTGTGTCCTCCCGGGGTAATTAAATACAATTAATGTTTTCTCTTGGCCTTTCTACCAACAGATCTCCTCTCTTACCGCTTTTTGTTATTTCTTTTTTTTCGTTTTTTTGTTTTATTTTATATTTTATTGTTCTGTAGGCCATGGGAGATTTTTCCTACGTGTCCTTTCCTCTCCTTTGCCGTATACCGTCCCTGGGGATATACCGGCCGCATTGTTCATTCTCGTTATGTCCAGTAGTTTAATGCCCACTTCGTGATCTGAACATTGGCCGAGTTCGAATCAATCTCGTAGATGATACTGAATATTTTTTTTTATTATTCAAATACTTACAAGGGATTTTCTTCTGTATGTCTGCCTGGCTTCACGCGTTTGGAAACTCACTCTATAAATAATTCCATTGATCTAACATTTGCTGTTTAAGAAACACTAAGGGACTAAAAAAAAAACACGAATATATGAAATGTGTTTCTCCACGAATAATTTGTGAAAGTTAATTAATCGTTGCAGTTTATCCTATTGTCTCAGAATCAGAAAGTCCCATGTGTTGCCAATTAATCTGATCGCTGTTCTCGAGTATTTGTTTCAAATAGGTACATTAGACCTCGAACTAAGGATATTATTTCTATACTCTTAGTTAATTTTGGAAATTTTTACACTCAGATGGATGTCATACAGAATACGAAAAACATGAGCAAATCCTATATTTCCGAAGAGAAAGTTAAAAGTTTTTCGTTTTTATCGAAATGGAGTAAAATGGCAAAACGCTGGAAATTTTCTAGAGAAGTAAAAGTTTTCCTGAGAAGCAAAATTTTTGCTGCTTGAGCTATTCAGAAAAAAATTAATTGAATAGAATCGACAGAAAATACAAACTCGTAAATAACCTGACAAGCACCGTTTAAACATGTTTGTTGACTGGATGATGAAGTCTGGCTCAAACGTTAGTTCAAAATTGGAGCTAGCAATTTTATTATCAATCGACACAATGGACATTATTAATGACGTCTAATCTCTCACTCAGGCCGTAATGACGGCTGTGCCTGATCCCATTTGCAGAAGACAAAAGAAAAAGGTACCGGTAGTCCTTGACGTGCGACGCTGAACAATTGGCGTCGAGTATACCTCCACTGTCTGGGAAGGAAATCGTTCCTGGAAAATCCACTGATGGCGACGAGAAATCCAGCTAGGAAATGAAACAAGTATACTAAAAATGAAAGGTGACATGGTTGAACTATTCCCGATGGCATTGTCATTGGTTTCGTTATATCTGCGGTATGTGACTATTTTATCAGTAGGGATTGTTGTGACTGGAATAAAAGACGATTGCCAGATATACAGGAGAGAGAGAAAACGCATCCAAGTGGATTAAGCTAATTAATAATAATAAATAAAATACATATATTATTCTTGAGAGGGTCTCGATATGGACAGTTTCAATTATTTATTCATCATTTATTGTTACCAATTTACGGCGATTGGGACTCCATTAGTCCATCATCAAGAATCATCTACACAACTTGATAAAAAACTTTGGTACAATCACAATAAGTCTTTTTTTTCTAGTATTAGGCCTATTCTATAACCTGTTATTGAGTAAGTCTGATGAAAACCAGCTCCATCTTGTTGAATAACCTCACAAAAGTGCATTCTCATATCTAACGCAACTCAGAGACCATCTTACCCCATCACCTTTATTAGATTCAGTTCAGTCCAGTCACGTATAATGTGTATCATTATACTTGTTTATTCCATTATATAATTTTTATAAAATAACAAAACCTGTATATAATCTAGCGACGCTACAGGAAATACAAAAAAAATTGTAAATAGATTCGCCTGAGGATATATAATTGTATATAATTATCTGTAAATTTAAAGGGCTAGAGAAAAAAAAATAAGAGACTAAAATTTTTGAAAATGGATTAACCCTTTTTTTTACCACTGTCCTCATTTTAGGACAGTATGCGTTATAATTTTTCCTGCCTATACATATTTATTTATTTATTATTTATTTTCTGTTTTATATTATATAAAAAATGTCAATTATCATTAGCCCGGTGAAAATTTTAACTAACGTCTAAAAAGTTATGTCAGTTTTTAATCGTTTACAAAAATTGTACCTTTTAAAAACAAAGAGTAAGATGGATGTATATAAAGGGATCAAAAATGAAACATCAAGATTTTTTTTTAAAGTAATTCATTTGAAATTTATGAACAAAGTTATAAACTCTGATAAAAAAAACAACTTAAATATCAGCTCCTTTTTTTTGAAATGGTAACCAGAGGAACATTTTGGGCAGAGGGCTCCTCGTGTTTGCTTCACCCCCTTCCTAGCCCTTGCTGTCTATAATCCCTTCATACTCAGAGCATTTATTGTGAAAAATTCAATGAGTAAACATGCCTTACCCATTGTATAGATCAGATGAACAAGTGATTCAAGTGATGACTAGTCATTAACGAATTGATTTCTCTATATAATGCACACTGCCTAACAAATGAATATGATTGCAAGATGATTGTACTTGAATCTTTACCCCTTTTGAATACCAGTGTCAATTTTTTTTTTTATCATAAATTTTAAATAAACCACAAGATTTTGAAGTTTTATTATTGATCCCTTTATTTATCACTGTCCTCATTTTAGGATGTCCCCCTAGGGGGGAGGGAGGTTTTTGTAGGTAATACATTTTTATGAAGTATTTATCAATCCAGAGCCTATAGAACACAAAACTAATGAAAAAACAAAGTCGGTAAAAAACGGGTTAAGCTGGTTTTGAAACTGAAGGCCTCAAATGTAAATCGTATGATTACTAATTACACGTTGCGTCGGTTCAAATTAAAAACAAAGAGCAACATATTAACACCGTCAATTAAAATATTTCCCGACCAGGAAATTGTCGTTGTATTTCATATATAATTATGATTAATTAGTCAGTAGACCCTAGGTATTAGTTGTAGCTTGTCATAGTCATCAGTCTTATTGCCTACTTTCACATCCTTCAATCTAGCATATATTACTAATGACAGTTTTAATGACTTTTTGTTAACATAGTCTACCGAAGTTCCAAAATATAGGTATCTATCGTGACGTCGAGATCTTGACGTTGATGACATAAACACAACATCATAGCCAAATATTGTTTTATTACCAAGTAAATTCTTTTTAGACAGACTAACAGGCCGACTGACACACATCATCTCCCTTCGTGCTCTTTAGATATACGTTTAGACGATTTGCGAAAAACCTTCTGAATAATTTCAACAATCTACGACAAGAGAACTTCATTTCTCTTGTATCCGGTATTTCTTTAAATCCGGTAGCATACAGAGACATACTGCCAAGAAGTGGCCGTACCACGGAGTACCTGCTTGACGAGGTAATTAAAGAGGGCAGCAGAGGCAGAAAGAAGATGGAACTAGAGCTCGGGGGATGAACCCTATATGATATTCAGCCTGTGTGTGAAAAAGTGGTACAGTCCACTCCTTCTGCTTCATTAGGCGGTGAGCGCCTTACTGTCGCCTCCACTTCTTCATCTGCGCCTACGTCAGCTGTCGAGGATACATTAGGTCGCCATTGGCATCGGAGCCTGTGATGTATCAGTATGGCGTGGGAACTACAGGAGCGGTCTTTCATTCATTGTAGAGGCCGAACGAAGAGCAGTTACATTAACAGGTACGAGACTGTGACTAGAGATATGTGATTTTAATGTTAGTTTTAAATTTTTTTTTTGTAATTATAGTACACTTATTATTAACCAGAATTTCTATTTATATACACTACTCAATATGATGGAAAATTATTTTCTAATTGCCTTTTGTAAGTGATTAAGGAACGTCTTGTCTCTGAAAAATCTGGTTGCTTTGTTGAATGTTAAACAAGGAGTTAGTGACAGTTTTAATGATTGTTCGTTCTTATAATAAAATAATAAACGAAATATAGTTAATTAAAGGAGTTCAAGTTTTTTGTAATTTGATACAATCTATGAATTATAGATTTTTTTCATTGCTTAAAAATGTTTAATGGGACTGAGACAGATAAACGGTTAAAAACAAAAATCGATTTTAAATCTTAAACCAATATTGCACTATACTCAGAATGATCCTGATTCTAAGCGTAGAATATCCTAGTTTTCTATTCTAAAATCACTAGTTATATTTTTTCCCAGCCGTATTGATATAAAAACAAATCATAATCCAAAAAGTTTATAATTATTACCGACATTTTAAAAATTACTTATATAGGCTATTCGCAGAGACAGCGAAAGTTTTACGAATAAAGTATTAAGTGTTTTTGTCAAAAAAATGTCATAAAATAAATCGTGAGATATTTTTGTTCGTAGTGAACTGCTACACACAAAAGACTGTGGCCATCGATGTGGGAAGGGTGGTGGGGTCATAGTGTTAAACACTGGGTTTGTCAAGTGCTGCAACGAGTCAGAAAACTTGATGTGCCCCTGGTGGATAAACTCAACGGGTGCAGGTCGGCGTTCTTTAACGTTCTCATGATCCCATTCTGAAATTGCTGGAGACTTTTAGCTGTATTGTCAGTCAAGTGTGTATATAGCGGGGCACCGTACAGCAGAGCTGGCCGGAGGACACATTTATATATCATCAGTTTGAGACGAATCGACAAGTTGGGCGAAGTTAGCAAATGATTAAGCCGGTAAGACCTGTGTTGTACTTTTTCTATTTTGTTACTAAAATGGTTAGGCTGGTTTTTTTTTTTTTTTTTTTTTTTTTTTTTTTTTTTTTTTTCTATGCTCTCAAACTTATAAAAATAGGAATGTGGGAAAAATAAGGAAAATTATTTTTGGCTGGAAAGTGCCTTTCACTAAGGGGAGACCCCTAGTTTAGCGTAAGGTTAGGCTGGGTAAGATCTGCAACAAGTGTTAATTTAATGTAGCAGTCATTAAAAGCAAGACTGAAAACGAAAAGACAACGATGGTGACTTTAAGCAGAGAAATCATCAACTTGAGTTTATTCGGAAACGATCTGTCTTCATAACGCACTGCTGCTGCGGATATAGATGGATGACAATGGCAATACAGATGGCATTGACTATTGCCAACTGTTTCCCCTTCGTGATATATGGCCGAGAATTCGTAGTCCCGTTCCGATTGTTCCGACAAAAAAAAACTGTATTATTTATTATAGTTTGTTGATAAATACCAATTTAATGGTAAGAAAAGTGAAATAATCGTACGTAATATATATAATGGAGGATGAGATAAATGAAATAGCCGAGATTCCAGAGCAGGTCGTACAGAAGCCGCGACAGACCCACGTGGCCTTCTCACCGCATACCGCGGACCTTCAAAAGGGAATGGAAGCGAGATCAGCTTCGGGACTCCAAGCAGCAAAAAAAAAAACTTAGATAAGCGAAATCTAAAATAAATCTGCTAAGTCCACCGTGGGATAGACACTACTGCTCATGTTTCAATTTTGTAGCGATGTTCTCTTTTCCCACTATTGTTTCATGAATTACCTCACTGTAATCAATTATTATTTTCTTACGGTCCAATAGGACCTTGAAATATGAACTTGAAACAATTGCGCAACGCATAGATAAAAACTTATAACCAACAACCATTGACATCGAGGTGTGATCAAATAAGATTTGGTTAAAAATTGCCAAGGGGCGCATCGCCTCAATTTTTTGCTGTCAGGGACATTTTCCCTTGTAGGGAGTTCCTAGCTTTCCTCTATGACCAGTACAAGTCAGTCCCTAGCATTTGGTGAGTTTAATTATTCCAAGAATTCAAGACCTTTGGTTCATCGACGTCGTCACACCACGTAGAGATACACAGCTGTTTCTTTGGTTGCACGGATTATTCTTAAGTTTCTCCTTTCTAAGTTAAAAGTAGGCTAGTGGCCTTTCTTTGATTTTCAGGTCAGAGGTGATATATCGGTAGCTAGAGAAATCTGCTACTCTCCTATACTAACCTTATAGGGCTGAATTAACTCTTGTACAGGTTAAAAAAAATAATCAAAACTCGTTGAATGGTAGGTTACCCCCGTTCAGAAAACTTGCACGTTAGCCCTCGAATTCGCGTTTAAAACTGCTCGAAGTGTATACATGAGGCAGACAGCAATGACTACAGAGTATACAATAATGCAGCAGTTAGGAAGCCTTGCGGGACACATGAAGAAGAAAGGGCCATTGGTCATGTTATATTCATGCGTGGTCAGAACGGCGAGGTGTATCGAGGTGACACTTCTCTTCATCTCGACCGAGGTCAATTCCGGTCCCTTTGAATATGCCTGATGTATATCAGCTTAGTGAAGGAACTTATACCACAGATATTAAATCATGATATTTTATAGTCATAGAGGCTCGACATGTGTTACCCGGTCAGTTTTCAGCTTTTGATCTCAGGTGATTTGTGCATACCTCATGCCATAAGAATTTACACACAATTGTTCTATTTGTAACTAGCAGCTGGCAGTAGCCAGTATCTTCAATGAAGATAATTTTAATACAATAATGCTCACCTCGAAAGCCTCTAAATTCATTAATGATCTTTACATTTTGATATTGTAAAACTGAAAATTATATTCTGTAAAAAAAAATTATTTTAAATAATAACAAATAAGGGGGAGGTTACTGATGTTTGCATCTACTAGTCACAAACAGATCGGACGAGTCGCGATTTATTGGCCGTGAAGGCTCGACTTTAATCAATTGCATTACAAGTCAATGCTTGGCTTCACCTTGGTTTGCTACAGCCAAGACGACCTCCAACGAACGGCTATTACAAGACAGACAAACCTACCTGGGCCTGTTATCAGATGAAGAGGCAGCAGCATAGACCGCCGTGGATCGTTAAACCCCTCCGCCTTTATAGCCGCAGATAAGGATACCTGACCCTTCACTGTTTAACTGTCCACTTTCACTTCTTGGTGTTTCAGAAAAGGGGGGGAGGAGAATTTTAATTAGTGGGCCGTCAAAGGTACCGGAAGGTGGCACCTGTAGCTTCGCCGATCGATAAAACTGAGGAACAACAAAAAAGAATTTTATTTGTCTCGGGAAGAAAAATAAGTTTCTAATAGTATTTTTTTCCCTCCAGAATGCAAATACGGTATCGGTTTTTCCCAGCCACACAAGGTTTCGGAGAAACTGGCATTTATAATTTCAAACGTTATAATACTTTCCGCATTCTCAACTACACAAAAATCTAACGTTTGACTCATCTAGACAGTAAGAAATTACGGTTTTCTGTTATATTTTGCCTGAGGGGCGTCCCCCTTGATGGCCCAACAATAATCGCCCAGCATATTAAGGTGTGAGATCTCATTTGCCTTGATTCCTCTTTTCCGTAGCTGAAATCTGATGAAAGTGTTCTTCGCTCACTTCGCCAACATTATCCGAGAAGAAGTCTATGCGCGAGTGCAGGAAGTGTACAGGACATGTTACAACCCAAATTTGTATAATATGTTATAAGATCGTTGACACATCACGGTCATTTGCCACCTTTTAATTTGCCACAAAACTCGGAGTAACATTTTTGAATGCTTGCCAAGCTGGTTTCTCCAGTGGAATCTATAGTTCATCAAACTTTTAGTTCACAAACTTTCATCGTACATTAGTGATCGTATTTGTGGACAGAACGATCGAATCATTTTCATTCGATGTATTTTCTACCCTCTTTACAATGCATATGTTATACAGCACAAGGAGAAAGCCTCATGTAAAATATTGTTCATAATTTGTTTTAAAAATGTTTGAAAGAAGGGGTTTAGGAAAAAAACAATACTAAACCAATCAAATCTGCTCCAAAATATTTATTGGTAATGCAAAATTGCTATAGACAGCTTTAATTACAAAAATAGACAAAAAAATGTCCATCATTTTTTTTTTTTTAACCACTTGTTAGTCTAATGTAACCTCTAAAATGTTCAATTAAAAACGCAATAGATTTTTTTTCCACTCAAAACTAATATATTAGGTAATTAAAACAGAAAACTAGAAAAAAAATTATCCTGGATATATGAAAAAGTTTTATTTAAAAAAAACTAGTATTTGACTTTTAATAATATTGTTACATTTATTAAAAAAAAATGGTATGAACAAAATCTGAGAGAAATTTAATACCTGTTTCCAAGGTATGGTCATTTCAAGGTTTCCAGCGAATAAATCATTTGCAATTTTAACCATCGGTACTTAAACAAAAGTAAGTGCAATCAACTATATTTTAAGTGAATTAAAATTTTTAAAAGTTGAATTTTCTTTTAGTGAGCTGTCATTAGGGGTCTGTGAATTACACTTTCTTAGAATCACTTGTTAAAGAAACAAATTAACCTCATGATTTTTTTCAAGTTCATCGCCAAAATCTACAAATGTAAATGCTGTTTATAAACAAAAAAAAATTAGCAGGAAAATTTTCGTAGTAAATTTAAGTTGAATTAAAAGAAGTGATTTTCTTTTTTATTTCAAAAAATGAACTCGTGACTTCATTACAGTCGTGGAAAATTGCTTTTAGATTTTTTTTGAAAAACTAAGAAACTAATGTTTATCATTTCGTGGAGTCTATATAATGACTATTCCATTTTTATAAAATCTGAAACTTGAATTTCTCTATCAATGTTGTACGAAACACCACTTCAAAGACTCGCCACTTGATTAAAGAACCCGAACTTAGCTTAAGCTCTAAAGCCAGCCAAGAGAGAGAAGACAATTAGCAAAGTTACCCGGCGCTTTGAGGTTCTGCATTAAGTGAGGGGACTTAACTTATCCCATACACTTCCGAGAGTTCATCTCATCTGCTTCAGGGGTTTTTTACATTCTCGTGTTACTACAATTAAACTTAATAGTACACTCACTTACATACTCTCGAGAAACAAAATACCGGTTATCCGGAAAGTACTAAAAAAAAAAAACTACATTATTCTTGTTAGTAATTATTACCTCTTTAGTGGAGCCTGATTTCGTGAAGTAAACAAAATTACTATTAATTAATCTATTTTGTTTTCGTACATGAATTACTATTTTTCATCATAAAATTGGGTTGGGTGGAAAATAAATCAATAAAATAATAACCTCAGGTTTTATTTACAAAAGTGAATAATTTGTATATTTTATAATAAAACAATAATATTTAAAAAATAAAATGATTCTTTGTTTAAAAAAACTAATAGAAATATGAAATATAGTAAATTAATTACGAAACCGTATAATTAGTATGTTTTGTTTTTTAAATACAAGAAATATGAAAAATATTAAAAATAAAATTAATTACATATTTTCTAGTTTTAATAAGTACTAGAAATATAGAAAATATTGACTTAATTAGAAAACCATATAATTTGGGTCTCTTTTTTTCATAAACATAAAATTAACTGTAAAAGGATTGTATTTTCTGTTTTAGGGAGGAGAATTAGAAAAAGGAAAAATAGGAAATAGTTTACAACATAGTATGATTTATATAAAATAAATTTGTATTTTTTATTTAATCATTCGTTGAATTGAAATTTAAAAATTATTTTGTGTAAAACTTTGCCGCCAGTCGAGAACTGCTGAAAATTTGTTTATCGGTATGTATGTTGATTGTCGGTTTCTTTTTTCGACATTTCAGCGTCAAAAATTTTGTCTCCAGCTATTGAATGAAAGCTAAATCCATTACTAATTTTAGGCGAGCCTAATATGCCATTTATTTTTGACACAGACAGGGCATTCTTAGAAACTGTGAAAATAAACTGTCACAATTTCGTGAAATATTCTGCATAAAACATTGCTGCCTCCGGCCATGTTCCCCACCGCGTAATCACGGGTTCTGGAGGGAGCTGACATTGCACAATTTCTTTGAAAGCAGTTACTCGCTGCGGAGCTTTTCAAAACATTTTTTCCCTATTATTTAACCACATGTGGGAAAATATCCCGCACTTTTTCCGCCCCACGGTTTAATCCAAGTGACAAACAGGTAATATGTCTGGAAAGAAAATGTTTTAATGCTCCACCCGCTTTAACCGTGTAAGGTTCTGTTACCTACAGAGGAACTTTGTCTTGAAATAGTTTAGAGGTATCTTTTGAAAAATCGATTAAACTGCTGTAGAGAAAGCGAGAGGGCGTTTCGAAATATGTTTTTTCTGGAAACAAACGGTTAGATTAAAAAACGGTTAGTGTCTATTTCCGGATGTAGAATTCCAATAATCAAATTACAAATATAAAGCCCCTTTGAATCTGTGGTCTCGCTTACCAAATTAAAGTGGTCCCGTATTTGTCGTAGAATTTTTGAAAGGGTTTACTCATTGCATGTTTGTAGGTAAGTTTTCATAGAGTGATTTCGTTGGGAATTTTTAATTTTAATATATTTTTGTAAAAACGTTTTGAAAGGTTGCGACTCTAAATTGTTGAAGGAAATGCTCGAACTGGGCATAGCGTAACATAAATGTTTGTTGAATTGTTTCTGAGATTCCAATGCTGAGCTGAATGTTGAATGTGTGAAAGCAATGTTTGGACAGGATCACAATTACTTTGACGAGTTTCTGTCAACTGCTAATTTGAAAAAAAAATAAAAATAAATAATTTTAAAAGTGTAGAGTGCATTACCTGAGTAACAGTGACCATCTATTTGGGATTTTCTTTCAATTCGCACCCAATTGCTTTCTCGCGTGACGTTCAGAACATAGCCTTTTCATCGAACTTTAGTTCGCGATAATTAACTATATTACTTTTGAAGAATGGCTTGATCCCACTTTTGGTATGATAGTGTTTCTTTTAAAACACGTGTTCAAACTTAATAATAAACTAAGACTAGGTTGTGAGGGACATACATGTAAGAGAGCTTATGAAAAAATAAGCTCTTAGAGAATTTCTCAGAAAATCGGAACTTATGTCATGTATTACTTCACGAAAATTTTTGTTTGTAATTTTGTTGTTACCTTTACATCGTTAAACTACCTTTTATAAATATGTTTTAATTTCGGAAAAATATTTAATTTTGTGCAGTAAACACATAAAACGTGCAATTTACACAATAAAGGTGAAAGCGCGCGAATATGTGCAAAATAAAATTTAAGCATATTAATGAAGATGCAATTGCAGGAGAGTCTTGGCTCTACAAAGTTGACATGATTCATACTCGTGTGAGCTCATGATCTCCGTCCGAGTGCTCTTTCTAACTGAGCAATCTTATAAACTAATATTTGTTTGTTGTTGTTGTTGTATATTGGTTTGTTTGTTATCGAGAAATCTTCAAGCTATCATCTATTTAAATTTTTTGAGAGTAAGTATGGTAGCTTAATAAAATTAAGTAGCTACTTACACAACGTACTTATTAGTCAAGAGACAATATTGCTTCTCTAAGCAGGGGTGAATAAGTTTTCGGAATCATGTAGTTTCGGCCCGGGACACACACGCGATTTTTACCTCCTCCGGCTTAAAGTAAATAGGACTTAAAGTGCACAGGAGTAGTGCACACATAGTTCCTGTGGTGTTTGTACGTCGGCATCTAGCGGTCGTTTTTTCCTAGCATTCCCCTGTACGCCACAACAATGGAGCACTCAGCTCGTGCGATCTAACTTAATAGCGGGCTATTAAGGCGGTATGGATGGGATCGTCTAAGTATCTTGAGAGTGTAATTTACTGCAAGCTCGTCAAATGATTTAACACTCATCCGAAAATAATTAAAAAAATTATTTACCTATATAAAACCTTTATCTTGAAATTTTTTTTTTTTTGGAGGTAAGCGAAAATGATACGTTTTCTCCGATACGTTGTTACCGCAACGACATCGGAATGATACGGCACCGTAGTGACAAAAATCACACGAGAGCATAAAATTAGAAAATTATATCACTATTTACTTTTTATTTACCTGCAAAGCATATCTGGATATTTTAAATAATAAACCAATTTTACTATGGGTCAAAATAAATCAAATGTAATCTAAGTCAATTCTACGAAGGATAGCACATAGTTGAACGACCAGGTAGGCAGAGATGTTAAATACTAATTACTTCCTGCTTAATTATTCCTCAATTTAAAGAGACGCTATTTTATTTTATTATTCTTCATTCAGAACACGACAAAACAACCGTTTGTCATACTAGAGGTTGATTGTCATAAACACGTTTGTATGTATTTTCGATACGTCAAGTGTTTTTTTTTTGACAATTAAGAAGTGTGTATAATTTCACCGGATTAGAGATATGCTGTTTTTGTTTAGTTTCTATTATTCTTTGTTTTTGGTTCTCTTGTGTTTATTTTTTTATACTTATTAGTTACCGCGACCACGCAATGCTACGTAGGCCAATGGCACTTAAGTGGTTTACTTGAGAAGTGGGTGTTAGGTTTTTTTTGTCTTAACCATAAACAGTGTTGCTTTAAGTAAACTTTGTCATTAAATTCAGACAGGTAGACGGGCTCAGCTCGGTGTAGGTGTTGGAGCGAATTTAATGTATTAATTTAATGTGCTACAGGAAATACAAAAATAATTTGTAAATAGATTCGCCTGAGGATCGATAATTATGTATAATTATCTGTAAATTTAAAGGGGCTATGAAAGAAAGAAAAAAAAGTACATGACGTATAGTTTGTTTGTTCATTGTTCAAATTGACTCTATTTACTATTTTTTTTTCGTAGCATATTTTTATTTATTTTCGTTTAGTTTGATTCATTATAATGTATTTATCTATTTGCCATTCATAATTCTGTTCCTATTGTAAAATAAATGTTGTTTTTTTAACTTTGTTGGTTTTAACTGTGGTTTTTTAACTTGTTTTGTTGGTATTTTAATTTTGAGCCTGGCAACCTATATTTTTTTATTATTATAACTTGCTATGCGTTTTGAAACACCCCCCCCCCCAGAAAAAAATTTCTTCTTTCAATATAAGAAACGTAACACGTATTCGGCAAATCTCATATTTTTCTCGTATTTATAAGACCGGAATTATCCAGATTCAATTCTGCGCCGCAAAATCACTGTTGCCCTGTATTATTAGTCGACCTAATTAATACTCTAAAGGTTTCTCTCATAAAACTGAATATTTGCTCCGGTGATTGTAAGGCTCTTGTTTGATTTAGAGGCCAAAAATTTTGCATGGCTGTTCCACTTGAAGAGAAAAATAATGATGATCACACATGAAAACAAAATAAAGAAATAAAAACAATATGATAAGGAAATGCGGCCAAGGAACCAAAAAACTAGTTTTTCTTTGATATCTTGTCGCCTTCCACTTGGGATAATCCTATCAATCTTTACGAGGGCTGCCCTTGATACCATCGCCTTAAGTGAGCAGGATTATCGATCGATAATGGCACCTCGAATGCGCATGTATTATTTTGCGTGCATCCCCTACCCCTCACGAAAAATTTCAAATCTTCCGTAACAGAGTTTGGCTCTAAAGATCTGTAGGTAAATGAAAAATGTTCAATATCAGGTTCTTTGCATCTCGGCTTCCTCTAAGATATTGTTACCCTCAGCCTCATTAAGGATAAATGAATAGCTGCTACTCTGATAAAATAGTTACGAATCAGGTCTAGGGAACCGAGATAAAGATGGATAAATAAAAGTACAACAAACCCTCAAAAATATGTCTGCTGGCCCCATTTATTAAGAAATTAAACTTGAACATATTTTCTATAATCTATGTCTTCATCACATTTTTTGTAAATGCAATTTTCAGTATTACATAAACAAAAAAGTTTGCCTTACAATAATAAGAACTATAAATATAAATAATTTTATACGAGATTATATTTAGCAGCTCACGCTATCGTACTGCAAAGCATATAGATAAAGATAGTATCCTTGAGTCAAATTGTTACTAAGCCTCAACTAATAAATAAAAAATAACATATTTAAACAGTAATTACTTATAAGATCCTAGTTACATTTAACACCAAATCTGTGGCACCAGGAATTAGAGTCAAAACGAGATAAGGGTACATAGATTTATGGTTCCGTAGGCTCGATTCGCAACGTGACGGGTGTTATGGGGGTACTTAATGTTGCAAGAAGTATTATAAATTGCAGCAATATTACAAACTAAATACCCTCACCCCTAAAAATATATCTTTTGCCTTCTTATACCCCGCTTTCCACAGATATGACTATCAATAAAAATGTGTGAATTATTGTAAAATCTAAAATAAAAACAATAAATAAATAGTCATTGTTGTGCCAACTTCTTCACCGTCAAAAAAATAGAAGTTCAGCTCGTCCCAGACCAGAAAACACCCGCCTACTTTTCCATATTTTATATCAATAAATATTCGGCTTCAGTAAACAGAGCAGACAAGTTCATGATGCCGCAAAAACTCACTAGAAGCGCGGGAGTAGTAACCCCTGAGTGGCTAAAATAAACGATCATATGATTGACCGATATAAACAGCTCGCTCATACGCTGTAGGCAGGACTGACGTGCCTATATAAGCCAGAAAATCTGAGCTTTTTCAGTCAATCCGAATCAAAAACTTGAAGTGTACATTGCTCTCTCCACCTCTCTTTCCTAACCGTGCTATCTTTAGTTTAAGATCTTATGGAGTCAGATCAATAAACAAATACGAATTAAGATCCCCCCCGACTAGGCCACCAGCAAAGGTCAAAGACCACAGGATAATATACCTCTTGCTGACGCCAGCTGGGCACTTGCTAGGACTTCGAGAACTCCTCCAGTGGGTGCTCCCGACAGTCATATATTTCAATCTTAAATTCGTTAATAATAAAAAATTATAATTATAAAAATATTAAAAAATGTTATGATGATATATATGTTTTAAATGTTAACATCGATACGAGAATCCGCTGGTGTATTTGGTTGACTTTTATTTTGATCAATTACAGCCCAAAGCCGTTAATATCACGCAATATGAATCAATATCATTTCTTCACATTCAGCATCAAAGTTGAACATATATAAACAACTTAATAATAAAATTAAGAAGAATACTGAGGCCACTCATATATGATTCAGCTAGTTTCATTGTGAATAACAAGCACGAAATCGTAAATTATTTATTGTTAAGAATTGTTTTTTGCTGTGTGTTTGTTTATTTGCATCTAGACCAATCGTACTTCTTATCATAGAGTTTTGTAATCACAGAGATATATAAAATAAAAAATACCATTGAAGTCAAAGAGAGATTTAAATCTATTTGAAAAAAAGAAAGAAAAAAAAAGTAATCCTACAGCAATAAGTAAACACTAGCACAAAAATGTCAATACTTCACCGTTATCTCGAACGAAGGAATTCCAATGTAACTAACGTCTTGAAATGCCGAACCTGATCCACTATGATTAGCGACCAAACAGAACATTTCTTATCAGTCGTGAAGAGTATCAGGGTTAATAAAGAATTATCGTGGTGAATTCCTCTGGCCAAACTGTAGTTGAATGGGAAATACGGCATAGTAAATACAAATAACATAGGAAACAAAACAACTCCTTGCATAAACGCCCCCAGAAGATATAATCCACGCTAGCCGTGTTAAGGAAGTTATAAAATTATTTGTATTTATTGACGAATTGTATGAGGTGGATCAAAGGGTATTGTGATCTGATGGTCCAAGTCAAGTGTTTCCCGAAATTGACACAGATCTATTTCTTAAGTTTAATCATTGTTTGACTTATTAAGGAACAGATAATTCAATGCACGGAGTCTAACAGAAAATGAGTTTCACCTTGTGTCCTGATCCGGCTGAAATACGAGCTTGATCCGTATTTGACTCCAAAGGTCCACTATGCAAAATTTGAAAGGACTTAATAAATCCACAATGCAACCTTTTATTGTAATAAAATTACAATCTGCCTTATTAGGCAATAAGTAATTGAGATAAATGTTCTCGTTCATGCCATATTTACAATTACTCATTCACTCACTCATTCATACAGCATTTACAAACAGCTTAGGGACCTGACAAATCCACATGATTGTCACCCCCCTCGCATGCGAAAGAGAGAACGGAGTCTCGGGAAGTCCTCCACCCTGCTCCGCCAACCGCGTGAAGAGCGCGAGAGTCACAGACGCTCAGGACATCATTGGAGAAACTGGACATTGCCATGACTCCCGCTGTCACGTTTTTATAGCAGGTCACGAGGCCTCTCCCACTTTAATCTCCCAGGAGGATTATGGACTTAATAAATAATAAAAATGTTTAAATTGTGTTATATTACTTCCTTAATTTTCAATCGAAAAACATTCTTTTTTTTATGAGCAACGGCTGTCGTTTATTTTTGTTCTGATCATACGTAAAACCATTATTAGGATTGAATTAAAATAGTATAAATGAGAGAGTGAACGCTATATTGAGAATAAGATCATCTATCACGATAGCTTTTGCCCTATTAGTCAACCAAAAACGCGACAATACTTTTAGTCAACAGGTAACTATTCGAATATCAAATGATCCGAGGATTCATTCTGCGTAACCCTCCATACTTGCCGCGGTAAACTCGTTATCCTTTCATTTTATTTATTTCCTTCACATTTCAATTCCACGAAAAATTCTCCAATCAGTGAACAGAAAGATCCCGGGTACGATTCCTGATCGAGGAGGTACATTTTTCTGTTTCTTCTGACTGCGGGTTATAAACCACAAATTGATTATATGAACACCCGAATCCCAGATTGCTATCTGGAACACTCCATGCCTAAATCTCTCAGAGAATGAGCCAATGCGTTATTGTGAGTTCTGTTACAGCTAATTTTCTCCTGTTGTGTCTCATTCACCGAACTAAATTTTGCTTCAAATTATCATCTTCAATAAAATACGACTAAAACCTATTTGACTGTTTAGTATTTAACTTGACACTTGAATATTCCTGCGTAGATAGGTAAAAGACGTAGCGCCATTTACCACTGCAAACAGATATACCGATATGGCTAATCCTCGCAGTGATGACACACAAATATCGATGCTCTAATCCTATGTTATCAGCTGACGTGTTTACCAACAGGTAGCTGTCAAGTGTCAGCGGTGCCTCCATCTCGAGTGAGGAATCAGACAAGCTGAGCAACACAACTTCATACGAGTTCATCGGATACATCGGAGCAGCATCATACGATCAAAGGTTCCAGTGATATTACTGATGACTCTTTCGTGATTGACTGTCTACATTTTTTTAGGAATTATTTTTATCATCATACACATTCAAAAGCAGTTTATCTAAGATACGTAAGTGGCAATGCTCTCAAGATCTCCTATAACCAGTAATTTGAGGGTAATGGACCAACCCAGTATTCTCTCCTAATGTCCGGAGCGTCTGTGGCTCTTCAACTCTCTCTGACTACATTGCTAATATTTAGGGTTAATTTGGCTGCAGAGCAGAATGGAAGCTTGCTTGTCCTTGGGAGGTAGCAGTTGATTTTGGGGGCTTTGTACATACGTCTAGATCGTATATGTGTACATTGTAAATGCAGTATAAATGAAAGAATTTAATGCAATATTGTATATGTGATGTGAATGAGATCATTTTTCACAATTTCCCATTGCCTTTTTATTTATTTTATTTTTAAATTTTTTTTGGTAATATTTTAAACATACTGCTTTTTTTCATCGACTAGATTTAATTGCATACAGTTATGTGCCTATCGTAGGATTGAGGTGAGGAAAAAATTTAAATAAACAAAATAAATTATGACAGATGTGCATTTCCACCTGCATTAAACACATTTTTATTCTTATAACCTCTTAAACAGGTTAGATACATTTACAGTTAAGAATTAGGGCTCTCCAAGCTTTTCCATCAGCTTTAATGAGGTGGTATTGGATCATAAATACTTTTATGATCTTTTCTATTGTGGAAGATGCTCTGATCTAAGTGTGGCCAATGATTCCAATAAGTCAACTGAACATAGGACTTTGTCGCTATATTTTTTATTTCGTGTCTATATCTACACAATATGCAAGGGAAACTATTATTTTTTCATCGCAAAGTAATTAACTGATTAATGTCACTTAAGGCAACACGTTCTCACGTATCAAGTTCAATTGACCGATTATAGTTGATCAAGAAAAGTGGAATATGACTTGTAAGAAAAGGTTGAAAATGGCAGCAGATATGCGTGAAGTTGTAAATACTGTTTTTTTAAAAGAACAACTAAAAACAATTTTGGTTAATATGTGTAAAAATTGTGGGTCTTTTTGGGAATAGGGACCGCTGATTGTTTTTAATCAATTCTATAGTCTATTATCTGTAAATGAAAGGTTCGGGGAAAGTGTTCAGTAAAATATGTTTTATAGTATAGCACAGCAAAATAACAAATTTATTCAATAGCAAATTACTGTTTTCCAAAAATGTTCCTTTTCACAATCCAAAGGTTTCTTTGCAGCCTCTCACGTTGCATCTCCATCTATCCTTTTCGCCTAGATAAAGTTTCATTTGATGGCCATTAGAACACATTTTTTCACTATGCAATACCCCCTTAGATTGAAGAAACAAAACCGCTTTTTCCTTCGTGTCTACTTCAGCAGTTAAATCAAATAACGACATGATGTTACCTTTCAGGATCACATAACTAAACTGAAATATTATCAGATACTAAGGTTCACTAAGACTGGTCATAGTAAATATAAATATAGATGAAAATATTACAGGAAACGTCAAAGGTGGCAAAATATCCGAAACAATGCTAGATATTAGTGGGGTCCCTATTCCCAAAAAGACCCAAAATTGTAAGAAACATCGTTTTTTGGCGAGGCAATAGATATTGGGAATAAATTGATTGGGGGAATCAGACGCTTTGTTATACAAACTAGCATTAATAGATAAAGCAATCATTTAAGAATGCCTGAAGATAAATTTAGAAATAGATTCGTTATTTTGTATCAAAACAGTTACGGGACGTATATACTTCCTTTGTTTCTATTCCATTTTTTTTTAATTTGCAAACGGGTGAATGTACTTTTTTACACCTCGTTCTAATTCTCTTAATATTATGCTTCAGACCAGCAATCTCCATTTCTTTGACAATATAAATCAAAGAATTTTCAAGCGTCTTTATTTTTATATTTATCCAGTCGGTGGTTCCAAAGACAATTATGCTTATGATAAAGTTCAAAGAAATTTAGCATCCACAATGAGACCACTTGAGGCACAAATTTAAAATTAAAAACACCGCACAAAAACAAAATATTAAACATACGCACGGGTAGTGTGATGGCAGTTTAAAACGAACTAAAGTTCACACATGTCGAGACAGGTTTCAACTCCAAAGGAATTGGCGGACGACTCATCACTTGAACGATTGACTGAATCAAACTTTTCTTGATGATGTTGTTCAACTACATTAAGTAAAATGTAAAGTTGAAGTTCTCATTACAGATTTCTTTCAACTTTTGTTGATCAACAACAATCTTTCATTTTGAGCATCATCGGGCCATGAAGAACACAAGACAAACGGACAATTAATCCATAGCCGTTCGGAATTAAAATCTCTCCCTTTTGACTCCGCTGCAGCAGACCATTGACAAATAAGCACCGCGAGATCCCTCTTATAGCCTATAAATGTCAGACTTAGTCTTTAGTTACGGCCTCCCGATGGCGCTGTGAACTTTTCAACGAGACCATTTCTCAGGGGAGCACTAGTTGCTCCAGAGTTGAGATAATTGGCTCGGCAGAAGACGTAGGCAGCACAGGTTAATGGACTGCTAGGGATTACCGATGGCTCGAATCTGTGTCAGCTGGTGCAGCTGTCGCGGACACTCTCGAAAGGTCACAGCTGTTGGCAACTGTCATACAGTCCAGTCTTCCGGTTTGACTTTAGGGTAACATCAATATTGTAATGGTTTATTCTTCAATAAAGTAATAACGTTAACGGTCGTTAAAATCATCAAATCGAACTGAAATTTTAAAGGTGCATTTTACAAAAACCCTTGTAGGTGTGAGCTCGTGACCGTGTTTTGGCCAGAATAACACCAGGTCATGGATTAGTGCCTTCCTTGGTTATTTTTATATTTATCTTGTATGTTACTTTTTTTTTGAAGTAATTTAATGGTTTTCAGTTAATGTAGTATTTGTCGTACTGTACATACTTCTTTATATTGTTTTGTTTTTTTGTGTGTGTGGATCCAGCTGTGTGTTTATTTGCTAATGCAGTTAAAAATTTTAATTTTATTATCACTTTTGTAGAGGTTTACAATTTATTTTACATCGTCATTTTTTTTTTTCACAATATAATAGTTCTTTTTATTTGTCAGGTGTGAATTTGTCATTTGAATATTATTGTTATTCATAATGCACTTTGTCCCGGAATAAGTTTTTTAAAAAGAATAGACTATAAATGATTTTTTTTTCGTATAAACTGTCTTATAAATGAAATAATAAAGCATACACTAAATACAAAATAATATAGAAATATTAAATGACTAAGATAATAATATTAAAATTACTCAGAGTAGTTAGTAACAGTAGGAAAATTTATAAAAAGGAAATCTCTAGGAAGTGAAAATGAGTTTTAGACAGACCGGGGACAATTTAAATTTCACGGAGAATTAAGTACAGACATTTGCAAAACTTCCATGACTGATCTGACCTGATCTGATCTATTCCTTCGTAGTAGGAAATTTTAAGGTCGGTGTAAACCAAAAATGCATTTCACTAGTCAAAAGTGACAAAACAATTTTTTTATAAAAGGTCACAGGCATCTAACTATCATACTTGATCTGGCTAAAATAGGAACTTGATCTGTATTATCGACCTTAAGAGTTCGGTCTGCAAAATTTGAAGAATTTCTGTTGTGTTTGAAGAGACTTCGAAGTGCTAATAATGGAACAGAGGCAATCTCGCTGTATAGTAAATTTGGATGTGATAAAAGTTAAAACAAATGAAAATCACGCCCAGAAATTATTTAAGGGCATATAAATAATATGTAATGGTTTATCTAAGGAGGGGACCAATTATAAAATATATATATATATATATATATATATATATAAACTAAATAAAATAACAATTAAGTGATACATAGGAATTTACACGTTTTAGTCCGCTGTGGATGCAGTTTCACTTACCTCTGCAGGGTAAGATGGGACCCTACCCAGCAGGTTTAATGGGGGCTGTCAATTAGAGTAGCACGATCCTCCACATATATTGAGAAGGGGTCAATTGTACCTTATTCATTTTTATCATGCTAATTTAATTACATATAATATTCATTATAAATTATGAAACGACTGAATAAGTGGATCTACCAGTTATTTCCAGTGACAACTATTAATTCCATGATAAGCATTTTTTGGTCTGTATTATCTTTTGATGGAAATCGTTTGTGATGAGATATATATTTTTTTCTAAAATTATAAGAGCAATCGAACCAATAAGGAAGATATCGAAGATCGCAACGCGGAAATAATCGACCGTAAAGAACGTGGAGTGAGGTCATTGCTATAAATATAATAATAAAAACAAAATGAAAAATCCACAATTACGTACAATGCCAAGAATATATATCGAGTGACATTTCCTTAATTAAGTGTTTTTTCCCTTTCTAAGATGTTGTGTTAAGATGTTAGCTGCTTTGTATTTTTGATGTTTTCCTTTAGCTTATTATTTCACATTAATTTTTGATTTGCAGTGGGAAAAAATTACAGGAAAACATTTTAATACATGTACTCGCGTTTAAATATTTATACTTTCACATATAATCTTCTGTTATTTTATCAGCGAAATTAACAGTCAAGTCCATAGTATACAGTCCACTAAAATTCCGTGTTGGAGGAAACCGATTACTATTCATTTATAAAGACCCAACACACAACCGGTATTAGCCAGATATAAAAAATTTATCATCTTTCGTTACATTGCAGATTTGGGCTCTTCAAAGCCAGAATGCTGGGAATTAACAACAGGCCCTGATTGTGGTTCGATGGGTTACACCTTGCTGTGTTCCGAATAAGATTTATATAACAATAACAATCGTATTTCATAAAAAAATAATAATAATAAGAACAAATAAGTAACAGGAATAATAGATTAAATCTCACTGCTTAAGCAAAACTATTCATTTCTCTACTAAATCCTTTGTTACCTTATTTTTTAATTCTATTACTAATTAGTTTCATATACTTTTTTTATTTATGAAATATGACCTTTACCTAAGTATTATGTACTAATACATTGTAAAATAAACTGACAAACCTTTTGAGGCTAATGTGGCAAAATAGCTTTCCTACTCTAGCAAGTCTGTAGAGTATCTTTAACCTATTAGCTCTCTCAAATGTTAACTCAGAAGCTATTTGAGTTAACAATTTATAAAACCGAGTTTAATAGTTTTTTTAGTCGCTAAAATATTTACCGCTATTTAAATAATTTGAATAAAATTTAAAATAAAATCATTTAACACTTATTTATATAGATATTGTCTATTGCGTTTCTGCGCTTTTTAATCTGGCTTGTATATATATATTTCAATAAAGGACAACTATGTTTATGATTGGTGTAAAAATATAAAATCTACTCTATGTGTATGTTAAGTAATAATGTTACACGTTGTTATGAAACATATTACTTATATGAGCTTGGTATCATATCAGTCAGTATATTCAGTATTTTTTCAACTTAAATTCAATGCTGTTTAAATTTAAGATTATTATTACGTTTTAAAATTATAAACTAAAAATATCACTTCAGTCGTAGTTATTAATTGTATTTCTTTGTCTTTATTATACTAGAGGGCTCTGCTTTAAGTCGAATTTAGTTCTGTAGTTTTGGTTTTTGTGGTTTGATCAACTTTGACTAACCATTGTAGCCAGTGTGAACAATCCCTGTTACTAGTCCAGACAACGAAGGACAAATAAAAAAAAATATATGTTATTCTGATTTGTTGGGGGGGGGGGACCCTCCCGTTCAACATACCAAAGTCCCCGAGGGTGGGGGCGATTCCTCGGTTTAACGGAAACGTTTTTCGGGGCTTCTCAAATATCCAGCAAACTGTCGATTTCAGCAAAAAGTTCACAAAAATTGTGAAAACTCCTGTTTTTTAATCTTTGCTATCTCCTAAACCATTTACCCAACAAAAAATAAAAATAAAAGCATTTTATAGACAATGCTAGTTATTATATAGAAAATTCAAGTAGACAAATTGTCTATAAAATGCTTTTATTTTTTTGGGGGTAAATGGTTTAGGAGATAGCAAGGATTAAAAAACAGGAGTTTTCACAATTTTTGTTAAAGCGGTTTATTTTTAATAATTCCTCTTTTTAACCCTTGCTACTTCTTAAGCTATGTTATATATATATATATATATATATATATATATATATATATTAAAAATCTGTTGCTGTATTAAATATTACTTTTTTTCCTAATTATTATTTCTTTTCTTATTGAAAATTCCTGTTCTGACTCAATGGGAAAAATGAATAATAACATTTTTATAGACATGTTCTTCAATTTCGAATATATATTACCTTTTGCTGAAATTTATATTTGACGCTACTCCCCCCCCCCCACCCACCCTCGGAGAATTTGAGTATGTTGTACATGGCCCTCCCTCGCCAAGAACTGTACAAAAAATCAGAAGTTCATGATTTTTTTTCTTCTATTTTTTCCTCCATTGCCTGGACTTGATGCAGCTATGCAGTTGAGTGCAGTCTCGAAGAGAGAGAGATGTGGGTCACCCATCCCTGCCCAGCCCAGCCCAGCAGGTATAGTCAAGGACGGGAAACAGGTTTAGATATCTACTTACTACTTAGCACTCACTTTGTCTATATGTCACCGTGTATACATCTATGTGAATATCATCTTGCCTGCATATTAGTCCAGTGTCAAAGCTCATCGGATAGTTTAGTGAATTCGGAGAGATTTGTTTGCAGGTATTTATTTTTACTGTATTGAATTTCTTTATACCGATGATGAACTGAATTGTATTTATATACGAGGTTTGATCAAAAAGTAACGAGAATTTTGTTTATCTTAACAATTTGTATTTATTCATCGATAGCAATTCTGTCCCCTTGAAAATAATCCCCCTCAGATATAATGCACTTTTGCCAGAGCTTTTGTAATCTTCGAAGCACTTTTCTAACACACTTTTCGATATAGCTCTTAGCTACTTCAGCGATCCTTCTTTTATCTCATCAATGGTGTCAAAACGTCGTCCTTTCAAGGTTTTTTTCAACTTCGGGGACAAAAAGAAGTCGCAGGGAGCCAATATCCGGTGAATACGGTGTCTGAGGTTACACAACAGTGTGGTTTTTTGCTAAAAAATTACAAAGAATCAGGGAGGTGTGATCTGGAGCATTGTAGTGATGAAATTTTCACGAATTGTTTCGTCACAATTCCGGTAGTTTTCGTCGGATCGCTCCACGTAAACGGCGCATTACTTCCAAGTTATATACTTTATTCACCGTTCGACCACTTGACGGCAACTCATGATGCACAACGCCATCAAAATCGAAAAAAAAACCGTAAGAAAAAATTCTCGTTACTTTTTGACCAAATCTCGTATATTACCTTTATTTTACATTTATTTATTTTTAAACTTCGGACCTAAAAATACAGGTGAATAGAAATTTAATAAAAGTAAGAACACTTATATCATATTATGTTTTTAGAAAATAAATATGTACTCCTCGTCTTCAAGTTTTAGTTTAATATTGGACTATACTTCATTCAGTAGATTTTTTATGGTCTTCGTATATTTAATAAGGAAGAACTTTTGTTGACTTGGGTATTGGACATTTGATATGCCCATAACACTCAGCTTTAACCGATAGATGACTTTCGTCCGACTAAACGTCCAATTACTTTCGGAAATGTATCTGATCAACAATTGTATGGAAAATAATTCGTGAGTCTAAAGAACAACTGAAATTCTTTCCTCTAACGATTCACAATGCCTCCTCAATCCTTTTAATATGCAATTATACATATAGACATTTCTTGATTTAATTATTATGAAATCAAACATCCCTGTAGTTTATAACGGAACTTTAAAGCATGGAAAAAAACAGAAACATTATCTAAAAACATACTCGATGTGAGATCATTGAAACATCGTTAAAAAGATTTTGAATTAAATATTCGACAATCTGAAATGCTTTTAAATTTGTTTTTATAAATCGACATGGACAATGAATCGCATTGAAAAAAAATATGTAGCTAAAATACTTCTCGAAATAGTCTTAGCAAAATTAGCTTGTTGTTTTTCACATTACATTTTCTAATGTGACCCTATGGAAAATTCTTGAAAGATTCTTAGTGAAGACTTGAAAATTCTCAATTTTAAGAATAGTAAAAACGACTTTTTTTTACATGTGATTTTTCCCGTAACCATTAGCAAAATATAATAACACTTATGGCGATTATTGAAAGGAATGTGGGTGAATTTCCCGTCGTTCAATTTACTAGTATTTGTATGTGACTTACTAGATATGAACCATCTACTGGTCTTGTTTTTACCTATATGTCTTTTTGATTGTACCAGCTTTAAAGTATTTTCTTTCTTTTTTTTTCCGATTAAACAGAAGGGATTTTGCAAACACTTTTTCGAATTTGCCTTAAAAGGAACTATGAAATAAAAAACACTGGCTAAACAGCGCAGATGCTAACCATATCAGCCAACGACCTTGATATAGCCCGATAAGATGGATTGTTCCTCCGATGACAAAGACCCCGAAGGATGGTGCAAGTGGCCAGGTGTCCTGTGTACTCCAGAGATCTACCTTCCACTTCCTGGATATGGCAAGCACGTACGAGGTCGCCGGTGCAAACCAGTCCATCATCTCCTCTTAGTCCCACCTTGTCAGCATCTTCGATGTTGTCCATAAGAAAAAATCAGGAGAACAATAGTTAATTATTAAAGAAACAAATCAGTCCAACTGTGATGTATCAAATTAGGATTCGTTGCAACTCTAAAAAAAATTGTTGAGACTTTTAATGACTTTTTGAAATCATATCATGACTTATATAATATCGATAGTTTAGTGCACATATATGTTAATTGACTGTTGTAAGTCAGTGCACTTAGCCATCGATATGCACTTATGTAAATATCTCAGTCTAGACGTTAATATAACTCAATTTTTTAATATACATTATATGCATTATGAAAAATAAGTTCTTAACATTTAACAAGAAGTAAAAAGAAGAAGGACTAGCAATAAAAATATGAGATCTAATTCTAACAAATAAAAGTCTAAATAATAATATATTGTAATTGTCGGGATGTAAGTGTTATTGCCAAAAACGCTTTGGTAATAAAATATCCTCTATTAATTTTGAATTTCACGTGTTCCATAATTGCATTCATTGCTACGAAAAATAAATACAGGTATGTGTGCATATAGGTACATATTTAAAACTTCTTTAATTAGACAAATTATTTTACTTCTAATGGCTTAAGACTGCGACTGGCTGTAATCAGTAGGACTAGCTCAATGGTGCATTCAATATATCTTCCTTTTTATAAAGTTATTTACTGTATAGTGAGATAATACATCTTCATACATTTTATTGATCATTGAATATATCAGACACCCTTCAAAATCAACGGAAATCCGTCCAAATTCCACAATGGGCAAACCCTTAGAGTCAAGTGCAGGTCAAGATCATATTTCAGCTAGATCAAGCCACGCGTCCATGACCTGTTACTCTGAGAACTATTTTTCTATATATTTTAGACTGTGTGCAATGCAATTCTGCTATAAAAGCGACGATCCTCAATACATTATATACTAGGATATTTCGCCAATAAAATAGCATTTACTAAATAAATTAGGGAGCCATTAAGGAACCGGTTCAGCTATATGTATCGGAATATATTTAAACATTTTTATTTAAAATATACGATTTGTTGGTTAACCATTATTAATCAGGATGTAAGAATTCATTCATACAATAAATACATACACATTCTGGGAAGCAGTCCTCCCTCCCAAGGGAATTCAGTGAAAGGGCTTGACGGATTGGAGCTCCCCCACCTCCCTCTCCGGACTTTTCGCCATGAAGCGAAGACCCGAGAGAGGAAAAGAGAGCCACAGACGCTCAGGACCAGATACTTACATATATATACAATATGTCGCAAGGTACGAGGTAGGTGACGAGGAGGATTTGAAGGATGGGTGTTACTTGATAAGGAGTTAACAAAATGAGATTTCAATGAACAGCGGTGTTTATGATGTTAGAGGCATCAAGGCGATCACAGTGAAGGGATGAGTTTGTAATGTAAAAGGGTGCGTTGACTACAGTTCTGAGGACTTTGGTTTGGAATGTTTGGGTTCGTTTGATGTTTGGCTTTCCGCCATAATTAATGGATTTTAATTTTAATTTATTTCAAAGACTATTGATTGATTAATTACTCGTCATTAGCAGTGCGGACTTCGTAGAGGCAGTCAAATCCACCGACATCAGATAACCACCGTGTGAGCCGGAGACCCGGCACGAAGAGGCGATATACCTCCACCGGACTTTATTAATAAAACCCCCCTCCCTGCAGCGGTGGCAGTTTGATCACCATGACGACATAAAACGCCGTAGCGGCACTTCCCTTTCATCTCCGTTATCAGTATTGCCAATTAGCAAGGACCAGAGGAAGGCTCTCTCTCCACGGCCAGCTGGAGCCGGGGGGGGGGGGGGTTTAAGGGCTCTCACGTTCCACCATTATATAGATTATACACAGCATTTTATTTATTTTATGATCGGTTTTTATTTGTATCTGTTTGATGGTTTTAGAGCATTAAAATACTCTCAGATCTAAACTTGATCTGTATTAAACAGATCTAGCTAGGAGCGGGGAGTTTCGTAAACTTCGGAAATAATTCAACTCGAGTGCGATTTATCAAAAAGAGAAACTCCTAATGACTTTTTATTGTAATAGTCCACAAAAGCCCCAATAGTCCAGCTTTATTAGTTAGTACTATGTTGTGATATTTAATTAAATACCCTGCCCAATAATATAGAATTTTTTTTTTCATGTCCTTTGACACAAACCACTCTCGGCCCTGGACCTCCTTCACTGCACAGTTAATTAAACACTTTTCTAAAAGCTGCTTTTATTTTTAGCATCATCGAATGGAACTACTATGAAAAATGTCATTCCAAAAAAAAAGATATCTTTGATTTGATATTTTACTGATTAATATTATTTTTAGAATAATATTTGTTTTGTAAAAAAAAAAAAAGTAATTAACTAATTAGAGACACTTATCATTTGTGGAGATGAATGCTGTAAACTACTTGTCTTCTTTATTTCAGCTCTGTAAAATTGCATACTTCAGGTGCACCGTTCGGCGAACGATGGCTCCTATGTATTCGGTTTTATATAAAAAATATAAATATATTAATGCTGATATATCCAAATGTATATATATATACAATATTTAGGTTAGTATATAAATAATGTCTCTTTCTATCAATACATACATATTTATTTTACCTACTTTACCCAGAGACCCAAGCCTCTACGCCCCAGTCAAATATTTTATTTAATGGGATGCGAGTTAATTACCCAAGCTATTAAATATGATTAATTCTGAGGGTATTGCATTACCGTAAAATGATAGTACAATAAAATGGCGATCAATGGAAGGAATTTCTTTATTATAAATAGAATTTACAATATGATATGTTTTATTCAAATGATTGAAATTCTCAAAGATATAATATTATAATATACAGATTACAGCGATGTCTTCATTGATGGGATGCCTCAAGACAGAAATCCCAGACTCTTAGTCTCCTCCAAAGAAATGGTCTTGTTAACAATTCTTTCAAATCAAACTGGTACGTGTTATGGCATCTGCCATCCTGGCCTTGACCTGATATTTCCTTATAACTTTGTGCCTAGAGGGATCAGTGGTTTATTGCCTGTCAGTAAAACCATTGCCGACCCTCACATAGTCAATTTCTATGTATTTATCTTATTATTTCTATAATAAATTTACTTTGAGGTATATAAAAATAACGCAGGATACTCTCGATGCCGAAGGCAGACTGATTTTGAAAAAAAAAAAAAAAAAAAAAAAGCGGTGTTCTTATATTAAGTTAACATAATCGAGACTACCTGCTCTCAATCTATGCGTCTGTACGTATCTGTGTACCGTTTTACATAGTTGTCACTCTAAATATAATACTTGAGATATAGTCACTGTAAATATATATTAATACATATACTGTCTGTCAGCAGGTTGTCAGCGCAAGGGGGAGTGAAGACAGTGGGCCAGAGGCAAGTCCTTCTGTCTACCAGAGGCAGCAGTCTCTCACCCCACCCAGTCCTGTCCAGGGCCACAGTAAGTATGATATAGCACATTGTGTATTATATAGTGATAGATAGTTAGGAAAGTGTGGCTGAACTGTAGAACGGGTATCGAACTATGTAAAAACTGTCTGTACTGTCAATCACTAAGTATTATTTAAGTTAAGTTCCCACAGATTTTTTAAGTTTCGATTTTTATATTTTTTTTTTTCTTACACTTACAGTAGTGAAGTTCCTAAATATTCTATATTTTTCCCTCATCCTGAATTTCTAACTAGAGAGCTTAGAAAAAAACAACACTTACAGTAAATTTGATTTTTTCTGATGACAGATCAACTACTCGACTATTAGTTTGGACAGGAACAGTTGTTTAGGAACAAGGTATTCTGTACCCGAAAAAAAGGTTTCCCAAAGGTAAAGTGCCAATCAGGCCAAGGTGTAGGGTTAGTAGGCAGAGCTTATGAGAAAAACATTTTATTTTTCCAAAACATATACAAGGAATTTGGATAAACATTAGACATCATTAAATGAAATATTAAATAAAACAAAAATTATGTTTTTTGGCTTTACATTTACATCAACTAATGTTGTCATGGCTGACTGATCGAAGTTTCCGCAATAATTTGCTCCTTTTATACCAAAGAAGATTGTCTACGTCCCGATAGTTTACAAATATCAACAGGGTCAAATTTCCTCAACAGCGTTTTTGTCACAATATTACCACCCCAATTTTTCACTTGTTGTTTCCATTAAACAACAGATTATCACACACAGATGCAATCACAATTAGCCACTCGATCACAAGCGATTATTGAACACATCGTAGAGCTTTCTACAGCTTCATCAAACCAAAAAATCATTTTGTGAAAATTTTTATTAAACCTGTAAAATGACTAAAAAATGAAAAATGGCTATGTTTAGCGAAAATGCCGCTTTTTCTAAAGCATATTTTTTTCTTTTTGTACCCTCCTTATCGTCAATCGTCCTTTGTTACTCGCTCCATCTTCATTTAGCATCTATTTATTCCGGGACTGAGTCCCCTATCTATAACAATAATGTTCAGATGACAAATTCACATGTGGCAAATAAAATAAATAGCATCATAATAAAAAAGAAAACAAATAAAATTGAAATAACTATGTAAAAAAAAGTGTGAACCTCTATAAGCAGGGCTACTCAATCTTTTTATAGCTACCGTCCACTGTTTTAAAATTTTCTAACCGACCACCGGTTCCACGGTAATCGTGATTTATAAAGTAGGCAAGTAACTTTACTTTATAAAGCAGAGTTACAGCCAGGCAAAATAATATTAATATATTTACCTACGAAATACTTTAGGTCGTACATTTGCTAGGTTTCGCAGAATAATTTTTTATAAAACGACTTACTGTAATTTTATTTTTTTTATTTCAGAGCCCCTTTAAATATACAGGTAATTATATATAATTATTGATCCTCAGGCGAATCTATTTAAAAATTATTTTTGTATTTCCTGTAGCATCGCTAAATTATATACAGGTTTTGTTACTTTATAAAAATTATATAATGAATAAACAAGTATAATGATACACATTATACGTGACTGGACTAAATTGACTAATATAGTGACTTACTGTAATATAATATATCTTTTTATTTATACTTCGCATACATATGAATTGTGATGAAATTACATTTAATTAATTAAATTATCGGAATAAATTTTTGTAAGGAACGAACGAAGGTTTCCGCTTTCGGTTATATTCATAGACATTCGATAGAAAAACAATAAAATTAACAATAAAATTACAAAAGAAAACAAGAAAGTTAGATACAAAATGTGTCCATATAAAAATAAAAGTCAGTAAATCTAAAAAAATGAATGAGTGATTCGTTCCTATACTGACAAGCGTATCTTTGGATGGTGAGGAGTTGGAATAGGAGAGCTTTGAAGGTTCGTAAGGATGAAGCATGCTCCACCATGCCCTAATATCCTGTTAGGACGTAGAGAATTCCAGAGAATAATATAATGAGCAAGGAAGTTCCGATCGTAGACGATCGTATATATCCGGCAGGAATATAAAGGTCAGAGAGACGAGATCTTGTATTCCGGGAGTGGATTGTTGGAAAATATTGTTTATATATATGGAGGGGGGGGGGTGCTGCGAGTAGATGGTTTGATAAAAGAATGGACCGTGGAAATGTTTTGCCCAGAAGGAGGGGAAGAGTCAACGTAACTCGGCGTAGAGGCACGGGAGAGCCGTGGAGTCCCAAAGACAAATCTAACAAATCAATTTATGATTCGCTTCAACTTCCTCGAGTTCCCCCGAGAGACCCTCATACACAGCTATAGTCAAAGTGAGGGATAGTAAGGGAGAAAACAAGGAGTTGACGACAAGGCTGGAGTAGCAGATGGCTAGAGCGATGAAATAGTTTCATGGTACCTATTGACCGACGGGAGATATCTTGGATCCAAGTGAGGGTTTGGTTTATGTACCTATAGTAACAAGAAAGTCTTGACGGTTTTGTTACCTTTTAAGCGGTTACGATCAAAAGACACTTTAAATACTGCAAGGAAACAATTGCAAGCATATTTATAGAAATAAAGTTTAGAGGGCCAATAAAAAAGATGGTTTTACTCTTTTTAGGGGAGGTTACGATTTCGCAGGAGAATTCGGAAGATTCCTGGACACTCTCCTATACCTGGACACTTGCGGACAGTTGTTTGTATTTCATCTATTGGCAAACTAATTGTTCAGTTTTTTTAACGAAGGATTAGGTATCATAGGTGAAATGGGGCGTAAAATTGTATTTAATAAAAAACGGCACGAGTTTCCCATTATAAAATGACACAAATGGAATCTTGGTGTCACCCAGAATATTGTACAATGTGTGTGTTGATGTGTTGGGGATGCTTCTGTGTATAGTGTACGTTCTGGATGATCCAACGATCGCATTTGATATCCATGGGTGATCCTGTGAGGACCTCGGTCTTGCCGAATTCAACAATTCTTCTCACCTCATGAATCTAAAGGATGTTGGTTTTGACTTGAGAATTTTTCCAGTTCCCTGGTTATTTCTTCTTTATGTGCCATTTCCAGTCGTCCGCGGCAGTGAAGTCGAGAAGGTCTGTGGTCCAGTGGGTTAATAGCGTTGTTAACGATTCTTTCTACTTAAGAACGAAAATTAAAAATATCTTGCTTCAAACTGCGACCTGATACACCATAGCTACTTCAGTAGATTGATATGAAGTTCCTCTTATTGCAATATTTAAGAGGGTTATGTATCATTAAAAATAATCTTTGCATGGACAAGTCTAATTGATGATTAAGGAAGTGTAATAAATAATCGAAACATACTTAGGAAAAAAGGTGCTTAGTCGATTCCATTTATGGTATAGATACAGAAAAGGATTGTTTATCGTTAAATAGTCGTTTTATAATCGATGTCTAACGTTTTATCATTAATAGTCGATATATAATCACATTAAAACAAGAACGGGAAGTCCAAGGATTTTTATTTTAATGGCCTAGTTAAATCAGCTATAAAAAGTCTTGTTTTTATAGAAGTTAGTATAGCTGGACAGATTATATGCTGACTGTTGGAGGTGTTTACAAATAGGCAGGGTATATCAATTATGTAAATGGGGAAGCTGCCGGCCTGAGGAGCAGTCCAGAGAGTCCGGAATCTGCTTAAGTTGCATCACAGATAGGTTGTATCTCACCAACCAGCTGTGGTCCAGTTGACTATGGCCAGTTTGTGGTTAGCGTGTGTCCATGTGCATATATGGCGATTAGTAGAGGTGTATTGAATACTCAAAATGCAAAACCCGGGTAATACTCATCGCCAAAGGTTTGCCGATTGTTTGTCCAAACGAACGTAATTTGTCAAATGTCGTCATTTTCTGGCTATGGTTGATCTTTTTGTACGGAAATAAAGGAATTGGAAAATATTTGAGTATGTTCCTTGGCCTGTAAACCCGGGCGCTGTATTGTATAATTTAAGCTCTCAATGGCCGCCAATTCTGGTGCAGGTAAGTGTGAACGAAATCAAATTGGATAATTTACCATGACGGGAGATAAAGTTCAATCCAGGAATTTCATTTTTGTGGAACACATTCCTCTTTTCTTTAACGTCATCGTTTAAATTTAATGATTAATGTTATATTAAAGCTAAGTACGATGATCGATAATTTAAATAATGTTTTGACCGATTGACATCTTTTGTATACATATATTTTCATTTTCTACTTCTGTTTACCTCCAAAATATACACTACTTATAATATACACAACTCTACTCAACATAAATCGCGTATTTAGATGAAATTGTCCAGAAAAAAATCCTAATTTCTTTTTCGACGATAAATAGTTATTTTTTGAACGATTATCTTGATCTTTGATTTGCTACAAAACCCAGCCCCGGACAGATTGAAAAATTAAATGAATTCCATACAAATTAACTGACAATCAATGAAATTAAACAATTATGTGGAAATTGAAATGTTCTGCCAATATGAGTAGAGTGCCTAATGTACTGATTAATAATATTTAGCTATGAACTGGGTGGAAGTTATTCTGCAATGGATCCCTATTGTGGGGCATTATGGACCCTTATATGGAGCTTGAATTATTAAAAGATAAAAAAAACTCTCCTCCCATCTAGCTATTTGAGCTCAGAAACTTAGTATCTTTAATTGGCAGTCAAAATTATATCACTCAAAATTGACAAATTCATATTCTGAATGTAAAAATATTCAGAACCGATTGACCGAAAAGTGCTCACTCCTGCAATTTTGGTAAATTAAAATTAAACTGTCTTCCCTTTGGCCTTCCGTCAATTCCAGGGAGACTGATGTTGATGTTGATGTTGCAGGGTCTGTTTACACGGACGAGGACGAGGACAGTACCTCCTCCAGTCGTGCCCAGTACGTCTCCGCCAACTGCGTCGTCTTCACCCATTACACGGGGGACGTCGCGTCTGTCGTCGATGAACACTTCACCAGGGCGCTCAGCACAGACACCAAACCACCACAAGCATCCAAAGGTATTTATGCTTAAATGTAGATAGTATAGTTGGTACCAGCAAACATTGGCTTTTCGGAAAACCTAAACGGTTTTCTTTTTTGGAGCAATGGATTTTGATTGAATGAGTGGTGACTGTCTGCTGAAAGTAGATCCTAAGCTGTGTGGTTCCAGTCTCGCGGCCAAAGAACGAGAGAGAGAGATAGAGAGAGTGAGAGAGAGAGAAAGAGAGAGAGAGAGTGAGAGAGATCGGATCTTAGGTCCTTCTTATCTTAGCCACCAGGCTCTCCCCATGGTTCTAATGTTTTTGATGTGGTCTTTGCTGTAAAATGCCAGTGGTCATCAAGTAACAACCGTCAATTGCCTTTAGAAAATTATTTTATTACTCTTCTTTGGCTCTGGGTAAAATTCAAAAATTCCCAGGAGTAGTAATGTTTCTACCGGTGGTCATAACTAAGGGCCACTCTTTGTCCAAAGATTCACCCATCCCTTTGTCCCTTCATTCTTTTCTTATGTATTCTTAATAAATTTCCATAATGAGATGATATATTATCAACTCTTATTCTCTTAATATTTTTATTTAACATAATATCACAAGATGACTGATTGAACGCCTTTATAAATACAAATGCTAATGTATCCAGTTCATATCCGACTACTATTGCCCATTGTTTTCACAATGTTCTCAAAAGTTTAGTCGAAACCCTAGACATCTTGGTATCATGAAAAAACTAATATGGTTTTGAATTGTTGAAGAGGTACATGAAAATTTTGTGCACAGTGCACTGCGCCACTCATCCCTATATTCCTCTTCGGAGACTAAAGCGACATTGGCCCCGTGACCTGATATGAATACATGACAGTGGGAGGCCTGGGAATGATCGGTCTCTCCAACCATGTCCTGAGAGCGTTGAAACGACCTCAAGTATTCAAATGAGAATTCCCTATTTTATTTACATGTTTCGATTACTCTTTCCATATTTTTCGTATCGCTTTGCCTATTGCAAACAATGTTTAATAGTAGGAAAAGTAAATAAAAGACAGTTAAATTATTCCTGTTGATGTTGACATTCATGCATCTTGAGTTCCAGTAATGATAGCGGATGAAGAAGTATATGTTTGTCCCCTTTCGAAGTAGTCATTATTCCCGATTCCCTGTATTATAAGATTTTTACTGATAAAATCGCATCAATAAAGAATAACCCTCTCTCTCACTTCCATCAAAATCCGTTAACCCTTCAGAGGACAAGTATCATACCTTCTGAAAAACTTATGATATGATCTAACTCCGCAAATTCTCCAACAACTTCCCACTAAAGCCATTATTTTCCTAACTTACAAACCTACATTACTTTATAAAACACCTTGATGAGATCGAGTATTGGTGCAACCAATGGTGGATCAAAGTTAATGAAGCGAAATGTGCCCACATTACCCGTACCCTCTGCCGCAAGTCCTGTACCAGTTTTTTTTTTTAATTCCCTGTATCCGAGACAGTGCGGTATTTAGGCTTCCATCTTGAGAAAACAATCAATAAACAGACGGTTTGGACACTGCGCAGACTACTTCGGATAACATCCCATCTCTCACTAGAAAATAAATTACTGATTTACAAAGTTATACTAAAGCCAAGCAAGGAAATACGGAATATAGCTATGGGAAGCAGCAAAAAAGTCGGACATCAAGCGTATGCAATGCTTTCAATCAAAAGTCCTGAGAACAATAGTTAATGCCCCTTATTGCGTCAGCAACAAAACCCTTCATAACGATCTTAATGTACCCTACATTCTTGAACTCATCCCTTCCAAGTTTACAAAATTTCATCGAAACCTATCCAGCCCCTAGCACAATCATTATTGCACTGCGCCACTTATCCCTATAATCCTCTTCGGAGACTAAAGCGACATTGGCCCCGTAACCTGATATAAATACATGACAGTGGGAGGCCTGGGAATGATCGGTCTCTCCAACTATGTCCTGAGCGTCTGTGGTTCTCGTGTCTTGGTCAGCCTTCACTGGCTCTTAACCAGTGACGCGGCTGACGGAGTAACGTGGGTGACTTCCTAAGACTCCGCCCCCTGTTTGGCAATGGAGGGAGGTGACAACCATGTAAGTTTGGGAGATCTCTGGGCTGTTTGTAAATACTGTATGAATGAAGAACTGTAAATATGGTATGAATGAGAAAATCAATCTCGGTTACTTATTGTGGGTTAAGGCTCGTTAACATTTGTTTAGTATTTAGTAGAGTAGAGTACTCACCCATACATGGCTTACATGGCAGTGTATACATACTTGCAGACAGACAGACAGAAGCGGCGATATAAGGAAGCTGAGAAGCGGAGGCTGACATTTGCCAACCGGTCACCTCCTGCATTCCTTCCAGCCAGTCCTCTGTAGTCGTGCGCTTCTTCATCTATTTATGCTCTTACTGTTTATTTTTTGTTCACTAAAAATTTCTTATAATAATTATTAACTAAAGCAATTGATCCGAGGATAAGTAGGATCCAAAGTTTTTTTAAAAATTATTTTACATAATTGTTAGCGGCTATACATTTTTTTTTTCCTCGAACGTGAACTTACGTTAATTTTTTGAAAACGTTATATGTATTTCCGAAAATACTGGGGAGGGATGGCAGATTTTCCAAATTGCCTTACAATCGATTGACCCAATTATATCGATCCCTTGTAATCGATTTATAGATCAACAATTGAACAGCCGTCTACAGTCGTGGTTCGCTTCTTTTTTTCCTCTAGCTCAACACTACTACTTGTACTTGGAGCTGGTCGTGCAAAATTACGATGTTTGACAATCATTAACAATGTCATTGTTTCGGTCATCCATTTCTTTCATGTAGTGCCTCGATGGCGTTTTTCAGAACTGCTTCGGTATTATTTGGTTTAACTAAAGGTCCTTTTTTCCAACGAGGATCGAGAGTTGTTGCTATCTGCGGCATTGATTTTGTTTCGTAAGAAGCATGGCGATTTTCGATACCAGCTACTAATATTTTACGTACCTTCTTACCCACGGAGGACTTTAGTAAGACAACCGCAGATACCCTTCGTCCTTCGAGGCGAATCGCTATTATCAGCCATAAAGTTGTATTATGCTGACCCGAAATTTTGGTTATCACCCCCTTAAAAGTTAAAAGTAAAGATGTCAGATGTTCCATCGCACTAGTGATGAAGTAGTGATGATGTACCTCACAAGGAGTAAAATAGGACATTTGACTATTTTTTCAATTTTGATATCGCTATTTACAAAAATCTTCCAATCATGATAAAAAGCTGAATTTATTTTGCTTTCTCAATGCTATTGCTAATAGCTGGTTCCTTTATTGAAAAAAACAGCTGAAAAGTGTGTGCAATGCACGGTAGACGTCGAATTTTCATATCATTAGCAGTTTTTGGCATGTAGCTTCCGTTGCCAGTCACTTGACAAACCACTTTGTCCAAAGAAATAGAACATTTGTTCAAAATTGATTGGACGGCTTCGGCGATATTCACGGCAGTATGCGCTCATGATTTGGAATTTTCATCAAATAAAAACAACAACAATGTCTATCGAGATAGTGAAGGTCTTCTGTCATTTGTTTTCCAAAAGTGCTCCCAAACATTTCTCATAAATGGTAGCGTTAAAAGAATTTAAAAGATATTCCAAAAAAATATCATTTGTTGGGGACAAAAATCGTCGCTCATACACAGAGTTTTTACAGTTCTTTTTTTTGTTTTTAACAGTATTTCAGTACCATGATGGTTTAACTAATAAAATGGAGCATACCAGAATAAGTGAATGTTAAATGCATTACTAAGTGTCTATTTGCAAATCAAGTGTATTTGACGCAGCAGTGCTTTTGTAAAAATAATATTAGATCTTATTCATGGGAAAAACATTTGTCAATATATAATAAGAGATAAGTAGCACAGCTAAAAAAAATTTAAATTGTCAAAAGGTTGATAAAAATATGTTCAGAAATTTTCAAGATTCTCTCAATAGAGATTCTTTTGGTTATCTCTTGTTAATTGTTATTGATATTGAATCCTCACTTTCTACGTACATATATATTCTTTGTACATATATACTTAAAAAAAAACAAAATGATTGTATTGTAAATAAACATATTCTATAAAAATGATTGCGTTCTTTAAGTCTGTCGCTACAGGCAAGAATACTTGCTCGGTGACTATTAAGATGGTAGTAGTCTTCTAAACGTTCTTTACAGTAGCCTTCTTCCTCCAGTGAGTATGTCTGGAAAGGCTACCGAATTACAGGAGGAATATCCAGCGGTAGCGGTATGTCACCTTTCCAGGAATCCAGGCATGGGTAGTGGGCATTCCAGAGCTGGAGTGATCGCGTCTTCTTTAGCAGTGTGTCGGCATTTCTTAGAGGGCCAGGCGCCCAACTCTTGTGTCGTTTTTGTGGCTGCTCTTTGGAGCCCACCTGTCCCCCTACCGGCTTCGATTTCTGTTTGCCGGCAAAGGATTTATGCAGTTTTTGTTTTCATTGTGCTCATTTGTAAATTATCCGTCGGTTAATATCGTTCAAGGGAGAGACTCCTTATGAAAAGCATTCAACGCTAAGGCGTTTAGCTCGTCTAGTATGAATGATTTGAGAAGTTTAATGTTAGAGTTGAAAGTCTGCACTATGACCCCACCACCTGTCCCACATCGGTGGCAACAGACTGTCACGGAAAATTAGGTTAAGATTTAGTTTAAGTTTTTATTGTTAGGTGAAAGTTAGTTTTAAGTCTATAATAAAAAAGGTGAACCCCATAACTTTTTAAAGATGTTTAATAAATTAATATATAATATACATCAGTACACTTTTGTACAAGCGCAGACCGCTACTTAAAATTATTAAAAATTGTATAAAATGTAGCCAAGCTACAAGAAATAAATTGTAAATAGATTCATTGTAGAATCATTGTAACACGGGAATAGGAAAAAAAAAAAGAGTTGAAAGTCTAGGATTTAAGAAGTTAGTTTAAAAATAGTTAGTTAGTTTAAAGTAGATTTAGTTTATATTTGATAGATTAATTGTAAGTAAAACTTATAAGAGTCAACAAACAGTTAGTATGGTTTCTTGAAAAAAAAATGGCAGTTACCATTTACATGAACTGTTATCGATTGGCTGATTATAAGTTTTTAATTCTTTTACTAGTTAATCTGCGAAGGTTATTGATATACTACCATACCAGCTACGGTATAAACATTTTTAGATCTCAAGACCCCTGAATTTCGGCAAAAGTTTGACAATTAAATAAATAAATTTGCTGAAGACGCTCAAGGGTTTTACTTGAAAAAAGAAAAATAAATGTTTAAGAAATCTTACTATAATTAATGTAAAGAAATTTCCAGTTGTCCCTGAGTGGACCACACTAACAATAGTACAAAAGTTACAATAATAATATGATGAGCGGCCAATGTACAAGTAGGCAGAAACTGCCTAATTGTATCGCCTATAAAAGCAATTCGTTATAACATCCAACAGCCATTTGTACTGATGCTATTAATTAGACGTTTTCATCAGAATATTCCATTATCTAATTAATCAGGCGGTATATATATATGCTTGTAGTTTGTTTTTTCTTTATAGAAATATAATTATACCAAAGTAGGTATATAATACAAAATGTATTTTGAATATACAAATTATTATGGAGATAGGATTAATTAGCCATACAAGCGAACAGGTTAGACACATAAGATGGATGAAGGCTTCCACCGACCGGACAGAACCAGTATGCTAAATATGGTAATCACCCGATCCTCAAGTGTTGTATATATTGATCTGGATGTCAGATGTGCAACTGTTTCTACTTCGTAGTATAGTCTTCATCATTTAGCTGTCGTGTGCTTTCCGTAGATGCTTTTAATCAATTGGAACTTTAAAAGAATCGCAAGTTAACACTACTAGATTCACATTACTGGCTACATATTAACTTGGAATACGTCTTGTGGGAATGGTAATGGGAGTAAACCCGTGATAAAAAATGACGCCATATGGTCAAACACCAATGGGCGACACGTGACTGAGGACCTTCGTGTGATTTTAGTTGTAGGGGTGTGCATTCAGAGAGAGCTTTAAATCAGAGAGGCACATTTGTTACACATTGTCACGATTCATGCCATCCAATACATTACAGCAACCGATTTACCCCAAAACGCCAAACATGGCAAACCCAAGAATTAAATAAAACAAAAAAAAACCTAGAACCAAAAAGATGATTTGTACTCAAAGACTCGTTGGGCGTTGCTCGGAACTAACACTGGACATTGACGATGTACAAATATATGGTAAACCAATATAGATATGTGGTGCCAAAATTCGCTATAATTTACAGTCCTGTCTGTCTGTAATACTTCAAGACATAACCTACGCACTCGTATACGTTTTAAACAGAACTCTACGCTACGCATGACCTACATAAAAAGTACATCCATGGCGCTTTCAGAGTTCCATAATTCCACAAAAACATACAAGGACATCCAAACAATCTTGTAGAGACACCATCATCCACCACTCAGCCCACAAACAGCGTAATAAAATAAATAGTATACAAAATATTAACAAATTGAACTTATTTCCCACATTTTGTTTCCATGGTAACGCCCACTTTTTTTCGAGTCTCTCCCCCCACTCTCTCTCTCTTTCTCTCTCTCTCTTTTATTTAACTGTTTGTCGATGGGGGAATTATCCCTATTCGTGGTTCTCTAGATCGATTTAGAGTTGGTTAATACCTAATTGGGTGGCCAGTTTTAGGAAACGAACTCAATCTGAAACATAATATTATTAATAAAAAAAACAATATTTTTAAAAAAATAATTAAAGAACCCATAATTTTTTAGGAGGTTAATCCCCCTTTAAATCTGGCAATAACACTATTAAAAGAGCGTTTGCATCACGAACGGCATTCAATAATATTCCATCAGTCCCTTCATGTTCTTAATTAGTCTCATATTTCCAAGTTCATAATTGATGCAATACAATGTCTGTAAAAATAATAAAAATTAATTTTTAATTATCAAAAAAAAATAAATAAAAGTTTAGCTAGGTAGCCGCTAAATGGATTAAGTAATAATAACATTTCACAAATTTTACTTCTTCGCAATCCACTATTAACTTGGATCGGATCTGTAATTAGATTTTTATATTATATATACAATTAAACAATAAGTATTCTCGTCGCAACAATGAACAAACAAGACACCGTGTTCTATAGATGGACGTTTAAATTAAAAATAGTATTATTCATATTATTAATTGGAAAACAATTCAGAATGAAGTACAAAATCTACAATGCTGCTAAGAATATTTCAATTAGGAAATAAGAGTCATACTCGGAAGCTTTAAATGTCTTAAAGACTTTCTTATTACAAGTCAAGTGGATTCCACGCTTTTGGGGGATGTTTTTATTACGCTCAAGCCGTTATTCAAAGATTTTAAGAAAACTGTCTGGATAATACGAATAATAAGAACACTTTACAATCGATAATATTACCTTTTTCCATCAATAATTAACTCCCAATTCAAAAGCACAGGGTGTATACTCTAAGAAAACGTTCTGAAACATCGAAAGCCTTACACTCAAGACTTTTACTTCTCAAATTCCAGACATTTAAGTTAATGAAATTTATTATTATATTTAAATCAGGAGTTGAATAAGTTTTAGAATAACTGAGTTCTGTTTAGCTTACTAGAATCGACTAAATTATTCAAAGAATATTTGTGAAAAATTATCTTGATCAATATGTATTTATTTGGAGGTATTATACACGAATCTATTATATAACTATAATGTTGAGTAGAATGATGCTTACTAGACTAGGTCATAAAAGTTTTCACCGAAAGTTGAAGAATGACAACTGTTCGGGAATTTGTCAAATGCAATGCATTTTGATACATTTGGTGATCTATCTTTCTACTTATTAAAAGGTGCTTGTTGTAGATTTCTTTTCGTTTTCATAAATGTTCCATTTATTTCTAACTATTTCTACGTAAATTTACTATTAACTTACTTACTACTAGCTAGATTAAGCCACCACCAATCACAACCAGCGAATGTGCTGTACATAAGATAAAAATTCACGTCTGACATGAAGACAGAAGACATCCAATGATGTCTCTCCTATATTGTTGGAGCTAAGTTTAAAGATATTTTATTGTTATTAAGTTATAAGTTATATTCCAATCCTGAATGTTACCAGATAAGTCCAGGAGTAGACAGCTATTGTATCAGTGGGCTTCCAGTGTCCATGCAGTTTTTTCGTGAAAGTGTAATGTTCTAAACCTGGAATTTTGAGGTCAGTGTTGAGAGTTAGATTTCTTAAGTAAAAGGGTGCAGCTGTAATAATTCTAAGAAGTTTTTTATTGGAAAATCCTGTATGGCTCAGATATTAGTCTTCTTAGCCGATCCATAAATTTGGGCTCCATATGTCCAAATTCGTTTCAGTAGGAGTTCACATTTTAATTGTTTCTGGGACAATTGAAGCTTTGAACTTTGGTCCAATAACTAATTCGAGAGCCAAATATTTTTATCTTAGTTATTTTAGTTTCTATTTAGTATGTACTTTTGCTATTTCAGTATTAAAACAATTTTTACTGATTTCATTCATTACTTTTTTTTTTTTTTTTTTTTCCTTAAATCCTTTAAATTATACACTGTGAAAATATGACAAAATAATTTCTCCTCTTTCTGCTATGCGCAGATGCATTTGAAGGAGGTTGGGTTACTCAACAATACAGGTTATGGTTAAAAATGAAGTGAATATAATGCTAGGCGATAGGGCTCACCTTTAGTTTGAAAATGTGGGAGAAAAACACCTTCAATGCCTTTCATTACTTTGTGTCTATTTATCGCTTTTCTGCATGCCATTGCATTCCGGAACAATTATATACCCGCGAACATGCCCAAAAGAAGGACAATAGCTTACACATAGTAGAAATAATCAAATAAAATAAATATTATATGTGATGGTACATTATTGATTTGAGTCCCTCCTGACTAGGTCAGCTTACTTGAAAGAAATCTTTTCAAGTTTAAGAAAGAGTTTTTTACGACCAGACTAGCTCTTGATAACGGCCTGTCTAAATATCATCCAGTATCACAATGGAAGCATTATCAATTCAAAATGAATTTTTAGAATTGGACAAAAGTTATTAGCGTTTCGTGTTTAAGCATGCTTGAATATATTTTCCATCATTCACTGCACACCTGGCTATTAAGCCAATGACTTGACCCTTCGCTTCATCAAGTAACACTGTTTCAAAGTGTTATCTTGTCCGATTGTCCTCCCCTTTTGTAGAACCGAGAAACAAACAAGTTTCTATCGATCGTGGGTCGTAAACTTTTAAATGTTCATTTGAGAATACATAATTAATTTCCAAAGGGAACCGCGATAAGAGATTGTAGGAGAACATAAACCAGCATAAATTCAACACGAGAATGTATTATTGTTGTTTTTCTCTCATTTCCTCGCTGACACTGCTCCCTTGAGATCTACATTTTCTAGACATAGGAATTACTTATTATCTTCAGTATGGAAATGCCAAGGAAAAAGAATTGCATGAGAAAAATTTTATCTCTTAGACAACAGTTAAACTGTAATCTTAAATTGTCTTCCTGAAGAACAATGTCCTTACATTACATTGAGCAAAAAAACTTCATATTTTAAAATTTTAGTCAACGATCACGAATTAAGAAGTTCAACTTTTATCCTGTCTTGCTGTCTCTATATTTCATAAATCATATGCAAACAATTTCAAGAGATAAATGACCGCCTGAGTTTCTTAAATACTTATTGAATGAGGTCTAATTGATTGATGCGAGCTGATGAAATCGTTTTATTGAAAACATTGAAAGTCTTCAGTAGTTAAAAAAAAAAATAAAAGGTTACGTTTTTGAGATTCAATAATATTAATAATAATAATAATAAATAATATTATTTCATTAAATTAAAAACTAAATAATATTCACATACATTTTTTTAAAAATTAGAATCAAAAAGCTATAATAAAATTATTACTGTGGAACATTAAAAAAATATAATGTTTAAACTCTCATAAATGTTATGTTGAATGACTTTGGGGCTGGTATCTGCAGTTGGTTGGTTCTTCCTCACTTTGCAGAGTTAACAGGTGATGCACTTTTTGATCTAGATCTTGACAGATCATAATAATCCTACAACAGTATTTAAAATTATCATTAGACTGTTTGATAGTGTGGAAATTCTATTTAAGATGTTACAAATCCATACCTAGGGGGACTGACTTTCCTTCCAACTTTTTATCTCTATAAGCTCTTCGTTCTCATCTTGATTTTCGGCCCTAAAATGATAAATTGCAGGGTATTTTTTTTATATAGATAAGTAGTAATTTTAACCATAAATATTAATTTGAATTCAAGGTTAAAGTTGAATCTAAAATGGCAATACCGGTAAGTAGCGTTATCAAACAGCTCTATCTAACAACACAAGTAACATAAATTTGTACTTAAATAAGAAGTGGTAATTTAGAAATTCATCACTTTCTTATTATAATCCGATAAGTGTGCAGTGTATTTATTTTTTTCATTATTTATTTCAATATTATTTTTATATTTATTTATTTTTACAGTATAGTTTATTTATTTCCTTGTGGTTTAGATGCCCATTAATTAAAAAAAAAAAAAATGTTTAAACCATGAATACCATATACATATATTTGCAGAGCTTATCCTGGATTACACTCTGCTTCGGTTAAGGTTTAATGGAAGGATGTTTGCATGGAAAAAAATCCACATGAACAACATTCTGTTTCGCATGCAACAACTCTTTTTTTAATGAATTAGGAAACCACCTAAGGAGTAACCACTCCTTCTGGGGATATTTAGAATTGAGCTAATATTTAAATAGTTAACATTTATATTTCCCATTACAAAGCTATGTAGCTCGCACCAACTGAAGAATTTTGAAGTCGACTGAGTAAAAAATATAGTGCTCGTGTCCATTGTAGATAAATTATTTATATTTTACGACAGTATTATACGACATGTTAATAAAATTTAGCTAATATTTAAATAGTTGTGGTTGAGATGCCCAATAATTAAAAAAGCTTAATGTTATGTAGTATACTGCTTTTATTGTATTATATAAGTGTATTCATTTTTTGGCCAAGAAAATAATTGCATTTCAATATATATACTGTTGCTTCTGTGGTTATATTATCAATTTACATAGAGTGGTTGTGTTAAAACAATAAAAATGTCATTGTCAATGTCAAAAAGCCACTAGGGTTAGTTAGTTATATAGCAATTGAGATAAGATTTTTTAAATGTTTTTTTTCTATAAATCCACGTAGTTCACTAAAGCTCAGCTTTCGGCCACATATCTGTAATCAGTGTTAAATTTTCTGTAATACTAGTGTACTTTTATATTTGAAAATAAACAGTAGGAGTAAACTGTAGCAGCTCAAATATTACGAATATTTAAAATTTCAGAACAACTTGAAACGTTAACAACTTTTTCTAAAACATTTCTGGAAATTGTCAAAGTAACCCCAAAAACTTTATTTTTTAATCAGCTTTCAAATACTTCAATATTGCGATTTTAAATTGAAGGATAAACGTAAGTGGGAATGCGAGCAATATCTCTTATGTTGTGTGAGTCAAATTGAAATATTGTTGGTTTTTTATACTGTTAGTTTTATCATGAGTCTTAATTAAATAATATAGTTCTCGTATATCCAGAATATGGTATTTATTCTCCAAAATAACGTTTCCGACAGTACTAAGCTGTCATCTTCACATTGCTAAAATGAAAAGTCACATGATAAAAATGTTGACTGCACGTATGAAGACAAACTTAATTCTAACAACCATACAATGGTAAAAATCATTAAGTAAATATATACAAACTATTAAGTGTTGAAATGCACCTTGTCCGAAATGGTCTACCTGTTTTGCTAAAATTAAAAAAACATAATTAATAAATAATGAAAAAAACACAACAGCACACTAATCTCATGGCTACTCCCCTGATTTATGGTGGGAAACATAAAACATATCAAAGAATTAATATCACTTTTAACTTTAAACTATGTCTATTATATCTACGCTCTTCGCTCTATTATTTAGTAGGTATGGAGGGGGTGGGTTCTTAGCACATGTGTGTTTATTTCTTATTAATATTATCCAATGCAGTAGTCCAGTGGTGTAGCAAAGCAACTCATGATTCTTCCTGTATATTTTGGTAGAGTTGGCTTGATTTTTGTTTCAGATGTTCTTTGGTAATTTTCTATTTGTTCTATCAACATAAGTTTTATTGTATTCCCCATACTCCCCATACTCTATACACGCCTATCTTTTAAGTGGATTGGGTCCTTGGTGTAGGGTATTGCGAAAAATTCCTTTACTTTTAAAAGATATACCAATGCCCGCTTTTTTAAGATATTCCCTAATTTGTCGGATATATTTCTAAGATATGTGCACCATTTTTTATCATATAAAGTATTGTTAATATTTATCAGCTCAGTGATCACTAATAATTTTGTTTTTCTATTAATTTATATTGCATTTATATCCATATGGTCTTACCTTTTTAATAATGGGCGAAATTCGGATATGAAGATTGTCAGTTATTAGAAGCCTGATCCACTAGGACGCCGCCAGGCATAGGCAGATATAAGAAGCGAGATAGACAGGCATATACAATGTAAATGGAGAGATTATTATAAGGGGGAGGGTAATGGGGCGGTGCCTTTGATCTGTGGAGGGGGTAGCTCCTTTCTTTGCAGCTTTATATACCTCTATGGCGGCTTGAGGCTCCTACCTCGCTGTACTCGCCCTGTGCCTGTGTCCGTGCGTGTGTGTGTGTTGTATATTCGTGAGTGTGGGGTGGGGGGAGATTCTTCCGAGGGCGGCGTCCGCCTTTGATCCTCCATGGCATCAATTAGCGACAGTTTAGTGGGTCCTCTCTGACCCTTCATCATCGGCAATATATATCTACTCAGTCGAGTCCGTCTTGAGTCAATATTCGATCAAAATTTCTTAAACTCATTATCTTGGGGGTTTTTCCCTGTATGATATGCACTAAAGCTTCTTGTATTCAAGATAAACTTAGATTTCAACAGAAGTAATACATATTATAATTCTATAACTTCTGATGATAATGTTTTATATTAGTTATTATGACCCATGAGATAGAGAAGGAAAAGGAGGGGAATTGTCCCTTGTAGAACACTCGGTCTTATGCGTACCATCTTGCTTTATAATTTTTTTTTTTTTTTACTATTATTGCGTTATAGTCTTTAATAATTTCTTAACCGTGGTAAAAACGTACTTTAGGTAATAATTAAAAACATAAAACAAGAAATATATTATAAAATAACATATTGCAAGGATTGAATGCAATGGAATATACTTTGGTCTTTTTATTTTAATTAATGAGAGATAACATAATCTACTACACTATATTTCACAGTTATTCTATATTTTTAAGAGACTAAAGATTGAACTGGCCAAAACAGAAATATATAATATTTAAATATATCTTTTTAAATATTAATGCTTTGGAAAATAGCATGATAGATTTTTATCTTGAAATCAAATGGAAACTATTGAATAGCTATTGGCACATTAACTGTATTTTTAGCAGAAAAGTAGAAAGCTAGCAGTTATTTTGAAAGTAGTGGTAAATTCGTGAAAAAAGTTTTTACTTATAGGTATAGAACAAAAACTTTTCAAGTGATATTAATTTAAATTAAAGTATCAGAAGTTCCGCAAAGAGAATATTCACAATTATGTGATTTAGTTTTTGTCAAAATTACCTTATAAAAAATGTATTTTTTATAATTAACAAAAAACTCAATTTGAATAGGAAATTACATAAATTTTTGAAATCAATAATCCATACAAAGCTCTAATTGCTTGGAATAATTTACATATGACTGTAAATATGGCGTGACCTGAAACACAAAGTACATGCACATAGTAGGGTATAGAGATCTAGAGGAATGTTGTTCATATTATTATATGCCCCTCTAGCCTAAAGGAGTTAACTAGTTTACTAAATACTTTTTTTTTTTTTTCTTAGCTCTCAAACTTATAAAAATAGGATGTGGGAAAAATAAAGGAAAATTATTTTGGGCTAATGAGTGCCTTTCACTAAAGGGAGTCCCCCATTTGAAGGATGTATGAGAAGGATATAGGATGTGGAATGCCTAAAGGAGGCGGGTGGAATGAGGAAGGTAGTGAGAGTCTACCGAGGGTTACTAAATACATAAACCATGTTGGATTTTATATAAAAGTTTTATTAATAATTCATTGCGAAGTTCAGCGACGGTTTTTTAAAAAAATAAATATTATAGATACTCTCATAACAATACACTAATATTTGATGTACAAATGTATCCGAATACATGAAGGATGTATCTTTTCTATGGATACAAGTATCCTTTTATATATTTATCTGACTTACCTGCAAACGCCACGCTGTTACGCTCGGATAGTTAAAATATTTAATTCAAAAAGGGATGCAATCTAATTATTCAACTACTAGCAGATTTAATTCCTCTATCAAACTTTAAGCGTATTGCATTAGCGTAACATTATACTTTCCTCAGTCAACAAAGCTTCCTTCTCCAGACAACCCAGAGAAAAAAGTTGAAACTATCTCCAGAGTGGCTGCCAAGTAAGGAAGTCGGATCTGTCCCAAAACGTATTGGTCCTGGGCTGCACCGTCCCACAGCTACATGTCGTACTCCGCGCCCAGTCACTATTCTACCTTTTTTCCTTCCTGATCCTTTTGTCTTCAGAAAACATTACTTTAACACCAAGTTGCAAACAAGTATGGACCTGACCCTAACCACAGTCCAGGGTCAAAGCCTCCAGCCATTAAACCAGGGGTGGCCATTTTGGAAACGCATCATAACTCCGCGGGCCACATATAAAACTATATATCCCCACATTAAAACATAGAACCTGTTATATTAATTAGATGTTCCTAGATGCGCGCGCATCATGAGTTCGCTGAATATAATTTAATTATTCTGCGAACTCATAAATAAAACCGGCAATATCTGTCATATATTCACAAGAATATTATTTTAAAATCAAAGCTAATTTTTTCTCATAATTCCGACAGTTAATTTTTGAATATATGGATGCACAAATAATGTATTTTTTTTAATACATTGCTATTCACTACTTTGGCCATTAAAAAAGAAATATATTTTGTAAAAATGTGATTTTTCGCGAGCCGGAAAAATTTTCTAGGCAGGCCGCGGGTTGGCCACCCCTGCATTAAACGATATTTCGCAGCGGATAGCACCCTTCATTGACGTGGGGGAAATAAGCCAACCCAAAAGGGTTTAATGCTTGCCGACTTCATGATGGTCACTAAAGCACACATGTGATTTATACTTGACAGTCACCCCCTGGGCCTTTTGGCTAACTTTGCTAAATCTAGGCAACCTTACCTCTTAATATAAATTTTAATTTTACATTAAGCTCACATGTCCGGGTGACATGTGACCGATGTTTGCCGTACCACAAAGTTTCTTTATTATGATGCGCCCTTTCGTTGGTTACACCACCATTATTAAGTATTTATACACTACAAAGTGATTCATTGTGGATAACTGTGCGAAAACGTCTATTAGACCTACACCTAAAGAGTCTTTCATAACCGAAGGTGAGCCCCATCACCCAGTCCTGTCTATTTTGATACTGTACTTTTAACTTAAAAAAGAAATGTTGATTTTGTAATTCTACCCTCCTTCAAATGCATCTGAGTATGCAGCACGAGGAGAAATTCTGTAAATCTTGTTCATTCTATTTTGATCATATGTTTGTAAAAAATTTCAATTTAAAGATAAACTAGTGTTTACGAATTACCTCTTATCAAGTTCATTGGAGTGGTACAGAAGTCGACGCAAGAGAAAACAGGGTTGAGTACTTTAACCACGGATAAAATATGTTCAATGTCCTTCAGCCATTGGCTAGATGGAGAACAGATTTGATTATCCATTACCTATTAGGTAATCGGAAAGAATTAGAAAGCTGTAGCAGCCCCAGGACAAAAAAAAAAGTCTTTTATTCCGTGCCGCCACCCTTAATGTGCCTAAAATAAATGGCATTTAACCAAGGACTACTCAAGAAGAAATGTCCTTCTCTAACTTCGTGGCCAAAGGAGGGGAAAGCTACCGTCTGGCGAATAGTATTTTTTAATTCTTGCTTTTCCTTTATGTCACTTATTTTATTTAAGTTTTAAGTTATTTAAGACCGAGAATATTTAAGTTTTTCAAAATCGTCTGAACCAGGGCGTCCTCAATTTGATATGAGCTTGCTGCATTAGGGGTCCTGTCATTTCTTAATAGGGTGTTTGTTCTTAAATTTTCCAATAAGAGACGTAATGGTAAACAAAACTTTTCTATTCACTTCTCAAGACAACTCTTCCGACTTCACTCTCCAACTCAAGTGTCGAAAACGTTATTGTTGAATAAATACTACATTGTGGAGAAAATAAAGATTTATTATTTAAATGAATTTTTTTTATTTGGTTATCAAAACCTTCATTTTTTGGATACTAAGATGGCTTCTAAGTGACGAGTTTAAAAATATAAAATATATGTGTAGACTAGCCAATATTTTTTCAATAACTATTTTATTCATTAAAGTTCCTCATATTTTCAGGAATTCATCGCGAATGATTTTTTTACACATTAATTGAGTAAAACATTTTTTTGAAACGTTTAATGAAGAAATTTACCGTGGTATTTTAGTATATTCAGTAGCTATTTAATATTCTGATTTTATTTTTATTTACCTTGAATTTATACCAATCAGTACATACTTATAGCCAGATAAAAAAAAAATCCTATAAATTCGGCAATAGAGTGGATTTTATAAATAAAATGTTGGCCGAGAGGTCAGACTGGTCCGTGGATCCGATAAGTAAGGCTAAAGGAAGCTATCTGGACATGTTGTACTGGTACAGTACCTGCGAAACCCGCCTTTGATAAGATAAGTAAGCCTGCTTACTGGTTGTAGGTTCGGTAACGTTCGTTCAATATGTTCTAATCAAGGTTACATAGAGATTATTTCTTACTGAAAAAAAGAAAATATTAGTCCAGGGGCCGGCATTTGAACCTAGTACCTCCTGTTCTCCAGCTATGACTTTTTCTTAATAATTGCCGAGGAGCTCAACTTTCACTCAGGTACGCTCACCTTTTTAATTTTAATTTTTTTGTCATTTTAATGGTACATTCAATAGCTCATTGAAATATTCTGAGCAACGTTTGGTTTAAAAAAACAAAAAAAAAACATGGACAAGGCTTTAATGATTTCTCAAGATATTTCATTTACGATTAAGGATTGGATATGGGCTTAGCCACAGGGGAAAATAGCTCAAAAAGAATTTAAAAAATTAAATTTTTGGGAGCAATAGATATCAGCTAATTAATGCAGTTTGGGTAGAAGAATTTTAAAGTTATTAACTTAGGATATCACCTAAGCCGTAATTATTAATTTAATTTCTTTTTCTTTTGGGCATAGTTAGGGGCTCTGCCCCATGGGTTTCTCTGATATAAGTATATTTATGTTTAAATTGTAATAGTGAAGGGGTCAGGAGAAAAATAGTACTGTACTCCTTGCGAAAATTTTCTAGATTACCAAAATAAGTCTATATTGTTTAAATATTAATTCGAAGTTAAAAAAATCAACAAAAAAAACTAGTTCTTAGACAATATGTAAAATAAAGGAGAGGGGTTAGTATATTAACATCGAATAAGGAGTTAGACAGTTATTCCTTCAACTACCACCAATTGTATTATTTTTCCCAGGACCACCTATTCTTTTCTGTTTAAAATCTAGGCTTCGTCTGTCTTAAAGCTGCAATATTTCAGCAAAATCACAACGTCCATGTTTCTCTTGGGATTGTACTTTTTTTCCCCCTTCAGATACTATTATTTTTATGGTATTGATGTGTACATTTCGGCTATAAGATTTTATTAAGTTTTAGTAATATATTATTTTAATATTACCCCCACGTTTAAACAACCCATGTTTAGGCATCGTCGAGGACTACAATTTTGAAAACAAGGTATATAATTGCAGTAAATAAATAATATGTAAACATTTAAACGTCTAAATTCTTTCATTTGGAATACAATTAATCACATTAAAAGATTGGAATAATAAAAGCACAATAAAATTAGTAAAATAACAAACCCGAGATATTTGTCTATCATGACATTAATAAATTTGTTATGTATTTATCTAATTTTATTGGTACAATAACAAATGAATAATTATCACAACAGAAACTAGTTTATAAATTTGATTAATGTGTACTCGAGAATAGGGTACACGTTTTAAAAAATAGAATTTAATTCCTAATTGAGTCATTATAATTTTAGTCATTTTAATAAAAAGGTTATGATCTCTGACCACCCCACAGACAGCAGAAAGAGGACCATTACATCCGACAGACGGACGGACCGCAGGGCTACCGTTGCCTAGGCCCAGCCAGGTACCCTCAGATCCTCCGATAACCCTTTACCCGCCCAGACAGAATTATGTGGGAATCCTAACTGTTACATAAACATTTAATTAGGGAACAAATATCTACCATAGATCTCTCAGAGTGTCCCTTACCTTATTTATATCATCTGCCCTTTGCCTAACTTTTTTGTTGGTCCTGTGTCTTTTCTTTTATCGGGTCCTTTACTTTTCAAAGGTCCTGCAGGTGAAAGGTCATATAATAAACCCTGTTTACTATCCGCCCAGTTTTATTGTTGACAATGTTTCTATCAACCCGAATATTTTATCATCTAACATCAAAAAGTAATTGAGGGCTACGCACCTTTACCATCTTCGTTCCAGTTGTGGCGATTAGTTCAGTTGTGGTTTTACTTATCGACAGAATATTTAAAATGTTAAAATAAGAGAATTTTGTCAGCACAAATAAAATAATATATTTCCTATTCCAAGCACTTTCATCACTAAATTATCATCTTCAGAGCTACGATCAGGAAAGCCACTACACATACAAACCTGTATATTTCATTATGCCTACGTCATCTCTCAATAGCGACATCCATAATGGCAAAATAAAATAAATATAAGCATTATAAATTTGTTAATGTTGTACAAATGGGTTTTGTTTTTTTCAAAGTTAATAAATAGTTGGTTTACTGTTACTTGGTAGTATTACTGGGGTCAGCACAAATGACATATTTCCCGCTCAATTGGTGGTTACTAATGGTTTATGGCTTGTCAATTCATAAAACCATTCACGGCCCAGCAAAACATTATAAATAAAACAACTTTTTGAGTATCTGAACTCTTGCTTTTTTATATTGCTTTAACAGAGTGCTCAGAAAAACATTTTTTTCCGCTAACATACAGGTTAGTTCACTATCAATTCCAATAAGGATTAGTTCAAGTTCGTTCGATTTTTTTTCCCGCAAAAACTATAACTTTTTCAAGAACGGTTCTTCTGTAATAAAGAACGAAACTCGAGGCATGTTTAAGGCACCACGTCGGTTGTGTGCTGATATCACGTCACTTAAAGGTGTCTTCCCACAAATTGCATATATTTAACAGTAATTATACACTCAGAAGTAAAAAGAGTGATCACTTAAAGGTGTCTTCCCACAAATTGCATATATTTAACAGTAATTATACACTCAGAAGTAAAAAGAGTGATTTCCTATTGATTTGTTATTAACGTCTCCATGTACTTTTAGGATAAATAAAAGACCATATGGAACTTTTGCGGCCTAATATGATTTTGAATCATAGCCTCAGGGACATTTTCTTATTCTCCTCAAGCCAATTGTGGTAAATATGGACGTCTATTTATTTGTCTTGACAACTCATCCCATAGATGTTTAATAGGGTTTACATTTTCTGGACTACAAGCTGGCCAGATTAGTTCAACGGTTTTACGTATCGACAGAATATTTCAAGTGCTGAAATAAGAGAATTTTGACAGCACAAATATATTTCCTATTCCAAGCACTTTCATCACTAAATTACTCATAAACTAAACGCATCGGATTGAAGCGTTTTCCAGCTATCGGGAAACAATTCTTGCTGTGCAATATCGTGTATAAACAAACATTCATCTCCAACGTATGGTGCAAATTGGTCCAGCAGCCATCCAAAGAATGTCCTCTATGTAACCCAGTAGCTGTTAGGAATCCCTCTATAAAAATTAATTCAGTATGAGCTTCCAAATTAATCCCAGCCCATAGCCTCCACCATAGCTTCTTTGTGAAGGATGCCAAATAACGTTCATTAATTGCTCTCCAAACTCTCTACCGGATGTCATCGCAGATAAAACCGTGATTCTCCTGGAAAGCAACATTGTTTTTCATATATTTGATCCGCTATTATTTTAAGTAATTTGCACTACTACTGTCATGGTGATTTCTCATTATTTTAGATATTGAAAATGACAAAGTGATATCCCGAAAGCGCTTGGGTGTTGAATAAACTTTCAATCCTTTAACTTCAAGGTATTTTTCCTTCCTTCATCCTTGTAACGTGTTATGGCCATAATAGACAACTAGCTGAATCGAAAGCCAGCCTACTGTCTCCCTAGGAGTGAAATCGTCCTGTTGTGCATTCGGACCCCATCCTCCCTCGTGTCCTGGTATTCGAGGAGTCCTCCGGAACATCCGTAATTGCTCCGGCGACTCCAGGTATTCCAAGAGTCGTCCGTCCTACGAGATCGTCATCGGGCGATGGACATGCGCCGTCAGAAATGCACTTAATTGACGCCCTAAGAAGGCGTGGACTGTTGGCTAACTTGTACGTGTTCGTACGTCCTCCGTGGCTTCTGTCTTACCCAACCACGTGTGTCATTCGTGCCGTGTTCCCGTGTCTGCCGCTAGTCAGTTATTTATAGAGGCAGGTCACTGTGATTAGATTGTACATGTTGGCTGTCGTCTGCGATAATTCCCACTGCGGCTAAAATCTTGTCGCAATTTTCACAATGATAATTCACGAGAGCTGAACAAATCACTATTTACAGGCTGATCGGAAGCCGGTTCTGTAATGTATCAGACCACTTGCACACTTCAACCAAAGATTAATGGCCCTCGTTGTTATGTTTTGTCATTATCAGCACTAGAAACAGTAAAATAAATTCCACTTCCAGAAAAGACATGCCCACATATGAGACTAATAAAACACGAATGCAACTGTAATCGTAAAGCAGAATTTTCATATATATAGTCATACTAAAAGGAATCTGGACTAACGGACTTGAACTATGGGGTCAGAAAAACCCTCGAACCAATTCAACGATCCAACGAAAAACCAATCCTTCCAATCTAAAGCCCTAAGAACATCATTAAATGCGCCTTCTCATTTCACCAGTAAATGCCATGTTCTCACAATTTTAAAATTTCATCAAATAACTTAGGATCACCGCCTATCACTAAAAACGTACTCATTGTCACTTGTAGTTCTGGTGTTGGTCAGTTGATATGTCCTTCTCCTCCTTCTCCATAGCGACGAAATTCTGAAAAGTGACTTGGGGGATCACTGGGCTTTGAATATATGTATAAATTGTATGAATATATACTGTAAAAGCTATACGGTGCCTTTAAATAAAATGTGATTCAAATTAAGTTTCCAATTACAGATTTAAAAACATTATCAACGTCCCGCGAGATGGTCTAGGTGCGGTCCAAGTGTGAAAAAATCATTCATTACATTTATTGTTAAAAAATAAAATGTAGATAATTAAAAAAACAATTCTTCTGTATCAACACAATCTAGTTTAATCAACAAAAACGTTTTCGACAGCTCTGAGCTGTCATCTCCAGTAGCTGAAATGAAATGACCGTGATATGGTGGCAAACAGCCAATCGTTAAAAACAACCATAATTAGAACCTACACAATAATTTAAAAGTGCTGAACTGCTCTAAGTCAGAAACGGCCCATCCATTTTATGTATTGTAATATAAGAAATACGATGCGGTCTTGTCAAAACTAAACTTTCTATTGTTTCACCCTCGAACACGAATCTATGTTTGCATTATTGTTAATTTCGAAACGAACGATTTCGGCAGCATACGTCCATTTTGAAGCGCTGCGAAACAAAAACACACACAAAAAGAGAGTAAATGATCTAAAATATATTAACATATTATGTAATAATATATAGTTGTATATTTTATATTATACAATACTTTTTATTTTTTCTATTTCCGATAGATTATTACGTTTTAGCTGGAAATTATTAAGTGCTCACTTTGCCGTTTTGTACCACAATATAATTCAATGTCATATATCTAAGTGGATTTAGAGGTTTTGCATCAATTGAAAATGTCAGCGCGTGTTGCCGAAATCCCTTGTTGGTTTTGTGAGAAGACAATGGAATGGTGTTTTATTTCATCGCTTGGCTCTATAAGTCATCTTAGGATTGACTGTACTCCTGAAGAGCTAGGACATAGGACATAAAGGTGGATTCCTCCGGCAGCCCCAGATCCCTGATATACCTGCAAGATTTGTGACTCTCCCTCGGGACACTATCAGATAGCCGCGGTTCTATCCTTCCGATATCCTGCGGAGATTTAAAAAAAAAAAAAAAAAATTGTCCTGCAAGAAAGAGCGACCTCTACGTTTCAATCAGGAAAGGTTATATGTTAAATAAGTCCTCCGCCTCCTTGGTCCTTGCCTGTATCGGTTATTCCATCAGTACTCCGTATCGCTGGTACCGTATTTGGCCGAAAGTGTCCTCCGGCTTATCTATCTGCGGATATTGTGACTGCCATTGGACCGAGGGGATGTACTCAATCGCCTTGTTGTTGCCGATGCCGAGATAGTGATCTCTTGCTCTGCCCTCTTCAGAGTCTGTCATAAATGCTGAAATTTCTGCACTCTGCTTTCCCTTTGAGAAACAACTTCAGCTCCGAACTAGCGGTGTATGATATAAACCAAGCGTTCTTGATAGGAAATAGTGCCAACCTTTAAGCAGCACGTTGGTTGTCTGCTCAGGCCTTATCCAGTCACTTCATCGACCTGTCAACGATGTACTCCGTTACATTATTTTAATTTTTACGCATGTTTGCTATTTCTTACTTTTTATTAATATTATCCGACATTAGGGAATCTAATTTTATTTCAATATATGCCAGGCTATTAATTAATCAATAATAAGACAATCAAATAATTTTAAGACAATAAACCTGTTTTATAATTATACCATTCCACAATCCGGCAGGAATTTTTTTTACATTATATCCCTCGAGAAATAAATCCTTTTTTTTTTTTTTTCTATTTTTACACTATGGTAACTTCTAAACAAAGGCTTTCTAATTGAACAGCTTGGGACCATGGACCAAACGAGTACTAATCTGTATGTATGTTCCCCTGGTCTTTTCTGTATGAAATTTTTTTTTTTTTTTTTTTTTTTTTTTTTTTTTATTAGCTCTCAAACTTATAAAATAGGATGTGGGAAAATTATTTTGGGCTAATGAGTGCCTTTCTCTAAGGGGAGTCCCCCATTTGAAGGGTGTATGAAAAGGATATAGGGTGTGGAATGCCTGAAGGAGGCGGGTGGATTCGGGAAGGTAGTGAGAGTCTACCGAGGGTGGAGCCTAGGGGTACCTAGGCAATGGTTTGTAGTCGGCCAGGTCAAGCCTGGCCCGCCCCGGCAGGGGGCTGAAATAAGTCGGCCACTCGGCCGGAAGGTCTACCCTGCTTAAACAGGTAGATGGGGTCTTGTAGCTTCGGTTGAGTCGGCCGGGAGATCGGCCTCGATATCTCGGCTGGGTGTAGTTCGTTCAGTCATCGGGTTCAATGACGTCGATCATCCTCCAGGCTTCGGCGGTCCAGCAGTGCTTCCATCTGACTGGCATTGGTGGTGGTTGAAGGTCGGAGAATAGTGGGTTGTGGCTATGTCTGAGTGAGTCAAAAAATTTGATGTGCCTTCTCTTGATAAAATCTTGAATGGTGAGCACTTCAAATTTTTTATGCATCTCGTCTGCCTTCATTCGGTCGAACGGGGTATGTTTGAGGGAGGTGCGGAGAACTCTGTTCTGAAATTGCTGGAGCGTTTGGAGAGTGTTAGGAGTCAGATACTTGAAGAGAGGGGTCCCATACATCAAAGCAGGTCTTAGGACGCTCTGGTATATCAGCAGCTTGAGGCGTACCGATAAAGCCGGGCTGTGAAGTAGGTGTCCGAGGCTGAAGAATTTCTTCCTAACACTCTTTAATTTCTTGCCGAGATGAGTTGTGAACGACAAGTGCCTACCGAGGGTAATCCCGAGGTAGCACAGCTTGTTGCTTACAGGGCACTCTTTGCCGCCTAAGACGAAGGATTTCGGGAGCTTCTTTTTTCCGGATTTGTAACTGAATATAATTCCTTGCGTCTTGGCCGGGTTGACTTGAATGTGGACGGCATCGAGTTTCTCGGAGATCCGTTGACTAGCGCTCTCAGCGAATTTCAGGGCTCTGGAGGGATTGATGCTGTAAACACCTATATCGTCTGCATACGCGGATACCTCGCAGTCTGTATGAAAATATATTATTAGTAATTATTAGCCAAAGAAAAATTACATATTTGTCGGGAACAAAAATAAAATATAGTTTATAATATAGAATTTCGTTTTTTTTTTCCATTGTTCTTTATTTTTGAAGTGATTTTCATGTATTCATTAACTTAAAATCTTTCTAGAATATATATATATATATATATATATATATATATATATGTATATTTTTTTTTACTGAGATATACAGTTAATTTTCTAGGGTTAGACATAATGTTTACATCTGCCCTGTTCCTACATTGAAGATGTGTTTGATCCTTTCCAGACTGGTCGCCGATGACCTCCCGAAACTTCCCCCCTTCCTTCTGGAACAGCAATAGTTCCAGCTCCAGCAGCACCAGTGGCCTGGACAGCGGTTACCATGGGAGCGAGGCGATGTACCACTGTCCCACCCCCAGCGAGCCGTGGCACTCGCACTACCAGCAGTACCACCACCACAGGTATGTATCTTGTATTTAGATATCTAAGTAGACAGTACTTATTTCTCTGAAATGATATTCAAATTTTCTGAAAAAGTCCGAGTATATGGTATCACATTCTCAATATTAAGCTTATAAACCCAAAATTGTCTGAATATTTTGAATCAATGTTTTTAAATCAATAGTTACTGAGGTATTAGAAAATGTTATGTTAATTTAAACAAAAAAAAATCCCATCCGTTGTAATATTAAATATTCACAGGAGTCCCCCCGGGATCACTATTTAGTCCTTTTTTTACATATTCTTTGACATTTGACCCAGTTCTTTATACCTCCTCCTATAAGTTATATCCCATTGCCAACAACCTAATCTAAAGAATCCTAAAGAATGTCAAGGCATTACTTGGATCAAAAGGTTATCCAACCCATTCGGTGCCGGAAGTTACGCTACCCTTTTGCGATTAAGATGCAATGCCCGTCCGTCCACCGAGGGATTCGAACCCATCTCCTCCATATCTACTGTGATCCCCTCGACCACCAGAGCGTTGAGATAGGAAAAAATAATTGCATCCCTTCTACCCGCAACGCGAGGTATGCTCAAGACGTCGGCCCTACAACGCATGCCTGCTTTTTGACATATACACTGACTAACTGTGATCTATTTAGACAATTAATAATTGAATTTATTCCTATTATTTTCTAAAGAATTAAGGCTTGCTGATGTAAGGAACATTACACCCTTAACAATTATTAATTCAATTTTAAGATTTAGACAGCGAAAGGACAATAAATATAATGAATGTGGGTAGGGGGGAATGTTTGAAATTGTAATTAATTGATAGTTAATGTACTACTTGGTATTTATATGAAAATTTCTTGATTTTATTTCCTCAGCCATTTCCAATCTAAAAGGGTAAAACATTGACGGAGGAAAACCAGTCGAAATCAACTCGAAGAACCTTCTAAATGAGCATATTTCCAAATTTTAGGAATATTTTTTGAATATATCTAGAGTCAGTGAAAGATTTGAGCGTTAAAGATAAAATATTTTTTAAACAGTCGACAAATCTAAAAACCACATCAAACCTAATTGCTGTTGACTTTTAAAGAGAGAGAAGACATTGAGCTTCACTGGGGCGGTAACAACGTTGGATTTGTACGAAATTTAGACAGGCTATGAACGTTTTGTTCAAAAGATATGACGAATAATATTTGCTCCCCAGCCAATCTAACTAAACGTAAACTTAATAGGCTTTTCGGAGAGCTAAAAACGAAAATGAATCTGTTTCTTTTCTAGGAAAAAAATGTTAACTCACTTTACTTGAAGCGTCTACTGATTTTTGGAGATTTTCAATAATATACTTTCATTTAATACAACCCGGCTTATGTTTTTCATATCCTGCGTAACAAGAGTGTGACTTTATTTTAACTCTCAATACAAAGGCAGAAACGTTTATAAAAAAAAAATTTAATAAAAAAGGGTTTTAAACTAAATCTGTCAAAGCCATATGTAGTCTCGAGGACTGGATTGTTCACTGTGAAAAATGCAAAAAAAAATTCTCAATCAGCGAATGATCGACTGTATCTAACACCGGTTTAGGTCTGAGGCCAGCACGAAAGAAAATGAAAGAAACTTATTAGGATTTTTATCTCAGTTCACTAAACATCACAGGTAATTCTAGACGTTTTAGAATATACCTTTAAACATTCAGAGATGTTGGAATTTTTTTTTAAGAGGTCAATTGCCTGTAACGTACATACGGACTGACATAGAGCCTGTCCCTTCGGGCTCGGCAACAAGATAGTAGTGAGAACCAAGACCCAAAGGGCAGTGCTGCTATTTTGGCAGTGAGGAAGGCATCCACACCGGGAACGTCCTATTTATATATTTAGCCCTGCCCTCCGAAGCATCCACCACTGGCTCAGCCAATGGCATGCACAAGGGATACCTTAGATCCGTGAATTCAACTGCGCTGCGGATAATGTGATTATATCTTATGTACGCCACTACTCATACCAAAATTTACTGATCAACTTGCCTATTGGTAAATTGAAATTTTTTCCAACCACTCAACTAATAAGTGCTCATAAGATAGCTTTGTATTGAAAGTGAAAAAAAAAATTAACTAGCAGCTCCGAAAATCAGTTGCCATTTTTTTCTCAATATGTTTTCTTATTGTACATTGTTGTGTCAACTTCTTCACCACGAATAAATAGAAGTTTCCCTCTTTTCGGGCCTTGCTACCTTTCCATATGTTTTCAATAGATATCCGGCGTCCGTATAGAGAGGTGACTAGTTCACGATCTCGACACGCCCTGAGCTCACTAGTCACACGGGGCGTGAGCGTAGAAGCCCCTGATTGGCCAAAACAAACTGCCATAGGATGTAGGCTGAAATTGCTTATATTGCTTGAACTTGCCTATATTAGACACTTGAAGCTCTCTCTCTTTCTCTCTCTGCACTGGCGCTTGCTGCTTAGCTCACTAAAACATGCACATCCTTGGAAGGGATCTCTTCAATGCACACGACGATCTCTGGGCCCCTACAAAATCTACCTAGTAGCGTATCTCCCAGCCGTCCACTCTTCCTCTTTCCGGTTTATGCTCACCTCTGGGAACCGGGTGGTTTTCACCTAACCTCAAACAGTAAGTGTGAACTTGTAGTCTTTCCAAGACCACGTAAGCTACCTATAATACCTAGCCTGTACCTCTTCTCCTGAACATAGTGCACTGTCGGGGCACACCTTCTAAGATCTTTTGGAGTCAGATCAATAAACAAATACGAATCAACCTGCCCGCCGACTAGACCGCCAGCAAAGGTCAAATGCCACAGGTTTATTCAAATCTCTTTCTGACACCCGCCGGGCAGTAACAGGGTCGACGAGTCCTCCCCCGTCGGGCGCCACTGACATACATAAATATGATATTTAAAAAAATATGGTATGGCAATTTATACATATATCAGTATATATCCATGAAATATATTAACAAACCAAGTAAAAATCATGAAGTTCAAAGTGAAGGGTAAACACTGGCCAGTGGATGTTAGAAAAGTACCTGTAGATAGTAACCCCCTGGCAACGTGGTTCGTTCAGATGACAACTGAAAAATCCTGTCTTTTTATACACCAAATGATAAAACAAATAAATATAGTATAATTAGTTTTTTCTAATAATTAATTGGTTTATATAATAACTGAATAGAGACCAATTACATTAATAAAATGTCATAAATAAACATCAAATATTTAAGAGAATAATTTCTCCTTGATAAGACTAACCCCATGGGATGGTTGTGAGTAAAGCTGGCTAAAATACACCCGCCTAATGATATGCTTATCCTATCTATCTACTGTGAACATTAAAGTTTAAATTTTAATTCAAAGTTAGTTTTTCATATAAAAATTCATATAAAAAAGTGTAGTATATCACTGAGAAAACACAAACGAATGTACAATTTTTTATGCATAAATCGGCCTAAAGCAATGGTAACACAATAAAATGAACGGTTGGATCATATTTAATGAGTCAAATAATTTAGACGAATGGCGAGTCTTCTTCGAAGGAGTTATTTTTGCAAGAAATTAAAAATAATAAAGAAGCATAAAACAGTTGTTTTTGTAAGACTTAAGGATGGGGATGGAAAAAAAATAATAAAAGAAAAATGAAATCCACCAATGATTCGCAAAGGTGGTTCATACACTCTTTTGTTTTTCAATTTTGTAATTCAAAATGGCCACTGGAACCATTACGTGGGCTTCAATACACAGGAGTCGTGCTCTGCTCACTGCCAACGCGATATATAGCGTAGGGTGAAGATGATTAATGGCGGTTACTGGGGCGCACCTGCTGGCCTGTGGGCATCTGGATCAGCTGTTATCATGAACATGAATATCATTTACAGGACAACGTGTTCTTTTTGTTTATACAAAACTAGAGACGTTTACATATTATTTATTGTATATATGAAGTTTAAAATTGCTCTGTGTGGAAATCCGGAAACATCACCGAGATATAGACGATTGGAAGGAAAAAACATTATAGTTTGATTTTGAGGGTATGGCTAAGTTTCTGGTCAAAAGAAAACCTGAAAGGTTACAAAAAATTGCTATTTAAGGCCCTTATTATTTATTTAGCAGTTTATTGTTTTATTTATATTTATTTATTTAGTTATTGTTTATTAAGCAGTTCTGTGAAAACCGATTTTTTGTAAATTTAACCCCATTTCCAAGGTGAAAATTTGTTCACGGTAATGAATCTGTTTCTTATAAAACCAAAAAATCTCTATTCGATTAGTTTGTTTCCCCTAAAATATCAGCCCTTGTGCTTCTCTTAATCGGCCCTGCCAATCCAACAATATATCCCTGACTTCCTTCCCTTCTTATAATAGCTAGATAATGATGGGTTCTACATAATCTAAAAAAAAAAATCTCAATATTAAGTTACCTTTTGAGAGAAATATTATTTAAAAATGATTAAAAGCGGCCTCTTTCATAGAAGGGTGAAGAAAGGCCCTTTACTTTGACGCAAAGATAAAATCTGAGGAATTCCTAAAACTATGGGAACTAGAGGATTAAGGACCAGTTTCAAAAACTCCAAAAGAATTCCACCGGCCAATAACAATTTCAAGTCTGATGAAAACTATCCATATCGTGTTTAATTAAATTGCTTGTTAGGAGAAGTTATTTAAGTATGGATGCTTTATTAATGGCATCGAACTTCAGGCTCGATTTGTTCGAACGACAAAATTTGTTCAAGCCTATTCTAGGTTTTTATTGAGAGTGATCGCCTTCATGATAAAGAAACTTTAACTTTAATGTCACACATTTTCAAAATATCAAACCATTTATTAGATTAAACAATTATAAATCAAAAAAGTTGAAATAATTACTGCTCTCTACATATATGACAAAATTAGCTAACATTCAAACGATAGAAACACCTTCATCGCAAGTTCATTTAGGATGAATGCAATAACAAAAACTTTTCAAAATTATTTTATGTCAAATTTAACGATTCCTTAAATCTTGAACTTCTTCGAATTCATTAAACGGAGACCACATATTTCCGGGGCTATTAAACTTAAACATTCCCAACACATATTCTGATTCCTAGGAATTCATACACAAGCAGAAATATATAAAATGTGTTCATAGTTCCGAACTTTCTTAAAAAAATAAAACAAATTTTATAAAAATCTAAAGTTTGATGGATATTAATCTTCTGATATTGATGTTGTGCTGATAGAGCTTCACCAAAAAAAAAATTACGAAAAATTTATCACGTTTAAATAGAGAATAATTAATAATTACCCGTATTTCACGCGAATGAATAATATACAGGAATAATTCAATTTACCGCTCATAAGCGTACTCACAAACTAACTAACATAATAAGTATAATTAAACATAATAAGTATTCACAAACTGTATATTTGTTTTGTATATTGCCCATATAAACCCATTGATTATAAAAATAGGAAATAATTACATTATATCTATGTACATACGATACATCCATCCATAAGAGAACAACGCGTATTCTCTTACAATAATGCTACGATTCAAACCTTAATTGACGACAATCTTGTTCATTTTCATAAATTATTTCTGGAATGTTTGGTAACAGGTGTATAAGTCATAAAATTGTAGACTCATTTTATTGAGGCTAATTTGTTTTAAATGACACTTTAATTTAACTCAAAGATTACGCAGGTCTCCAACTAAAAAACTGCCTAGGATTCTTTTTAGTTGTTCTTATAGATTTTAATTTCCTAAAACTGGAAAAAATATTTTAAAAAATCCATCCATGGTTAAGTTTTTTTGTGAAACTAAAGTTTTAAGTTTCATTTAGTGTGAAGTTACTATTTAATTAAAAATCTACGATTCTATTTTTTTATTTTAAACCACAAAAAACTTGACTTCTCAAATGCAAAATAAGTTCAATATCCCGCTTGCTATGTAAAGCCACACTCAATTTCCATCCGGCATTCAAACGTTACTGTGCTCGTGTTTTTATTTCTGGATTATGCCCTCAAGAGGTTGTGCTTGGATAACTTTTGTTTTATTTGTGATGAATATAATAAGTCAACGAAGAAATTGAAGTTATTCTGTGGAGAAAGTTTATTTTACTGACTTCATTCAAACTTGGGGATCATAGCAAAGCTTAAGGGATCATCGTTTGTGGTTTAAGGGCAACAAAAGTTCATTTAGTTATGGCATTCTAATGACAAGGCGTGAACAGAGAAACCACCCTACCGACTGATATTTCAGTTCGGTATATGTAAAAGCGTTTAATACAAAAATAAAATATCTTACCCTAACCTTGACCGAACTATTCGCCCAGTTTCTCACAACTGTGGAATAACAGCTCCACAGATACCTTCCAGTTTGGATGATATCCAGAGTGAGTCGGAGGACGAAGGAATATTACCTCCCCATTGCTCAGATTTTTCTGTTAAAGAGGAGACTCAACTTTTTTCTCAAAGTGAGCTAAATGACCTAGTTAGTGGTTTAGACCTTTTTAAGATGGAGCTGAATTGCCAGGATCGAGGCTAAAAAACAAAAACCTGCATTCACCTGGGACCTCATTTTCGTGGTACAGACATTGAGAGAAAGAATTTACTCAGTTTTCCTCCAAAGAGGGACAACTACTTTTTTTTAAGTGATCTTCAAGTACTCACAAAGTGTACTACACCACACGATGGATCTTATTGAATTATTTAAAAAAAAAAAAACTTTCGAAGAATTCCCTTGTGGCATTCTATGTTTTTTTTTTGTTTGTTTTTCTATTTCTAATCTTCTTTATTGATAATACAATGAAGAAAAAATAAATAAATAAATAATTTTTGATTTACATATTTCTCTTCGTTCTGCATGCATTCGAACAGATGCATTCGAAGGAGGGCATAGATATAATACGTTTCAGTTTGTTGTTAAAAAGTCAAAAACACATACACTACACTCGGTGATGAGGCTCACCTTGTATTCTATGAAACAGGTCCATCTAATTTGTTGTTAGCTGGAAAAGTTAGTTGAACTAGCAAGTTCAAGTTTGTCGTCCCTTGATGTTCAAAAAGGATTTGACTACACACCACTGCATTCACACATTCACAGACATTGATTCATACTACATGTTGCAGGGCCGTGCACGAATACCACCAGGCTAACATGCAGTACGGTACCGGACTACTGTTGCCCGCACACCAGTACAAGGAGGCGGCGGCTTGGCACCCCCAGCACAGGCTCCACGACCCAACGGCCCATCACCTCGACCCATCCGCCTATTACCCAACCATATCAGGTATGTATCGTTCATATATTTACAACTGTATTCGATTTTTATGAAAACTAACTGGGGGTGACAATGTGAACGTGTGAATTTTTTTTTTATGTTTAACTACCATAGCTTACATACGGATACAGCATGAGCAGAATACCTAAATGGCAAAGTTAAGATTTCTGACTTTAAATACCTTATTTCCTGATTAAAGTAAATCACATACCTAAAATATCAGTGATTGAATGAACATTTAGTTCAGGTATTATTTTACCCAATGTACGCTTATCTAATTTTTAAAAATCATAAAAATATCCTACACAAATGCTGGATCCAATGGAAAACATAAAAATACACTAAATATGAATGGAACCCTCAGCCAAGCCTCAAAGGGAAAACACTCAATCACCTCCTCGCACCGATGTGACATCTGCTTAATTGAGATGGATCCTGCCAACAACAGAAAAATTGAAGACATACACTTGCTTAGTGAGACCCATCTGGCCTTATGGAGCTCAGCTATGCGGTATAAGTCATATCTTGACAACACAGATTCCAATCCATATTACTCATATATAACTGAATTAAGTCGACATGAATTTATTATAATGGTTCTTTCATGTCAAACTATCGCTGGCAATCCGAACCCACTGGTAGTGAAAGGATCTTTCACTTCACGGCGATTTAAGAGAACCTGGGATTGACATCAATTAAGACGACAGGATATCACTGAATGTCCTTCTCCTTAGTCCAGGCATGTCATTTCTAATTGATTGGGCCGTTCACATTGGCTGATTGTCATTTCATCAGACCAGATTATAATGGCAAAAAAATATGTTAAAATTATGATTTTTTGTCATCAACTCTGTCGTATATTAAAGCTTATGATGTAATTTTATTTAAAAAGTTCTACTACAGGTTAACTCGAGAAAGCTCTTTCATTGCTTCTAAATTATAACTAACCGGAAACCGGAAGACTGTACCGGGTGTACGAACAGTTTTGTGGGAAGAATTGTATTTTGCCTATTATATATTTTATGACAGAATCGATAAAAATTATGTTCTGGTACTTTTATATCGTGTATACAATGTATAATACATGTTAATGATTACTTGTATGTTACACGACATATGTTAGAGTCGGCAGGATCTAAGGACTTAGGGGTAGGATAGAGAGGCAGGACATTCTTAGGATATCTTCCAGGATCTCATGGTTGAGGGAGATCTTCTTGTGTTTCATTTAGTGGCCTCACCTGCTTTTTTGTCTTGTTAATAACTTCTTAAGTATATTAATAGCCTTATTATATGATAGCAGTGGCAGTTGGTCAGTTATTAAATTGGAGTTTCTGAAGTCTTCAGAAATTAAACTGAATTCTCCCCCTCTTTAGTTCACAAAAAAAAAAAACCCTGCTTCAAATCAGTAGTTTTAGTAGCGCATGATTAAAACACTGAAAATAAAATTTGTTTTTTTCAAGCAGCGAGTAAATTCGGTTTAAAAAGTGAAATCTTAGCAGTAAGAACTCATATCAGCTGTTCATTTCAACTTCATTCCAAATTTCCGCTCCGCTGTTCTAGTAACGAATAATTATTCATCACTTCTTTCAAATTATTCAATATTCCAATAAATTCTAGTTAAGAGCGATTAACAGCTGAAAACTCGACGATTTGACTCCTTTTTTTTGATGTCTTCGTATCCCCACTGTTCAACTGAAAGAGCGACAACTTCGTATGCATTCCTGAAATGAAAAACATAAACATCTGAATGAACTATCCTATGTATGAACTATCCTTACTGGGTAATTACGCAAGTTCGTTAATGTGTAATGTGCAAGAAAATAATTACTGAAATACAACAAAACAAAATCAATATTTTAATAATACATCAACTGTCTAAATGTTGTTAGATCTATTAAAAGTGTGATTAAATTACGCATCGCTCCAAATCTTTGAAACACATGGTCGCCTTCACATTTGGCCAAATACCAATTGGATAAGATAGTGTCAACCACTTTTTGAAGTTAAAAAGTTACATACCAACATTAGTACACGTTCTCAATGAATGAGATTATCTGGATAGGAGAAGTGAGTCGTGTGAGTTGTAATAAGTGATAAAAAAAAAAATCTTATCATTTATTACAACTCACTTGTTACTGCTTTCGCGGATGACATAGCGGTGTACAGCAGCAGCATGAGTGCCAAGGTAGCTCCAAGACAGGCTGAAGCAGCCTGTAACCAGATCAGTGAGAGATTGGGGAGACTCAATATCTCTGTAAACGCGGGTAAGACTGACTGCGTAATTGTCTCTTTTCAAAAGGGAAAAAGCCCGCTCCCTACCAGTTACATAGTAGGAACGGAGGAAAATTCACCAGCCAACAACCTAGTATATCTGGGAATCAAAATGGTCAGACATCTCCATTTTAGTAACCATTTTGCGAAGAAGTTGAAGCAAACACGCACGAAGTCTTACCGGCTTGTGCACTTATTGACTTCCCCCAATCTATCACTGCGTCTCAAGCTGTTGATTTACAAGAGCGTACTCAGGCCTACTCTGCTGTATGGTGCACCGCTATTTCGTTATCTGACGTATACGACAGCTAAGAAACTCCAACAATTCCAAAACGGTATACTGATGAAAGTGGTCAGAGGTACTTCATTCGAGCAGCGAAGAAACAGTGAGCTGCATGAGATATTTGAGCTGCCTACGGTGGATGAATTCATCCAGCGTAGACATATCAAATTTTTCGACTCTTTACAGTATTTAACAAACCCGGTGTTTAACACTTATTAACACCCCCGCTCCGTTCCCCCATCGATGGTAGGACGCTGTCGCGGCTGGAACGCTTTAGCCTTAGGTTCTAGGTATAGGTTTTAGTTTGTTTTGTTTTGTTTTAGCGTTTTTAGTGTTTAGTGTTTGGTGTCGGTGACAAGTCGAAGGCGAGCCTCATCACCTGGTGGTAAATATAAGACTGAGTACTTTTAACAACAACAAAATTTATTGTATTATGCACTCCTCCAAATGCATTTAAATGCAGGAAGAGGAGAAATTTTTAAGTTCGATTATTTTATTGTATATTTTATCACTTGTATTATTTGTTTGAGGATTTGAAAAAAAAAAAGAGATGTTTGTCCCAAGTAAATTGCGTTCTAGCTTCATTAGAAAGCGCCTCGCAGGCTCTTAAATTACCAAAGTTTAGCGACACAATAAGGGTATTATCAAACTTTTCTATAGCTGAAATAATGAGAATGAATTTCTTTTCTTAGCTTTAGGATACTTAATCAAATGTAAACTTATCCAATAGCTAGTGAGATTTTCTCTGTCCCGTTTTAATTAAGGTCGTTCAAACTTAAAACCGTAGGGAGAAATACAGGCCTTGTTCATATTACTGCTTCATACCGACTCTGTACAATGCATTATGATCTTAAAAGGTCCAACAATGACCAAACTTAATATTTAGTACAGATTAAGTCACGCAGTCATTAAAGTTTTGATCGAATGTTGAAGACGTTAAAATGATTAAAATTTCAAGTACTTAAGTCTTTTACGTAGTCTTCTAAAGGGATTGTAAATAATAACATCAACTCTGGTCTAAGTAAAAGTTTAAAGTTAATAAATTTGTTACATTATTTTAGTAAATATATTTTGCTTAGCCAGCGGCTTCCAGGGAAGATATTATACTTCGGACGTATACTTCTTACAGATACATCCATACATACGTAATATGTATTGGGGGGGGGGCTTTCTCCCCATCCTATTTGCCAGGATAAGGGCGACACGGGAGGTAATTGAGGCGGTGGGCCTTTGACAAAAAGTGGTTGCTCGGAATTCGGCCGCTCTGTCGGAGATTCCAGTGCCTCCAGTATCTCTGTCGCACTGGCACTATAACTTGGGAGGGTAGTACGTCCTCTGGTGTCCGGGAGTAGCTCCTGTCATGGATGTCCTGCATTCCTCGGGGTGTACCTCTCTTGTACAGATGGTGGGATCTCGTCCAGTGTACATTATGTGGGCAGATTAACTTCCACCTCTGTCCCTGCCTGAGGATTAGCTTGGTAAATCTTTGACTATAACGGGATACTGTATTATTTGTTTTATACATACTGCTACATTTTACATTTTATACATCAGTTACATATTGTTTTATTTGTTTATTTATATCAATAAAAAAAGACGAAGTGATAGTTAAATAAATATTTGATTTTAGCATACATTTTAGAAAAGGGTAATTTCCTTTATTTATTTTTTTTTTATTTAAAAACATATAGTAGCAATGGGAATAAATGGAAAGTTTTCGTTTTTTTCCTAAATAATTCATGAATCGTCTGGCTATCCAGGAAACAGGAATGGCCCATTATTATTGTCTTCATATATGTAATATTCAAGGCAATATGAAGTTCGAAAGTTGAGAGGAATGTGAAGGCAATTATAGGATGTAATGGAATATAATGTACATGTTTTCTTTGAATTAGGTATTTTTTCAAAAATATACAATTCAAAATGAAGGATGGATTATTTGATACTGAGGGATGCTCACGGGGCTTGAGGCATGAGTTTCATAAGAAATTTTTAAATGAAACCTAAGCTGTATTTCTGACCGAAAATGTTTCATTTTATTTCTTAAACTAAGAAATCGTTCGGTGGCCTAGTTTAGAATACAACGCGAGGAATAATATCACTATTTTACCGGAAGGATAAATGTTTATGGCTAAATGACCAATGAGCATTTTATTAGATAATAATAAAAAAATCTATAACAGCAATATAATTTGGAGTGTATAAAATATTTCTATGGTGGATTTGAGAAACTTTAGTGATTGTCGAAGTATCTTTGAAAATATGTTTGAATTAGCATCTTTACAGGTGAAAAATCGGTAGTTTAAATCTTAAATAGCTCTTGAGCTAGACTTGAGATTTTTTTTTATATTTCCGCTAATGCATTTTGAGTGAAAACTAATCAGAATATGTTATGCCCTTCTGTCCTCCTGGAGTGAGCCACTTATATTAAAGGAATTGAAAAAAATTCACTTTTCATCTAGGGATTTGAACCTAGAAATTTTCATGAGTTAGTTATAATGATCACTAGCACATATGAGAGCCCAATTAGGTGGCTGTAACAGGAAACATTTAACTTGATGAGTAATGTTCGTAATATATGGCAAAGATAATCATTGAAATATATGAAAAGAAATGGCAAGACCGCTGCTACCTGAATGAACAGATTGTTTTAACAATGAGTATCCATCATAATAACATGTATTTAAATGTAAATGACTTTATGGTAGGAGTACACGAGGGTAATAACAGCTTCTCCCTGGCACATACTTGAAACCAGAAGTGAACTGAAGATCACTATTTTCACTGTTTACTATTTTTTTATTGTTTTTCGTTATAGCCAGACAAATTTCGGGATATTGCTGAGCGCACTTTTATGGATTTATGACCGTTTTACGACCGAGATACCTAAGATGATCGTCTTTCATTCGTTCCAAAGTAGAGCCTCCCCCTTGGGACTCTGCAATTAATAAGCGAAGACCCCGGGCGCCAGGCGGCGAGAGGGGGCTACAGTGGATATGCTGCGGCGGTACGTTTGATCCAGTCCTCCCAGCCTATCTCTACATCTTCCCACAGGCCTTGTGGAAATTCGATAACTTCCCTCATTTATAATATAATTTACGGTAAAGGACATTTTATAGTATTTTTCAGTTATCGGTGAGTATATTTTACATAGACCTTCTCCTATGGGCGGTAACAATCATTTATGAAAATTTGATACCGATCCTAGTAACCGAGATATATTTTATACTATACATTATATAAGGTATCTAGTGGTATATGTGTATTCGAAAGTCAGTATCTTAAAAACTACTAATAACCGTCTTTAATTAAACCTTCACCAAAATGTTTGTTAGGAAGACTAATTTTTTACGAACACGTTAATTGTAATATAAAAAATATTTGCCATTTATCGTTAGTACTTATCAACGCAATTTGCAGATCTAAATGTCTAATCCAAATAATTACACAAATATCTATAATAAGTCTCTTAATGTAAAAATATGTACAAATGAACAGCGTAGCGTTACAAAATGAAAAACATAAACATCTGAATGAAATATCCTCACTGGGTAATTACGCAAGTTCGTTAATGTTTAAGAGAAAGTAATTACTGAAATACAACAAAAAAAAATCAATAATTTAATAATACATCAACCGTCTAAATGTTGTAGGCTTAATCTATTAAAAGTGTGATTAAATTATACATCGCTCCAAATCTTTGAAACCCATGGTCGCATTTGGCCAAGCACCAATTGGATAAGATAGTGTCAACCGCATTTTGAAGTTAAAAAGTTACATACCAACATTAGTACACGTTCTCAATGAATGAGATTATCTGGATAGGAGAAGTGAGTCTTGTGAGTTTTAATGGGTTAGGGATACAAAAATAATTTGTAAATAAATTCGCCTGAGGATCTATAATTGTATATAATTATCTGTAAATTTAAAGGGGCTATGAAAGAAAAAAAAAATGGGTTAGGTGATCACAATCGATAATTCATTGTTAAAAAAACGTAAATTATTCAATAACCTAACCTAACCTGAATTTAGAAGTTGAAACATAAGCCAAAGGCACATTTTAAGTGATATATTTTGATGATGTGATTAAGGCCAAAATGATAAATTTATTTGTGACATTTTTGTCCCAAGTAAATTGCGTTCTAACTTCATTAGAAAGCGCCTCGCAGGCTCTTAAATTACCAAAGTTTAGCGACACAATAGGGGTATTATCAAACTTTTCTATAGCTGAAATAATGAGATATGAATGAATTTCTTTTCTTAGTTTTAGGATACTCAATCAAATGTAAGAATAGAAACACATTAAATATACAAATGAAAATGTTTATGTTAGAACAGTAAAAAAAAGAAAAGATAATATTGAATTGATAATCTAAAGCATTCATCACATAAATACATATAATATAAGTATAAACTAATTAGAAACCACGATTGATATGTACAATTTATATGGACTATTTAGATTTTTTTTAACGTAACATTTATTTATATATAGTGAGATCGACAAAACAAAAATTCTTCAAATTTTCAAATACAGATAAAGTTCATATTTCAGCCCCGTCAGGTAACGCGGTCTTGTGACCCTAATAACTTTTTTTTCGTCACTTTTAGACTAAGTTTAGTGAATTTCGTGTTTAAATCTAAACCTTAAGATGCCTAAAAATGATCAAACTTAAAAAAATAGATGAGACCAAACTGTTGGAAATATCTACAGTAAATTCCAGAGGGACTGTATGTAACTGAAAAATCGTCCAAACAAAACTCGTTTTTTGTCGGATAATATGCAATGGGTTTTGGTGCTAAAAGCTACTTAGCAGAGATGTCTTCTCCTTGTCGTTGTCCTTCTACCATAATCTATTTTGACTTAAATTTATTAATCTTTATTTTATTTAATTATATTACTAACTCAGTTCATTAATGTTAATCTTAGGTATTCGTATTTTAGTTTCTATTTACTGTGTACCAGAGACCTATAAATATCGAACATCCTGGTACTTGGATAAATAGTGAGTGCATTTTTATTGAAGATAACATGCCACAAAAACTGTATAATGTAAGAAAAAATGATCATTTACCCATTACCTCTTTTTCCCCTTCTTGTCTACCTACTCCGAGAACCGCCATCAGCTAAGGCAAGAATGAGCTGCCTGCTATCTTATGCAGCGGTAGGGGTCTCACCTCCTCACAGGACCTCACCAAGCTTCAGCCCCTATTAGCCTAAAAGCTCACATCGAATCCTAATTCTAACGACATCGGCTTGAGACAGTCACGAACTCCGACAATTTGAATTACAAATATATAGACACCGGGCTTTCTCTGCTTCTGGGAAGTCTCTCCGTTGAATTCAGTATACCACATCTTACCTCTAGCCCTCTTCTAACCAGTCACCTCTCTTGAACGGATATCTATGCAATAATCCAAGCACTATATCACCATATTCTATATAATTAGCCAAAATAATTTATATTAGTTTATACAAAGACTGTCATTATGCTTATTTGTACCATTGAGGACCATCGCTTCACACAAAGGAATCTGGCTCACATAAGTTAATTATTTAACGCACAAATTAGTTAATATAGTAAAAAACTAGAACCGATCATTTATAAACAATACAATAGATGAAATATATCGGGGTTTTTTCCTCATCGAAATATAATTTCTAGGCGAAATTATAATATACCAATACATATATAGACACATATAAATAAATAATAAGACAATGCCAATAATAAAATATAATATCACGCATTAAGTCAATTACTTAAATTAGACTATCTTAAAGATTAAAACAGTAATAGTCAAATAACAGCAACTAGCATAAAATAATTATTTTAAATCGCATCAAATATTAATGTTATTAACCTTCACGAATTCACCAATAGGAGTATATTGTCAATAATAGTCAATTCTTAATCTTAATCCATTAAAAATAAAAAATCTTCAAAATTCAATAAATTTAGACCCATAAAATATTTTTTATCGGAAAATAATTTTTAACTGAATCAAGTTTTCACACAAGAATAATGAACTGAAATACATGTACGGGTGTAATGAAGCGCAGGAAATAGTAAGTAAAAAAACACGATGGGTTTGATCTAATAAATATTGTTTTGTTTTTTTAATTTATCTATATTTTTAAAATCTATTTAAATCCATATGGATGATATAAAATACACAATTTTTATTATTGGATATTCTCGAAAAAAATCATTAAATCTTAAACATGAGTGCGTGCTTCTATTGGGAATTGGCTTAAGCCACTAGATAAAGTAGATATACATCAAATGTATGACTCCTCTAGACACACGTACATTAGTTACATACATACACACATACATACAGACAGACAGACAAATATATATAAAGAGCGCAGGCAATTAAGAGAGGGTCTCAGGGACGCTTGAAAGAGGCCGCCCTTCTAGGAATCAAATCTCGGCTGGCCGATAGCCTTCTTCATCCACTTCTTCTGACTCCCCCCCCCCCTATCTTATTGCCCAAACTCTCTTATATCCTTTATTTATCTCCCTTCGCTCTGTGTCCCCTCCAGTCGTATTTTCTACATGTCTGGACATTCTAAACGGACGGGCAAGGCTCATTTACCGGTATGTAGGTTTATCCGTGAGTTTGCAATGTTGCTTCGATGTGGAATAACTTTTTATGCACACTGCTTGTTTCGGCAGTTGCAGCCTTACAAACAATTTGAATGAATAATGATTAGACACATATTTTGTCTGGACTCGAACCCAGACCTCCCCAATATCCAGTCGGGAATTCTACTTAGACACCTATGCAATTTAACCTAGGCATGTAAGCACTCCTCATTGCGAAAGATCTATTCGAAAACGATTTTGGGTTAGGAATCCCCACCCTAAGTGTCTTTAAACGCCATAGCCGTCTATAACGAAAAACATGAACATGGACCTCTATTATTATTGTGAAAAATTTGTTTTCAAAATAGAAACTTATGTTGCAGGATATAATAAACATATTTTTTCATAAGTTATCAGGGGGGAAAGAGATATCCCCCTGCCCGCCTTACGTATAAGATCATGAATCGTCGTTGGTGAAAGTCTCAGCTGGGAACCTAATACGAATTACCGAGAGCTAATACATAGTATTTATATTGTCAAATTTGAAGGGAGGATGGTGAAAATGGTTTGGAAAATGGAAAATGTTGTGGTTACATGTCGAGCTTTGGAACAAGGAAGAGTGAGAATGTTCCGCTCGATCGGTATAGCTTAGAAGAGTCAGACTTGCCGTTTCTGGTAGACAAAGAGAACAACTTCAGGGCCTTCCTCAGTTTTGTTCTGAAGTGGAAGGAGCTTCATGGGTCAGGGCTTCATTTCACCATCTCAAGGGTGGCGATGAAGGATGAGCAGCCGCGAGAGCGGTAATGCTCACTCAAGAATCGCTGTACCAAGATTAATTACTCAAGGACTCTCTCTCTCTCTCTATATATATATATATATGTATAGAAATGAGTTTTAGAAAAAAAAATAATGTAAATTATGAATAAAAAAAGGAAAGAATACAATAAAAGTTGGTTAAAAGAACAAAAGGTGCGCTGACCAGTTTAATAAACCAAACAATCCCGTAAACCTAACAGTGCATGTGAGGCCCACGAGGAAACCCTGTCTGGGACACGGATCTTGTGGTGGGGGGGGGATTGTGTGGTGAATTTAGGAACGAAGGAAATATTGCCAACGGAAGGAAGAGAGGAGCCATTTCGGCGTAGAAATGCCACTGGCATACCTAATGGAATTTGTGCCGCCTAGGCCGGTCCCCAATTTCCCACTCTTTGTAAGTCAATCAAAATCAAGATTGGTTATTAAAAATTACTGAACTGAACATAAATAAAAAATTTTTTTTTTAAGCATATTACATACATAATGACAAAATGTATGCGTTTTATGTTTTATTTTTATTAAACGGGTCGTCTGAAAAGTTTCCGACCTAAGAAAGCTTTTATTTTAGCTTTTATTTATTTTATTATTATCTTCATGTTGAGGTCGGAAACTTTTCAGGCCACCTGTGTAAATGTTTTTCTAAGGAAATTATCGCAAGGTGTCGATTTTACCACCAGGTGGTGCATCTTAATGTAGTCATCGCCAATTCCAAATTTACAGTGCAAACGTCGACATCTGGCCGTCGGGGTCAGCAAGATTTTTTGTTAAATTACACACTTATTATTATCATTGGTTATTGTGAATACAACATTATTATATTTTATATTTTTATGTAATTTAGGCAAAAATATAATACATATTATAAATAAAATGTGCAGCTCGGGTTATGGACCCATGAAGCTTGACAGGTGAGCAAAAAAGACGGGTCTGTTCAGGAACTAATGGACCCTTTACACATAAAAGAACTTGTGTGGTTTGTCCTTCCGTGCAAAGAATGTCAGTGTTCTAGGGTTAAATTGATTTGACAGAAAGAACAGCTTAGAAGCTGCACGATGCACTGAAAAGAGCTGATGAAATGGACCCAGGCTACCCTCCCGACAGCGTGAAGTAGAAGGAGTGGTCAAGGAAGACTATGAGAAAATATAACGTCCCAAATCGCTAACTAAACGATGGAAGAGACCACATTCCCCGCTGTCTAAATGCTCGAGATGTGTATAAGAGAAGTAGGGAATTAGCCGAGCCTGAGAGAAGAGAAGAGACGCTATAAATAATCGAACAGCCATTAGTGAAGGAGCGTTCGCTGTGAGTGGCTCCTTACCGAACGGCACCGACCAGCGAGGTAGGTCCCTATCTTATTTATTGTACTCTTTAACATATCTACTTCTGTCTGCTTTTGCCGGCCCCTGCTACCGTCCAGGCTTTTAGTGCTCTCTGCACTCTCGCATTTGTATCTTTTTTCGGTCCAGCCCTGTCCAAATATTCCCAGGGCGAAACGGTCATTTTTTTCTGGACACCAACGATATCGACAATATTCCGATCTATTAAGATAGATCCTGAGCGTTATGAATTCATAGGAAACTAGATGTCACAGATGAGCAGCGAACCCTACTTATCGGTTAATTATTAAACTAAGGCCATATAAATTTTTTTTTTAAGAAAAAAGTGATTAATACCTAAAATCATGACCAGAAAAAAATCTACAGTCGGTTTGATGTGAAAAGCGAAAGAAATAAGACATTTATTGATGTTTAAGTTTATCCCAGATGTCGAATATACCGACACAATTTCAGAACATTTTAAGAACCCCTATACAAGAGGTTCATAACAGCGTACCCTTGCTAATCATTTATTTAATTATGCAGCACATCATTTGCGTTTTATTTACCAATGGACACAGCAACTAGAATATCTGAAGGAAAAATTGTGTTTTCCGGTATTTCATGATTATTCGTGAAAAAAGGTAGGAGCGTGAATACGACAGCGGTTTGGTTCTAACGCTTCAATGCTAGGAATACCAATCTTTGAGACGCGTCTCGGACATCTCAGTTCTCGATGATGATAAATTACTGGATAGTGTAAGCCAGGACTCGAATGTGATGGTTAAAAGTTGATGAAAATAATGGGTTATATTTTAGTTATGATCTAGTTTTATATACAGCCTCTCTATTACGACTTGAGAACAGTCAGAATAATCCTGGGAAAATTCTCGTTCCATTTTTCCTTGCCATAAATTCTATGTTTCTTTTGACTTCTGAAGCAGTTGGTTTTAGAAAGGAAATTGTTCATCAATTGAGACTTCTTATGGAGCTTTGTCAACGTGTCCCATGTCTTCAATTCCAACGTGGGAAGGTGCCCCCCCCCCCCCGAAGAAGTGAACATCCTTATCAACTACTTCGCTAGTAATGTTTTGCTGTGACAGTGTAAAATCCTTGCACTAGTCAGTAGTAGTCTGTTTTTTTCTTCCTTGATGGCTAGTAAAGTAGGTTTCATTTAACTCATCGCACAGCTGCTCAAGAAAATTCCTAGAGTCAATAATCCTCGTCTTTCTTGAGGATTCTCCAATCAAAGGAAAGGTCGCCGTGAGAAAGCTGGGCCAGGAATTGCAAGGATTGGAATAGGCGTTGTTACGCTGTGCTAATAACAGTGCGTTCGTCTCCCCCCACTCCCGATACCTCCGCCATCAGGAGGAAGAATGTCCTGGCTAATTGTGTCCATTAGTTTATTTAATAGGAGCCATTAGGTTGTTTTTGTAGTCTGTAAGTGGTGGCCTTTGGCTAATAGTCGCTCGAGCGTTTCCTTGTTCCTGGCAGTCGACGGAGATAGTGGCTCGAGGACTGACTGGAACCTGCAGAGCCAGTCGCTTGACGCTCATCTGGAGTCATCTGGAAGGAACTTGAAAAAGTCTCAATTTAAATTTGAAGTTCGGCCTGACTTGGGGGGCATTAAGTTAGAGGGCATGACAACGATGGTGATAGGGGTTAGAGTACTGCCTTTAGAAATGCTAGGTCGTAAATCGTGTATTATTCCTAATATGAATTTAATTTTTATTTAAATTTTTCAAATGCAGAAATCTTTATGTTAGTAGATTTTCATTTCAGCGCCAGTTCTTTCCCTCTATGACATAATGTGTCATTCATTAAGCAATTATTTGGTAATTTGTTTCTAATGACTAGAAAACATAATATCATTTTTCTGGCTAGTTAAAAATAACTGCACTAGACTCCGGAACGATTCTTGAGTGGAATAAGGGCCTTTAGGCTGTGTGAAAACACCAACAACCAAGACCAGAATTATATCCTAAAATATAAAATGGTCTCTTCTTAAAAATTACCCAGGTTGAGCTGGAGAATGGTATTTATGTATTGAAGAGGTCAGGGTAGTAAAAAAATATATTTCAATAATTTGTGGGAAGACAAACCATTTCATCAAACGAAGCAACGCCGAAAATAATGGTTAGTATACGCAAAAAAACCAGCATACGTAATATGACTTTGTTGTGTTGTTAAGTTTACCATAAAAATAAGCCAGAAAAGTAAAAAAAAACAGTTCACATTCAATTATTGCTATAGATATCGATACAGCCGGCATTGTCGGTTCATTACTCGACATATGTAAATGATTGGCCTGTAATTATTAACTCTAAATACAGAAGGCAGTGGGTCGCTACGTGGCAGTTGGCATCGCATCAACTATCTCACATTACAAATAGTTGTTTAGAGAACACGGTACACATGTTCACCAGATATCATCATGTACCGAGTTATTTAACATCTTGGTGTTGGAAAGTTTATCGGATGTATATCTGCAATAGAGACCTTCTTGGAATCTTATCAGGATGTGTAATACCTGTCAGTAGGACATGTAAAATATATGTATGCAATTATTTTCAGGCTTACAACTGATCAAGTTGGCACTGTCGTCTGGAGAGGCACTACTAGTCACAAAAAAAGGAAGTTTTACCGAGGAGCATTTATAATCTCCACATCTTTTAAGTAAATTTGTACATTATGTTGAGGGCTTATGATGATTTTTCAGGACAATTTTTATGTAGCACCTAACGATGACAGACGTGGGCTAAAGAAAGAAAATAAATAAAAAGAAGCGTACAAATATGTCACAGGAAGCCTCTCCAAATTTTTATTTTTGTTTACTTTCACTAATATTCAGGCATGCTCAGGACAAAAAATCAGTACACATTACATATAAGTAATTGTTTTTGTTTTTTTAATACGTTGTTAACATTGTTGACAATCCGATGAAAAAAACAAACAGACCTGTGCACGATCACTAGTCTTTGGCATTATTTTTACGATATATACCGTATTGGTACTACGATACATAAAAATCTAAAATGATAACTAACTATTATATGTACACAAATATAACTTGTTTAATTCCAGAGATCGATTACGAACCCGATATGTCGTTAAAAATGTTTAGATAAAAGAGCTGAGAAAAGACATTTCCTTCTTTGAACACTTGGGATGGAATATTAATCCTTTGTTCCTAGATTGTGAACGATATTGCTTATTTTTAAGAACTAACTGTGTGTACTAACTGTGCTTCTTGAATCCACAAACTCAAAAGAGTGATGAAAATGTTATTAATTTATCCTATTAAGCTTTTTTTAGTGACAAAGTTGTCGAGGAACTAGTTAATAATTTTTTATTTTTTAGTATCTCTAGAAAGTGGTACGACCATCTATAAATTAAGAATGTAAAAATCAGTTTAACCATGAAAATGTGAATTGTATTACAAAAATAATGATCAATAAATAATGAAAGTAAACATTGGTATATCTAAGAGTAATGCGCTAATTGTATGTATTCGAAACATACACCTGATTTCAAAACAAGACATGAATACCCCATAATAAGCAGTATCAAGCTTTCATTAGTGTTATGGTAATCAGTTCATTTTACCTTTCCAACTGCACAAACACGAGAAGAGTCATTGACTGTGATAATATCACGAACAGAGAAGAGTTATTAAAAACAAACAAAGGAGAAGAAAGATGGAAGGAGTAATTATGTTATTATGTTTGTAGAATACGGACAGGCCGAGATAAAGCTGAGATATTACAGACCGGAACAATGGATCTGTCCGTACCACAGCCTGAATAATACATGACCCTCAGCGCCTCTACGGACAAGTCTTTGCGCAGACACAGACACATGTTAGTCTTATATATGCGTTTGTATGTCCTCTTTCAGCTCCGTGTATGTGCGAAATGTATGAGTGTCCAAGTTTTGGAGCTTCTTCATCAGTTTAAAATTTAAAAAAAAACTTGCCAATAATAATTTAAAATAAATGGCCCAGAATCATAACCCTCTAATTGAACCTTTGTTATATTCTAAAATTAAATTTTTGTTCTGACAATTGCCCTAACTCCATATATCCACTAATTAAAGAAATAGGAAAGTACACTAAATTTACATCCATAAGTTCCGTTACAATTTTTACAAAATGTCAAGCTAAAATAATTATAATTTTACTTTCTTTAATATATCTATCTCTTTTTTATCATTCACATTCTATTTAAGTAAATCGTTATTCTGTAGATTAGTTTGGTTTTTAATGGTTTTCCCAACGTGAATAAATTTCTTTCTTAAACCACCCAACAAAATAATATTGAACATTGTATTAGTGGTGAACATAATATATATATATTGCTTAGAAGAAAAATAATTAATTATTTTTTTATTATTATACTATGTATGTATGTACTGGTGGACTTGCATGTAAACTTCTCCAGCAGGTAAGGAAGGGAGTTCTGATGTACTCTCCGTCGATTGAAAAATGATTGCCGTCGTGTCCCTACGTCGAGGCTATATTTTCAATTAAGTTCGGGCGGCCAAGATGGATAAAAAATGAAGTCAATTTGATGCAAGGGGCAGCTTCCTATGCATTTCGAAGCTACCAATCCTTGTTTACATCAATTATAAAGTCAATCGTATTTTTCATTATATTTTATTTATTCAATATGTATAAATGAAACTAAAGACTTACAGGACTGAAGTCTAACAATAAGGAGAGAGGTCGAAGCTGAGCCTTGACATACGTTCGATTTTAGAACACATAGTCAAGATAGACATACATAAAAGCCCCCCCCCCCCATCCAAGAAAAAAACAAATTGCTCTTCGGTCTCGTGATAATAGCCATCCATGATAGAATGTTTTTTTTTTTAATTATCAATTTGTATTGTAGATTTAGCTTTGAAAAAATAACGATATGAACGATGCCACAGCTGACTGGTTTGAATCCCGACTAGTGTCACTATTTTTCTCTATTTACCTATTTAATAATTAAAATTTACACCAGTGGCATTCCATAGCATAGCTAATTATTAACTAATTAAAATAATTAATTTTAGAAGGTGTAGAACAGAAAATGGAAGAAGTGGTTAATTGGAGAGAAACGACTTTATAAGATGTAAAAACTCAAACAGATATTTATGTAATCGTAAAAATTAGCCGGAGACTGTACACCCCTTGCAAAAAATATGCTGCATCACGCTTTAAAAAATTCTGATAAACGTTCAGGACACGCATGCCACAGGTCGAAAATTGAGAATCACACTCGCCTCGAGGCATAAATATGTATTTTATGATTTCGGCCTGAAGTAATAATGTTTTGGCAGCCCTGTCAGAAGACGGGCCTCGACGGTAGAGTTGGTAAGATCGCTTATCTCGCAGAAAAAACCAAGGCCTCGCAGATACTTTCCTTTCACATAAAACATCCGTTCTGATTTATTAGTCTTCTGCCATCGAGGAGGCAGTGGCTATAAGTTATCTTTATGTGACCGGCCTCCTTGGCGCTAAATATTTTAAATACGGCCGATAATAATGATCCGTTATGTAATGTAATACATTCTAAATACCATCTACAATGACAATATGTTTACTCAAAGATATTGTGGCCAAAAAAAGTACAATTAAATATCATATAATTCTACAGTATAACTCCACTCCAAATAATTGTCAATACAAATGTCCTAGTCATAAATGTCACCAAGAGGAAAGTAATATTCTTATATTGTTTATTTGATACAACTTACAAAATCACCTAAGACCTAAAATAGATCTCTGCTGCCAAATTTGAAAAATAAAAATTAATCAACAGCTATAACTTTCAAACACCAACGTAAAATGGATTCATAAAATGGCAGACTTCATTATCAAAGACTAGCATTTGTTAGGAGAACGGCCTGGAATTCATACATGTGAATGAAAAGACAGACCTTCAACTACAATTAAAACTGCCATATTCACTACTCAGAGGATCAAAGTTAACCCCCTTCTACAAAAACATACCACGTAATCTTACTTAGCAAAAGGCGCGTAACTACGTACATACGCGCAACTACGTATATTTAACGTAATCAGCAGAACATTCCAGAACGAAAGACTTGACAATACAGGAAATATGCGGACAACATACACAATACTATATAACAATTAGCCAGATTGTTTGTTGTAGATGATTACTCATTTGTGTAACAGGTGTAAAAATAATTGAATAAATTTTTGCAAAATATCCTTACAATTCATTTATCCATCGCTTGTGACGTTTGGGACTACGCACAAAAATTGTTGCAAATATTATCAACTTTAAAACTTGTGTGACAGATATAATTACTAAATAATATGGACTGTGCAAGAGTCCATGATAAATAAAGGATCACACAATTAAAGATTTTCTTTGAGATATTAAACATTATTTTGCCTGAAAATGCGTAAGATAGCACGAAACGTCACAAGCTATCGATAATTGAAATGGAAGGATATTTTGCTTAATTTTTTAAAACATAATCAAATTTTGGATCCTTCATAATAGCACATGTCAATTAAATAAAATTGAATAGTAGAATTGTATAAGTAAAAAAAGTGCGCAAAGACACAGAAGTTAGAAAATGAGCAGCAACGAGAGGCGAGAAGGCATCCGCTGTAGAGAACTCTCCACTAGCGTCCTCTAATAGCTTCTGCCCATTATAGGGTCGATCTAGTTCGCCAAAGTGGAAAGTTCGCGCGCACCAGATTCCACTTTCTACCTGCATGAGTGGAGGAACGACGGTACTTTCCACCAGGCCTCTCTTTTTCCACATTTTCCCTTTTTTCTATCGACAATAGACGAGGGGGGAGTGAAGCTTGAACAAGGAAGAGATCAAAAAGTTGTCCGGACCAAAAATACCGGCATTAAGCAGATATGATCTGACCATCTAAGGCTGTGGATGGTCATCGAAGTGGTATAGATCAAGTCCTGCTATCCCATAATTAGTACCAGTCATCTCTCATCTTTAATGGAATAAGAAATATATTTTCACACGATTCCAGATTCCTCTGGGCAAAAAAAAAAACAACTTCAAAAAGGAACTGACGTTCCAACTTCTCAATTATTATCAAAGGCAGTGATAAAAAGTAATTTTTTTAGTTCTCAGGGGAAAACAGTCCATCAAAAATCCATTTTTATAAATTTTTCGGGAGAATCAAAATAAGATTTACCTATATTGTTTAAACATTAAATTTTGGTGAAAATAAAAAAATAAAACTATAATAAAAACTCGTATACAATATAGGAGAGAGATTCGTATATCTACAGCGGATAACTCCTTATTCCCCAAACTCCCGGTAATTGTATTGTTTTCTCCCTGACCTCCTATTGTTTTTTGTTTAAAAATTAAGGGTTGAGACTGTTTTTTCTCCTTAACAGTACACACTGTTCAACGCCTGTCGTATTACACCAAAATCAAAAAAAAATTGGAGTTACTGTTTTTCTACGGTCACCTTCTTCATATGATAAGGTAGGAGCATATGATAAGGAGGAGCATATGATAAGGAGGAGCATATGATAAGGAGGAGCATATGATAAGGAGGAGCATATGATAAGGAGGAGCATATGATAAGGAGGAGCATATGAAATGTCAGTTCCTAGGGTATGGGGCAAATGAGAGAGAAAACAAGCATTAACCATATTATTTTTATTAGAAATAACTTCCGTTGGCTTCAATACATTTCTCCCGATACCCAACACAGTGTTTTTTTTATCCCTTGTTCAATAATCCCTTTTGTTTTTATCCCTTTGAATCAATAAATTCGAGAAATGAAAATTTTACCAGGTTTTCATTTTGGAAAATCCAGACGAATATGGTGGATGTGGTAATAGTTCTATTTTCAGATCAAGTAATTTTGACATGTGGTCGGGCATTGTCATGAAGTTTTTTCTTTCAATTTTTCATAAAAATAACAATAATAATAATAAAACAGTAAGAGGTCCCGTTAATAGCCAACCCAGTAATATATGATGGAGTTCATTGTTTACCGTGAATTTATAAGAGACTCTATGATTTTATTTTTGATATTGACTTTTAGGCTGATTAAAGCGATTTTCTTCCAGTTTATTAAGAGACAATCTTTAGACATTAAGTTGCGTTTTGATGAAATTTGATATGCAATTGTCAAAAATATACCAAAAGGGGCCAGTGCGAAATGAAAATTTTGCAAGAAGAAAAAATTTCAAAACACCAATACCTAAGATCTTGGAGACAAAGTAAGACCAAATAAGTAATAATAATGTTAACATTAAAATTGGTAATTTCCAGTCTCTGTGTACTGGTGCGCGAGTTGTGCCCTCCAATTAAATCACTACCACTTCACCATGTCCTACATAGTTTGTTGTTCTGGACTGGCTTCGTTGTTAGACACTAAATTGACTTTAAATTTAAAAATAATTTTTTCTAAACCGTAAATCGCTGCTACAGCAGTGAGGGGCCTGGGCGAGTTGCACACCCCTGTAGCTTTGGCGATTGAAGAAATTAGCAAAAATGTGGAGGGTGCAAAGGCGTGCCAGCAAGTAGGCAGTTATCCTTGGTCGTGCCATCAGGCCTGGCTCCCGTCACGAAGACATTCCTTCAGCCTCTGACATCCCAGTCATCTGCACGGAAGAGGAAGTCACTTCACTTGGCATAGTTCTTCCTATGGTGCTTCCAAGAATTAAATACAGCTAACCTTAATTAATTAAAAATAATTAGGCCATTTATTATACAGTAATATAACATAATGGGAAAAATTGAACATTAGCAAATAACATAATAATAACCAGTAGTTAAAAAAAAAATTCATGGCCGGCTGAGCAACATAAGAGTGGACGTGGTGGCCTAACCTGACATGTGAATGTAATGTAAAATTAGAATTAATATTAACAGATATAATTTGCTAACTGAATGCTAAAAGGCACTAAGGGACGACTATCAGTTATAGACGGTCGCAGATTTGTTTTTGAAGGTCCCGAATTGTTTCAGATGATTCTTTTATGGATACTCATAAAGACAGATTCAAAGACAGGTTACAACTCTTCTTCCTGGACAGTGGGACAGCCACGTCCTAACTTCTTCACAGCCTGGTGTGAAGTAATATTCTCTTAAATGATAAAGGAACACCACCCTAGTGGAAAGAACCTGGTCCAATAGGACGAAATATGAACCAATGCCCAAGGCACTTCCTTGGCAGCCACCCTGAAGATAGCTTCACCCGTTTCCTCTGGGTCGTTTAGAGAACAGGCTTTTGACTGAGGATTGGTTAAGACGCTAGCTGAGGACAATGGCTTTTGCGGTGGCACGAGCAATCTCTTGAAGCCATCGTTTTATCAAGAAAGAACTAAGTTTTTATGGTTAGCTAGTAAATCTCTAATCATTTTCATCATCTCTATTTATACTAAATTTAACATCATTTTAATAATACATATTGTATATACAATCATATTTTATATAATTCAATTCCTTCCATCTCACGAATATGACAGAGGAATCAAATCTGTTAGTATTTGAATACTTAGATGACATCACTGTAAATCAAATATTCTAATTATTCAACTAACGCGTAAACATCGTGGCGATTGCGGGTAAGTTCCGGTGATTATATAAACGGATATAACTATCCTTAGAAAATATACCACCCTTATATCTTGCCTTACAGTTTGTGTATTCGGATACAGTTGTATATCACATATATTAGTGTATCGGTATGCGGTAAGTATCTATCATTTAATTAAAAACCCTCACTTCGCCGAACGTAGCAATACAAACCTTAGGATGTGAGAGCGGTGATGTAAAGGTTCTTGCAGAACCTCACCGGTACGTTGCAACGACACAATGCTGTTTTGAAAAGAAGATGGTGTCTTAATGTAATTGGAGTGACGAACATAACGGGAAAACGAGAGTGTGTAGTAAGTTACCTCCCACAGATAACACACATTTCGGTTCTCCCTTTTAACTTAACATATCGCAATTTCCGAAGACTCTCATACGCGGACAAGTTCAAGAAGTCACAGGTGGGGTTGGGATGCATTAACATTTTAATTTACATTTTTTGTACTTATGTATGAAGAACAAAATGATGTATAACAACATCATATACAAAAATATGTATGTATACATACTACAGTCAGAATTCTTTCTTATTCCACTCTAATTGAAGATTAGGACAACGCTGTGTAAGGAATGTTTGTTTGTCCGAGATAAAGTCAGAAACTGCTGAACGCATTAAGAAAATTGTTAGGTTTACTAGACTGTCTGTTAATTTCTTGATCTTGATGATAACTATTTTTGGGTTTGGGTGGCGAACTTTAAGTTGTGGTTGGTCTTAACTTGAAAAGATTTCCATGCGGATGAAGACGTTGTCAAAAAGCTAAAAGTAAAAAAAACCCATTTATGTAGCTGAAAAGATCTAACCAATACCTCTGCAAGGGTGATAAGCTCTTCCGAAATACGGGCATACTGTTCCACGCGAACAATCAGCAGTTTCAGTAGTACAGGAACAGTAGATTACTGATTTATTTTTCCAAACTTAAAAAATTTGAGATCCATTCAATTAGTTTTACTGCCGTTGTCATGGAACAAACAAATTTCAGAGGATTGCCCGGTACTTAAATGAAAGTAGAGAGAGGCCTTCGGTCTCTACAATTATATCTATCCATCATCCTTTCCTCGGAACAGTTGTAGATCGGAGAAGAGCCTAAAGCCCACAAGAAGAAGAAGAAGTCGATGAGCAGAGACAGCAGAGGCAGAAGAAGGACAGAAGCAGTTAAGATAAGACAGAAGCCGACCGCCAGAACCAGTCTCCCTCATAGTCCATTTATTTTTCCTTTATCTCTCTTTCCTTTTCTTTCAATCCGCCTTTGGTCCATTATTTTCTCAGTAAATCCTTTTTTTTATTTTTATTTTATTCTTCTATTTTATTTATTTTTATTCTGTTTTCGGTTTCTTCAACTGTTTGTTGGTGCGGGTCGCGTTCGGTCACCTTATCTTTGAGGTCGAGTGTCCTTTAATCGTAAATATACTTTTTTTAGGGACCGAAATCTCAATTTTACTTAATTTTTTTAAATAAATTATCAGTGGATATAACAATAAAATTGAGATCCTCGACTGTCAATCAGGTATGAATCTCTCACAGTTCTTATTTTTGTATATTCTACATAAAATCGGTGGTAAAAGTGGTTAACAACTCTTAAATGGACCGGTTTCGCTAACCTATAATCTTAGCACAGAACATTCCCTTATGAAGCTACAGTGAGAAGCTAGCCAGAATTTGAACAAAAACATAGCCACAGCTATGATTTTGATAGACTCCACGCAAGCCATCGACATGGTGTCCCACGGGACTTTGTGTGGAATGCTCTGCGACTGGAATGCCCCGAGCAGATCTATTCAATTCAGGCTAGCTTCCTGAAAAACCAATGGCTGCGGGTGTGGGTGACTGATTTGTGGAGTACCTCAAGGAGCTGTGCTCTCCCCAGTACTTTTCAGCGTGTATAGGTCTGAAATTGTCGGAGCCCGGTAATAACACAACAGTTGCTGCTTACGCTGATGACATCGCGGTGTACAGTAGCAGCATGAGCGTCAAGTTAGCTCTTAGACAGGCAGAAATAGCCTGTAACCAGATCAGTGAGAAATTGGGGAAACTCAATAGGTCTGTAAACATGGGTAAGACTGACTGTGTAATTTTCTCATTCCAAAAGGGAAAAAGTCCACTGCCAACTACATACACTGTAGGAACGCAGCAAAACTCTCCAGCAAACAGCCTCGTTTATCTGGACATTAAAATGGACCGTCACCTCCGTTTTAGCGGCCATTTTACGACATTCACGAACTCTTACCGCCTTACACACTTACTGAACTTCACCAATTTATCTCTGCGCCTCAAGCTCATAATCTATAGAGTGTACTCAGGCCTGATCTGCTGTACGGTGCACCACTTTTTAGTCATTTGACTGGAGTGACTCCAACAATTTCACAACGGGATACTTATGAAAGTGGTCCAACATACTACATTCCAGCAGTGGAGATACAGTGAGCTCCACGAAGATTTTGAGCTGCCTTCGGTGGATGAATTCATTCGCCGTAGACATATCAAATTCTTCGATCCCTTGCAATATATGACAAACCCGGTGTTTAACACGATTATCCCCGCTCCATTCCCCCATCGATGGCAGAAGGCAGTCGAGACAGAAACACTCTAGTTTTTAAGTTAGTATGTAAATTAATTTTTGAGATACTTGCAAGTCCCTTATTGTAATCCATGAGCCCCATCACCTAGTCCTTTTTGGACTTATAATATATGAGCATAAAATGTTAGTTTTTAGGATAAGAACTCCTCAAAATGCATATGTTATGCAGTACAAGGATCAACCCACAGCTATTTTATATTCCTGTTTATAATTCATAATTAAAAAAATAAATATTAATATAGGGGTTAAGGGGGGGGGGGATAATAACCTATGAGACTTGTCAAGTCAGTTCGGACCAATTAATAATTTTTTATTATACTTTTTTTTTTTGCACAAGGACTTTTATAATAACCTAGTTCATTTGTGCCCTATTTGTCTTCGTCCAGAAACGGAAACTATAAACATGGAAATACTCTGGCTGAACTCACTAGTACCAGAGGACAGATAAAAAAAAAAGGCCCAGCAGATAACCCTGCAGAGGGCGCATCGATTGGTTCATTCATTGACTGGGACATTTCCCCTAATTCCCTATCCTGTCCTCACTTGAACCCTCTTCAGCGAACCGGCGCAAGTCAGTGCCTGGGAGACAGGACAGCCACCGTCGCCCAGCAACCCCCATCCTAGAAGGGACACCAGGAACCCATTAGCCGCACTATTACTCCGCCTATTTCTCTACACACTAGAACACAGAGCTCTAATTGCATTCCAAAGAGGTTATATTTCCTAGGGTAGCACATTGCGGCCATTATATGTCTTCGGTTCCTCCCCATTACAGCTACACATGTTCCGGAACCTCAGCTCGCTTAGATCCTCACTCTGTCAACCGTCTCTCTCATCCGTCATATCGTGTTCTAATTTTACTTCTCTGAGGGTTCTCCAGTCAGCATTCCTGGAATATTTCTCTGGTAATTGTGCTATTATTTTTCGTTTCGGCTTCATCAGACCAATTTGAAAGGTTTATTATTCTTTCTATTTTTGATAAAAGTAAACTTTTGTGTTAATTGTGCATTTAATCCTACCATTAAGGCCTTCGACAATCTTACTAATTAGTCACTCTTCATTCGTTTCCTTTCAACTATGGAATTATTTCTTATTACTATGCACATTTGAAAGCAGTTTATCTAACAATTGGTTGATACTATACAAGGAAATTCCATACATGTTATATTTAAATATTTAAAAAAAAAATGTAATTTGTATTCATAGTCCAAACCATCAACACAATACACATATTCTTAAACAGCACGCTTAGTTATTTAATCTGATACCCTACAAAACATGGAACGTAGGGAAGTACACTATTTCGCCATTACTCAGTAATTAAGTGATTTATGATTCTTATTAATTTTCAAAGGTTTACTTTTATTTTTAGCTCCATCGGACTAACATGAAAACTATCTCCCCTTTTTGTAAAATACGGAACGAATTAAAGTTGCGAATAAGATTTTAATGACTTTGTTTAACTACAATTTGAGTTGAGAATATTTTTCATGCCATAGGGTAATAAAATTAAACCTTGGCAGTAATGTTTATGTTAACAAGGCACCAAGACTCTCCGGGAAAGACCGACAGGCATCTAACGAAACCCTAAAAAAGCTCACGGTGAATTTTGCTTCAGAATAGCGCCTCAGAAATCTATATAAATGAGCTAAGGTCCTTGATTTTGTCGCTAAAATCTGGTCTGGCGCCGCCACGGGTAAGATGGGACCCTGTCATCCTTTAGGACAGAACTGTGTAACTTACCCATCCAATGAGTCTACATTTTAAACGAATCATAAATTCCTTGAATGAGCCCAAAATACCTCAACGAACATGTTTACAAACTACATATTTGTTTTTATAATGACCACACTTTTTGATAAACATTATTGGGCCAAACCAATGAGACCATTTTCAGAAGCAGAGAGGGAGATTAACTCCTAAAAAATATTTAGACCCTCCTAGGGAATGACAAAAGTTCAAATCAATAATTCGATTTCTCCTATTTATTTATTTAATTGTAGATGATTTCTGCTGTTGTGAGTTTGAGGGAAGGGGTTGTGGATTACAACGTCTGTATGAGGTGGTTAGTTCTGCATAAATTCCCTATTTATGCCCAAATTAAGATATCTGCCGCAACGCCCTCATCAGAATTATTCAGGTTCACCTCAAGAAGTTTACGAACACAAGGAATAAACACGACTGCCTGTAGAGTTGTTCCGCATTTAGATGGTTGAGAGCAGTTAATATAACATGGGGTGGCGAAGAAGGAGTTGCTTGATGTACAAGTTGATTCATCTTGAGCCGAGTGGCTGAGGAGTTGAAGAGTTGAAGAGTCAGTGGGAGGTGGGTGAGGGGGAGGGGGTTGCATGCCTCCAAATTATATTAGCTTAGAGTCTTCTGTAAGTCCTCCACTTGTACAATCGTGTTCTGTGGCATCTGCTGCTTCTTATAGACTGTCTGTGTCTACGAAGTCTCTTAAGGGATTAAGGATTACACTTGACAAAAGACACACACAAAAATGAAATGACAACTAATCACTCAGACAACTATTGAACCATTTTCCGGACCGATGTTTAAAACTTATCTTATCACAGAATCTATTATTACACTAACTTCTAATGAAAACAATTAAGGCTTACAGTGCCTAAATGTACTGATATCCTAAGAAATCGCCATGTCAACAATATAGGAGTACTCACTGGGTATCCTCTGCCTGCTATTATCAGACGTATCAGACGATATTTATTGCATTTTCGATGATAGTAACGGTTATTCGTCAATAAATAAAATGCATAAAAAAATGTATAGAGGATGTCCCAAGACTCATCAGCACAACTTCCATGAGGATGTATGACGGAATGGAGAGTAACTACTTTGTACGGGTCGAGACAATAGTGGTCATATATATCCATTTGTTGGAAATGTTTCGAAAGGGGAATGTCTTGATGAAACATTTTTCACTGTTTGAGTTTAGCAATTTTTAATAATTTACCAAAAACAAGTGTCATATGTTCCAGTTATCTGATAAAATTATTATTACCAGGGAAGTATCTTCTCTGAAATTTATTAATATCAATTTTTTTTTTTTACCATATCCCCTTTAAATTTACAGATAATTATAGATCCTCAGGTGAATCTATTTACAAATTATTTTGTATTTCCTGTTGCATCACTACATTATATACAGGTTTTGTTATTTTATAGAATTTATATAATCGAATAAACAAGCATAATGATGTACATTATACGTGACTGGACTCAACTGACTAATAAAGGTGATGGGGCTCACCTTTTTGATCAACCTTAAAACTAACTTACATACTAATTTTTTATTATTATTAATATTAATGCATTAATTACTCAATATCAAATATCCGCCTTACGATGGTATTTAAAGGAAAATGACCTATTTAACCAAATGAGAGAAACATAAAATTTCAATTTATATCGTCAAGATTACTCAGGGTTAAGCAGTATTTTGCTTATAAATGAAATATTACGAATATAGGTAAAGAGTTTAAATATTCGCTTATAAACTAAATTAAACTTTTTTAATCAAACAAATATTTATATAACACAATCGATAAATAAAGTATTTGTTTAATACTTGTTATTATAAAAACTGATCAAAAAGATGACTAAATATCCGAAAAACAAAATGGTTTCCTCACTGAAAATCATGTTTTCAAAAAGCCTTGACAGTCCTTAATGGGACTCTGTGTACAACACAACTGCAACGAACATAACGGAGCCAGAAAGATGCGTACTGATTAACGGATCACCAACTGACACTTGTTCCGTTAAATGCCCTTTTTCGGAAACTTCATTTTGCTATATTTTAACGAAAACTTTTTTCGTTTTAGCCAGGGTTTTGCTGAATATATTTGATTGTAACATTTTTACGTCCACTATTGTATATTGTTCAGAAAGACAGGCTGTATGAATAACTTCTGCCTCGGCAATAAATGACTTCTCCGAGACAGATTTAAAGCCATGATCTGGTAATATTGCATAATCCTATTACGTATTCCTATTGCATATTTAATATGCTCATTATATTGTATCTTAATTCAATGTTGCTTCATAGTGTCTTTTACTATTTAGTTGACTTTGACAAGCCGGAAGGAAGTCCATAGGCCCAGAAGACGACCGAGGTACATCGACATAAAAATATATAACTGCCTCTTTGTTACCCCCTGAAGTAGAGAAGAGAGGCCGGACGCCTTCACCCCCCTCAAGTGCTTTCATTTCCAAACCCTTCCACATTCCACAGTATAGGGGGTGCTACCCCCCCCCCAGTCCCAGACTGTACCAGGGGCAGGTACAGTCCGATCGAATATTGTTTACTTCCACAATGGCACAATCGCTTGTGCGGTGGTCAAATATCTTGGATCGGAAACGCGATTATAGTGAAATTATTATAGTGATTGCAATAAAGAATATATAGACCTGAATAATTATCCCCCGTAGGTATTAGTGAACTTAAGTTTTTATGCCAAACCTCTTTAATCACGTGCACATCATATTTCTTTGTTTTCCGGCCACCAGTTAGTTAGTTGGGATAGATCATTGCTATCTAGCCATTAAATCAAATGGAAACTTTGACGTACAGTTGACTAACAGTTGTAGGATCGACCACGAATGTGATTGTCGAAGTGTTAACGGAGTTCATTCACTGACAAATAAACTTCATTTGGGGAAACTTTATTTCCCTACGAACAAATAACAAAAATGACACTTGCGTATGGTCTCGCTAAAGGATACAAATCATAATAATAGATAATTGTGTTTTAGATTTGTGCGATTTGGGAAAAGCGAATGAACACCTACATAACTCAACTCGACCTTATATATAGGTAGATCTAGAAGGGAGTGGAAATAGGGTTTGGAACCTATTTATAGGGTTTAAATTTTATACAAATCCAGTAGGTAACATATAATTCTCCATCATTCAGTTTTCTCTGTAGAAGATATTCATTCCCCTCATCTTAAAAGTCGTACAACCGAACTACAGGGAATGGTTTTTTATCAACAGCTCTTTTTCCATTTGACATTGTTTAAATTTGGGATGAAAATGTGAATACTGTTTCGCAAAGTTGAGGAGACAGATTGTAATTATTCTAGTATGCTTCGGCTACTATTGATGGAGGCACCATGAGTATATTGATTTAAAAATATTTGGTAAACTCGATATGAAGTATATTCATACTCAGATGCAGCCAAAACGATAAATTTTAAACACAAGACCTGTATTCAGATTAACTTTTAACTTTTCTTCTGATGTAAGAAATTGTTTTATAAATACTTTAAAAGCCAGTATACCTAAACATCTCATGTTCGTTTTCATAAATTAATCGCTAAACTAAAATTGTGTATGCCTTTATGCAGTACATTGTGAAAATACTTATTTTAATAGAAATTCTGGTGAAGACTCAATCAACCTCCATTTTCGAAAACCATTTTTCCATAAAGCACGTACACAGGTGGTCTGAAAAGTTTCCGACCTCAACATGAAGATGATAATAAAATAAAAGCTTTGTTAGGTCGGAAACATTTCAGACCACCCTAGTATGCTTTAAATCTTTTCAAAATAGATTTTTAAACTTCTTATTAAATTTTATCTAACTACCATTAATGAAACATTTTTTTTTTTTTTACATTCAAATCTACTATTGAGTTATCCCTAAAAAATGTACGAACATTGATTTCTTTATTACTTGTAGGTTTTTATTAATATTCATCAATAGGCATGTTTTGTTCGGAGAAAACGATTACATAATGCATAGTTATAGCATGTAATTTATGGAAAACACGTTTAAAAAGAAGAAATAACTGACAGAAACGTATGCAAATTACTACTAATGGGTTCGAGCTGAGGTTTAATTATGTTAGAAATTACTCAATAAATAATAAATTAAGATGCCAGGACCGCAGGAGTTGAATTGTATTGCATAATTACAAGGCAATTACTCACAAAAAATGTATTATTTATTTATCTTCTGTTACTAAAGCATGCTATAATTAAGACGAGAACGATACATCATAAATGAAAAATTTAAATATAAGAAGACTACAGTGTATTAAAGCGGACAATCGCTTAATTATACAGTGAGGGAGGAGTGGGTGGTAGTGGGGGTGGAGGAAGGGGTGAGTGGGCGGGGTCACCGCTGCTTAGGCCAATCAGGAGCCGGATCGATCCCGCCATCTCATCCCCTCTCCCACCCCTAGCCCTGCCTCCGGATAGGGGAGGCTATCCTCTCCTCTGTGTACAGTCTGAGGGGTGTATGTGTGTGTGTATAAAATACCCTTTCTGTCTTAATTCCTTCAGGGTATAAAGTTGTTAACTAATTTACTTTACTTTACAAATAAAAATAGCGGAAAATAAAAGAAAACCATTCTGAGTTCATAGTCACTTGATAATGATGATAGGTTAAAACAATTTCTATGATCTATTATCAATTTTAATAGGCATAGCAGTTCTCGTGTATCTTATTTTGTCAATGACTTGGGTGGGTGGGGGGGAGAAAATATTTGCAGGCAGAAGATTTTGTAAAGTAAATAAATAAGTTATAATTAAACATCTGTACTCAGTAAATAATATTTATGTTACAGTAACAAAAATATGACGCCAAGTAGGTATACATCTCTAATATATTATATTATGTTTATATATTTTCTTCATGGATTTCCAGGGAGGTTCAGAGATATACTCTAGGGAAAAAGAAGAAGTAATAATCATCAAATTAACTATGAAACCCTTAGAAATATGACTAGTAAAACGATTTCCTATCATGCCTTTCGACTAAGAGTTTAAAAAAGGAATGAAAATCTTATAAACGAAAAATTTAAGATAAAAAAGATTTAGGCCTGACAAATCTCAAATGAAATTAATTCTCTCCCTCCCTCCCAATCTCAAATACTACGACTGATTGACCAAAATTTACAAACTCAATTATTCAACACAAAATCAACTAAAATTTATTTTAATATAAACATAATCTGAACACTTAATTAAGAAATTTAATATCTTATGAGTCATGTTACTATTCACCGGCAATTGGTCTTAAATTTAATTAATGATTGAAAATAGCCTTTGTATTTGATACCTTTATTAATGAACTAAAACTAAAATTAGAGTGTCTTAATAATGGCTGATGTACAAACCCATTTTCCAATATAAACAATTAGTGCTAAATTGTCACCGGCCTATTCCTCCTTTTGCTTTATATCAAAATCTCATTTAATATTTTCTTTGGTGTATTTTCGTATTACTCCGCCTCACGCCTAACAGTGGTACAGACAGCTATTACGATGCAATCCAACAGAGCGAATGATCTGTCCAAATAATATCGAAAATTTGAAATATAATTGATGCGTTCAATTATAAATTTAAAAAATCAGAGTTTTCAAATGTTGCAACATTTTGACTCTGTGAGTGGATGTTGCCATAGAAACACTCGGTAAATTAGCGATTATATTTGTAAGGAATCCATGTTTCGTGCATGGAGAATCCCGAACTACCCGTGGCATGGCATTGTTTTCTCCTCAGGTTTTCTTTTGGTTTTGCTCCCGGTGAAAGAACTGCAGTTATGGGAATGCACAGCCGCATGCGACAGTAGCTGTATTTCTTCCTAATGACATGTTCGGGACATCGATGAAAGCGGAATATTTTAAATAGCTTAATGAGCCTGCTCAACAACTCTGTAGAAAAAAAAAATCTGTAATTAGCTGAATAAGCAAGAAATACGACAAGGTTGTAAAATATGTATAGGACAAATTAAAAAAAAAGTTATTTTTGAATAAATTATTAAAGAAAGAAATCAGGTAACATGGGACTTCAAATCATTATTACTTTTCAGTCTCTTATGTGACAATCACAAAGGAAAAATCAATTCAATTGTAATTAACCTTAAAACTGGGACTTGGGAGAAAGCTTAAAGTGAGGGAAAAGCTTCGTCAAGGGATGGATACAATACCAAATATTTTCGCTTTCATTTGTTTTTCTAGCATAATTTCCTTTAATGTATCTCAACAGCTAATTCAGGGTCTTTCTGAATATACCTAAAGCATTTCTGATCGTGTTTGAAGGTAAAAAATCTTCGGCGCCAATTTATAAAGCCTTTTTTTATTTATGTTTTTCACTTAGCAGTACCCCTCCCTAGCTAAGGATATTTTATTTCCTAAGCATTCAATGAACTAAGCGTATTAAATAGCTCATCAAGCAAAAACATTCATTTATCTTTTATATGTTACAATTTTTTGAGATTTTCTTACTGTGTAGGGAATGAAAATGAAGAAACATGAAGAACTTGAAACGCCAACATTCACAACGTCAATCCCAATCGGAGTTTCTATTGAGGACTAACAAATGTTTCAAATTCTTAATTAAAATTTTTGCGCCAGCCATTTCTGATGTAATATTTCTTGAAAAAAAATTAGTTATTAAATGTTTTTGCCATAAAATATACGCAAATCCAGCCTATGGAAATTGTAGTATTGTATGTTCAAAACCCTTCTGTCTTTATCCTTTCTTTTTTTTAAGTATATGTGTTAAGTGAAGCATTTCGTTGTTGTCTGCTTCTGTTATGTGCTGTACTTATGGTAGCTTTTACTAAAATAATACCAAGTACCTTCGAGTAGTTATAACTACTACTTATTTTGCGCTAACTTTTTTTTTTTTTTTTTGAGAAAGGAATTACTTATGAGTGCATTATTCTTCAAATAATATTTGTTGTGCGTTTGAGGAGCAATTGTAAAGTAACATTATAATTGATTGTAAATAGTTAAAGTACGACTGCTTGTGTTACTTCTTACTTACCAAATTGTGACACCATTGTAAAATATATTATTAATAAGCAACAGACTTATTATTTTTTTTTTTTTTTTTTTAGCAACAGCTACTAAATTTTATACGTGGGTTAAGACAGTTTGTTTGTTTTTTTTCAAAAAAGATTTGAAAAGTAAACGAAATAATATAGTAAGGAAAGAATAGAGAGAAAAAGAACGCCAAAAAAAGTAAACTAAGAAATGTAAAGACAATCGCCATACATCTTCAGATTACACATCTTGCTGAAGTCTACTGGAATGAATGATGACAAAAAATGTATTTTTTAATCGACTCCTTACAACTAATGCCTTGCGAATTTGACTTTGATGGTGGCACCCCAACCTCTTTTAGCATTATTACCGTTAAAGTTCGAATCTCCTGTTATGTATAATGCATATACAATGCACAAAAGCCACGTGACAATGTTCAAGGACTTATTTTGTACTTGATGGCTTCCATCTTTGCTGAATTGCCCGAATGTGCTCGTTTATTACGCATACGTTTATTCCACAGTCGGTTCCATTAGTCAGCATTTAGGGATCTAAGGACGCACACTTGAGAAATTGTCCCTTGCTCTTATTCCATTGCTAATAATAGATCATTTTCATTTTGAAGTTTGGAAATGATCTGAGGATTTTCATTGGTTCAAAAAGACCGACATCAGACCAAACCATCACCTTTCCTCGATGAGATGTTTTTGATGGTGCTGTTAACAAGCCATTTGGAGAGAAACTAAGAAACAGGAACACTCGAAACTGTTTCTTAATGGACATATAGCGCAGGTATTGGACATATTGGACAGGTGCAATCCTCTGGCGCTATGCTATCTTCGATTTTCGATCTTCGACCAACCATCAGATTTCTTTTGGAGCAACTGCTGGTGGGACCCCTCTCCAATTAGAGTGGAACAAATTTCAGCCGTTGAACTAGGAGTAATAGACACCCATTTACAATATCAGGTCACCTACTTCTTGATGTTGGAAGAAGATCAGATCAAACAGCCTATGTTGAATTAGGGCCTAATTATTTTAAAATAAGACTTAGAATCTTCGTCTATAGCCTCATGTTGTTTATATGACTGCCACTCAGCAACACATCTGCCATCTTTCTCCACCTATGGCCTAACTAACTTGTCAGTGACTTGCATTGCTTTAGAGGAAACCTAGTCTTTTACCAGACACATAGACGAATTATTTCCACTGCCAAGAACAGATGAATGTCTATCCTGGACAGTGTATCAGAGATCTGAACTATCACGAGGACCCATTATCCTAAATTTTCGAGAGGATGGAGGCGCCTATTTGGTCCCTATCTTTGTTAAGAAGGGAAGAAAATTGGAAAACTGTACTTTTTCTACTGTCATTTTTTATTCAAGAACATTCAGACACCAATGAGCATGATGGAAAGTTTCTCGGGCATGACTTAGCATCCAAAATTATAGGGCAGTGGATGCCAAAGATCGCAATAACTGCTGTAATGTACTTGAAGTGGCCAAGAGTCATTAATGGGTTGTAACATGGTTCAGTTAAATAATGACAACAATAAGTATTCAAAACGGCTTTTATTGTTACATTTTTATACTTATTGTTAATGTTTTGAGTTTTTTAACAGTGTTAATAAGATATTCGATCCTTTTGATGTTTTTGAAGTGATCATATCGGAAAATGTTACTAGAAATGTGCTTTGATGATTTGGGAAGTGGGGAATGTTTATCAGTGAGTTGAGCAGTGGACTAAAGAACTACCCTGCATCGATCGGGGGCCCACTGGATAAATGTCCCCTCACCAACAGCTGCCTAGTAAATACAATTTCCGCGAAATTATTATAGGGAAATATACAAGCTAAAGGGTAAGCATTATTTCATTTGACTAGTCCTTCGTGGCAAACACTGTCATCTAGTAGATTTGTTTCTTCTTTTACATGTGTTCAGCTATCTCTTACTCAAGATGACAGCCATCTTCTGAGCACCATCGAAAGCGCTTGCAGCATTGAGGCAGGGAAAAGTGGTTTCAATTATTCAGTAAGAATTTTTATATCAAGTGGACCAGTGTGGAACGTAATAGAATAAATAAGTGATTTAATATGACGACGTCATTTCATTGTAATAAATCTGCGAAACATATAGTTTTGAGGACTAGCTCTTAAATTTGAATCTGTTTTCAGGGACCCCCGGTGGTTGTGACAAATGAAATGAACTATCTCTGTTTAAAAATAGTTTTTTTTTTCGCAATTATTCAATGATTACTTTGACGCTGGGATATACCTCTATATTATTCCTTCGATTTCTCTAGTTCTTCATAAGTATTACAAAAAATACAATTCTGTAAAAAAATGGCAACGCATCCATAGATATGCTTAGGTATTATTTTTTGGGAATATATTCCATCAAACTAGGGCTCAAAGTTAGTACTCCCTATCTTCATTGCAAGGGTCCGTCTGTTAAGTATCTCATGATGTGTGGCAGTATTTCACGAATAATCATTACTTGGAAGACATTTCTAGGATTCTGTCACAAAATGTTTTATCATAAAATTTACCTTTTAGCGCGTCAATAAACTCCAGATTAACGCCTTCGAGATGAAGGTTATGTAGAAGCTTCTCGTTTAAAATCATTTGAAAAACCAAGAATTTAGTTTGAACTTTAGTTTAAACTGACATCCCCAGACTTACAGCACTGTAACGGCTTCAGTTTCGCTCATCAGTTGAGTTGCCATCCAGATTTTTTTCCCCATCGTCCTAGGCGTCGGAGTAGAGTCTTCGGCGCGACGGAGAATTCCCAGAAGCGACTTCTCGCCGTTCTTGGAACCCATCGTTCGGAAAAACCCCCTTAAGGGCGAAGTGAGGAAGGAAGGAGAAATAAAAAATCCAAGCTCGTGGGCAACACACAGAGACGGGTCAATTTCTTTTTGCTTGACGAGTTCATTCCTAGTGAAGTGTATGCCTTCGTTACCGGAGGAGGCCTTGTAAGGACACACCAGGTGACATTCTGCCAATTAATGTTTCATCGCCTCACTCTGTATGTTTGACCTAAAGACTTGAAGTTCTCAGAATATGATGACATAAAGTCTTCAACACATGTTCGTTACATGTGGACCTTTACGTCCATTAATGAATTAATACGGGTGAGATGGGGCCGTAAGACTACTGAGGATAAAGGATCTACCAATACCGAACAACAGAAAATATTACATACAAATACCAGTTGCAGATTGTTGCGACTGATTTAAATTCCAATAATTAATGCCTAAAACAACAAATAACCCGTAAATGCCTTATCCTGTTTATAGCGTTTACGCATACGTTTATAACGTTATAAAGTTTACATCGTTAGAAAATTTTTCAGGGGCTAAGCTGGAGTCTAAAAAATAAAACACCTGTCTTCTAGAGCTTTATTTTTTTTTAAATGAAATAAAAAAGCTGTGGAGAGACGAAGGTTTTTTATTTCTTAATATACGTACTCCACACTGGCACCACACCATCAATACAAAAATACGATTGTGGAAAAAAAAATCTTGCACTTTGGGTCAAAAAATACCAAACAGGTTTCCCACATTTAATAACTTTTAATGAAACTGTTTGTTTGTTAAACTAATTTGGGGAGCCCACCGAAGGAGGGCTGAGATAGCAGCTCAGGAGGCACCCCAATCACATATTCCAGTGGTGATCATGATGGTGTTTAATAGGATTTGAGGACGTAGATAAAAATCATGTACTTAGAAACAGCAGTTCACCAATTTTAACATTTTCGTAGCTTTCAGAAACTTTCACACAGAACTTTCTGATTCTCTTTTTTTATACTATTATTATTTTTATTTTTTTCTCTTTATGCACTTTTTATATATTTTGCGACGGTCCTCATTTTCTGAGTATCCAGGGCGTCAATAAGTACTATGTTCCAGCCAATTACTACTTTTCATAGTAATAATAATAACTGATAATATTTATAGTTGAAATAATTGACTTTAACTTTTACAATTGACTAGTTAACACAACAATCCAATGATTGTTGTTCATAAGTCAAACTTTTATTATATACCAAAAGAAATTAGGAATGGTTAATATAATCAAAACTAATTAACTATAAAATGTATTACACATAACATATTATTGTTAATATACAATAACTTAACTTTTTAAATTAACTTAAATTGTAATAAACTATTGTTATTCAATTAAATTGAGCTCGTGCTCGTTAATCATTAATGCCTATGAGTTCTGAAGGAATTCAGTCACATAAAAATATTTCTGTTCAGTATATTTTTTAACAAGTATTCGGTAGTTCAATTATTGTTCATTGAGAGTAGGGGTTGTTTGATGTTGATCATACAAATCATTTCCTGACTGAATCCATATTATACTTTTAATATTTATTTTATGATCACACTGACTTCTTATTACCGCCTGACTTTAGCTTATAACTTCCTCATACTTAACAAACCGTTCATCTTGACACGGGCACAGCCTCCTTCGTTCGGGGATAGACGTGGACTGCCTACTCCTCCTTCTCGATGTTTTCAGAGCTATATCTTCTTATCGCCGCTCTACCGGTTAAAAGAAAGATCACATGTCTACTCCTGGATTTGATTGGCCGGGCGTTGTCATCCGATGCGTGGCGTGGGTGAAATAGCCAGGGCTTCTGCGCTGATCTCTCAGTGTCTTCTGAGAACCTTCGGTCAACTAACCGGGTGACGGTATCTTGCCAATGATCGCCAGGCCATTCTCATCTCGAATATTCAAACCAGCTCGCTGACAGATTTAAATTTATCATTAAACATGGTTAGCTATGATTACTGAAGGTAATCTTAGTTAGTATTTAATTACTTGGATTCTGCAAAATCCAGGACGTTTCAATATATATTTTTTATATACTTAATTTCAAAATCGCTTTAAAAATGTTCGTAAACAAAAATAAAAAGTGGGGCGACTGATCCATGGTTTAGCTATGACTTTGTAGACTCTGTATATAAATACACTAGATAAGGTAGACTATACTAGACAAGGGAGAAGACTGTATAAGAATTTGCCACGGTAGATTTGAGGCGGTAATAAGCGGATGGCTGGAATGCCTTAGCCGGCTCAAATTGAAAGCTCCCTCCACTTAATAAGTTTTATCATTCCTCACCCTCCTCCCTCGTCCTCCCTCCTTGCCCTCCCTATCCCTCTCCCTATCCCTCCTTGTCTCTTGTCAATAAGGGTCGCCTCTCGCTCTCTCTCCGCTGGATAAAGCTCTCAATATTATTATTTTTTATAGCGTTAATTTGCATTTAGTACGCCTCATTTCTCAACAATAGCTTCGACAAACATCCTCACAACACTATATCAAAGAATTTAATATTTGTTGGCAAACTGTAACAATTTCAATAAAACTGAACAGAATACAATTGATAAAAAGGTTTCTTAAAAACGTTTTGTATAATTCGGTATTTTAGGCCACTTTTAATGAGAAAAAATAATTATAACAATAAGATCTTTCATTTTTTTTTCTTATACCTATAGAGAATACTTGAATACTATTTCATGTTTACAAATAATTAATGGTCCCTAGTTATACTACATTACCTCAACACTCAGATAAACATTTGACTGCCTCAATGAAGCCTTAGTTCAGTCATTTGTGTCAATAAAGAAACCAGACGGTATCTTAAGAAATTCTCGTCATGAATGGAAAAATACATTATACAGACATTATTCAAACACGATAGAAAGTTGTAGATAGTCCATCCTCAGGTACTAGCCCACAAGGCCAGTGAGTGTTCGAAGGCAGTGTTACTGGCACTTAAATGGCATGGGAAAGTTGAAAAAAAAGTAATAGACTGGTCTTGCATTAACTCACGCCTCAGTGATCCGCTACTAAGACTTGTGTATTTATAAAACCCTTTTTATAGGAGACTTTACCGAAAGGATGAGTTGTGTTATACGTGTCATGAGTTGTGATATACGTGTCATGGAGTTGCGGTTTTACCGGCAGAATCCTGACACCCGCTCGCGAACTGTTAATCGTAAAAAAGGTTATGTTTAGCAGCGAGGTAACGCTTCGCCAGAGGCTTCATGGACATTTCAAATTGTTTGATATCCGACCACATCCTCCATTTAATCCCGACCTAGCTCGGTCAGATTATTCAATCCATGACCCATTCTCTTTATGGGAGAAACATAGATCATTTTGAATAAGTTGTTTAATTTATTTTTTGACGGCCATAACAACACAGCGTTGGATCGAGCATATGGTTGAAAGATGTCTAATGACTGTGGTTTGCAATGGCCTATATTTTGAAAATTAATTTTATTCTCTATTAGAGAGACGAAATTTTTTTATTTTATTTTTTGCACCCTTGTAGATCGTACCTAGAACAATTATCACATCGCGGCGGTATTGTTGAATAGACATTAACAATTTATTTCGAACAATTTCGTTCGACCTGATCATTTTTACGGCCTATACCAGAATGGAAGTCAATCCTCTTCGAAGGCGATAAAATCCTATCATAATGATAATTTTTTCTTTGTATTGAAGTGAAAGATTAATCTTTCTGAGAGATATATATATATATATATATATATATATATATATATATAGAGAGAGAGAGAGAGAGAGAGAGAGAGAGAATAAAACCGTTTTCTTTCATAGCACTGCTTTGCCTACACGTCTGCTCAGAATTTTTCGAGTTCCTTGTTCTAATTAGTACGCTGCGACGATATGTAAATACTTGTGTCTCCGCCAGGTTAAATTAATAAATAATTTTACCGAACCAATATTTTTTTTACAGGAGTGTTTGTGATATTTGTGAACTACTGTTCGATGTTTATATCTTAATGGCGCTAAAAATAAACAATAAGTAAAAAAAAAAACATGACAAAGGCCATTAATTAATTAATTCATGGTTAAAATATTAATATTTTTCTATAATATTGAGTTCGGTATAAATCTACCGTTTTTCATTAAAAAGATGTTATATGTATTGGGACTTGATTTGTTTTTTAACTGTTTGATTTGTTTTTGTCATTAAAATCTTTATCGGAACCTACTTTTTTTCTCTTTCAAACAATCACCAATACGAGACAATCCTGTCGTTGCGTTAAAGACACGATTGATCTGCTCTGTTAGGCCATGGGGTTCTAGCATCCCGTGGTTATTTAAGTGCAGATGGTTTAAGCATCTTAGGTTAGCCGCCTAAGTCTCCATCTTTAAGCTATTTACAAAAGTTAATTTATCCTATTTTCCTTTATAACTGAATTATGTCTGTATCTCGCTTCACCACCCTCCCAAACGAAACCGTCGACGGTATGATTTTGTTCTCTATGCCACAGCTTTCTCAGAAAATGTGGGCCTTTGCCCATCTTCCTCACACTCCACTGTCAGGGCACGGACAGGCGGAGATTTCCCTGCCACTGGACCAGGGCAGATCAAAGGGGCCGCCCAGTGCTGATGACCTGGTGCAGTTCGTTGCACCTACCTCGCTCGGCCTCTCTTAATACCACTGGCTCCCTTTTATTGCACATTTACCTATCTGTATTTATCAGATAGAAATATACAGCGCAATAGGAAAAATGTATAAATATATATTGTAAAATAACTTCTTCTATATAATTAATACAATTGATCTTCATCGTCTCAACAAGAATTCATAACCATACATATATAAGTAACAAAAAAAAGAAAGAAAGTTTTTAGAGCAGAAAGAGGCATAACATACATGTTAACAAGCAGGAAAAACGTTTAGAGAAACTATCCAAAAAAAATCTACCAAAGAAATTTATAAACGAGTTAGAAATAATTTAGTTAGTGAAATCTGGGATGATCAGGAGAAAGTAGGGATATTCTCCCTAAGTACAAGAAATCATGTGAATAATGCCGAACTAAGACGATTTACAATGACTTGATAGGAACAACGTAGCAATTAACTGTGACTACACGTCAGGGAGTCAAATACTTGTAATCCCCTTTAAACTCTATTGAAATTCTTCAAATTTTGCAGAGCAGACCATTAAGGCCAAATACAGGTCAAGCTCATATTCAAGCTAGATCACTTGTGAGTCTAAAAACAGGGTTTTTTTCGTCACTTCATTTTTGGTTTAAATCGATTTTATATAAATAAATGCAGTACATATTTTTTTATTTTTAAAATTACAATCTGCCTTGCTAGGCAATAAGTAATTAAGATATACGATCATTCATACCATATTTACATTTCATCATTCACTCGCTCATTCATTCAGGACATGATTGGAGAAACTGGCCATTGCCAGGACTCCTACTGTCACTTGATTATAGCAGGTCACGAGGCCACTGCCGTTTCAGTCTCCGAGGAGGATTATAGGGATGAGTGACGCAGTGCAGTGACTGTGCTACAGGATTAGGGTGGTTGGAAAGGCTACTGTGGAATTTCGTAAACTTGGAAGGGATGAGTTCTAGAATGTAGGGTATATTAAGGTCGTTATGAAGGGTTTTGTTGCTGACATAATAAGGGGCATTTACTATTGTTCTCAGGACTTTTGATTGAAAGGATTGGATACGCTTGATGTTCGACTTTTTTGCTGTCCCCCATAGCTCTATTCCGTATGTCCAGATTGGTTTAAGTATAACTTTGTAGATTAGTAGTTTATTTTCTATTGAGAGATGGGATGTCCTTTGAAGTAGTCTGTATAGTTGTCCAAAGCGTCTGTTTAGTTCTTGTCTTTTTAGTCTCGTATGTGGGTTCCAGGTCAGTCGTTTATCGAGATGGAAGCCTAAATACCGTACTGTCTCGGATACAGGGAGAGGAATAGAATTAAAATAAACTAGTGGACAAGACTTGCGACAAAGGGTGAAGGTAATGTGGGAACATTTTGCTTCATTAACTTTGATCCGCCATTGATTGCACCAATAATCGATCTCGTCAAGGTGTTTTTGAAGGTTATGGGATGCTATGTCGGGGTCTGGGTTAGATGACAAGACTGCAGTGTCATCAAATCGATTTTAGAGGTCCTATTTATGACTGTTTCACTGTCCTTATCACTCACTACCTTCCTGGACCATGCCTCATAAGTGTCTATTATTACAAATGTATGAATAATGTAATATTTTCTGTTTCAGGTCTGGAGTCTCAGGTGCAGGAGTCCTCCAAGGATCTGTACTGGTTCTGAAGGTCCCCTCATGTACATAACGTCACCGTCTGATGTCCCCCCATCATCATCATCATCATCAGCGCTATCTTATCAACTATATATATACTCTCATCGTCACCAGGGAAGGTCCCACGCACACAGAACAAATTGTACATATAAAATTATCATACGCGAGTGATAACCGATTGAATATGAACGCTGTGAACGCGACGCTAGCTATATTAGTGTTAAGATCTTATCTCTGCTGAAGGAGCTGCTACCATCTGATAAGGAATGCCTGTACATCGCTTTCGTCTCAATGTTTACATTCTTTTGTTCTTTACCTTTTTATGTCACCAACGAAAATCAATTACCGAGCACCGAGCAGTGAGAGGGTCTAGTTTCAAATATTGTAGGAAAGTTCATTTTAATTTTAGTTAATTTAATTGTTCAGTTCAACACCAAGTTCAAGTCCTGAAGAATAAATAAGACAAAATAATTAATACTAATGTCCATAACTTTGTCGAATAATTATAAATTTTTAACCCCCGTCGATAATAAATTGAAATGGAATAATATCATAATATTGATATATTCAGTTAAAATTATAATTAAATGTTGCATTATAACATTCAGTCAAGATTTCAAATTAAAATTATCTATTACATAGAATGGCCAAATTACCAGAAGGGTCATTCCATGCCAAATCAACCAGCAGTCTGGAACTTGAAGTATCCGAAATCAATTATTGTTTGTACATCATATCAGTTATGATCAAAAATGCAAAATTTCAGATTTTTCTTTTTTACTTTTTTAATTTGTAAACTGTTTTTGACACGTTTTAGAACATTCAAAAGCTCCAAAACTATTTTCATGCTCAAAAAATTTCAGAATTGCAAGGAATTTAATTTGATATGTTACTCGAATTAACAAACCCAATCTTAAATGTTTCCAAATAGGTATTTTTTTTTAAACACAAAAACGAATTTAAAAAAAAAAAAAATATGAAAATGTAAGAGCCAAATTTCGTAATGGTATTCCTATAGGTTCTATTATGAATAAATGAAGTAATAAGTTAAATGCGTGAACTGTGTCGAATTTGTTGTGCTAAGACGCCATTAAGTGATTATACTCGTAATTAGCTAGTTATGGCTGCTCATGAAGATAAAATAGGTTGTGTTCTATTTAAATAATTTCTCCAATCTTTGGCCCTTTAAAAAAAAATCGTATTTCACTAAAAATCAACTGCGCAACAACTGCATTGCATTGTTATTTACACTATATACACAGAACTTGACTCTAAAATCTAGTATATATGAATGATTTATTAAGTTCTTTTAATTCTGAATAGAAAAGTTTTAGCTTTATAGGAAAATAGTTTTTGAGCTACAAGCTTTTGAAGATTTAATAACGACGTTTTTTTGTGTATTTGTATAATTCAAACGCCAAAAAAATTGAAAATTTGTGTTTTTGAATATATTTATGCATAGAACAAAAATACCAAGTTTTACTCATTTTAACCTTAAAATGGTAAAACCTTGACTTTAAATTATTTTGTTATTGGTTGATTTGGTACGGAATGACCTAGAATGAAATATGGTGGTAAATTTAAAAATTATGTTTATTCTAGTAAGGCGTCTACTTGCAATATAAGTCAAAAGGATTTGATATTGATCTCTCATCCTAGGAGTGTCTTTTCTTTTTAACTTTTTCTTTCGGTTTTAGTTTTATATTTGGTTTTTCAACCAAAAATAAAGTTATATTTTTTTCAGACAGTCATTGTTTTTAGTTCAGTTTCTAATATTTGATCACTTGTTCATTTTTTACACTGAAAGCGATGTACGCTGCGTCCGAAACAGATTTTTATTATTGTAATAATTAAAAAACAAATAACAAAGCTGCATCGATCAAAATGTATCATTGTATTGTACAAAGTGTATTCTTATTTATTGTATATGTAAGCAGCTTCGTTTTGAAATGTATCGTTGTCCGGATCTGGAGCGATCTATTGTGTATATTAGGCTCTACCACCATATGTTAGTATTTATATGCATATTATGTATGTATTTGAAAATATATTATCGACTAGGATCGGTATAAATAAATATATATATATTAATTATGCGTAGATCTGTCTAGTGTTACGGCATGATGGGTCTTGCTATGCATTGATGTTATTTTATTCAATTGTTGTATTTTATTATTAATATTAGAAGAATATTAGAGTATTAGTTATTGTTATTTGTGCCATTTTAAATAGTATGTTTTAATTTTTCCTGAAAAAAGATAATCAAAATAAAAAAAATAACCGTGCCGTTTCTAGATCAGTTCGACAGTGATATTTCCAGATTGTTAAATACAAAAATAAAAAAAAAAACATACGTAATGATAATCATAAAAGACAAATTGTAAAGTGTATATATTATATAAATATATATATATATAAATATATTATATTTCTTATAAAAATCGATAGAAGATGGAACTGGCTGGTACTGACCGCACGGGGGACCAAAAAACGACCCATCGATGAAATATACACATCGATACTCGTAGCAAGGCCCAGAGGACAAACTGTATATTATGTTATATGTTTTAGCTTTAGTGTTTTATCGAAGAGGATATATATATTTATATATAACGTGCAATGCAGTTATATATAGATGTATAAGTATTAAAGAATATTATCACAGCCACGTGAATATTTGAGCCTGTTACGATAATGTAGATTGTTATCAGGCTGTCATCAGCTATTAAGGAGGCAGTGCATTCTTGTCCTATGTATATCATTCAAAATGTTAATAAAACCTAAATTGCCACAATTTTGTTTTTGTATTTGTTTACTTTTATTCCTTCATGTACATTATGTACATTTAGTTCTATGGTAGGAAGGAAGCAACTTTTGAGCGCTAGCTTCCGTACTTCTGGGATTGCGCAGGGCTTATGATTTGTTCAGCTCATTTATACTATGTACTTTGAAAAATACACGATTCAAACTAAGAAGCTATTATTATTATTGGGGATTCAATTGTATTCATTGATCATTTACTGATAATGTAATGTAATTTGAATAATTTATAAATAATTTAATTCATACTGATGATTATATCAGTTACGAAGTAGTCTATAAGTATCATACGTAATTTAATTTATTTAAAATGACTCAGCAAAGTATATTTTGCATATCATTCGACCACATTGAAGATTGCATCCTTCGCTATATCAATAAATGTTTATGTACATTTTATTCATAGCCCGAATAAATGATGCAATGTATTCTACAAACTCAAGAAAAGTGCTTTTTGAAAATAGAAAAAAAAGTAAAAGTGAATGCGTTTAAAATAAAAACTGCATATAAATAAATTATACATATACTGGTTGTTTAAAAAAAAAAAATTAAAATTGAAGTAAGAAGATTTAGGATCATTACTTTGTCATAATATTAGCTATTCGCATTAAAGAAGTGTTACCACCTTCACTGCAAGATATCAATGAGCATTGAAAATGCTTGATCGAATTCATGGGAAGGTACTGTAGAATATTAGAATAGAGTTCCGCACCGGTTTGTCCACAAAAGATTTAGCTTATCAAATTAGAAGAATTGGTACATGTACTACGTTGCAGCCGTTCGGAATCCCGGAGATATACAGTTTATCGATACTCAGGCCTCTGCCCAGGAGGACCAAGTTCCTCTGAATGACAGTGATATTACAGAATGGCAATTAGCCAAGTACTGGACAACCGTGGTCGTCAGCTGGTCCTCACCCACCCTATCAAGGCAGGAACGTCTTATGTATCCCCTAATACAGGAGGATAGGACCCCTGTACGTTCCAGTCGAACAATCAAAAGATTTTGAAGAAAATAAGATTTTATTAAATTTAATACTGTCCCAATCTATTCTAAACCAAAGTAATTTACGTGGTCATCAATGGAAAATTATATTATAAATATAATAAGATATTATATTAAACTCATATAAAAATAGAATTTATAATACGGTGTGTTAAAATAACTATCAGCAACTATCCTTACAACTCTGCAGCTATGTCTTCCTAGCTGATCGGTGCAATCTCGAAACGAAATGTTCTCAATCAGCGCCTCAACAAGCAAGTCTTCCGCCCAAGGTCCACACCTACAAGCTAGTGTGAGATCCTTTCTCCAGAATCAACCCTTGTAAGAATATCCAGATCCGTCCTGAGGATCTTCCACCAAAGTACTGAGATGTTCACGGGGTTCTCTACGAATAACTTTTAACTGCGTGGCCTCCTACTCTTCCTTATAAAAATCCTTCCTTTACCTGCAATCTGTCTTACTAAGGCATGTGGCTGTTCTTTGTTCCCTTCCAACATAAAGGGTTTTCATATTATGTCTTTCAAACTACACAGCTACGTGAATTTAACACCTTTCTCAATGCCACCCAATCTACCTCTTATCTTTGTCCTAGAAGGACCATCATAAGTTTATAGCCTGTAAAACAATCTTTATAACCGTCGGTAAAGAGCATACCTGCATATCACCGATTCTCACGTAGTCGTCTATATCTACTAATATTATTTTCTCTATATTTAATTTAAATTACAGGATACACACATAACAACCCTTAGATCGACTTCAGATAGTTTAATCTATCCTTTCAAATCCTTCTATTGTTTCAACAATTTCGGAGAAAATCTCAATAGTTGGCCAGAGGGTTGATTCAAAGTGGCATAGTCAGGAAGAGGGTTGGCAGAATGGATTTTCAAACATTTTGAAATAAATAAATAAAAATAAAAGCAAAAATATTAACCGAAGAAAAAAAAAAATTCTATAATCGGTCTCGTATTATTATTATTAGGCCATTATATCCCTTATGAGGAGCGCAGGTCAGTTCACAAGTACCACGAAACATACCTTTCTTACTCCGGGGATCTTCTCCACTTTTATCTAAAGCTTTCTATCTCCCTGAAGTTCCCTTAGAGTATGGCCACCGCGTTGTCTCTACGTTCTTGTTTGGCATGTAGCCAGAGTATCCGTTTCTTATAGCTTGAGACCACCATATTCTCGCACAATTGTGACATAGTGGTATGCAACTCAATATGATGGTTGCCAATCCAACAAAGTTGTCTGACGCAACCTATTAACATTAGACTTACAAAAGATACAAATCCTCCGTTTCTATGTATTCCCTTTTCGTGGATGTCGTGCCAACTTCTTCACCACGGACAAATAGAAGTTACCCTCTTCATGGACCAGAAAACACCCGCCTACCTTTCCATGTTTTATATAAATAAATCTTCGGCGTCAGTATAGAGAGATGGGACTAGTTCCCTATCAAGACACCGCAAGAGCTCACTAGGTGCGCTGGCGTAGTAGCCCCTCATTGGCCAAATAAACGATCTTATGATTGATGAATAAACGCCCATAAAATATATAATGCAAGAAATTCAGTGATCTTTTTTAACGTGCTGTTTTTCATGTCTCGCAACATGACAAGACAAGGTGTCCTTAACATTGAAAACAACAATCTTGGTACAACACTTCAATTCATTAGCCCATCAAACTTGAAATGGACGCTGTCAGCATACTTATATCCACCCTCTCTTTTCTTTCATCTTACAAATAGGCCTTTCGCTAATGACTAATATTTTCACCGTCGTCTTAGGCTTGAAGGTACCTTCCATTGGTTTGCTTGTCTCTTAAACGTCTACGTATGCACGTACCCCTAATCTTTCTCGGGTACCTTGTGGTCTCTTTTAGGCCAACCAAGAATGTCTCTTTGCGATTCCAAGAGATTTTCTCTTCTGTACGTTACCGTTATATTGACAGAATAGCTAAGAGGTCAAAACATATTTTAATTTACATAATTAAAACAAATTAATTGGCTCATTTTATGAACCAAGACCTTTCCCATGACCAAAATTCAAAACTGACGTTAAAATTACTTTGTGTAAACGAAATTGAAGCGGGTCAATGCTAATTATATTTTACATGGATGAATCCTCCCATACATTAATTTAATCTATTTACAAATTATGTATATGTAAGAGATCCATGTAAAAGCCTTCTCAAATCACGGTATTCTATTTTACGGTATTACATGTATTGAATATTCAATAGTTGCGGTGCGTCACCAGGATGATAATAATATTTCAAAGACTGATGACGAAATATTTTTACTAGAATTTATCAAGTATTTAGCAAAAACTGAATGTAATGGAAAAATTAATCCCATATAACGAGAAATTAAATGAAGGCTGGAACAGAATTAAGACAATAACAAAATCCAAGGCATAGGAATGCACACCTGTATCCCACCTGACAAATCCAAGACTGTTCGGCTTACCATTAAAAGACCTGACTTGGTTGAGGCAACTCACAGTTTCACAAGTACAAAAAAAACCCACTAGCAGTGGGTTAAACATTTACTCTATAGACCTATAGACAATTTAGAGATCCCCCCCCCAATTGGAATTTGGAGGAAATAACCTTTTGTGACGTTCCGGAAAACTGAGTTTGCCAGCTTAAGGTTTTCGGTGGAAGCAGGGTAATTATCCCCCCCAATTAGCTGATAGACCTATTGATCCCCAACATGTACTTACAAGTTACCACTTACCTTTGAACCCTTGGTTTACCCCTTATACAACTGTTTCTTGGAAGGATAAAATTAAAAAAGTTGTTCAATAGTAAAACTAAAATATAATTGTGATGCCCCCCCCCAATACTCCAGCTGGACTGACCGTTAGGCCAACAGATAAAAAATGCTTGATTCCCAGGTAACTCTTATGTCCCTTTTTCTTATCCAAAACGTAATTGTGTTAAATACTTCCATGTTGTATTTAAGAGATACTTATGCAATATAAACGATTTATCTAGGTATTCAGGTATTTAGGTCTGATAAAAAACAACATGAAGTAAATATAAAAGTAATAATACTGAAACAATCAAGAGAAAAAAAATCATCATAAATTCTTATTAAACTATATGAATAATATCAAGAACTTAACTAACTCATTTCATTACAGGCTCTATTTTTCTTTAACCATGGCGTGATTTTTATTCCAACCTGTGATCGCTACTTCACAGTGGCACGATTGATCCGATTTGAGAGAGAGAGACCTTGGTCTGTAGCTGTAGTTCTCTACAATGTATGTGTATATTACTTATGTCGCAGAATTGAAGAGTCTCTTTATTCTGTCACGTAGCCATTCGTATATTCCAGCAAAATCAGACTCTTAAATGGCAACTATCTACCTACAGAGGGTCACTACATATCTCTTTTTTTTGACACGAACTGGCATATCTCGCTACCTCGGCTGGGTATCGAGGGTTCGCCTCTACCCTTTACCCTACACCTGTTGCTCGCATCGACCCGTGGGATGCCACTCAATATAATGGTTGCCAATCCGCAAGAGCTCACTAGGGGCACTGGCGTAGTAGCCCCTGATTGGTCAACATAAACGATCTTATGATTGATGAATAAACGGCCATAATATATATAATGCAAGAAATTCTGAGCTGCTTTAAACAGTCGGAGCCAGACACCTTAAGTAAACACAGCTCTACCTATTTGCACTGTCCCTAGTCGCTTTGCTCTAATTAAGGCTAATCACCTCAACACCTCTCAATCCCTGAACCTTAGTACCTTGAGACCCTAATAACCTACCTACTCACCTTCTCAGTGATAGCAATACCTGCTCACCTTTGCAGGTATACTTTGCCGCTAACACTACCACATCCTAGAAAGGGGCCTCTTCCATGCAGACGACGAACTCTGGGGCCCTAACAATTATCCTAGTAGTGTATACCCAGCGGTCCAGTCCATCTCTTTCCGGTTTTCGCTTACCCTCAAATACCAAGTGTGAGCTCGTGGTCATTCCAAGACCACGTAAACTTCCTAAAATACCTACCATGTACCTCTTACCCTGAACATAGTCCAATACGAATTAAGCTGCCCACCATCTAGGCTACCAGCAAAGGTCAAATACCACAGATTTGTCTTTCTTTCTTATGCCCCCAGGCAGTGGCCGGATCGACGAGATCTCCCTTCGGTGAGCATGCTTGACAGTGGATATTACAAATACATATAAATTGTCATATCTACGACAAATTAAAATTATTACGACAAAAGTAACTAATTGGAACTATTTTATATTCCACATTATGTAAACAGTCTCGTCTGCAATCAACTTACAATTAACACACTGTAAAGGGTAGTTAATTTTATTCTTCCATTCATCAAATATTCACTACGGTTTGTATTATACAGAATAAATTAGAATAAGAATAATAATTATTATTATAACTATTTTCTCAGCAAGATTGTAAATAAATTATTTGGTTGGTAATTAAAAAAAAAAAATTGTTTTGTTATTTGGGACATCCAAGTATCCTCTACAACTAAAATATTCCCATAATTTTGATAGTGCGTTGCAAATACCCAAATGAACAGGGAAAGCACGCCGCATCAAAACGGCTTTCCGAAATACAATTTATTTATTTATCGTTATATATTTTTGATATAATAACCAGGCGGAATTACACACCACAGTCAGTAATTATTACTTATAGATCTAATTTTAAATGAAAAGGACCTTTGTGTATTATTGGTCTGTTTTACGCATGAGGTTATGCTACGTTTGGCGAATGAGGTTAGGATACTTACATTAATACATAAGATCTTAGAAGGTGTGCCCCGACAGTGCACTATGTTCAGGAGAAGAGGAACAGGGTAGGTTTATAGGTAGTTTATGTGGTCTTGGAATGACCACGAATTTACACTCGGTATCTGAGGGTAGGCGAAAACCGTCCGGTTCCCAAAGGCGAGTGTGAACCGGAGAGAAGCAGACTGGATTGCCGTAGGAGACGCTAATAGGTAAAGTTTGTAGGGCCACGGAAACCGTCGTCTGCGAGGGAGAGGTCTCTCCCAACGAGGTGATAGTTTTAGCGAGACGAAGGCAGAGATTCCCACTAGGAAGGTGTGGGGTCTGACGCCGGACTAAAACATAGCAAGGCTAGGAGAGAGAGAGAGAGATGGAGAGGTAGTTGAATAAGAAGGCCATGGTTTGAGTAGAGCAGCAAGGGCCAGTGCAGAGAGAGAGAGAGAGAGAGAGAGAGAGAGAGAGAGAGAGAGAGAGAGAGAGAGAGAGAGAGAGAGAGAGAGAGAGAGAGAGAGAGAGAGAGAGAGAGAGAGAGAGAGAGAGAGAGAGAGAGAGAGAGAGAGAGAGAGAGACTGAATATCACGAGAATATCACGATATCGCCCCACCTGCGGCTGTTTCCCCCACTAGCTTCCCCCTCTCTCTTACTTGACGCGTTAAGGTCTTTATTAAAATATGGAAACATAGATAGATATTTTCTGGGCCGAGAAGAGGGGAACTTCTAATAAAGAGGTTGACACAACAGTATCTTTCAAAGGATAAATATATCCATTTTGTACCCACCGTACTTACTCTCAGGCCCAATACTCTCGGCTCAAGCAGAATAATAAAAATATTTTATTTAACGGGATGCTATATAATTATTCTACTCAACATATAATAATGAGGCAGTATTACCTTAAGCAAGACAAACCTCTGCAGGTAAAGGCACGCAAAATTTTCCTTATTAGAACCCTCACGCACAAACGAGCAGAAAATGTTGCAAATTTTTTCTTGAGGAATCGTTCAGTTTTCAAACACCTATAAAAATTAATATTTTTAGACTTTGTTCACCTAGAAATATCATTATTTTTAATAATGCTATGTTTCCAGGGGCTCGGATCACTTTATTTTCCTTTTGCTATGCACATGCAAGTTCTTTAGCAATATATTGAGTTGTCTTCCCGTAGGGAAGGCTCACTTGCGTACATTTTTAGAAAATACCGAGCATGACGTTATTAAATCACAAATATGCGAGGTGAAATCGCCCAATCACAAAACTGACCGACTACAGCACACATCCATTGGGTTTTAAATGTGCAATTCCGCCCTGTAGGAGTTGGTACCCTTTGGTGAGTATGTCTCTGTAGCTCAGCCACTAAAAACCTACCAATTCACACACACGTCATTCGAGAACCAGAAGAACAGTATAAGTCAAATTGCTATCGGCCTCATCTGTGAACCTGGACGGTAATGCCAGCAGGGCAATAATTGTAGGAAATATGAGAATTTGTTGATCCTTGTCGAGCACTTTGAGATCTGAGCACTTTGGAATTATAATCTGCCATTCCCTCGAATGTATTTATATATCGAAGGTAACAAACTGGAGCATTCAAATATTTTTTAAATATCTCTTTATGAGTGTAAATTGGAGAGAAAGAAATCAAGGTGGCTTTGATGTTTTCGGGCATCTGCTGCTCAGAAAAACTAAACGTGCTTAACAGTTTTTTTTTTTCATCGATTAGTTGTTCTTGTTTCATGGCCTGCGGTTTATATTCTGATCTGAAGGAAATCAACAGATATTACTAGGGTAGGAATTATTTTTACCAAATGCCTTCGGTATTCTGAGGAATTTACGTCCTCTTCTAAGACCAGGGGTTTTTACGTTCGGTGAATGAGGGATTTTTCTAAGGGTGTCCCAAAATTAACGCAAGATTTGATTTAAATACAAAACACAGTTTTTAGTATTTTTGTTGTTATTTTTTCATTGAATTATAAAGTAAATAGGATAGGGTTATTTATGGAATAACACATGGCCTCCACGACTTTGCTGGCACATACGCATTCTTTTGTCGAAATTTTCCATGTATTGGTATAAATGTGTATAAAATGTGTATACCACCATTTGGTATAAATGTGGTTGAATATCCTCTTTTAATGCACGGGTGGATCTGGGCTTGTGACATGCACCTTTGACTTCAAATAACCCCATAAAAAGAAATCTAAAGGTGTTAAATCACACGATCTAGGGGACCAATTCGGTCACCGAAACGAGAGAGACCTGGAAATGTCTCATGCAGTATTTGAATTGTTTCATGGGCTGTATGGTATGTGGCACCATCTTGTTTAAACCACATGTTTGCCACATCAATATCATCCAATTTCAGCACAAAGAACTATGTTTACGACACCAAATTGATGTTCCTGGATTTTCAACAACACTCGCACGCATTGCTTCGATATTGACCTTTAAACGGCTTGTTTTTGGACGACCAGCGTGTTTAGTGTCTCCAACTGATCCAGTTTCCCTAATTTTTTCAATTAATTACTTCACAGTTGATGAAGTCAAAACACTATTCCGACAATATTTTGTATGAAATTTTCGAACTTTGGCCACCAAATTTTCATTATTTTTGAGATAATGTTCAACAATAAAGACACGTTCTATCGTGTAACGTTCCATTTTTACTAACCCTAAACTGTCAGCTGGCAAATTTTTTTTTTTAGGGTTGCCAGCACTTTACTGCACAAATGGTGGCAAATTCAAATCTTGCGTTAATTCTGGGACACCCTTTATAAACGATGTATCTATTCCAAGGATTCATATATCAGTTTATATATTTACCTGACTTACCCACAAGCTCAATAAGTTGAATAATTAGAATATTTCAATTATAGGGATGCCATCTAAATATTCAAATACTGGCCGATTAGATTTCTCTATCAAATCCTGAACGTATTGCATCTTCGTGAATTTATACTTTACTCAAATAATTTTCTATTGTCCCAATTGGAACCTAAACCCTAAGTAACTTACCTTATAAGTTAACGTGGTGAGCAAATGGAAGGGATTTATTTATATCTAATAGAAATGTATGGTCAATGTATTTTATTTACTACTAATGTTTAAGAATGATAATGTAAAATGATGAAAATATTCTAATGAGAAAATTATTAAATTTAATACGAAAAAATTATGAATATCTTAATTGCTAACAATAAACTTAATTCTTACTATGGTAAATCGATGGCTTCTGGTGGGTGCGAGTAATCAGTCAAAAGCTCCAAAGACTAGCTGTCAATCAAGTGGACTTCAGAAAAGCTATCAAGCCTCTGCCATACACTCCGGGCAGAAGCCCAAAACCAAGTCCTCAGCACTGCAGAGTGGCTAAGGAAGTGCCTTTTGCTGTGTCCTTCGGCTCTCTACATTTCGAACTACTGGACCAGACTCTTTTCCATTAACGCCCGTAATTATGCTGATATCCTCGTGATATTCAGTGTTTCTGACAATCCTACTTCACAACAAGATGCCAGTGAGTCATTACGTGGCTCAAAACAATCTCTAGAGGCCACGTCCACTGCTGAACCCCCACGTCTTTTATGACCCTCTCTTTTGCTAGAAGAACAAGAAGGTTGTAAAATGTCAAAACCTCCAGCCTTTAACGACACTCCACAAAAGATGAGACACCCTTGCCTTCCGTCAGGGAAATCGGCCCACACCACAAAAAAAGTCCGCTTGTTTATGACAGTCGGCTTTAGTCCCACTTTTACAATCTCGGCCCTTAACATTACTTTATAATTTTACACTACTACTATGGGGGGATGCGGGGGTTGAACATATAACAGGGTTCATTTAATGATTAAGTCTTTCGTTAATAACTGTTATGCTTGGAGATTTGTGATCCTTTCCTTGTGGCAATAAAATATGTGTATAATAAGTAGGGTGGGAGGGATTCATAATAAAGAAATATAATATTAACATTTTCATAAATAGTTGAAGATTTTGTAAGGACATACATAAATGTACAATCCGTTTGAAGAACGGGATTGAGTTTTAGTAAATGCTTATACGTCAGTATAAAGTAAAACTTTTTAAAAGCCAGTACAGAGAAATACACGATGTACGTTTGTCAAAATTGGAAATAAAATCAATAAATTACGTTCTTTTATTACGTTCTATATGTAGACCCATCTCGAACACTCTAGTAAAAAGATAAAGATAAAAAGAAAAATCCACCTAAGTACAAAATTTATTTAAACTTTTTTTTGAGCTAGTATCTTTAAAGTGTTCTTACCCATGGAGAATAACAAAACTTTGTCAAACTTTAAATAGCTTGGGAGTCTTAAAACTTGAGAAATAAGCAGCCTTTGTTAAAATGTCTTGTCTTTACTGCGTTTTTCGGATTTGAACCTAGAATATATCAACAGCCGTCCTAGTGGGTTTATTTGATATATTATTTTCCGGATGTTGGTATTTATTTACGTGTGTGTACTTTCACTGGGGTTTATCAAATAAACCTTGAGCCTTTCTGTAATCTTTTTATTAACAATATCAATTACACCGTCAACGATTCACCTATTTAGGCATCATTGAAGACTTCAATTATGAAAAAAAAGATATCTATCATTACATTTATGAAAACAAAATGGATACTGCTTCATTCAGCGAATGAAGGTTTATTTTATTCGGGCTGTGGTGCGGGGGGGGGGGGGTGATGGAAAGTGAGGCCAATGTCCTCAACTAGCGTCTTAACAAGCAAGTCTTCCGTCCGGAGTCACCCCAAGAAAAAGTGAGAAGGAGCTGTGTCATACTACCCCTTATAACTACCCACTCTCTTAAGAAGGTTGGTTTACTTAAGGCGTTGGTTTACTAGGACTTGCGGATTGTCTTTGATTTCCTTTATTTCTCAAAGAACAAGTATTTTTTTAACGCCTCCTTCGAACCAAGTTGGGACGTGGATCTAACACTGGCCTCGACAGACCACCAAAGGTCTAATGCCTGTCAATCCGACCCTTTTTTATGACGGGTGGTAAATGGGACCCCAGCACCTTTGCCAACTTTCACCCTTATCGGTTTCTATCTACCAATATTATTTTTCTGTGTTGAATTTATGTCGCGGGCAATACCTATAATAATACTAATTAACTTGGATATGGGTCTTTCATTAAGCGCTTCCTATCTTTAAATTTACATAAAACAAAGTGTGTGTAAGATATCATCAAAAATTTTTATTCGTTTGAAAGACCTATTGATGCCAATATTTATGGTTCATAACATCATGCAAATGTTCACCGCGGCTTCGCTGGGTGTCGCGCATCCATAATGTCATATTTTTCATGACTCTGGTGCATAAATCAGGCTGAATTTGACCAATGGCATGGGTTATGTTGGCTTTGAGGACCGCTGTGATTTGTGGCTTATTCGCACTTAAGAAAACCCAACAAGAAAAAGTATAACGAGGTCAAATCGCACGATCTCGGTGGCCAGTTCACTTCACCTCACGTGAGATGACCATACCCTCAAATCGCTCGTGCAGAATGTCCAATGTGACATGAGCTGTGTGGCACGTAGCGCCGTCCTGGTGAAACCACATCATCGACCTATAGCACTCGCCGTTGACGGTGATGGCCTGGCCAACGTCGTTCTCAAAGAAATATGAACCGATGACGCCGCCAGCCCAAAATTCACACCAAACAGCGACTTTTTCGGGATGCATTGGACGCTCTTGATTCTCATGTGGATTGGTATCGTCCCAAATTTGACAATTTTGTTTGTTGTTCGAAATGGGCCTCATCGCTGAAGATGATTTTCGATGAAAATTAGGGTCAGTTTCCAACTGCTCCAGGGCCCATTCAGCGAACACACGTCGTTGTCTATGTTCGTTTACCTTCAGCTCCAGGGTCAGTTGAATTTAGTACGGGTGCAGGCCCAAGTCACGACGCAAAATTCGCCAAGTTGGGGTCTGCGAAAGACCGAGTTCTTGTGAGTGACGCGAAATCGACTGCCTTGGATTCTCCTGCACACTCTCATGGACAGCGGTGATGTTTTCGGCAGATCTTGCGTTTTGTCGACGTACCAGTGTTAGTTGATTGTTTACTGAACCAGTGGACTCAAATTTATCCACCACACTGCGAATAGTCTTCTCGGTAGGACGGTTATGGCGACCGTAAAATGGGTGAAGTGCGCGGAATGTTGCCCGAACAGAACACTCATATTGATAAAACAATTTTTGCGTTTGCACGAGTTTTGAAACGCTATACCCGTCCATGGGGATTTAGCGAAACAAATTGAATAAACAACAGCCAATTTGACAGATGCAGCTTCAACAATAAAGCCAAATACCAACTGTCAAAGCTCGGAAGTCCCTATTGGAAGACGCGTGGTAATACAAAAAAGTAGTTAAAATTTGTTTGTATTGTGTTTTCAAAAACACATAATTGATATATATATATATATATTGTTTACATTACTGTTAGCATGTGAGTGGTGTAAGTCACGTTTTCAACAATTCTGATTAAAGCCCAAAAATACAATCTAGAAGGGTTAAATTGTTGACTAAGTCACAACCTCGTTTGCTGTTGTTTGTTTTGGCTGTTCAATTGTTTATCAACCTCAAATGTATTGTATCAAATTGTATTTATTTACATGCACTGATTCGGGACGGAAATTTACCACTATAGCTCTAAGGAAACCTTTTGTTTTTCAAAATAATGAAATTGGGACTTACCCCCTCTTATATACCTTGTTTTTCATAATTATAGTCCTTGAAGATGGCTAAATACGACTTTGAACGAATAATTTAAATATACTATCATTCACAGGTATCTCGTTTTATTCTTTGGATTTTTGGCAATTTTATTATTTATATTTTAAGTGTTTTGTAGTTAATTGTCTTGTATGTATGTTAATTTAACTGTTTTTAATTCATTCTGATTGAAATTAAGTCCTGAGAATGCCTGAATAGACCGTTGACGTGTTATCTATAATTACGATATCTTGGGAGAAACTAGTGTAAAATGACACCGATTTTAACCATATTTAAAGTAGCTCCGATAATATTGTGGGAAATAAATTAAACATTTTCGGTGGATTGTATCAGTTTCACGATCTCTATCAAAGATCGCACATACAGACGAACGGCGATCAGTACCTGTTTGAATCAGTAGTTGACTTTTCTATAAACATTGTCAACAAGAAGAGATATAGTGGGTATAGATAATGGCTATAAGCTCCAACATAACTACGTATTGATGACAGTAATTAACTATATATTATAGGTGCGGGTATATAAAACTATACAGTAGGCGAGACAGTTGAAGATATATAGTCTACAGTAGCGGCTAATGGTGGAACCTTGTAGGACCGCTTTCGCTCCCTCATAGGCCAGCGGGGTATATTTCACTAGGAAGGTCCATTGCTTCGCCCAACAAAAAGGACAAGCACACTTTTTTCGTTAATAACTCACGTTAGGACAATGCTCTGCTGTATGGTGCACAGAACTGACTAAAAGCATAGCTAGAAGACTGTAACCTTTCCAGAATTTGAAAAAGCCGTCCGACATATTTCGTTACACGAGATGCTTGAGATATCTACAGTGGATGACTTCATACGCCACAGACCGCAGATATGATAAAAGTCATTCCATCCGTTGGACCAGCTGACAAACTCAGTGTTTAACACCATGCCTCCTCTATCCAGCCCCCAATGAAGACAACAAGCATCAAAAACAACAAAAAACAAATTAAATATTACTTCTAGAAAATTATGTTTAAATATGATTACTTTGTCATCAGTACATCAAATTTGTATAATATTCAGTCTTAGCTAGTATTTTTTTTTACGTTTATTATGAACTAGCCTATCCAACCACCCTAATCCCGTAGCACAATCATTGCACTGCACCACTCATCCCTACAATCCTCCTCGTAGATTGAAAAGGCAGTGTCCTCGTGACCTGCTATAAATGCGTGACAGTGGGAGTCCTGGCAATGGCAAGTTTCTGCAAACACGTCCTGAGCGTCTATGATCCTCGCGCTGTTCGTCAGCCTCCACTGGGTCGTATCCTGTGACGCGGCTGACGGAGGAGCATGGGGGACTTCCCAAGACTCTGCTTCCTCTTTCGCATTCGAGGGAGGTGACAAACATGTGGATTTGGGAGGCCTCTGGGCTGTTTGTAAATATTGTATGTATGAGTGAGTGAATTATGAATTGTAAATATGGTATGAATGAGAACATTTGCCTCAATTATTTATTGCCTAATAAGGCAGATTGTAATTTTAGCACAATAAAGAATTATATTTTACGTCTGTGTCAATAGGGTTTCATGGAATCGGGATTCTGTCCGTTTCTGAGTAGAAATCTTTCAAGTTAGTTCTAGAGAATATGGAAGTAGTCGTTTACAAATCTAGTCTTGGGAGGTAGTAAGAACGAATAAAGTGAATAAGGTTATTTAGCTATTGTAACGAAGGAACATGATAAAAACAAATGTTGTATGAATGTATTAAATTAGAGATAGGATAATAATATTTGGTTTTTTTTAATACAAAGAATTTTATTGAAGAGAGATTAGGAACTAGTAAAATCTGCGTCAAGATCGGGTACCATCAGGATTTCTGGATTGCTGTAATTGGTCGTTTCATAGCAGCGTCAAAGAATAGGACTAGTGACAGAAATTGTTGAAGTAAGTGAACGACTCATCTGTGAGTTAAGCATGCTTCAGCAAAAGAGATGTTTATGTTATAATTTGAAAGAGTTATAGAAAAATAATCGAAACCGACTTGATTTAATAAAAGTCTCGGTCATCATATAGACTTCATCTCATCCAGAAGAATGGATCCTTTCAGTGCTGACAGGAAACCATTTTAATAAAATAGAATGCCAAAACGACAAGACTAATACCAGAAGAAAATTATATGGATGTGTCACTACTTCATCCCGATTCTGATCCAGGATGTACAGTTTTCCTGGAATCTGGAGGCAAAGACATCGTTCATCGAGGTTCCAGGAATGTCGGCAGCTATTGTCCAGGTATCTCCGGAGGTGAGTCATCGCCACTTCTTCGACACCCAAGCTCATGAGAACTCAATGTTTACATCTGATAAGCCCATGACGTCACTGTTTATATAATTTCGTTATTATTATTTTTTTGCCTCTTTATATGCCCTTCCACTCTATGTGGCCACAGAACGATGAAACACGAATTGTTTTGAAACAGTACTAAATCGTGCCTATATCGATCAGTAGACTTTCAAAAAGCGAGTTTTTCAAAAGTTGTATAACAATTTGAACCAATTTATGACTCTCTCCGCATCAACACTTCCAAAACAGGCGGGTACAATGTACCATGGCCTGTGAAGAACGGGTTAGAAGGAGTGTAATTCTCTGTCACTTCTACCACAAAAAGGATTTCGTTCCAGTCATCAACAGATGTCAATGGCAGTTAGATTTGATTTTTTTCAATTTTAACAAAAAATTTACCAATGAGTATTAAATATGGATGGGATATCAGCTTGGGTTGATGAAACAGTTATTACAATTTCATCACATCAATCTGACAAGAAGAATATAAAGTACTCTAACAAAGAGTTGTGATAATTATTAACAGTTGATAGGTTTTAAGCTTAAAGAATATAGACAATAAAATAAACAGGCATTTGTAAGAACATGAATACAACCAAATGCAATGATGGCTAAGGGTGTGGTGCTGTTAGTTAGAGGCAGAATGTTCACACAAAATCCTATACCAATATACTAATATATCTGATATATCAAACCGTATCCAAGTGCACAAAATGTAAGGAAATATATAAATATAAAGAGTATATCTTTTCAACGAATACATATATCCTTTTATGTATTTACCTGAATTACCCACAAATACCACGCCTTTACGCCCTAGTTAAATAATTAGAACATTTGATTTATTGGGATACCATCACAGATGTGAATCCTCTATCAAATCCTTAACGTACTGAATTAGCGTAAAATTATACAAATTTAAAAAAATAGGCCCAAGAATATTCAATTATTTTATTATTGTCCCAATTGAATCTAAATCAAGGTAATTTACCGTAATAAATTGGCGTGGTGGTCAAAGGAAGGAATTTTATGTATATAGAATAGAATTTTACAATATAATATGGTTAAGTGAAATGAAATTAAAATTAAGCGGGAATCGAAATGATGGAAGAATGCATACGTATATCTTATTGTATAACTGTTGTAGTAACTATAGTTACAAAATATACATCGATGTTTTCTCCAGATGAGAAGTCCGGACCCAAGACGTCGGTATCTCAGAAGCCTGGAGAAAACTCAGGAAACCTCAAACTTAGTGAGAGAGAGCTTTAAAGCTGTTTTCCCCCAACCCCCTCAACCCCTTTGAGTAATTATTTCAAAAATTGAACATTATAAAACTATAATTTTGTTAGAGGTTTTCCCCTTGTACTGCATAGCATGTATTTTAAGGAGTGCATGTCTTAAAAAACTAACATCGGATTGTGTTTAAAAGAAATTATATAACGTAAAAGGGATTCGCTGATGGGGCTCACCTTTGGCTTGCAATAAAGGGGCTAAAACAAAACTTACAAACTATAACATTCCTCCTCGATCCTACCTCGATCGCTTGCTGTCATCGATAGGGGAACGGGGCGAGGGTGATGAATACAGGGTTTGTCATGTGCTGTAGGGAGTCAAAGAATTTGATTTGTCTACGGCGAATGAACTCATCCACCGTAGGCAGCTGAAAGTCCTCGTGTAGTTCACTGTTTCAGAGAGAGCTACGCCATCCGACCGCTTATTTGTCGCACTCCAAGGCCCTGTCACTACCCCAGTACGGCGTACGGCATCCTTCTTTCTTTTATGTTAAAAACTATCTTTTAACACCTACACTGTAACAAGTTGGGACGTACTCTGTCTGAGCCAACCCTGTCTGCTGAGCCCTGTATGTCTTCCTATGCGGCGTGACAAAAAAAGAAAGGTGATTACCTGTCACTCGAATCTGTCTTTTGGATGGCCAATAAGAGACCAATTGGGCCCTTCGAAGCATGACCCAAAAGGGTTTATTACCGGTTGACTTCTTTCGTTTATGACAGGCAGCCCCAGATGTCGCAGTGCCATAGCCAACTTTCACATAGACAAACTCTATCTCTGAATATAATCTTACTTATATATTAAATTGGCATGTCGGGATAGACCAAAATGTTATAATTAAACAACTATACTGACACAGCAAGTATCCATCCCGAAGAGAGATGCTCTCTGACATCTGCAAATAGACGTTTTACCACATCCACCATATTCACCTAACTTGTCGCCAACTATCATTTTTTTCAGAGCGTTTGATGCCTTTTTTCATTTATCAAATTTATTGATTCCAAGCCAAAAATATTCGTTGAAATGTATGGAAGTTATTTTGAAAAAAAAAATGTTTATAGGTCAAAGAGGGGTCGGGTCCTTGCTACTACCAGAACAGATATGTGGGCAGACAGACCCAAGTGAAAACTTAAGGGTTTAAGATTTAAGTCAAAATAAAAATAAATAAATGGTGAGCAACCGATCTTTGGATCAACTAGTACCATATACTATTTAGGCCAGGAGCTGTAGTATGTAGTATATAATATTTAGTAGTATACTGAGAGAGATTCTGTATATCGGGAGAAGAGCGAAGACACAGAGAGGCGGAGAGCTCACTAATTGGCGATAAAGAGGTGGATGGGGTTCAGTTCCCACAGGCTAAATGTCAGCTTGGCCTCTCTCTCTCTCTCTCTCTCTCTCTCTCTCTCTCTCTCTCTCTCTCTATCTATCTCTCTCTCTCTCTCTCTCTCTCTCTCTCTCTCTCTCTCTCTCTCTCTCTCTCCCTCCCAGGCCGTCCGCACACCTCGGGCCCTCTTATATACACACACATATATTTATATTTATTTGTTTATTTATATTTACGGCCTTGTGTTTACCACTATTAAAGTCTCCTCGAATTATTTAATGTATTATAGGAGGAGGACCGGGCGATAACTAACCGAAACCTTATACCTAGCCGCTACAATCTACCATCTACGGAGAGATCTCTGGTCTTCTACCCTTTCGTCTATTGTCAGCAATACGGGGGGAAAAAACTTTATACGGGAGATTCGGAGAGTGAATATAATAGTTCAAGGCGTTTAATAGTATTTTATGCCAGGACGACTAAAAAAAAAAGCCAACAATAGCCTTAGGGGATAGTAAATAAACGTTACAGGACTAAATTTAATTTATTTTTCGATAAAAAATTGCCACTCTTTTTTTCCCCTAATGATGAATCACTGTCAACTAATATTCAAGTCAACTGTTGCAACACGAAATTAATGGTTTTATTACTAATGAAGTTTTGAAATAGCAGTCCAAAGAAGTAAAATATACCCTAATAAACTACAAACAGGATTAAAACAGAAATTGGAGAGTAACCGTCTTTCGTCTGCACACAGGCAGACATAGTGTTGTTGGGTCGCAGCCTGATGTTGATTGCTTCAAATAATTATGTTTAAACTATATCTTAAATGTTTAAAACTTATATTTTAATCACTGTGAGTAAAATCTTGGTATAATTAGAAAAAATATTTTTTTTAACTATCATTACTCTCCGGCTATTATAAATAATGTTTGTTAATTTAATGTAAAGATTATCCAGTTTAATAAACTGCAACGTTTGTTCTCAGGAAAAAAAAATTTAGCATGAGGTTAAAAGGGCATTTTACTTATTAGTGTTTTTAGATTTTAAATAAACATATTTTATGGAGCTAATTTATTGATTCTTGGCGTAAATTATTGAAGATTTTTATTTTTAATGTATGGTTACAGTTTTATTAGGGATTTTGTGTTAATTTTCATGGATATCATGTTAATTATCATTATTATCATCATGTTAATTATATCATTCGATATAATATAAATAATGTTTCTATACTAGCTGCTACATAGTATAGGACATTTTTCAACAAACTTTTTGTCTACAAATTTGGCTTGAAAGTGCTCAATTTTGGCGTAACGTTGATAATTCCATAAATAAATTTGCTGGAAAGATCCATACTTTTGTTTGGTTTTTTTTTTCACTTAAGAAAGCATATATTGTAAGTTCAAAAATTGCAACTTGACTTAAATTATTTATTAAAAACTAAATGGCCTTGAAAATGGATCTAATACATATTTGATATAGTATATATATATATTGGTTAAAACTTCTAGTTAACAAAGCCATAATTGATTAAAATAATTCAAAACATGATGTTATCTGTTCAAAGTGTTATTTAACAGTAATTAAGATCGAGTTTTTTTTAATATTTATATATATATATTTGTGTCTAAAAAAATATCCTTCACTTCAACGGCAGAAAGAACTTGAGGAATTCCTAAAACCATGGGAACTGGGGGATCAAGGAACAGGTTGAAAACTTATGAAGAATTCCAACAATGGATAACAATTTCTAAACCATTGAAAACCATTAATGATGTTATAGAAATAGACGTTAGCTATCCGTGATGATGTAAGATTGACTTGATTCATTCATTCATAAACTAAATGTTAAAATAAATGTATGAGAGATCAAAAGAACTTATTTGGCCTCTAGGAAAAAATCGTGACCCGAAGTATATAACAATTAAGGGTTTCGTTAGTGAAAGTGGAATTTATACGGTTTTAAGGAATTTTTATAAAAAAAAAACTACCGATTAATTAATGGCCGAGTCAAAAAAGAAAGGCTAACACTTTTATCTTCAAATGCGTTGATTAGTATTGTTTTTGATTAAAATTAAATAATGATTCATTTATGAAAATAAAATTTAAACTTGAAAATAATCAATATCACCTCTCGAACTTTTCTCAAGTTTCAATAGAGTAGCTTTTTTAGAAATAAAGTTTTGATTTTTTTCTTAAAAAACAACACGAAACATAAAGAGAGTAATAGAATATGAACGTCAAAGATTCAATGAACGTTCGTTAGCAAACAATCAAAATGGCGTATTTGATTTGTCCCAAGACGGTTTTTATATGAATAGTTCGTAATTTTTTTTTATCAAGTGGTAAGCCATTCGTACAAACAGTAGTATTTTGCTATCACACAAAAGTAATGAAATGAAAATTAAAAATAAATTTTATTCTGAGACAAGAGTTGCTCAAGAATAAAAAAAACACTTATTATGGCCACACTCTGGCCAATAGATACACATTATAATAATAACTCATCACGTTTTAGATATAACAAACAGTATCATAATGATACTGGGATAAATGTCAAAATAGTTAGATAGTGGCGGACTAAGAGGAATGAAGAAATTGATAAAAATGGGATTTGAAAACTGAGAGTGACGGTTGGGTGGAGTTCCAGAAGGGCATGTGCCCCAGGAGTACGATCAAATCCCTGAACAGATTAATGCAATAATGCACTAAATGTTAAATTAGTGCACAGCACCCCCTCGACCTCACCGCTCCCTGCCGGCATCCACGTGTTAATTTTGATTAGTGCGCCTAAGGAATATAGAGGGTCAATTAGAAGCAAAAATCATTACGGGGATCGTAGTAAATACAAAAAAAAAATATTTCAAATTGGTACTTCATGAAATTATTTTATATTATTATTATTTAAAATTTGGCATCATGAAAGATTGGCTTTATAGAAACGCTCTTCAAAAATGGCTACAACCTCATGTGCCGGTTCAGTCCCACCGATTAAACTGAGTTTGCCTGAGATCGCAGGAAAATTATCTAAGGGTTCCAGAAATGTTAGTGTAAATAGTCAAAAGTACAATGCCAAAAAAAAGTAACTTCCTCTGTAGTTCAATATGCCATAAATCCAAAATGTGTTTCAATAAAAAAATAAATGAACATTATTATTAATTAAGTTACATTTAAAATTCTTATTTAAACTTCTCGCTAACTAAAATACAATTTTTTTTTTTTCCTATCATTGATTAGTTTAAAATAAATAATTACAGTGACATGAGCATAGTAGTACAACATACACCTAATAAATGTTTGGTTTACTAAATGAATCTTTTTCATAGATTAGAAATATAGGCAAATCAGTTTAGGGATTTGATCAAATCCCTACTTTTGTCATATATCTGTGACATGTGCATGGATGAAAAATAAGCGATCGGAAGAAGTGGATCTCTGACGGGTAAGCGAGAGCTTTTTTTGCGAGAATAGGAGGATATATATCTACGATTGGGTTTTAGTGGGTAAGGTTCGGTAAAGAAAGGTTTCCAGGAAGTATTGCTACCTGGACGAGGGAAATAAGATTCAGAAGAGGTAATAGCGATAGGCAATGTTTGAATTTGTGGGTATCTCGAAGACAAATCAAAGGAGGTCATAAAAAGTATTGGTTTTTCATGGAGACCGTGATAGATACTACCATGAACAGCACATCAATAGTAAAAATGGCGAAGGATAAAATAGGAAGCAAAAAGTCTGCGGGTTTGTAGAGGAAGCAGCTGATGAGATCGGTAGAATAGTTTTAGAGTGGATAGTATAGTGTTTCAGTATATAGTAGTATAGTATATTATTACTGGTATATTATAGTAGTATAGTGTTTCAGTATATAGTAGTATAGTATATTATTACTGGTATATTATAGTAGTATAGTGTTTTAGGGAACATGTTGGTGATTCATCGAGGATCGGGCTCGATGTGAACGTTTGAAGATCCGGAAGGCAAATTTATAAACAAATCTTTTTAGAAAAGTGACAAGGCTTGATTCATGGATCGATTAGTTCATGGATAAGGTAATATTTTACATTTTGTGAGGTCATTCCAATGACCTCTTTATATAAAGTTTTATGTCTCCAGGTAGAACAGGGTACCTCACCATAACATAAATAAATGCTCGCATAAAACGTGCCTGGTTCTGAACAAACAAAATTTAATTATATAATGAAGTGCAAAATAGACATGAATAACAATGAGCATATCCTATATGTGACAATTGTAAACTTAAGCCACACTGACATTAGTCATGTGATCTGAGATCTAATAAAACTGAACTAGTTGTTCTTATCCTGACAAACTAGTGAGAACTTATCTTTGTCGCAAGATTAGCTCTATAGATGCCTTTTTGTATTCAGTAAATATGTTTGTTTTCAATAGGTCGTGGTCAATGATTTCAGGATTTAAATTTTTTATGAAAAATCGGTGTGGGAATTGATTTTGATGGGGGATCAAAACCATTGAAGTCATTATAATATTTCTAACCAAAATGGATAACCAAAAGCATGAAGTACACATAAATGTATATTTATTTATCATTTTTTTTATATTAAACCCATAATGGTGTCAGTATAATGTAAAACACTTCAAAAATACAAATCCTAATTCAATTCAACAGTTAAAAAATGTTTGTTGTAAACCCCAGAATGGTAAAAGATACTTGAGGTAGCCTAATATTTTTCAATGCTAATTATTTACAAACGAGATCTTAGTCAGAGACCGTGTTTTTACTAAGGTTCTAAAGCAGTTCTCAGGTCACTGATTATGTATGATACAAGGTAGTAGATAAATAGATACAAAATAATAAATAAAACTTATTTATAAACTATGTAGTTAAGGACATAGCACATATAAAATCAAATATGGAAATCCAACTGCGATTACTATTAAATCGCTAGGATAGTAATAATAAATTGACGTAGAAATAGACAGTGATAGAATGAAAATTTGTGAAAAGGAAAAGAAATCTCCAACTAACTTTTAATATATAAAAACAAACCCCAAAATGTCTAAAACATAATAATATACAAATTACTTAATATTATTATTATTAACAAGAGTAAACTTGCAAGCGTTCCCTGTAAATATTTTGGTGAAATGATTTTCGGCAAGGCGTAGAAACCATCCAACCGAGTTACTACCACCGTGTATGAATAGGCAGGTAACAATAAACTGAAATTTTATAACATTTACTAGGCGAAGGAACTGTCATACAACCCGTTGGCTGAGGCCGACATCTGGAACTTCCAGTCGGGAGAAAATTCAAGTGGAAAGCGCATACCAACAACTAGTAAATTGGGTTGTAGTGACTAAATACAAGCGTACTCAAAGTAAAAAAACAAAGAGGCAATATTTACCAATAACGACTTTTTACAGTAGGTTATTTCTCGAAGGGTTGAAAGAAAATTCCTGGGTGAAAAGAATGTTTCTAGTTTCTATCCACAAGTGGTATCGTTCTTGTTTAACTCATTTTCAAGTGCTTAAAAATGAAATGAAAAATAACACGCAGCATAAAACCAAGACTTGCCGGGCTCATTATGTATAACAAAAACAATCACTCCATGATTAGGTTAGACAATTGACCACAACAACTAAGGGAAATGGACTTCATGACCACATTGCTTCCAGGCAGACATAAGGTAGATAACAAAACTGTGAATTGTATAAACTATTTCTTAATCTTGTAAATATGAATTGATATATGTAGTAAACAATAAATCCAAACTAAAGGGGGTTTAAAGTGAAGAAAGAAGAAAGATACTCCGTAACTGCGTGAATTTTATAAAAACAAGTTATTCAAAGATACAAAAAATTGAAAAAGTACTCAGATTTATCAATATACATCAGTAATTAACCGAAGAATAAAAAGATGATTGAAACCGGCTTGGCCATGTTAAAGAGGCGATTTTCACTTATGGCTCTCAAAATATTAGTTTGGCGAATATCTTAAATTATTGTTTAATATTTTATAACTTTTATTTCTCCTTATCCCTGAGAAGAAAATGAGACCTTTAAATCTGAAATTGCTTTATTTTATCTTTTCTTGGATTCTCTCATAACAAACCACAAGCATTTCCTTGATATTAAATATATTTTAGGTTTTGTGTAACGTATAACAAGTTAGTGATAAAAGACCATAAGTTTCATTATAATCATAAATGTTTAGTAATAAATATGCGATTTATGTACAACTTTGAGTGGCAGAATAAAAGCGTCTTAAGCTTCGAAAGTACTATAAGAAATTACATGATAATTGGCCCAGTAAATATGATACCGAAAAATGTTGAAATCGTTAAAATATTGACAAGTTTTTGAGTACAAAAAAAATAGGGATAGAAAAAACGGATTTCAGGTCTAAATTGAGCGAGAAAAACTCGGCTATACTATATATTAAACAAAATTCAATCAGTCAAACGTAAAAAGGTAGGTGAAATTTAAGATCAATTGAACCATTTTTACGAGCACTGCCTTACAACATATACAGACAGGCAAAAGGCAATACGGCCATACCCTAATAAAAGTATAACCTCTCTCTATCACCTTGGCAAATAAATTTTGGTTTCATTTGGGTTGGATCTTGCTTTTCTTCTCTTGTATTATCTCGTAAACCTCGCCGGATACTCCAGGATTCGAGATCCAGCGAGATAGATACAGAAGAGGAAGGTGCATTATCTCGAAAGCGGAGGACTCAGGTCTATTAAAGTAATTAAAGCTAAGCCGCAGCCAAGCAGCTAATGAAGAGGCCGCCAACTTGTGCCCTCTTCTCCCTGCTTAATATTTAGTCCTTTCTCTCTCTCTCTCTCTCTCTCCCTTACTGCGTCTTGTGTCTTCTACTTCTTACTTATTCCTACTTCTTCTTCGTCTTGAGGACTCTATATGTTCGTGGTACAGCTTATTCTTTCAGGGTGCCTTCGAAAAGTCGAAGGAGACCAGTATTCCGAAGGATCTACTTGTTCAGGATATAGGACCTGAGGATTGCAACAAATTAAGCGAATTACTGCCCGATTAATGAAATGCAAAATCTCAAAGATAAAAGCAAGACAAAATACAAGATACAATACTGATAACTCAGAAGGATTGATCTTCCAGTACTTGAAGTAATTAGATCAATTATTTAACTCATCTTTTACAGTTTATAAGCACTCCAATCTATTTACCTGATATACAATATACAAGACGTACAAATATTTAATATAGGAACTACTGGTGATTTGTTATGAGAAAGTCCTGTCACAATTGCAATCGAATGCCAGCCTTAACCAGAAAACTAAATATTTTGTGTAAAAGTAAATGCGTAATGGCCTAATTTTCATTTGATCGTCTTAAGCCTTGAAAGTACTATAAGAAATTACATGATAATTGGCCCAGTAAATATGATACCGAAAAATGTTGAAATCGTTAAAATATTGACAAGTTTTTGAGTACAAAAAAAATAAGGATAGAAAAAACGGATTTCAGGTCTGAATTGAGCGAGAAAAACTCTGTTATACTATATATTAAACAAAATTCAATCAGTCAAACGTTAAAAGGTAGGTGAAATTTAAGATCAATTGAACCATTTTTACGAACACTGCCTCACAACATATAACATTATTCAATATTTTTCACCGTTTAGCCACTTTAAATGATAAAAAATTCTTAATTATGATAAATTTGTTAACTAACAACACAGAAAAAAAGCTTGTTTCAGATCAGAACTTAGCCTTTCGGGTGTAACATGATTCGGGATTCAAAGCATTCTCCTGATTTCTGTTCATTTCCTACTGACTGCACTGCACTGTCACTTACCGGCATTACATTTGTCTATATTTTATGTTTTTATAACCACTCCATGTTTTTCTGATGTTGCTTTATTATTAACCCATATTATTTTACTGGTTTTCTTTTTATTCGTTTTTTTTTTTTTTTCAGTCGTGGCGTCGCATCATCATGGTTTAACAATGATCATTCATAGCCTTCTGTATAACTTCGAAAACTTAAAGCACCAAGTACCGCAAAATGGTGAAAAAAAAATGGTTTTCCGTGAATCGAGTATACATCCAGTCTTTTTTGCAATGGTACTGAAAACCAAAAGAACAACCACCGTTCTTAAGTAATTCTATTTGAAATTTCATTCTTAGATTTGGATTCTGGATCTGAAGATGTTATAGTGAACTCGTTAATTTCCTTAATATTAAAATACCTTCATTCGATTCATTAATATCCTATCATCAAGAAAGGATATATCGGAATAAACCGGACTACTTTATGTCAAGACTACTCAGTTATGTTTTCAGGATCAATTAAAAAAATTATTTAAGAAACTCATTCAGTTGCCCTCCAACCACATCTAAATATTGTACGTTTTTTATTTCGTATGGATTGTATTGATATTTTTAATCGATTAGGTTCGTTTTATTTTGGTTTTGTTCTTCTTTTTGATTTTTTTTTTTGTCTATCCATTACCCAATTTTCTTTCTTTCTTCGTCGTCCATTTAGTAGTTGCTAGTCTTTCTTTATTTTTTCTAGTTATTAGTAAGATAAAGAACCTTTTAGTGAAACCGTTTGCGTTTTCATTCCGTGCGTTCTGTACGTAGAAACTTTTGTAAGGTTACAAAATGTAACGCAAATATTGTTTTACATATTTACAACACACCAATTAGTTGTGGTTTTTTTTTTAAAACATCACTAATTTCTTAATGATACCCTCGGCATCATCACTCAACACTTCGAAAATTTCCTACTAAGTTGATTAATATCTATGACTATGATTAAGTAACTTTTTACAGTTAACCTAAAGAGGGGGTGTTTCTCTGTTCATCAAGAATGAGCTAGCTATCCGTTAAACGAAAAGATTCTTCTTATTACTCGAAAGCGGTATTGCCGTGGAACAGGAAGTTAAAACAGAACCTGAAAGATATAAAGGACGAAGGTGCATGATGAAGACAGGGGTGAGCAAACACTGAACCGCACAAGATCATCATGCAAAAATGTTAGGACATCGATCATTAAAACAAGTCATTAATCAACTAAAGCATGTAAAGAAGGATGTGTGCAACAAAATTGTGTGAACCAGGAAAAGACATAGTTTTTAAAGAAAATCGTCACGGTCTTGGTTCTTAGCTTGGGGTTGATGTGATACAGCTCATTATCCTCTAGAGTGGAGCAAAAGGATTCTCTCTTGGGCTGGTTGTAATACCTTCTACGCATTGAAAAAAAAAATAATAATAAAATGGCGGGAGCAATATAGATAACTTAAGTTACGAGCCCCCGTAAGCAACAACCGATTTTAGTTGCCAACCTAACAGAAGCCAGTACACCCCCTTAGTGTGAGGAAATCACCAAAACTTAACACGACACACCTACGGTGGACTGTGTAGCCGAAGCAGGGGGAACCGGGGGAGTCTCTGGTGGAACTAAACTATCCGATTTACTTAGAAGAAACTCGATGTCGAGACTGGATATAATGAATATGCGAACAAGACAGCTCGTCAAGAGATATACTCTCTCTCAGTCAAAGTCTGGGTTCGGTTTAGTATTAGTACGGACTGTTTGAGTTTAGACTCTAGACTATTCCGTATTAGTGTACGTACGTCTGCAGTCTACAGACTAGACTAGCCCTCTAGACTTCTCTCGCCTTTATCGACATCTGTCATCTACGGGGTCATTCTCTGGACGTTGAGATGTGAAGAAGCAATACATCATAATCTTGAATGCAGCGAATTGTTCAAGAAGTCGCCACTTCAGACAACTGCATAACTTTATATCGACATATTGTAAAGGTTAGATAATTTTGTCAGTTCATTATCACGACTACTTCCTCAGCTAAATTGCATATGAGCAATTTTGACTGAAAGTAAAATGGTATCATAAAATCTATTTATTATTCGGTATATCCAGGCAACCCCTCCAAGTAAATAAACAGCGAGAAATATATTGTTTTGAAAGTGCAGTCAACATGAACGTATTAAAAAAAACATATTACTTTTAGTTAGGTTTTGAGGATCGAATAGTTAATTATTGTTATTACGGGATTTGAATTGTTGAAAATAAAATGGTTACACGACAACTAAAGCGTTGAGATTATACCACCCTTTCTAGGATAATTAAGAAGAAAGGCGGCTAGAGCTGAGATAAGGCAGCCATTACACTGGCTAAGTGGCCGGCATTGTTCCAGCTGAGGAATGTCCCGCCACGGCTACTGTACTGAATAGGAGGGGGCTGAGGTGGTTTCCTTGGGCATCCCCCGCTGGATCTTCGGCGGTCTTTCTTTCTATGCTGTTATTAGTAGTGCATATATGAGATATTCTTTATTTCCTAGAGTATAGATCAGACAAATTAATTTTTACACAGATCTACGAGAATTTATTAAAATTAAAAGTTTAAGCAAATACAATAGCATAAAATAGAATAAACATTTCACAACAGAAAGTAAATGTTTTCTGGGTTAAAACTTGGCCTATTCACACCCAATAGCCGATGGTAGCTGGCGAATGAGTGTCCGACACCTAGCTTTATCGTTATCTGTGCATGTCAAAAAAAAACTATTTCATTTGTTGAAAAGGTACTTACCCAAAGAGAAGGCTGTGTTGGCCACCCATTTAGTTCGCTAACAACTATTTTACTAATCCCAGTCTGGAGACCTTTGAAGAGTAGCTGCTCTTAGGTGACTCCACAAGTGGCGATTCCTTCTAATCCAGTTTGTCAATCACGGCTGTTACAAATGATCATACGGCCGGATTAACGAAATTGAATCCTGCAAAAATAGTTTGCCCAGCAACAAAAGCTTAGCCATTTTAATGGTGAATCGTCTCCCTGAGCACAAACAGTATCCTCACAAATTTCGGATCCCTTTATCAAAAACGATGTTTGAGATTATATATTTCATCGGCGAAGATCCGTTGTGAGCTCTCGTTTCTATTGAGCCCCCACCCCGCCCAAAAAAAAAGATAAATCCTTTTAATCTTACCCCTATTTATTAGGTTTACTGGAGGGTTGGTGTGCGGCGTAGAGTTCTCAATCAGTGAGCTGCCCGTCAAAGTAGATTTGATTAGTACTGCGATGGAGAGTGAGCTATATTAGAGTCTGTTAATGAGAAAGTTCCGTTCCACTCAAAGGTCAGTAGAGAGTTATGTCCATACTGTAAACTGCATTTACAGCCATTCCACATTTTACCTTCAAGAAAAAAAAATAACGTACGATCTAAACAGTGCTTTTGAAAACTAACCAGGATATTTCTAGCTTTTACAGATAGATATTAAGAAACAAAAAAGAAACTAACGAAGCATACCAGTAAATTAATTCCTAGATGGAACGATATATAATCATAAGTGCAAAAAAAAAAAAGAAAGTAAAATACGATATAAAAATTAAAACAAAACCTTTAAATTAGTACGAGACAGTAAAAAAATAAAAAGCCTATTACTGTAATTAAATTACTAGTCAGATATAGGTGTAACTCGCCTCATAAAGAAAATACAATGAATGATAATGCAGTCTAATCATAGGATTAAAGAACAAGTAAAATATAATAAAAAAACATTTTCTATGCCGCGTAGATAATGACTGTCATAGGTGTAACTTACATTTTATATATGTTAACTCCAGCTGAGATGTAGCTAGCTGTGTTTGTTGTGAGAAGGTTACATAGCTGTGTTTGGTGTGTGAAGGTTACTTTCTAGATAAGACTTATGTTTATTGTTTGTGTTGTGATTATCCACTAGAATACCTGGTAAATAACGTGTAATTTAATTAAGTAAGTTGGTTTTAATAATTCAATAACTGATTTTATTAATCTGTAAATATTACACAATGACATTAGAATTAAAAGCATCAAACGATTGAATAATATAAAATAAACGAAATAAACATACCTGTACAGATTAATTAAATTACACGTTATTTACCAGGTATTTTAGTGGGTAGCCACAACACAAACAATAAACATAAGTCTTATCTAGAAAGTAACCTTCACACACCAAACACAGCTAGCTAGATCTCAGCTGGAGTTTACATATAATATAAATAAGATCTGTAAATAAATTTTCTATGTTTCGTTCTTATTATTGGTTGACAGGCCAGCGATAACACCCATTTTTTCACAATAGAACAGACGTACCTATAGTAAATGGAGATTAAAACAGTTCAGTCAATGCCCGTACAATTGGGCGGGGACACGTACGTAGGTGTATAAGACTCCCCTGGCCTCTTAAACAGAAGACAGGCACATAAAGTTAGGTGAAAAAAAATCTTTGAGCACGAAGGGGAGGTTCAAGAGTGAGGTAAACGAGGAGACATATTACGTCTCGAGGGCGAAAGAGTTTAGATCAGTTTTTGAGAAAGCAAAAGACCCAGGGTAAGAACCAGAGTCTTGATGGATACTCTGACAATACACTCGTCTGGGCTGCCCAGCTTCCATAGGGATCGTCATAAGACACCAAGTATGTGTAGAATGAAGTAAGAGACAATCAGCAATAATATTTAGTTTATAAGACTAATGTAATCACGTCCATCTTTTCATTTTCATTTTTGTAAATACATTAAATATTACTTATATTTGTAATACTTATCATGTAAATTCATTAATAGTTGTAAATTCAACTATGTCGTACGTACCTTTATTCAATTTTAATGTCCCAATTCCTTCCATTGATTAACACGAAACTCACTTTTGGGGAAGAATTATTTTGGACAAAATGAAGTAGATCAATATGGATCCATTTTATTATAACTTTGCGCCAATGGAGTACTCTGGACGTTTGATAGATTAATATTTTGTATGTATTTAAATTATATTTGGCTGGGAACCGAACGAAGCAAGTTCCAAGCCAGCAAGAGGCCTGGATAGTAAAGAGCTACTGTAATATCGGAGCGTGAACGATTCAGCCTTCTTAATTTTCATAAGAGAAAATTTATATCGTTTATGAAAAAAAATATCAATTTATATTCACACAGAAAACAATATTAGGATCATTAGAACCGAAGAAAAGTAATTTCATTCAGGAACTGCACTTTATCAACTGAGAATCGTATTGTGATTTCAAACGTTTTTATTTAATGGCTAACAGTATGTCTTTGTATACAGGATGCTTTTTGTAAGTGAGGCTATAATATAAGAATAGATAATTTAGACTTGTTTGTTGTTACAAACTTGTTTTGTGAATTGTGTATCATTTCATGCGAATTTAAATTATAGTGCTAATTAACCTCATTTTCAATCGATCAATTTTAATTATGTAAAGTATAAGTAATCACTTAGTAATGGCAAAAAAACATTTGCCATTACTGAGCTCTCTATTGGATGGTAAAATATGCTAATATGTTTGTTCGAACATGGCTATTTACTTTTGATTAAAACAGAGAATCTAAGAGAGATAGAAAAAAATATTTTTTTTCAGGTATGAACTCAGAGTGAAAAGTTCTGTAAGATCAATCCATCGATATTTCTGTTGCCAAGAAATATTTTGAATTTTGATAATAAAAAACAACTTTACTATCATAACATTACACTCTGCCTCATTGGGCAATAGGTAATTGTGATAAATGTTTTCATTCATACCATATTTACAATTTTCATTCATACAGTATTTACAAACAGCCCATAGACCTCCCAATCCCACATGGTTGTCGCCTCCCTCGCATGCGAAAGAGGAAATTTTTGAATATTAAAACTACATTGTTGCATCCATTTGCATTGTAGCATTGACTTACTTGTTGTATCCTTAAATTTTGACTTCTTTTGGAGTATCCTGGAATTAAGGATGACTTCCAAATTTTGATTGGAATTCCTTAAATATGATACATTGCGCAGTTGCCTGTGATCTAGAGTAACAGTGCGTCGAGTACAGATGTTACGTCGGCACACATACTGGAGGTGGCTACCGTCAGTCGCGGATACTCAAACAGACAGACAGATCCAGACAGAAGACAAGATGGCCGCCAAAGGGGATTTGCATTCCCAGAGGCGGTAGACCGGGCTCCCTTTGATCTGGAGCCGACTTTTTGTCAAAGCTCCGGTCGCCGCTAGCTCGCTCTTCAGTATTTATACCTGTCCCCTCTTAGTATCTACCAACATATCTCTCTTTCTATGCCCATCCGTCTCCGGGGGCCATTTTATCTTTAATGTAACGTCAAAGGGAACCACAGAATGTACTAACTTGTACTTTTGCAGCGAACACACACAACGGGAACTGCGCGCGCTGAAATTTAAACAAATACTATATCATCAAAATCACAGTCTGACACCAACCCTTCCCATTACGGAAGAAGGACAAGGAGTATTTATGACGTAATATCCCTTTATGTTATTTTGTTGCTTTATAATTTAAAAATTGTTTAAACAATTCCTTAATGTTGATCGATAGAAAAAAAAACATACATTAAATGATTGTGAAAAAAGTACTCTTTTCTAAGTTCTTAACCAAAAATACTTCATTTTATGTTTTAAACCAATAAAACTTATTTTTAAAAACGCTATTGAACTTGGCTTTGTCAAATACGTGACACAAAAAAATTAATCGGAATATTACAAATTGTTGTGGAATACACGTAGACTTTGAGATCTATTGACCAATTTTTATGACAGGTATCGTGACACACAGACAGATAGGCCAAAACAATGTGCCCGCACTTGAATAAAAGCCTGTAGGTATGTCCCTTTAGGCTTAGCAAATAAAAGAATAACGGTTCCTGAGGAATGACCGAAGTAAGCGCTACTCAGAACGGAAAAAGACCAGGAATGTTTAATCTCCTTTATTGTAATTTCTTTTTTGTGGTTGTTATTTTATGGCTTTATAATTGGAAAATTTTATCAATTATTACATAATGTAGTAAATGTAGTATCCTTGTTGGATGGTAATTAAATAAGAAAGCCATAGTTAGAGGAAAAGAGCATTCGCAAGTCCAGTGAGACAGAGAGCAGTGTCTGGTTCCGGTCAAAAAACTCTGCATTGTACCCAGATAGATTTGTACGCGAGCCAATGAGAGGTCAGTTTATTCCAACCATTCAGGAAGGCACTTATCCCAATTACGGTTAGTGAGCTCCTACAGAGCCGGAATCATGGACAAGTCCCATCTCTCTACAATGACACCGAAGATTTATTGACATAAAATATGGAAAGTTAGGTGGGTCTTTTCTGGTCCGAGAAGAGGTCCGTAACTTTTATTTGTCCTTGGTGAGATTGGCGCATTTCAAGGGATTTCAAAGGTCCATATTCGATCCAGGTCACAAAAAATAACAAAAGTCGACCATAGGTCAAACTCAGGTCAATTTAGTAATATACAAAACATTAATAATGAGACCCAATGTAAAAATGAACTTTTTTTTTTGTAAAAATTGTATTATTATTGAAACAGTGACTAATAAAAAAACAAAATAACGAAGATTTCTATTAAACCTATAAGATATAATTTAAAAAATATAGGTAGAAATACATAGTATAGGAGAAAAATGTGTAAAAACGAAACATCTGGGCAAGTAGCTTTACATATGTAAAAACACCCAACACCAAAAGGAGTTGCTTGGAGTCTAAAAGTGATAAAAAATTAAAGTCTAAAAGTTTTCTACAGAGCGGACACGATTTTATTTGTAGCAGTCCCTCTTGAAGAACATCTATGATGAATTTAGTACAAATATTTCTGCAACGGTTGCTATTCTTCAACAACTCAATCAATAGTTTCAATAGCGTGTTACCAAACCAAAAATGAGTTTCTAGTTTCTCACAGGTCATGAGGTTTCTCACACAGTACTATTTAAACGCGACAAGTACCACCTCATATATATATATATATATATATATATATATATATAGTACAAGTACCACAACATATTGTTATAATGACCAACTATTTGCGGCATTCCACCGTAGGTCTTTTTTAAATAAGTAATTCTGATGCTCTTTAGGAAGGTTTAAAGTTAAGTGGAATATGTCTGTACACTGATCTTCCAATTATAGATCAGATCAACACTACAACACAACTCTAAACAACGATAAATTAATACCAAACGCTTAACGTTAATGGCTTGTAATAAAAAAATACTTAGCTCATGATCTTGAGAGTATAGTAGTTGCTGCTGTTGTTTTATGGGTCTATGTTATATGCATATAACGTATTTCATTTTACCTCGCATCGGTATATTTATTAAATATCTTTTGCTTTGTTCAATATTAATTGTTTCCTTTTTATTTATTAATAAACCACTTTAACAAAATTGTAAATTCATGTTTTTTAACCATTGCTATCTTCTGAACCATTGCCTCAACGGAAAATAATTAATAAAACCTTTTTGTAGGCAATTTTATGTACTTTAATTTTGTATATAGGTACTTTTTACAAACATCACTATTTTGTGATATATTCTGATATATTGAAACTACTTTATTGAGCTAAAATTACAATCTGCCTTTTTTATTTGGCAATAAGTAATTGTGATGACTGTTCTCATTCATAACATATCTACAAACAGCCCAGAGGCCTCCCAAATCCACATAGTTGTCACCTCCCTCGCATGCGAAAGAGGAAGCGGAGTCTTGGGAAGTCCTCCACGCTCCTCCGTCAACCGCGTCACCGCATACTAGCCAGTGGAGACGAAGAGCACGAGAGCTTCATACGCTCAGGACATGATTGGAGAAACTGACCATTTGTGATTAGAGAAACCCCACCAAAAATGTGATTTAACCACCCCACCCCCCTCTCACGGTCATCCCATCCCTTGGTATGTACTACAGGACACTCCCCACGACAACTGCACCAAAAATCAGAACTACATGCTTTTTTTTTCTAATCGTCGTATTTTGGCCATCAATGGAGTCGGGGCGGGAAAGTGTGCCATAAATCAGGAAAATTTTCCCAGCAATTATTGGTTTTTCTGCCGAACCTCTTTGATCTTGTCTGACAATCTGGTTCCTCACACTTCTTGCCTGAACTATATCTCCCTGTCATGGTTTAGTCTATGCCACCCTTAATTCAGCATTCCTCTTTGTGCAGTATTTCGTCCAGACTTGCTACAGTGATTATGTAAACAAACTCGTCGGATTGGCCGTGAATGTACGTTCATGAAAGTTTAGAATATTAACTTGTCTGTTGTAAGTCAGTTTCGCAGTTGACAGAAACAGTCACCTAACACCTATAGGCCTTATCATTCATAAAGGAGCACTTCGACACAAATACTGGAAATTCCTTATAGATTCCAAATGCATTTAGCCAGGATTCCTTGCATATGGCTATCTCTACGTACAGCTGGTCAGTCTTGATCGATTAATTCAAAAAAATATATTCAGCCAACCATTAGACTACTGGAAATAATGAAGATTTATAGTGCTGAAGATTAGCTCTTTGGAATTTTGATTTATTCTTGTAATGGTTATGTGACTTTGGAATCTTACTAATGTCGATAGATATATTTTTCTTCCGTACTTTTTTTTTTTTTTTACTTAATTGAATTACTTACATACTGGTATTTTTTTATCTAGTAACACTGTTTTTCACTGTCGTTGTTATTGCTTCATGTTTGAAATAGTTTTGTTTTTGTGTAATAATACAGCTGATGATGTTGGGTTTTATCTACCTCTGTGTTCTATGATAATAATCATAACAATGTAGCATAGAATATTTGTCTACACAAGCACAACAATTAATGCTTCACTTAGTGATTTACGTATATGATAAATGACGACAATTAGTCAAGGGGTTTATTATACCCCCTAACATTAATACACTGATAACTAGTTTAATATTAATCAATGTATTAATATTTTAAAGTCTTTATTTGTGGCTTCCCAGGTATTTTCTGGCTAGTGGTTATGCCCCAGCTGTTCACAATAAACGGGGCTTCCGGAAAGCTAAAGTCTGCTATAAAAGGGGCAGCAAAAGCGGGAGAGGGCATTAATTGAACCGTGCGTATCAAGCAGGCACTGTATAAATTAGAGATGAGTGGTGGTGGGGGTGGGCAAGAGGTGGTGGTGGGGGGTAGGCGGTATTGATCGTGGACTCCGGGCCGGACTATAGCACGCATGCACTGCCCGCTGCTATGTATGTCGGCCATTGTCTATCTATAGTTTCCGGCCGATTGTCCCCTTCCGGTTATTATGGTGACACTATAGCCCTTCGGGGGACCAACCCCCTGCGACGGGTGGGCAACTTCCCCGTGGTCCTGGATGCTATTGTTTCCGGCAGTGAACTATGCACAGCATTCACGGCCTTCAAAGCGGAAGATATTTCAAGGTTAGCCGGCGATATTAGTGCATCAATTACTCCAGTTATTAGTGGATCTCATAAGTAGGAAAGGGCATCATACCACATCCGACTTTTGACAGCGGAGACCCAGGCTTTACCATAAAGATTTTTGCTTTGAGGAATTGACGGAGTTCATTCAGACTCATGAGGAAAAATGAGTAATTGAGCGGAAACAACAACTCCGCTAGTATCTCAGCACCATCTACCAACTACGGTGATAACCTCGGTCCGACTTAGTTCTTCATGAGGCGTGAATTATTGTGTCATCACCAGGGGTGATCTACGGATGTTAATCCACGTTAATACAACAATGAAATAATAGTAAGGTCCGGTTTCATATTCTTTGACGAGCCCAAGGGGAGAGGCTCTACTTTCATCTAGACAGTGGGCAATCTTTTTCTCTCTGCTTGTATGTTGTAAAATAGCGGTGGTGAAAATAATTCAGTCGAAAACCGTTTTAAAGTTCTATTCCACAACACCTCGAATTATAAGACAGTGGAAAGTGAGGGAAAACACCATCCCTTAAATCCTAGTTTAGGATCTATTCAAGATAGAAATCTCTTATTTAATACATTCCAGGCCATTTCAATAGCTGTGTCAACATTGAAGCTTTTCTCTGTGACGAATACTTATTGAAATAAAATGAACTATTTCCGACATCGAATTTATTGCACAATCGTTTAATACGTTTTTAAGAAGCAGACTCCGACCCGCAATCGCATATCTCCGAGTATTATATATAAACTCCCCGTCCAAAAAATCGCAACACTTAAAAGAAATTTCTAATTTCACGTGAACAGCAGTTTTCAGATTTACAAAAATGCTCATAAATTCAAAATAAACAATTTAACAAACCAAAATAGTGAAATTTAATGTATATTTAATTAAAATAAAAAATATCTTTTATAACAAAATTTAAATTGTATACGCTTATAATGGTATTTAATAAAAAGAATTACCTCTTCTGTCTTTAATATCTACTTCCATCCTTTTAGGCATACCCATAAAAAGTTTTTTAATAAAATCTTGAGGGATGTCGTCCCACTCCTCCAATACAGCCGTCGTTAGCATTTCAAGCGTAGTAGGAGGATCCCACATCGGAACCTTCCTTTTAAGTTTGTCCCACACATGTTCGATTGGGTTAAGGTCTGGACTTCTTGCTGGCCACTCTAGATTACAGATACCTGTTGCGTTTAGGTACTCAGAAATACATGTTGGCTAATGTGGCCGGGCATTATCATGCATAAGCAATTATTCAGCGCCAATGAAAGGCATGTAAAGCACTACATGATCTTGTATAATCATCAACACATACTTTCTCATACCTACATACATACATACATACTGATTCCTCCTGAGAAATGTCACTCCAGAACATGATAGACCCCCATCCAAATGTCACTGTACCGTTCTCCAGGCCTTCTCCAGACTCTTTCGCGGCCATCTGGACTGTTAACGGCCACTCTTCTCTGTCTGTTCCATTCCTCTTCAGTCTAAGATTAGTGGTCTCTTGCAAATCTTAGTTTCTGTCTACAGGGCTCTGCGGTAAGGACCAAATATCAGCTCGAGAGAATATCAGCGACCAAGTTTCTAATGCCAGAAGCTGTTGAATTAGGTTCCCAAAGCGCTTGCATTTTCAATAAAGTGGTAGTCAATGGGTTCAGCGACTTTTGGGTGTTTGGAATTTGGTCGTCTTGAGTCACTTTCGGTCTCTCTGTACTCTTGAAACTGCAGAGTATGAAAACCAAGGTGATTAGCGATGTTACGCAAAGATTTTCCTTCTTCGTGAAGAGTAATTATTTTCACTGAATCATCACATCATAAATGATCCATTATCACACGAATGAAACAGGGAATAATGAGTTAAGAGAGGATTTGACGTACGGGGCCAGCAAATGGTAAAAAAATAACATACTAAAAAGAGGATTGAAATCAATCATGAAAAACATTTAATTCGTTTATTGACAAATAGTGAGTAACAATGATACGAATAATCCCTAATGTCTCTCATGTAACTAATCCTGTTACTATAAACAAAACGTGGGTTAGGCACCAAAATTAAAAAATCTTAAGAGTTATTGGTTTAGCGAGTTTTTTTGACGGGGAGTGAATATTTCTCACTCTAGATTCTGCCTTTTCCCCGCTGTGCGTACCAGTGACGTTGAAGACGATGTGCTTATAACACCAGATGCCGCCGTTTCTTGAGTTTGAGTGAAGATCAAATAATTTAAAGGTTTACACATTTATGTAGTCGGCAGGAACACCAATTACCGACTAACAACCTATGAGCCTGTTGAAGATACCGAAATAAGGTATGAAAAAATCATAACACACTCTTCTACATAACATGGAACTTAATCATTCTATGTATACATGGTATTCTCATAAGTATTCAAAGCCATCCTATTACACCTCCTTACCATCCAAACTATAATCTTTATCTTAGGATCTCTTCATTTATTTTAGGAGTTTAAAGCCAGAGTGGAGTAAGTCACATTTTCAACAATTCTGACTTAAGTCCTACATACAATTTGGAAGAGCTGAACTGTTGAAAGAAAACGAGAGCTATGCCACAACCTCAAAAGTTGGCTGTTTTTCAATTTGTTAACAATCTCAAAAATTGTATTTATTTAGGTATTTGGGCAATGGTGTAATTCTTTTTCAAATGTTTAAAATAGAATTTAGGCAAATTTTACTTCACAATCACCTCGTTTCAATATTCATTTGGCAAACGGCACAAATTTGTGATTTGTGAATTTATCACAATAGCTCCACTAAAACATTTCAACTCCTCATTTGTTCTGTTAGACTTTTTACTTTATCATTTACCGTATATTATGTTTGGCTGATACCCTCTTTATTACTTGCTATTGATTGTCTGTATGCTTTTAATTTATTACTGTAGTTTACTCTAATTTTCTTACATTCGTCTATATTTAAAACGTTCCATTTATGTATTACTGGAGTGCTTTTAAATATTTATATATAGTTTTTTTCTTCTCTATCTATCCAGATACAAACACATTATGTACAATATCATATCATGTAGTTAATAAATTCATGATTTGAAACCTTTACTTGTCTATGGTTTATAGTGCCCATGTGACTTTTTTTGCCTTTGTGTTAGGTGCCTTATCTAGAAACAATAACAACATAGCATCCATTTCCTGTTGCTTCTCTGGAAACCGTATGATGTTTTCACCTCTTTGGGTACTCTCGGACTTTTTTATTATAATTTAAGTACCATCTTCGCCAGTTTGCAGTCCGTTTGCCAAGTCTACCCCTATGTTTTCTATCTCATGTCACATTCTGTTATTCCATCTTATTCTAACAAAAAAAAAACCTGAACATTTAGACAAGTTTCAGTAAATTATTACCATGTTTCCAAAAATACAATTCGGTTTGTTTTTAATCCGAACAGATATCGACCGGATCGAAAGGCAGAAGATCCCAAAAAAGAGGCGAGAGGACAGCCTAGGTAGTAGGTAAGAGGTAAGGAGATACAGATCTGTTATCTGCAGGCCCGAAGACAGATAACAGACAGTACCTTAATAGTTGTACCTCTGGCAGATTTACTGCCTCCAAGGCTCTCTTATCTTCCTAGGGCATCTAGTCCTCTGTCTTCCCCCTGTCTGCGGGTCCTAACTCCTGTAATTGTGCTGGATTAATAGTCCATCAAAGCATAGGGTCGTATTGTATTTTTTTTTTTTTTTTTTTTTTTTATGACCTAGTAAAATTGGAATACCAATTATTTGTATACCTGCAATAGAGTTATAACAAATTCATAAACTGTTTACAGTTCATTACTGTCACCAATAAAAGTTTTTAAAACATGTAATGATCATGCTATAATTTGTAAATAGATTCGCCTGAGGATCTATAATTATCTGTAAATTTAAAGGGGCTATGAAAGAAAAAAAAAACTATCGTGCTATACTAATTTCAAGGAGTTTAAACCAATTTTATCATTTGTATTCTAACACGTAACACTAATGTAAACATTAGTGGATTGTATCTAAGTTTGGTTTGGGGGTTCACATGGTTTTATCTACATCTTCTGAACATACCCCGTGTCCTATAAAAGCACTATCTATAACCACCTCCTAACATGTGAGACTGGGGTGCCTCCTCACGGTCCGAGACAAGACCATATATACGTCAGGACGAGAATTGGGTGGGACTCGCTTAGTCTGATGGTAGGAGGACTTAAATGAGCCTGGAGGTGACTACCGTTGACTTCGGGCGGGTTGCTGACGATTGCTTTTGCCTTTAACCTTGGCTTTGAGGTTGCTTCTACTGCTTCAGATTGAAGATATCGATCTACAATAGTAAGATTTAAGCTTTATTTGTAGCTAGTAAAATAGGTGTGATATGTTCATCATTTTGATTAGTAATAACATCAGGTCATTCCTCGTTAAAACATAATAACCTTTTGTTGTTTTTGGTTTATAAAACATTTAGTCTGTAAAATTCTATTTTACTTCTGAATTCCTTCCATTTTGATCTCCACGTTAATTTATTAAGGTAAATTACTATGGGTTTAGATTAAATTGGGACCAACAGTAAATAAATTTAATATTTCAGTGGGGTATAATTTTGTACAACTTTACGCAAATGCAATACGCGCAAGATTTGAGGAATCAAATCTGTCAGTAGTTGAATAGTTAGATCCCTAGAAATCAAATATTCTAATTATTAAACTAGATCGTAATAGCTTGGTGGTTGTGGGTAAGTCAGTTTAATATATAAGCGGATGTATGTATCCTTAGAAAAGACACATCCTTTATGTATTTCCTTAAAGTTTTATGTATTTGGATACAAATGTGTAGCGGATAGATATAGTGTATCGATACGCGCAGTGTATCCGTAAATAAATATATAAAATTTTAAAAAACCACCGTTCGCCGAACGTAGCAGTATGCATTTATGAACCGTTATTTTACCTTAAAATGGAGAATATTTTTCATCTTGAATCCTGTGTCCAGAACACTATGATGGTACAGATTATTGAAAACATTGTTGGAACTCCCCATGGCCCAGCAGTGCTGTGAGAAATACAAGCTGTGAGTTAGCACCTCACTATCAACTGGGCGAACTGTACATGTCTAGTATGCCGTTCTTAGACAGTTACGCCGTTACATAATGTAACTGCTACGGTTCCGAGTAATCACTGTAACCTTTTCATACTCGCTCCTGTTAAATGTCGGCCCTGGTATTATCTATTTCATCTGGCCTGACGTCCTCTGTAACTGCTTCCAAGTCCCCCTCAAACACATATTAACTCTATGCGCATAACATATCATCAATAGTAGTTCACATTTACAGGATGAGTGAATATCCTGATCCGTTGAAACCTACTGCGTTTGAAACAGATGTTCAATTCTGAAAATAGCTTAAATGCCATTAAAATAAAACACATCAATTATCAAATTGTACAATTCATATTATTTACAGTGACAAAGAAGATCCATAATGAATAATGATTAAGCAAACTTAACATTCTTGTTTACTTGATTTGTTGTCTGTGGCTTCACCTGAGTGGATTTTGAGGTTTCGAACACTTGTAACACTGTAAAAAAAAAAAACTTTCACAAAATTCTCCTAATCGTGTCTTACAGGTTGATATTGAAGCATGATTTTAGTTAATTCTCTACCAAGTTTACATATTTATGGTAGCGTTGGAAGCCATTGGGAAGTTCCAACAATGTTTTCAATTATGTGTGCCATCATAGTGTACTGGAAAAAGTAGTACAAGTGTACTTGTAAACAATAGCATAAATTATACAAAAAAATGATTGTGTTATTTTAAAGTCTACGAAGTCAGTAAATCTCTCTTGAAATTCAGATTCAATATTTTTCAAAAATCTACAGTTATATAATGCTAAGAGTATTGTAATCCTAATGTTATATATAATGCTAAAAGCCCCTTCTAGTGTATGTCCTTGCTTCGTGACTTCATGGAAGTCACTGGTATTTCTTGTTATTTTTTAAGTAAGCGACCGCATCCCTCCCAATTCCTGGAACTACCCTTCTCTTATACACATATGTGTCTCAGCTTTAGTCCCAGTCCCCACTTATTTCCCAGACACTCATTCCCCAACATCCGACCCAGCATGTAGTAACATAACTCTTAATATTTGTATATACCAGTGTTTTGCTTTTACTTCATAATACAGCTTGTCTTTCTTTTCTTATAAAATACTCTTCTCTACAAATATTATTCAACTGACGAATAGTGGAAAATGTAAACGGACGCCGCCTATAACTTGGTAGACGAGGCCAATAATTTTTTAAAAACCTGTTACCTCTGAGAGACGTTCGCACACAAAATTACCTTTCCAGGTCAGGATTAACATGCAAGCTGGATTCATAGCTTGCAAAACTTTCAATAAAATATTAAACTGTATAAATATGAGAAATTTTAATCTACCTAGCTCCAGTTTTTAACCCACGAAAGAGTTAAGAGATTAATAGATGAAAGAAACTTTTTTGATGTCCTTCATTGTTCCAAGTCTTTGCTTAGCCTTCTCACATTGTTGTTGAGATGCAAACCGTCAAGCTGAGCGATGTCTTCGAGAAGTGATTTTAATAGGCAGTATTTTAGAGAGGATTTTGCCCATTATGCGATTAATTATTTGCAACACAATTTTCATTTTATTCTGAAGCCTGGGATTAAGACTGTCGCACAAAAATACACTGTGACGAATGAATGCAGAGTTAGGATTTCAAATTTTCATCATATTCTTGATCACTGGTGAGTTACTGGGCCAAGTTTCCTCGGGCTCTTGTTACTGATATAACCAATTCAGCTCATTTAAAGTGATCTAAGTAAAAGAGTCAGTGGTTATTCAAAAAACTGTTCACGGTTTCTGTGTAGGTATCGCACAAAATAATGAGCAGTGCCGTATCTGTAATGTAGCGAGACTCGCCCAAAGCCGAATCTTAGCAATCTGTAGCAGCTAAAGTTTTTTCAAAGTTATACAGTATTCCTCTGTCAAAATTTGTGTATTCCTAGCGCCTGAACGAACAGATAATGGATTACGTCGAATACGATCTCCTTTTTTTTATTCTCAAAGCCAATCTCATTTCCAGCATCCAATGTACAATTTTACAATTTTGCGCAGGTGTACATAATTGTAATTGTACAGCATACAATACAATTTTACAATATCTGTATGCATTATACGTCTTCATGTACAACTAAAAACGACCAATACTAACAACTTTATATAATTGTTTTTAAAAATGAGTTAGATTTATAAAAAAAATTGAGATTAATACTAAAATTTCTACTTCAGACATTCAATTGAATAAATCAATAATTATATAATGTTTAGCTAGACCCAAAGAAATACGCAAAGAAGCTTCAGAACATTTTTCTTCATGTTTTTTGCCGATGTTATGTAATTTGAACATAAACCCTGAATTTTAATTTTCAGAAGCTTCCTTCCTATTGGGGGAGAAGTTACCCGCGTCTAAGTCTCGTTCACGATTGCAACCTGTATGGTACACCTTGTCCACTGAAGCATTATCATTTCCTGCCATTCACAATTTTGTCGCGGTCCGTACAAAATTTTCCTGCGGTCAACCATTTGGTGACAACTGGGATAGGTGATCGATCTCATAAGTTTTCTGTGTAAGGGTAACAATATAAGAATTACGTAATACAATCGTATGATTAAAGTTATAAGTTATTGTAGCATCAAAGCATTGTACATTGTATCATGAAAACTAATTATATTACGTCATACAATCGTATGGTTAAAGTTATAAGTTATTATAGCATCAAACCATTGTATATTGTATCATTAGCACTAATTATATTACATAATGCGTAATAATAAAAAATGGCCGAATGCTAATCCGGCCTTATAAATATATAGAATTAGGATCTCTTATTTCTCTTATTAAATCCATCACTATAATAAAGGGGTTTGGATTTAATTTAATTCATTATAACTTCTTATATTTTGTCCTTTCTTTTTGATTAATAATTTTTAAATTTATAGATAGTTCCTGAAACCAGTTTCAATTATTTTTATTCCATCTTATAGCGCACCAGGATGGTTTTATTGCTTATAATTGTACGATCAGCACAACCGTTACAAATATGTTGAATGTGTATAATACCACAACGCCTGAAGATTGCCTATATAAGAAAGACGCAGTTTAATTATTATTACTGACCAACTGCATGATTATTCTCTAACAGCCCAATGTAGTGTAATTTTTTATAATAATATAATAAAATTATAACACAAGGATAATATAAATATTAATAACTATAACAATATAAACAACATGGAATCTTTCCCAGTGTCCCCCTAGAAGTCCCAGTGTGTTTGTAAAGTTATAAAAAAATTAAAACTGTATTACATAATTTTATAAAAACTCTATGAATCGATTCTGACCATTACTAAAATCGACTTTTCATAATTTTTTTTAAATTGAGTTAGATTTATAAAAAAAATTGAGACTATTACTAAACTTTCTACTTTACACATTCAATTTACCATGATTTTATTTTATGAAACATCAAACATTTTTATGATTTGAATCATTAAATAATTATATAATATTCTTCCCAATAACGAATAATGTTAAGTTTGTCTATTAGAAATAGTGTAAGAAGTGATGCTGAAGATCTGCAAATTCTGACTAGCACACAAAACCAACAATATATGTGGCATGCAACATGCAATTTTCCTATGATGTGCAAGTGTCATGATTTTTTTTTTTAATATAACCATTAAAACGCGTGATTTGTCTTCTGCTTTTGTGATTTTTGTGTTAAATCAACTAATTTTCAAATAACTGGAAAATATTTCCAAAACTAAGCATTAATTTGAGTACTATAGGTTTATGGAGGTAATTTTATTTTCGTATTTCCTGAACACTCTATACACTATAAAAATTCACCAACATTATACTAAGGAATAAAAATAACTTTATATTAAGTAATGTATTTTGATAAGTAAAAAATGTAAAAGATTTTTTTTATCAATATTTTGTGTGGTGTATTTTATAAATGAAATTTTTTTATGAATAACAAAAATGAGTGACATCTGTAATTTATGTAAAATGTATTTACGATCAGGAAAAATCCCTTCAAACAAAAAAACATGCAACATATCATATATTGAATTTTCCTTGCAGTACTCACCTGAAACAATAACAAAAAATAGATTATTATAGATAAAAATAAAAACTATTATAGTAATTAAATTTTGATAATGATGAAACAGTTGTTCAAAATAATTAGAATAATTTTGAGTTCAGTCACCTTGTATCTCCGCAATCAGGTGACCGATCAGCTGCAATCATGATCCAGTCACTGCAAGGCACTGAAGACCGAGTATTAAAACTGAAACAAAACGTTAAAAAATAGATACGTTAAATGGATAATACAAATATTGTATAGTCAAGTTTTTAGCAAGTGGAATGTCGGGCGAAAGGGCGATAGTCTTACGTTCTAAAAATTATCCAATCGTTCTTCGCTCTCAATTTCAAAAGGTATATTCTAAAACACCTTATATTATGATTTTTTTTGTTTCATATCCCATTGTTACAAAATATAGATCTATTACAATTGCTTCATTATATTTCCTGTAGCTCGGCTACATTTTATACAAATTCTGTTTTCTACTAATAGTGATCTGCATCGTACAAAAGTATAATGATGTACATTATACATTAATGGACTGAATTTATTAAAAGTGATGGGCTCACCTTATTTATCATAGACTTTGTACTATGATGTTTAGTCTTTAATTGATATATAATAACGGGGCAATGCATTTGTTGGTGTTTTAACCCTTGTATCTCATTATATATTATTTTGTATTTGAATTTTATTAATTATGATTACCATGCTTCATTAACATATTTCTTTCTTTTCTTGTCCTCATAAGGGCATACTTAGTATCTCGAATCGTTGTCCATTAATAAATTTGATGAAAATCTACGAAATCTATCTTCAACCTAAGACGATATCTCAGCAAATTCATCCACTCATTTATGTATTCAGGTCTTACAATGAACTCCCTTTAGGGGAAAAAAATAATAAGTTCGATAGGAGTCTATCTTTCACTAGCCTAAGCATAGATTTTATAAATTTTAGTTCAAATGAATCATTTTAAGGATTGATATTTTAAAATATGCAGACAGACAGCCAAAATACAATCGTCCCTATATGAAATAGAGACAGACAAACCTTCGGGCTCTACGATGAAACCTGTTCCGTTCGACCTGGCAGTGGGCAATGCTCGACCGTACAAAGTTCAATTTAGCAACATAAGTTTCTGCAAACCAGCTTTTAACCTAAATTTTATCTAAATGCAGAATATTTGGATTATTTATAAAAACAGTCTGTGCTCAAGCTAATAATAAAAGTAAAATATTATGTCACAATTAATTATGATAACTAAATGTGATGGATATTTATGTTTTCCTTTTTAACTCATGAGGTATTTTCTCCATTACTATTTGTAATTTAAAATATTTTTTATATGTATGTACTTACATTTCGATAGATATTCAACACTTTGATGCATGTGTTGGCAAGCTCAAATTATCCCGTTAATCGACTTTAGTTTAATCATTAATCGCTATTATAAGTGAAGTAAACCACTAAAGCAGTTATTTATTAACAGAGGATAAACTAACGGAGCAATATTCAACGAATTTAAAAAATAAACTAAAATAAAAATACCGAAATATTTACCATTCGACCAGGCGGTTAGAACTAGATGCACCTTGGGCCGTGCGAACTCCAACTTAGCGAACCGGACCATACCAACAAACTAGTTTTTTGACACCACCCTCACTAAATATTGGATATTTGGGCTATCAAAGGGTTTACTGACCCCACGGTATTTTTTTTTAATTAAAATGTATTTAAATTAATAATGGTAAATAAAAGTGATAAAATAAGTTGTGTTATGAGATATGTTTCCGAAATGTATTTCCGTTCTCACCATAACCCGTAATATAACTCGATCTTAAAGTTTATAGTGTCTATGCAGTTACTTTTCAATATGCTCTGAAGATTTCCATCACTGGCTTTCACACTCTGAAGAAAAATCACCGGTTTGTAATAATTCACTAAAATAGTTAAAACATAGGATAAGCTATCCATAGAATATTGAAAACATTTTAAACAAAAATAAGATAAAACTAATAGCAACCGTACAGTTGGAATAAGAAGTGACTGCCCCGTGACTGTACAAAGTTCGAGTTTGGCAACCTGTCTTCGCATGCTGTGTCATCTGTAAAATATCAAATCATCAGAAATTATGCCGATCCCCAAAGAGCAGTCGAGAGATTTTATTAAAGAAAGCCAATTGTTGAAACCAATCAGAATGGTAGAGTCAATAAATAAATAATTTATAAACATAACAACCTAGGAAATGAAAAAACATAGAACTAAATTAATGCAGTTGATGTACTGAAAGTATACAATAGTTTAAGAAAATGAAAATAAAGGTTTTTGAATAAAATTAGAATAATAATGATTCTGATAAGATAAATTCATACGAGGCTTTCGAGTAGTGGTCACCGTAACTGCGTCATTGCTGAGCAGCCTAATTAAGTCAGCCTATCTATTTCAATATATTTGAATATAACATAAATTTGAAAGGTATATTTCCACCAAGGTGTCGTGGAATATCCCTAACTCATTGTAGCAATTATTATTAGAACACCAAGACCAGTCACCATTTTTATTAATCCTTACAAAAGAAATAAATGTAACCGAAATAGCTGCTTAGAAAAAATCAAAAGAACTAGTGCTGGGGATTTTCTTCAGAACATTTTCATAAAATGGAATGTATCAGGTGAAAACTTCTGGAACATAGTTGCCAGAAACAAATTCCCATTGTTAAAAAAAGCATCAGGCATGATAAAATTGCTTTTCGGTTTCAAATAAAGGTGCGATCTGTCTCCGGTTCTTTTCAGCATGTACACACCTGAAATTGTTGGGACAAACTATAAGAAAGCTACTGTAATCGCTTTTGCCGACGACATTGTGGTTTGCAGCAACAGCACGAGTGCACAAAGAGATCTTACACAGGCCGAGTCAGTTTTTAACGTTATCAGTGACAGACTGGGCATGTTAAACATCAGTTTAAACGCCGGGAAGGCCGACTGCGTAATCTCCCCCCCCCCCCAAAAAAAAGGGGGAAAAATCCTTGCCAAAATCATATAGTAATTTTGTAAGTAACATCATAGGGCAAGAGAACTCACCGGCTTTCTCAATGCACTGTCTGGGTATAAAAATGGATAGGCATCTCCATTTCTCTACTCATTTTAGTAATAAAATAGAAAAAGTAAGACACAGGTGTTTCCGGCTATCGCACTTGCTAACTTCACCTAACCTGTCGCTTCGTCTCAAATTGATGATATATAAATGTGTCCTCCAGCCAGCTCTGCTGTTCGATGCCCCGCTATTTACCCACTTGAATGACAATACAGCCAAATGTATCCAACATTTCCAGAATGAGACATGCGAAAAGTGGTCCGACATTCCTCTTTCGAGAGGTTGAAGAACGCTGACCTGCACCCGATGCTTGGTGTGCCGTCGGTGGGTGAGTTCATCCGCCGGAGACACATTAAGTTTTTTGACTCGTTGCAGCACCTAACAAACTCAGTGTTTAACCCCACCACCCTTCCCACCACGATGGAAACAGACTGTTGGGGAAAAATTAGGTTTGAAATCAAATCAAAGAATTAGTATGAAGTTATAGTAATAGTAGTAAGTTAGTTTTAAGTTTGATCAAAAAGGTGAGCCCCATCACCTTTATTAGTCAGTTTATTCGAGTCACGTATAATGTGTATCATTATACTTGTTTATTCATTATATAATTTTTATAACCTGTATATAATGTAGCGATACTCCAGGAAATTCAATAATAGTTTGTAAATACATTCGCCTGAGAATCTATAATTATATATAATTATCTGTAAATTTAAAGGGGCTATGAAAGAAAAACAAAAACATAATTGCGTCAATCGTTATTTTCAACATTAAATTTGATAAAATCAAAGTATTATACAAATCTCGACTTACATCTTAACTATTGCTAACGAGAAGGGATATCATCGTGATGTCCTAATCATGAAGTGATATCCAATGAAATGCAGTGCCAAAAATCACATTGACTTTGAGATTCATACTTTTTATAAATGATTTTCATGCAAAGTAATTTTGTTTGTATTGTTAAATAATTACTTATTTTACGGAATAGTGTGAATAATAATTTTTGTGTGTTTAGATTATATTTTTGGAGCTAAATATATTTCGTTCATTATTAACTATAAATAATAGATTTACCTTGAACAAATAAAGGGTACCCGCTACTCGACTGATATTCCAGAATGTTCTCATAGATTCGAAAAGGTTGTTGGACCCCTGTGACTTATACTGTGCACAATTTTTATTTATTTTTTCATCTCCATTGTTGTGTTTCTTAACATGTTGTTTTCTTCATGACGGCGGCAAAAGTAACGACTAAAGTTATGTGACGTTTGATGTTTAAAAGTGAAATTAGACTGGCTGTCGATAGCTGGAGTGATTTCATTTACTGGAAGCAGAAGCTAATGGTTTAAAACCTGAATGAAGTTGTCTTTTCAATTACTACACCTTCGAAGAGGTGACACCGCGCTAAATTAACTATTTAATTTTACATTTTGACTTAAAGCCTCGTCTGTCGATAGTAATTTTGTTACAGCACTAATACATTCGGTTGGTCATACCGTCATCTTTACGTGTGAAAATGGACAGTGTACTACTCCATTGTAAGCTGAAGCATTATCATTTTCTGTAGTTCACGATTTTATAGCGGGCCGTAGGAAACATGGATGGCTACTGTCCGCCATTTAGTAAGCACTGGTCTACACGATTATGAAATCAACTTAATTCATACTTTTAAAAATAGTTTATTCTCTGCGGACGTCATAAGAAAAAGCAAAATATGACATAATTATCTTTCTTCCGTTTAAACTGATTAAAGATTGGTAACGTTATAAATTATTGTAGCATATAATGTCATCTTACTCCGACAAAAAAGTTGAATGATAAAAATCTTTATCAACACAAAGCTTTGTGTTAATCTCCAGTAAAACACCTGTTTATAGATGTATCCAGGTTGTGTGAGGGGAATGTCCGCTGCGGGCTAGGGTAGTATTTGACGTTTGCTGGCGGCCTGGTCGGTGGGTAGCTTTATTCGTATTGATCTGACTCCCATAAGATCTTAGAAGGTGTGCCCGACAGTGCACTATGTTCAGGAGAAGAGGTGCAGGGTAGGTATTATAGGTAGTTTATGAGGTCTTGGAATGACCACAAATTCACACTCGGTATCTAAGGGTAGGCGAAAACAGTCCGGATCCCAAAGGTGAGTGTGAACCGGAAAGAGGCAGACTGGTATTCTACTTGGCACTGGGGGAGGAAATACCTACTAGGTAAAGTTTGTAGGGACCCGGAGACCGTCGTCCGTACGCAAGTTCTCTTCCACGGATGTGCCTAGTTTTACCGAGACGAAGGCAGAGAATCCCACTAGTAAGGTGTAGGGTCTGATAACGCCGGACTAAAACATAGGGAGGTTAGGAAAGATAGGTGCAGAGGTAGTTGAATAAAAAAGCCATGGCTCGAGTAGAGCAGCAAGCACCAGTGCAGAGAGAGAGAGAGAGAGAGAGAGAGAGAGAGAGAGAGAGAGAGAGAGAGAGAGAGAGAGAGAGAGAGAGAGAGAGAGAGAGAGGGGGGTGTTCACGTCAGCTGCCGGGTTCCGAATGAACTTCTATTTATTTGTCATCCACATACAATGGAAAAACAAGACGAACCTTGTACAAACCTGAATGAAGCAAAATAAATCGTGAACAATAAAAAGTAGTATCGATAAGGCATTGGTGGGTTTCCTTTGATATGTTCTTGTCCTAGAGGTATCCTCCCGTATCCTGTTGAGTGGGACCTGAAAAAGGATTGAGTCCACGATTGTGACTCCTGGGTGGACATGGAAAACAACCGATATTACAGAAACTTACAATTTGTTTAGCTTAAGGTTAAGTATATTTCAAAAATGCCTAAAAACAACCACAAAAACTAGTTGTGTATTGGATACTTTCTATTGTTAAAAAGTTTAGCTTTATAAGAATTAATTAAAACTAATGCTACTAAATCCTTACATATGACGTTCACCCTTTTACATGGTCAATTTTGGCAACCAGATGACACAGTTAAATACTTAGAACTTACATTTGATAACAGACTGGCTTAGAAACTCCACACGAAAATGTAACGGTTAACACTTAGCCACAGGCTAAAGCTGTTAAAGCATTTAGAGGATCAACGTTCAAGACTTCCCTAGTCCCAGAAAGCAATAAAATATAAACATTTGGACAAATGGAGCCCTAATCTATGTATGCGCTAAGAAGACCAACCTCAAAACTATACAGAGCTGTAAGACATCACCGTTTCAAGTGCGAAAACAAACTCTTCACACTGACTTCAAAATTCCTTACATTCAAGACTGCATTAGAATATTATACGTTTATCTTTCACGACAAACTGACGGACACCTAAACCCGCTGATACGAGGGTAACAGTCAACTTGGGGTAACATTCAACGTCCACTGAGGAGAGTAAATAAATTTAAAAACAATTATTTATTTTACTATTTTTTTTAATCTGTACTAGGTTGTTACAAAAGACCTTATACATGAAAATATTTTTAACTTTAAAATACCGTACCAATTATCTTGTTTTTTTAAAGTAATATATTATGTACAATTCAAGTATATGTAGTCACAATTTATTATTGATGTAAAAATGTTATCGGTAAAAAAAAAAAGAAAATGAGTGATGCTACTTATTCTTTGATCAATTAGCAAACCTATATTCTGCGTAAACTGGAGAAAACCAAATGAACTGGCCGATGTTCAATGAACCGATCATGACTGATGATGCAATGAGTTATTGAAATGAACTAATGAAAAATCGATCTGTGACGAAATGACCCCCGCTCACTTCATATCCGATATATCACCATTCACCACAGCTAGCATCTAAATCTAAATTTGAATAAACCCAGATAACTCCTGGCAATAACCAAACTGAGAGTAAAGGGACAACTCTCAATAACCCTCTCAATAGCCCTGGGAGGCTCTCATTAGAGAGAGAGAGAGAGAGAGAGTTGATTAAATAGCCGAAGATTCCGCAAATGTAACGGATTCCTTCGGGGTAATGGAGGCTTCGGATATTTCTCAATTAATGCCTTCATCCTCAACCAAATTAAACTCTCGTCAATTCCACGATTTCTTTTCCCCGATCAATTACTTTCACACCGATCGTAGAATATAGATCAATTCAAAAAAAAAAAAAAAAAAAACATTTTGCAGATTTTTTGCTAATTCCGGGAAACAATTGTCATTAAAAAGGAATTTTTTTTTAGGATTTCTTGATATTCACAGAGCTTTAGTTGTTCATGTCCTGCCATACAGGAACAAGTTGACTTCCTCAGACTAAAGCTAGGTATTTGACATTGAATTAATTTATATTTTAGATCTTGGTGTTATCCAGTGACGCGGCTGAAGTAGGGGCGTGGGGGACTCCCCAAGACTCCGCTTCCTCCTTCGCATGCGAGGGAGGTGACAACCATGTGACTTGGGAGGCCTCTGGGCTGTTTGTAAATATTATATGAATGAGCGAGTGAATGATGAATTGTAAATATGGTATGAATGATGACACTTATCTCAATTACTCATTGCCTAATAAAAGGCAGATTGTAATTTTATCTTAATAAATTGTTGTTCTCTCTCTAAAAAAAAAAAAGATCTGAAATGCATTTTTCGAATCAATTAGTATCTTTTCATTAAATGAAATTTTCACCGATTGTGTCAAGGGCGTGCTATGGAAAAGTGGGCCAACATTTAGGAAAGTTCGTCTGTAATGGTATACGTTCGACCCCCGACATAAAGAATGTCATGTAAAATTAGAATTAGTATTAAGAGGTGCAACCTAAAGGCACCGATCAGATATGGATGTGTTTTCGAAGGGCTCAAGTATATCCAAGTGATTCTTTTATGGGCCCTCATAAAGACAGTGTTTGAGGTACGTCCTAACTTCTTTACGACCTGGTGTGAAGTAATATCTGTTAAACATAAAATATGAGTAAGGAAGACCACCCTCGCTAATGGAAAGAAACTTGCCCAGCTGGACGAAATATAAACAGTCAAATGGCGCAGCCTATGGCACTTTCTTGGCAGCTCTTCCCTTTCTCTGGGTTGTTTCTGGAGACTTAAGCTGAGGACATTGGCTTTGAGGTTGCTTCTAATTCAGTTTATAAGCCATCATTGTATAATAATAAGAACCAATAACAATAAGTAAGGACTATTTCTACAGGTTGGTAGTAATTATTTTATCATTCATATTCCTATTAAATTCAATCATTTAAAACAATTATAAACATTTGTAATAAAATGCATTCTATATAAATTTATATTGTATATACATGAATCCCTTTCATTAATTTAATATTTAATAAACAACGTTAATTTATCAAAAAATATTACTTTGGGTTTAGATTGCGACCAAAAGTAAGTAAATTGAATATTTTGAGAAAAGGTAATTTGGTATAACTTTACACTAATGCAATATGGTCAGGATTTGATAGAGGTATCAAATATGTTAGTAGTTGAATAGTTAGATGGCATTCAGGTAATTCAGGTATTCTTATTATTCAACTAGAACGTAACGGGGAAGTCAGATAAATTATGTATATGGTATATACGACAAGGTATATAAATGGACATAAGTATTCGTAGAAAAGATACATCATTTATATATTGTGTTGTTTTCCTCTAAGCTGTGGTTTGAATTGCGAGATATATTATTTTGTATTACTTTACCAAACGCACTTAGTGAAATAATTGGTATTAAATTTTGGATTGCTGCGGTCCTTTAGGGATATATTAAGGATTCTTTTTTATGGATTTTGCTTGATGTTATCAAAACTAGAAATGATTATATCTTCACATAACTAGCTTTAAGCCTGACTATTTAAGCCATTTTCTTGAATTACAGACATGCAATTGTATATAAGGATTCCATTCCATGATGTGATGAAATGAAAAGTACTTTTTCCATAAACAATTTTTAATTAATTATGGGGAAAAACATTAATTACGAGTAGGGTATCAAATTAATGACCCTCAAATTTTATAACAATCTAGACGTGAACGAGAATGTACATTTTTAGAGTTTCCTTGATATTTTTTTAAAATCAGGTACACTTTTGTTTTCACCTGTGTGCCTGTCTGTCTGTCTGCCCAGGCGATTATAAACCCCCTGATGGGCCTATAGCCATACAACTTCAAGTTGAGATTTTACTAGATCGCCCAAACAACATCCAAAATATTTTCAACTGCATAAAATATAACTAAGGTTTTTATTTATTTAATTGCGTGGTGATTGAAAACTATTTATATATATATATATTTCTGTTGCATTGAGTCTTGATGCCTTGATCAATAATTTGCCTTTTTTATTTGAATTTATACAAAGTCATTCAAATCGTGTCCACAACTAGCTCCGTGTTATTTCGAACCGAGATGACATTTTCCATGTTTTTGCTGATATTTAACGCCCTGATGATACTAGAATAAAAGTAATCAAATGAAAACTAATATGTGTCATCAATCAGTTATAAATAAATATATAATGAAAAAAATTATTATTTTTCCTAGTCCAGAGTAACAAATTAAAAATGTAGAGGAGCTGTTAAAATAGGTTGGACTATTATAAATATAAAAACCCTAAAGTCTGATTAATGAACATTTAAAGCATTTATATAAAACATTTATGGACACAGTGGTGTGTACATAAGGTTTTGGAAATGTAGTGAGTTCTATTAGTTTTATAATTGTTTACTTTATTATTAATAGACGATGCTTTATCAAAAATGCATGAAGTTATTACATTATCGCCAGCGGCATAAGTCCGGCCAGAGTATGCGAGAGAATTCGGTCTCGTTTATCTATGGATCCAGCCCCCCCCTCGAAAATAATCCTATGTACGCCACTGTGTATGGGGACGTGTCGACAAATTCACAACAGCCATTGGGGCGTTTTAAAGTTAAACTGCTATTGAATGTTGTCAATATCATTGAAACCCTTAATTGCGTGATACAGCAGACCTAACTTAATTTTTCCATTATGTAAGCCAGGCTTTAGGGCGGTGAGTATCTAGGAGTGATGAGTGTAATGTACTCGATGACAAGTACCTCATTGGACCTTTCGACTCTAGTCGAGCCGTCATCAACTTCTTTACGAGGGCCGGCACTCGAAAAGATATCCATCGGGAGCAGCCTCAAGTCCTCCTTTTGTCTAAATCTTCCCGTGAGAATGGAATCCTATACATCCCTCCTACTCCCTCCCTCCTCTTCCTCACTCCCTAATTACCGCCGCCGTCCTCCCTATTGTTTATGATCGGCCTTTACCGTCGCCTCCTCTGCACCGAACCTGGGAATTTGTCCTTTGGCCCATTACAAGGCTCAGCTATGCCCGCTCTACTGTCATCTCTTTCTCTCTCTTATCTGTTATATCGGTCATCGATAGTAGGAGGTAGGTCCTCCTGAGGGCACCACAGGAAAAAATATCTGTAATTGCCGAGCCCAAAAGAAGATTAAACAGATACTGTATCTATATAATACGATATTAGTCGTATAAAAAATGATCCACAACTTCACAAAATATGCCCATTAATTTTTAGTTAAAAATACTATAATAATAAATAAGGATGAAAACCTAAACGAGAAAAAATTAATGTCAAACGGGATGAGATTTTTTTCACTTGTGAGAGCGGTTGCGGGACCCGGACAACAATCCCGGAGCCCCATTACATTCCCATGTTACTTTTTATGTACGTACTTGGGACAGAGGTTAACTGGATATAAACGTTAAGATTTACTTTGAACTCTTTATTTAAAGCGTTTAATTCAAATGGTGTTAAATAGTGCATGTAGCAATACTACAACTCAAAAAATACGTGAATAATATAAAACTTTCTGAACCTAGTTGAAGTATTGTTGAGAACAAAAAAAACAACTCGATTACCGTTTATTGAAGAACTGAAAGAACAATGATAAAACTTCGATGAGTAAACACAACATGTATTACATATCATACATTTAGTACATTGGTGAGTATTCTCAGTAAATATCAGGATTCAAACTACAAAACCAAGCGTTTTTATTATTTTATATCTTAAAAATTTCCCAAGAAGGGTAGATAGAAATCTGAATATTACTCTTTTACATTTAAAATGTTAAAAAATATGAAATTTACACTTAACAGTATAAGAAAAAGCACATAAATGTTAATTAAACTACAAAACTGCCAAGAAAAACTGGTTAAAAACTTTAAAAAAAAAAGAGAAAATTCTAGTTGAATCTGAACAGAAGTATAAAACGAATAAAAAACTAACAAAAACACTCCTGTTCACATTCAAATGTTTCAGAAAAAATTGACTAGGCGTCACAATGTTTTCTAGGGGGCTGGGATAATACTCTAGTATTGATGTAATTCCTGAATGACCTACACCCGAACATCCGTTTTACTAATGAGCCCATGTTTAACTTTCTACACAACCGCTTGGAAAACATACCAATGAAAAAAGATAGATTTATATGAAAAAGACAAAGAAACGTTGGAGAGACGGAAGGTGTTTTTATTTCTTTATAAGTTCTAAAAATACAATTTAGCTTCTAATATTTAAAAAAAATTAAATCAGAAAATTTAGCATTAATAATTACTAGCCAAAGACTAAATATACCGACAGATATTATCAGGACTCTTCAATGTCTAGTCTTTAGTTTTGGATATGGAATATAATGTCTTTACTTCCAAAATGTGTTTTTATGGCTGGGTGTAAGGTATTTCAGGTCGCACCGGAGACAAATAAAGTTTTTTTACTTGTAGCAGCATCTAACAAACCCAGTGTTTAACTCTATGACCCGACCCTCATTCCCGTATCGATGGCAACAGACTGTCGGGGAAAATTAGGTTAAGATTTTGTGTGTTAGATGTAAGTTAGTTTTAAGTTTATGATTCATAAGGTGTTTAGAGAATGAATGTATAATGTGCATTTTGCTTTTGTAACAATCACAAATCGCAATGCAAAATTATTAAAAACTGGATAAAATGTAGCCAATCTACAGGACATATTATAAATAGTTTCATTCATGTAGAATCTATACTGGTTTCCATAATGACTATTAACAAAGGGGTATGAAGGGGGGGTGTCTCAACCCTGCCAGTAGGCTCGTAATAATTATTAAAAATAGTGGAATATTTTTAGTAAAATTGACAAACAAATTAATTATTTTTTTATTGCTCCTCAGCTTCTTTTATAATCGTCCAGCTCAGATGGCGAGTCAACATTAGTTCAGAACTCCCTCTGTCCATAACCGCAGTAATTGCAATAAAGAAAAAACAATATGACAGATACAGCCTTTAGCAGACAGACCCAACCAAGCGCTCGCTACCTGGTGGCTACTTCCCGCACTCCAGATTTTTTGCACCTGGTTCCCTCTTTTGTATGCCCCCGGCCCCTCCTACCTCTTTGCACCCAATAAATATCGTGCCACTTTGAATATCTTTGGCCGACCGCTTTTTAGTATTCGGCCGGCTACCACAAAACAAATTGCCCGCGAATCAGACAGGGTAATCGCCTCCTTGCGGAGGGAAGAGTCTATCACCGGCCCCGAGGAGCAGCAGCTTTGTTTGTTTACATGTTGTAGCATGTTTGTATTTAAACATTACAAAAAACTTGACTCTATATTCCATGAGAAGATAAAGTATAGTGGTTCAGAAAAGTTATATGAATTGAATATTTTCAGTTTTAAACAAGTCAATAATTATGATTATTATAAAAATATTTATTCTGGGAGTATGTTCCCCATGAACAAGAAACCATGGTACAAACAACTAAATCTAACTCTCCATCTAACAAAAACAAGGATTTCGCATTTGCTAAACAAACACTAAATATACTGATAGATATTGTCAACAACCTTCAATGTCTAGTCTTTAGTTTTGGATATGGAAAATTTTGTCTTTACTTCCAAAATGTGTTCTTATGTGTGGGTTTGTAATGGGTATTGCTGGTACTGCGATCGAGTCTCATTCTGCATCCGTTGCTAGGTGTGCCGTTAGTGGGTGAGTTCATCCGCCGGAGACACATCAAGTTTTTTGACTCGTTGCAGCACCCAACAAACTCAGTGTTTAACCCCACCACCCTTCCCACAACGATGGCAACAGACTGTTGGAGAAAATTAGGTTAAGATTTTGTTGTTAGATGTTAGTTTTAAGTATATAATCCATAATGTGAGCCCCATCACTTTTCAACATGTTTAGACCATCAATATATAATGTACATTATACTTTTGTAACAATCACAAATCGCAATGTAAAATTATTATAAAATGTAGCCAAGCTAAAGGACTATAATAATTTAAACCGAAGGTGAGCTCCATCACCTAGTCCAGTCTATTTGATTAAATTTTCACTGTAAAACGATAATTGTAATTCTACCCTCTTTCAAATGCATCATAGTATGCAGTAAGAGGAGTAATTATTCTGTAAATTTTGTTCAATTGCATTGTTCATTTGCTTTTAAAAATGTTAAAATAAAGGGGTTTTGAAAAAAACAAAGGACTATGATGACTAATGACTTACTGTAAATACATAAATGTATGTAGAATCTATACTTATTTCCATAATGACATTAACAAGGAGGTATGAAGGTAAAAAAACAAATAAAAGAAATATATTGGTCACACCTTTTTTATAATTATTGGCCAATGGAAAAAAGACTCAGTATTAACCAGGAACCTGAATTATTTTATTACCAGCTCCATATTAAAGGGAATTAATCTTATTTCATTGATGAATTGTATACATTTATGGCTACACATACAAACAGGGGGGAATCCTAAAATGGTATGCACAGATGTGCAGAGCTAATGAATAAAACTGAGGAATTAAAATAAAAAAAGCTAACCTGTATGTTACTGGTAAAGCTGACGTAAAGGTTAAAATGCAGCTGTAGGCTGCACACGATTATTAATATGATGGGGGTGGCCAAAATAACTTTTTGGCATAAGAAAAAAAAACGATGTTCCAACTCAAACATCCGCAGCAGAAATGACTTTTCCTAGGCTAGACTCACCTGAGGGTGGGCGAAATGGCGCGTGAAAAACTCCGCTAATTAGAACTCGTGTCATATGGATTATGATCGAGAAGGCGCTCTGCCAGCCGGCGCGAAACATTTAAACTCCCACTGATAAAAATATTAACTTATGTTACTTGATAGTAGTTTTATAAATACATTGGCTGAGGGATCAATGAACTTTCTTTTATAGTAAACTTAAATGATAAATAATAGAAAAGAATTCTTCACTTTTATTGTAATATTGGTAAGCATACCCCAAACATCTTCCGTTAACTAATTATTCTGTCTAATGTAAGGGGTTTAGACATCTGTTACCTGTTAGACATTCTTCGGGAAATGCCGTACCGCATAATTTGGCCCATTTACTACATGAATACTATTACCTAAACGTTTTATTTTAAAACATTTATTTGTAACATTCTTGGTGTTATTTAATGTAAATATGTGATGGTGGTTGTCTGTTGGGTCTTTTATTAATGAATAATGACAAGTGCCTTTCCATACTGAATTTTTTATTATATGATAGTTGTTTAACTTAACAGACATGGATGTCATTCTCAATGGCGTTAAATCCTGAGCACTTGACCACTGAGCTGTTTGATTAATCAATGCCTCAGCTTCCGGCAAGTGAATCAAGGGACACAAGCACCACCTGTCATGCGGAAGAAGGATGCCCGAGGACATGAAGAGGGGTCTATTGTCGCGGGGGATATTGGCCTTAGAGATGTGCATGTAATGAATTATCTCACTGACATAGAGGAATTAATTAATACCAAGATAGAGAGGGTGGGTGGCGAGTCCGGCTCAGCTGCCTGTTGAGCGCCGATGACAAATGCCTACTGGATATTGCCTCCACGGCCTCCTCTATAAATTAAACGGCTGTAGAGATATTCGATTAGGGGAGCAGCCTCCCACCTGCACCGACTAACAAAAGACAACATCCAATATTTGCAGTTCAATAAAGAGTGGTCCGCATCATTGCCGAGTGGCCCCTTCAACAATCGATTAGTTCCGTATCACTTGGTGAGTAGCTCTTTGTAGCCGCGAGGGGGAGGGTTCAGTCGCATCTCGAGGTCGTGGCTTTGCAAACAATGCTACACTTCCTCTTGTCTATGCAGCTTGCAAGAGGCCGGTGCATTACGATTCATTGCCACGTATTATATAATGAAGGTCAAGCAACTCTGATATATCACGCAATAAAGGTTCTATTGGCAATGTTGAATTTAATTTCCAAGCACGAAGAGAGAGGCTTTATTTTCCAAATGGTACTTTAAGCCGTCTGATTATTCTATCATAATGATCTGATCAAGCGTGCAATACCGCGCCAATGGGTCTTCCACGAAAAAGGCCCTTTTATTGTCCACGCTCACTGCGGGCTATGTCGGGCTAATCAAATTTTTTTTTATTGTAGCTAGTTTCAATGACCGAATTTGATTCTATTAGGTATTAAAAAAAATTTATTAGCAGTAAAATTTGTACTGTATTTCCAAAAGTGACGTTTTCAACTTTGACATCATGCTGCTCTAAGACCACACCTATTATAATTATCCCTTTTGTATGTATTTATCAGGTGTATTATAAATTTTCAGAAATTGCAATAAAACATTTATTGGTAAATTTTAAACCCTGTTGACAAGTGGTTTCCAGACGATTTACCTAGAATAGTTATAAGCTCTTGCCGCTAATGTGGAGGGGAGGGAGGAACCTTTAACTTTAATTTGTCATCTTTTAAACAAGTGAACCACATGGGGGGAATACAGTTGGCCTAGAGGCGTTTAAAGTGTCGGTCCCCACAATGGTGCGTGTGCGTGTTTTAATTGATGTCAACACTCCACCAGCCTATACCAGTAACCAACCCTATGTCTAATTTTTTTTTAACAATCCAACGTAATTTATAATGTTATGGTTGATGAAAATGTGGTCTTTTTTTTCACGAACGTTCAACAGCAACGAAAAGTAATAATTAGAAACTACAATGTTGTCATTATTTCACCCGAAACATTTCAAGAGGATGAAATGAACAAAAGGCAGCCGAATTTTTCAAATTTGATTAGAAAAGTCAAATCTTACATAATGGATTGACTCCTTTATATAAGGTAATTTTCTTAATAACAACACCTCAATCCCATACTTCAACGAATGTTACACCAAATTATAGTAACGGCAGTTTCGCACTGAGGTTCTTTAACTCAATTAATTGTCCCACTTGATTATTTTTGCATTGGTTTAATTTTGTTCTTGTGGATTTTTTTTCGATCCTCTATCGTTTAAATAATAAATCCTTCCATCTGCCACATCCACTATCACATTTAAACCTACTATTTATACTAATACTTTTATATTTAAATTAAACAATTCTACAATCATCGTGAGCTGCTGGTTCTCCGGTTTCATGAGGAATGCAATGTAGAACACTCATGATTTTTTTTTCATAACTTTTCAAGGGCTTTACATGAATAAAAATAAATTAAGTTGAAATGGATCTTTCGGTCGAATGAGCCGCATACGTGTTACGATGATCTTACTAAATACTCCATATTGGTTTATTTCGTAAGTTTTACTGATTTATTTTTATTCTCGGCGTCGTTATAAATGTATACATATATATTAAGGCTTAAGTGGACTTTGATTACGTCATTAAAGCTGCCATCAAATGTGTATTCAAAATTCTTGAGGAATGGTACTTTGCACTTGTCCAGAATATATGAAAATACATGCAATGCTTCTATAAATAAAGAATATTCAATTATTAACTTATAATACAGTAATTATTGTTCTATCATATTACGTAGGACATTAAATTAAAGCTCCTGGACAATAAAATGTATTGTATGTTGAGGATTTAGTGGAATATTAATATTAAACTATCCATAATTGTGAGATGGATCACAGTCGACATGAATATATTTTTGTGCGTGTTTCCTCTGAACGTATTTTAACCAAAGACAAACATACTAGAAAGTTAAACAAACTAAAACTATGTTTAAACAAAACTAGAAAAGTAGAACATAGCTTAGAACAACAGGGAACATACAGATAGACCAATGATGACCGTCCAAACCCTAACGGAAGAAGAACCCCTCTAATTGGAAGCCATTTAATATTTATATTTTGTTTTTACCCATGGTTAAGGCAGTAATGAAAAAAGAAATTTTAAGACATTTCAAAAAACTACATTTTGTCCATACAACCAATTATAATGAGATCTATTGGTCAATCTGCGGTTTATTTAATGTTTGCTGATAAATTATTTACACAAAAGTTGTACTACAATAAACGAAACAAGCATTTTTAGTTGAAAATACAAGGTAATATTTAAGAAACTGTTTATCAATAATGCAGAAAATAAAATTGAGTCCAAAGTTGGTGTAACATTACAGCAATTGTAATAAAATAGTTTAGCACTTAATACCAAGGGTTGTACAATCCTAAACCAATTTTAATTATGGTATAACTTTATTTTCAGTCATTGATTTCCATCATGTAAATATTTCATAGGAAAAGAACAAGACAAAGGTACTAATTACTTCATTAAGGATTGTCGAACGTCTTAAGAAGTTGTATCAAACAGGCAATTAGTTTTGTTACCGGAAGTGACGTAGTGCACCTGCTCTACTATTTAGTGAGCAGTGGCAATATGGCGGCCGACATCTGTCTCCAAAATGTCTTCATTAACCTCTGATACCTCATCAAATGTATCCCTTTTCTAATTAACCGTGTCTTATCAGACTATCATAAACATATATTTTTTTTTTTTACTTCCATGTAATTTGAGGCAATAGGACCTCAAATTTGAATGCCTGGTTTAGGGTCAGAACCACTAGGTAAAAAGTAAGGAAAAAAATAAATAGTTTCTAGAGTCGAAGCGATTAAATCTTCGATACATCTCAACATATTAGCTTGTTTAAATTTATTTGGAAATTAGATCTTTCATCATACGGATGGGGGTATGCTGAGCGTCTGTGGCTCTCTTTTACTCTTTTGCTCCACAACGTTTCCTAACAAGTCTAATAGGCGCTCTAATGCAGAACTTGGGTATGTAGAAGCAGATCGATACATGGAGATTCATGAACGTTTCCCATTTATATTACTGACTTCTCATTTTTTTCCCATTACACCTAACTTCATGATTATGAGGAAAAATATTATTACACTAGTTACGAACTAAAATGTATTATTTCATGAAATATTTCCAAACCAACAGATTTCATTTTATTTGCTAAACTAGCTCAGATGTGTTTGGTGTTGATTCGTGGTTTGATGTTATAAACTCCAGCACAGTCTTATCGAACTTCCATTGCAGGGAATATTTACCGCCCGACTGTGGATCATCATCTTGGCCACTGCATCACTGAGAGCTCTGATATATATACACATATATATTTATAGTTAAACGAGATCTAATAATCGATATTGACTTTAGAGCCGGACTTCCGGTTCACATGCCTCTAGTTAATGAGGAGTTAGCAAGTGATGAATTGAGAGCGCGTGCCCATTGTATTGATATGGATAGTCACTATCCCGCTAATATCAAACAGACTCACCCCCTTCATTACAAAGAGGTAGGCACTAAAAGTCATATTAGCCCCAGGTCACGTGACCCAGCAGGGAGATATGAATCGCTCCATTGTACGTGTGCACTGTCACCTAGATATTGCCAGTCTCTCTCCTTAGTCCCAACTCGTTTCATCTTCAATATGATTTTGTCGGTACAATCATCGATGCCTTTCCCACTCCATTGTAAAGTTCTCCAATCCTGAAAGCAGCAATGTAGGGGTGAGTTATCTTATGAACTCACGAGAGGCGTTATTGTCGGACAAAATGATTCAATTGATCGAAAATTGTAAAGGTATAATTTCTTATCATTTTAAAATGTGATAGTTAAGTTATAATAAGTGCAGGATGAATTTAAGGAGAATTAGAAAGATAAATAATACGAAAATTAAACCAACAGATGGCAGCACTTTCGGGCCTAAATTTAACTCGATCACTATTAAAGTAAACAATATTTTAAAAACGGATTGTTACACAACATAACGAATAATTTAATGAGTGTAAAGACTTTTAATTTTTTATCCAATTTTCATGTATTCCTTTAAAAAACTTACACCCGATTTGGCGATTATATACACTCAGGGTTGGCATCGTCAATGAATTTGCATGGATCAATGAAACCCTTAAAAAGTAACTAAAAAACAAAGCCTAGCTTCCATTTCTTAAAGTATATTTAAGATTTCTCAATTCATAGTTCTATTCAAGCTTATGATTTCTAATGTTTTCCCATAACTAAGGAAATATTAAGGAGGATAGTAAAAAAAACTTTCAAAAGCTAACAGTATTAATTGCCTATGTTTTGTATTACAATAATTATTTGGTTATTAATACACTTAATTATCTTGTGGTAATATTATTTTTTAATAGATACTGGGAAAAAGTTATTATTTTTATTAGGTACACAGTAATTAACTAATTAATGACAAATTGTTTTTCACAGAATTGATTTTTATTATAGCCTCAATTAGAACTACCACGCAAAATATCACGCCTTCAAAAAGATCACCACTTGAGATAAAATTAATTACTAATAAAACTATTAATTAGAAAGGCAGAAATAAATCTATAAAAAAAACAAGCGAACAAACGATATTAGAAAGAGCGATAAACGTACGAAGGACTAGTGAAATAATACGCCGACCGGCACAAAAACGATCACAGGTGAAAACTCATTAAAGATGTCTAGTTAAAACGTCAGGAAGAACCTCAGTTCAATTCCAGATCTTATTTACACAAGTTTTTTCGAAGCATAATACGAGTATGAACTAATTGTAATGATTTGAATTCCAATCATACCGTCGATCTGGAAGAAGGCAATCACTTGATATTTTACAGATCGACCGTTAAAATAAAGGCACTTAATGATACTTTGAACATAAAATTTGGCTGAGACATCTTAATACATTGCAGTTTAGGTCACATAGATTCAGATACTAAACATTGTACCTTTATTTAGATTTTTAGTACCCCTTTTTTTTGAGATGTAAATATTCTTCTTTCGGATCGACGATATGTAAATAACGCAATAAAACTTTTAAGTAACATGCTACATGCGAGAAATCCCCGGCAGCGAAGATGTCTAATATTGTTACCAATGATTTTAAATTTATAAATTAAAATTGCATATTGCTGCATGGTTTCCTACAAAATCAATTACTTCAATGCACTAAGTTATAAAGAATTTTCAATAATTATATACTCATTTTGAATTTCTTGGTTTATATCATATATTAGTTAAATGAAGAAAAAACTAAAATAGAATAATATCTTCTATTGGCCAAAAAATATTGAGGTCTTACTTAAAAAAATTCACAGCTATGGTCATTACAAACACCATTTATAATTTAATTTAATGTAAATAATATATGAATAAAGTGTGTTGTGAATGAAGAGCTCCTCTTTGTAACATTTTATTAGTTTATATTAATTAACTAATTAATATTTTGGAACATTTTTAAGTTAAGCCATAAGTACTTCTAAATTACTTTTAATTGTAATAGTTCAAGAATGTAGTAGCATGCGTTTAGAATATTTAAATAATGTACTTATATTTTGGAATCTTTTGAGTATGTCCAAGTCTCGTCTTCACATGCAGTAGCTAACAAACCGGTGACCGACTTTAGTTCAAATGGTAATCGTTATTTAATGTGAAACACTGATTCAGAACAGTTACTTGTGTAAGGGGGGATAAGTAATCGGTAAGATAATAGACAAGTTACACAAAACTAACATGACCCAAGCGGTGGGATGACACAGTAGGAACTACATGCCCCTTGGCCGGCAGTGCAAAGTCCAACTTCTCGAACATGTCCGTGCAGGCGCAGAACCCAGCTGTTTATCTACATACTAAAACAATGCCGAATAGACAAGTTGTCAGGCTCAGATGTATATCTTTCTATGTCAGTATATTTTATTATTTCATTTTCAACTCTTATCATAATTAATATCCTTAAAATTACAAGTAGACAAACAGCTGACACTACCTGCACGGGCACGTTCGAGAAGTTGTACTTTGCATACAATTTCTACTCCATCCGGTTGAGTCTTATTAGTTTTGTGCTAGTTTCTTTGTGTAATTTGTCTATTATCCTACCGATTATTTATCCCCCGTTACACTAGTAACTGTTCTGGAGCAGAGTTTCACATTAAATAACGATTAACGTTTGAACTAAAGTCTGTTACTGGTTTGCTAGCTACTGCATGTAAAGACAAGCGTTAGACATACTCAAAAGATTCTACAATGTAAGTACATTATCTTCAAGTATTCTGTACCAATGTTGGAATTAAGAGTAATTTAGAAGGACTTATGTTTAACTTTAATTTTCTTATTTTTTACTTATCGATTACGATTACCTTATGTTTTTGAAATCTTCAGTTCATCAATGCCATTGTTTTTATATTTAAACTCATTTGAGTGATGCGAGCTCGAGGTAGTTCAAGGAAGAACCAAGGTTAAGGAGGTACCCCAGTCCCACATGTCAGGTGGTGGTTATATATAGTGTGATATAGGACACGAGCTATAATTGCTATCATTGTCGCAAACCGTTGTTGATACAGTAGAGGAGCTAGGTAAGAGTCTTGGACGAAGCTTCTCTGACCATGGAATGGTAAGAGCGATAGGTGACGCCAGTAGTTGGCTTGAGAAATTCAAAACTGAATGTGATCAGTTTGGTCTAGCTAATGAGGAAAAATCAGACATACAGTTTATTTTTTTTTTTTTTATCAAATTCAGCTGTGGAGTGGTAGGTGGGTAATATAAAAAAAAGGAGTATATGATTGGAACATCATGGCACAATACTTTAAGACAGAATTTGTCATTAAGGACTGGTCGTCTTCCAGATATGTTATTCAATTTTAGTGTATAAGTGGATGTTTAGTAGATCATTTTTGGGCAAAACAGGGATGACTTTTTTAGTCATGGAAAAATATAATACGCAGATTAGCTTCACATACTATGTAACATGTGTTTACTTTGTATTTTGTTTTAATAAATGTTTTATTCATTGGACTATTTAAACTGAAGCCTCTTTCTTCCTATAATAAACCAGCCCTACTAGGAGAAATATAATTATATATATATATATATATATGCATATAAGTTAAAGCCAGAGGCAAGTCTAAACTAATACGATCATGGGATGTAAACAACCCATTATCCTATGTATGTCGGATTACTAGAGACAATAAAGCAGTCTCTTTACAGAGTTCGTGAGTGTCGTTCATTTCCCTCTTTCCTATTTTTTGATGGTCTTCGATCGCTTGAGGCAATTTGGCTTGAAATTGTCTAACGAAAAGTCCCGTCTAGGCCAAGAGGTCATTAATTTTTTGGGACATACGATCTCTAAGGAGAGACCCGATGCCGGGAAGGTGGCAGCAGTTCAGAAGATGGTGGTTCCGTCGGACGTTAAAGGGATCCGGCGCCTGCTGGGTACGCTTAACTATTACAGGAGATTTTTTCCTGAAATGGCGGCTTGTTTGGTACCCCTGAACAATCTCCTGAAGAAGGGTCAGAAGGTGGTCATCACCCCAGATATCGAGGCGAATTTTCGAAGTGCATGGATCGTCTCCAGGAATACCCGGTCCTGGCATTTTCCGACTTCACGAAGCAGTTCAAAACCCGATGGATGCCAGTAAATATGCGCTGAGAGCGCTTCTGTCACAGGAGGGGGACAGAGGGGGACGTCCCGCAGCGTAGGCCAGTAGGCGCCTCACCGAGGCGGAAAGTAGGTACGGAGCGCTGGAGCGGGAATTGTTAGAAATAGTCTGGGTGATAGACCATTTCCGGCCCTACGTGTTCGGGAGAAGGTTTTGGGTGCACATGGACCATAGGCCGTTACAGTGCGTCGGTAAATTAAAAGAGTCATCGGCGAAGGTCATTTGTTGGAAGGAGTTCCTCAGCCAATACAACTTGGAGGTAATATATAAGCCCAGTAAGGAAAACGTCGTGGCGGACTGGTTGTCTCGGGCTATGGTGGTCAACGCACTCGACAAAGATCAGGGGGAATCCACCCGGGACGGACGGCAGTTCTTGCGAGAATGGACGCCGGAGAGAGAAGAAGACCAACAGGAACCAGGGTCTACGGATGTGGTACGGTCGGCAGGAGGAGGGAGCTCAATGGACGACAGGCCTGCGGACATGGAATAGCGGAAAGAGATTACCCCTCAATGATGCTTCCACCCATTTTCTTTACGTCGGAAACGCGACCATATGGGGAAAAAATAAGCGTCTGTGGAGTTCGGAGCAGATTGGGGTTGACCGAACATTCGGAAGCGGAAGTATTTCTGGTGGGGGATGCGAAACGATTCAGGAGACACTAGCTACGTGCGAAGTTTGTCACCGTACTAAATATGACAGGTACCCACCGACCGGGCAATAAGTTGAGACTCCCACGGCGCAAACATCGCTCAATGACCTTCAAGTTAGCGGGGACACAAGTGGGTCACCGTGGTTGACCTGTTCAGCAAAACGGCTATGACGTACCCCATTCGGGAAAAGCCATCGGAGACAGTACTAGGCGCGCTGAGGCCTTCCCGCACTCGTAGCACTTCCTGTCGACTCGCCTTCTGGAGCGCCCTACATTTCCGCACACCGTTGCCCTTTCTCTTCCATCGTGCTCCGCCTCCCTCTTCTCCCATGCTATGGGTGTGGTTTTGGGCCTTCTATACGGCACTCTTCTCCAGCCCGTTTCTTCCTCGCCAATTTTACGGTGTCCCAGACCGGATAGCGTCGGACGGCGGAGATAACCCCGACGTACGAGAGGAGGTGAAGGCTCGGGACGTGTTATGGCATGTCAATACCCCAGGGCATCCAAAGAGCCGAGGAGGATTTGAGCGTCTCCACAGTACCTTGGGCGATCATCTCCGCATCTACAATGCCGACAAAGGGTTGGAGCCGGCAGAGGCAATGCCTAGGGCGGTCATTGCGTATAACCTTTCTGTTCACACGACCACCGGGTTCTCACCATCTGAAATCTTTTTCGGACCTCGTGGGCGTCGCCGGGACACGAGTAGAACGGTGGTGGTTCTACCACCAACCACGTGGGTGGGGAAGGTGTACGCGAAAATTACTGCGGAAAAATCTAGGAGGGTGTTAAGGGAGAACGCGGGCGTCAAACCGCTAGAAGGGAGCACCACGATAGGCACTATATCGTAAGCTCGGTTCCAATCGGAGTAAGGTGTCCCGTTATGAGGGTCCCTTCCGGGTGTCCGCGATTCGTGAACACAATTTGGTGACCATCCAAAATGTTCATGAACCTTTGAAGAGGAGAACTGTCCATCTCGAGCAGTTAAAGCTTCCAGTGGGGAAGCCATCCGAATAGGAAATTGAATTGAATTTCCTCACTCCTGCACACATCTAATTGGGTTTTTGGTGTCGATACTTTTGCCAGATATATGTTTTTTTTTTACTGTTTTAAGCTTTGTGATAAAGTTATGTTCTGTTTCTATGATTGTAAGACAGTGTTGTTCTGGTCTAGGCGAGCAGGAAATTATTAAGTCAGAACTGTATATAATTAGCATAAGTGTTAAGTTTCAGTTCCCGACAGATGGTCAGGAACTGGCAGAGGGGAGTTAAAGCCAGAGGCAAGTCTATGTTGTAATCTAATACGACCATGGAATGTGAACAACTCATGATTTGATGATGTGAACGATGTCGGATTACTAGAGGCAATAAAGCAGTCTCTTTACAAAAGTTCGTGAGAGTCATTCATTTCCCTCTTTCCTATTTTTTTTAAGCTTAAACGCCAAAGATTAACTTTATATATATTTGCATATGTGTAATTTTCCTCAATATGAAAATGCTATTTTCTAGTAGGTCCAATAATTTAATTTATTTTTATTTAACTTAGGAGTTCTATATATGTTGGAACTTCCTAGTTAGCATTCAAATTTCATCATGATTATCTGTGTTTCATCTTTCTTCCATATTCAGTGTACAAGACACTGTGCTCTTCAAAACATTACTTTTAAAACTCGTATTGGCACCTTTTTTACTTAGGCCTCTTCAAGTTTTCAGAATATATATCGGCTAGCTTTTGGCTCAAAAGACAGATTTCCTGAGCAAACTCGAGACCTTCTAAGGTTCTAGTCCTACTACACTATGTTCCCCTTTTGAATAAATAAGAAAAACAGGATATAAAAAACATTCTCTTGTGGAGTAAAAATAACACTTTATTTGTACTTAAAAAGAGAGCATATCCTCTTAAAAACATACAAAATGTATGTACATATATATACAATAATGCAAATATGGAGTGATCAAAGTCTGTCAAAGGAAGGACCACCCATGAGAGTGACTGTTCTTCCACTGTACCGCTCGGCAATGTCCTTCCTGATCTGAAAAATACAATAAAATCAAATATTTTAGATTTTGCTATAGGGTAAAATATAAAATATTCAATTTCTTAGGCTAATGATATGTCAACAAATATTTCAAAACTTACTTCCTCCTGGAGCTCCCTTCCCTTGCGGACGATGACCTGCCCTTTCTTGGCTAGTTCAGCGGCCTCCTTGACAGCTTCTGCCTCTCGGTCCTTGCTGATGGCAGCGATGGTGGTCCATCTCTCGATAGCCTCAGCCTTCTCCTTCATCTTAGCAACCAAGCTGTCCAAGTAGCTACAAAATAAGTAACAAACAATTAGCTCTCATAATACAGCTCAGGAAAATAAAATTTGGAAATTACAATCATTTTTTATTAAAAATAGAATAATTTTTATTATAATTTGAATCCGAAGTTGAAACCATATTTGTGTTGTAGTTGACAGTTGTTTATTAGGCTTAGTCAGACCACCTTTTAGAAAATTGTACATAAGGGAAATATATAGGGCCCTTGGAAAAGGGGTAGAGAGGGATATAGAAGGATAAAATCCATGAGGGAGAGATGAAAAATGAAAGACTAGAAGAGGAAGAAGCGTGGTATGAATAACCCTTTAACTGTGCAAAGCCACTAAAGTGGCTAGAAGAAAGCCCTCATTCGGCATGCACAGGTTTTCAAATGCTGACAAATTTGGACCACATTGTATTATTAAAGTATATAACTTTTCTTGACGAAATTCCTCACATGTTACATACATTACGACATGTTAGGATGCAAAAATAGGGACAATTTACAAACTAAAATATCAACTGTTTAATGAGAAAGACTCCGTCCCTCTTTAACTGTTTTGAGTCCCTTCAAACTGAATTGAAATTCTGCAAATTTTGTAGAGTTCAAATTCCTATTTCAGCCAGACACAGTAATACAGTCAAGACATGTCCTTAAAACACTTTCATTCACTTTTAGAACCGGTGAGAGGCTTTTTTTATTTAAATCAACATTAAGAAATCCAAGAATGAACAAACTAAAAACATAGATCCAATCAGGTCACGGCTCAGAGAGAGTGTTTACTCAAAATGTTGTGTGTTTTTACATATTCAATGCTACTTTGGTAAAATTTTTTTTTCCTTTTCATCAATTTTCCTTCTATTAGTTTCTTTTTCTACAAATAGAAATATATAAATTTATTATTTACATATTAGTTATTTAGTAGTAATATTAGTCAGATATTTGTATCTAAGTTAATTTAGTCCATTGAGTCTGTTCTTTAAGTAAAGAATTCTTATTACTTTGTTAATAAAACTATTTTTACTGAAAAATGTCGTTCATTACTTTATTTCTATTTATTACTACTTTTTATTATACTAAATTCATGACTTTTAAGTTAATCAAGAATTGTGACCATGCCCAAAACAAGGTCACGCACTTACACCTCGTTTTTAAACATATAACTCATATGAATGGTTGTCTATTTCCTTTTATTATTTTTAATAATTGACATAGAATATATGTTCATATTTTAAGTATATCGTAAATAGTATATGCATGATATTAATCACAAATGCCCAATGCTCAAACATTTGAACATATAGTAATTTTCATAAAATAAGATTGATATAAAATAGTTTATTAGGAAAAAAAATAGTTTTTTTGTTGTTATGATTCCAGCTCAGAAAATTATTTCAACTATTTAATATCTACTGACAGCACAGTATACAGATGGCACACCAGAAACCAGTTCTCCTGCTCAAAAGCTAGAGCCACCTGCAAGTGACATTGCCACTGACAAGTTTAATAGAATTAAGTTTCTCAAGATAATAAAGTTCTTATCACTATATCACATGTATGTAGTTATAAAGAGATATAATTTGCCATAAATCAAACATCTCAATTAAATTCTTGACTACTGAAATTTTAGCATAGTATGAAGTTAAATGGAATACTGAAATGAACTAACTCAAACAGTAGAGAAGTCTTTTTGAATAAAATAAAAACACCAAGGTAGCTCTTAGACAGGCTGAAGTAGCCTGTAACCAGATCAGTGAGAAATTGGGGAACTCAATATCTCTGTAAACGCAGGTAAGACTGACTGTGTAATTTTTTCATTCCAAAAGGGAAAAAGTCTACTCTCAACTAAATACACTGTAAGAACACAGCAAGCAGCCTTGTATATCTGGGCATTAAAATGGACTGTCACCTCCACTTAAGTGGCCATTTTACTAAGGTGTTGAAACAAACACACATGAAGTCTTACCGGCTTACATACTTCCCTCAATTTATCACTAGATAGATAGATAGCCTTAAGCTCATGATTGATAGTGTACTCAGGCCTGCTCTGCTATACGGTGCACCACTTTTTAGTCACTTGACTGAAGCGACTCCAACAATTTCAAAACGCCATACTTATGAAAGTAGTGAGACATACTACATTTCAGCAGCGTAAAAAACAGTGAGCTCCACGAGGATTTTGAGCTGCCTACGGTGGATGAATTCATTCACTGTAGACATATCAAATTCTTAGATTCACTGCAATATATGACCAGCCCCGTGTTCAACACGATTATCCCCGCTCCGTTCCCCCATCGATGGCAGAAGCTGGTCGAGGCAGGAATGCTCTAGTTTTTAAGTTAGTATGTAATTATAGTTTTAAAGTCCCTTATTGTAATCCTAAGGTGAGCCCCATCACCTAGTCCAGTTTTTAGTTTATATAATTTTAACCACAAAAAGACAATGTTAGTTTTTAAGATATGGACTCCTTAAAATGCATGAGTTTATATTGCTGTATATAATTATTAATTTATAAAGCACACACACAAACTCATATACAGGGCTTTAGGAAAAATAAAATAACAATAATATTTTGTCAGGATCCTGGCAGAGGGTTGACTGTATTTTTAATAAAAAGGCTAGTCTGTCCCATAACACTTGAATAAATACTAAAATAAAAACATTATAACAAGTTATTAAACATTAACATTATTTAAGCAATATTTCAGTAAAAGAATGAAGACGATATACTTATTACAATTCATATCAATACTTCAGTGCTATTTTCATAAAGATTCCAATTTGGAACTAAGCCCAAATCACTGTACCAATGATAATTTTGAGGAAGGTTTAAAATTGAAGGTCTCAACTTTATTATTAACAATTATACACAAATATTCTATTTATTATTTTACAGGACATTAGAGGCCTATAATTACGTTAAGTCCTTATAATCGTTTTCGCAAATTTAACTCAACCCTTATTGATAAAGTACCCAAATATGGTATATTGCAGCATTTTGTATAATTCTAGGCATGTTTATTGATTATCCCATTTGGGCACTATTTCCACCAAATTCGGGATTATATTGAAGAAAGTGGATATTGGTGAGGCCTTTAATAGATATTTTATTCAGCTTAATATATCTTAATATTCAGTTAAAAGAAGTATTCAAAGTACAGCGTGATGAATGCAATAAATCTTATTTTGACAGAACTAAAAGAAAATGAATCAGATGCAAAGAACATCGTCTAAAACAATTCAGTTTTGCCAATGTCTATATGAGAAAGGACATCGGGTAATGTCCCACATAGAGTGGCTTCATTACGCCATGTTAATACCAAAAACTTAATGAATAGCTTCTTAGAAATCCTAGAGACTAAATTAGATTCCCTCATATCAGATAATATCAATAAAAAAATAAGGAGCAGGAAAATCCTAAGAAATTGTGTTTTTAGATCATTACTCGTATTAATGTAAGTGTCAATGGGATTAATATGTTTTTGTACTCACATTGTTGAATTTTTATTTTTATCATACTTAATATAGAGCTTATTTTGTTAACTTATTCAACTTCATATGTACACATTTAAATTGAGAGATGTAGATTTTATGAGTTATGAGAAATAGAATTTATTGTCTTGACTCTCACCAATTAATTTTGTTTTTCTACACATGTTAGATCAATATTTTTATTGTTTGGCTTTTTATTTTTATTTTAGTAACTGAAGATAACATCTTAGAGCTGTCGAAAATGTTGTTCAAAAATGTTTGTGGTCCAATTTAAACATTAACAATCCATAGCTTAATTAATGTATTTGGATTTTATTAGTAAAATTTCAGTACTATGCGAATAAACACATGGTACTGACTTAGACTTCTGTTGTCAAGGCAATCACAGGTGTACCAATCTCATTTCATCAAATGAGATGACCTTATAACAGAGGGCAAGCCCAAAGATATTGTAATTGTCTACAGAGTCTGCAAGATTAAGGATCACAAAGTATATTCAATTGAACTTACTTTGGCAAGAACAGTATGTTGAAGAAGTGCTGTGAGGTTTTGCTGAGAAGAAGACCAGTCACACCCTCGATAGACTTCAACATCTCCTCCAGGCTGGAGACGGACTCAACGACATCGTCTATAAGCCCTTCCTTCCTAGCATCGATCAGTCTCATCTTCAAGAATGACTTCAGCTGTAGAAAAAAAAACATGTTAAACAATACTACTTACAATATTTGAATTTGGATACAATAGCGAAGTTGGGCTGAATTCACTTCAGAGGCTTTCCACTCAAAGTTTAAGAACCAGAAACCATGATCAGACCACTGGCCAGATTCTTCAGGAGGACTATCCTGGACGGAATTTCCTACTGAGCTGACAGAAGCATGTCTTATATCTTTTCTTAGTTTATTTCAAGTACAATGTCTACTAAATCTGTACAGTGTTTCAGTTTTTCTTTGTTTATTTATAAGATAATATGTTTTGCCCAAACAGGCATCTTCCGGACTATGAATGATAAAATCATTACATTCATTAATTCACTAAAATATTCATTTGTAATATCCGAACTAATGACTAATCTGAATCAAAATATCCTGATTACTATAACATAATAATAGTACTTGCTGCCACATGGTGTGTTTTAAGGATTTTGTGATTTAAATTAATAAAAAAAATTTATATTTGATAATTTTGAATTTGTCAATTAAGATATGACAAATGAATAGAGTAGTGAATTATTGTGATGATTTAATCATTTAAAGTCCAGAAGATGCGTAAATAGGTGAAATGTTAGCATTAATGTAATTTCAAAAATAAATAAAGAAAAACTGAGAAGTTTCTTATGGCCTGCTAAGAAATTTATTTTTCTACGTTTCGAAAAAAATAGAAAATTGTCTCTTTTAGGAGTGTTACTCTCAAGAATATTATCAGGTCAGATGAGTATATACATCACAAAAGTTAGTGAGTAGAGAGGACTACAGTCGGAACTGATACTATGTTGCTAAAATGGATACATGACAGCAATAGAAACAGTTTTTATTTATCATAATGATACGACTTTACCTACATACATATAATAGAGTAATAACTCACCTCTAATAGTTCGTTGATAAAGTTAGTTCTCATTTGAACATTTTCAAAAATAGTTAGAGCTTTGTCACCTTGTGCAACCTTGTCAGGCTGCTTTTCTTCCTTAAAACAAAAAAAGATTAATATAAAAAGTAAAAAATACTAATATTACTTAAGAATCATCAACATACAGAAATACATTCATGTCCAAGCACAAGTAAGTCAAGTTAGACTTTTTTGTTCCGTATAATGGTAACCTGAGAATATTTTCAAAAGAACTAATGGATAGATTCGAGACAAAGCTTAGTTCTGCTAATAGTGGGCAATAGTAGTAGTAATGACTTATTGCACTATCGTAGTAAATAGAATCGAACCCAGTAATACAGTAAATTTGTGAAATTTTTGAGAATCACACCAGTGTCATACTCAATGGCATGAATATTGAATGAAAATTAAATTATTTTTAAAACTTTACCTTAGGCCCACCAGCATTGTTCCCCTCCACCTCACCAGAATCGACCAGTTCAATCTAAACATAACCATACATCATTTATTGCTAGTACCTCAGATGTCAGCAGAAGAAAATTAAATGGGCTCTAAATAAATACATTTATTATGAGTTTTATTTTTTTTAAATATTACCTTTTTTTAAAGAGCAACAGCGACTGTTAAACATTTATTATTACCTTAGCACTTAATTATATAGATAAATATTTTTAAAAAAACAAGTTTTTGGGTGATATATATGGCCCCTCTGAGTCTCGGGCTCAAGAAATTTAACCTGACAATCCTGCTCTCAGCCTTTTGGCTAACAAATTGTCGTAATCCAAATATCTCATCTATGAAATACGTCCCACTTAAAAAAAATTGTCAACTACCTTTCAAATAAGATTGAACCAATATGTTCGGGCTCCTTAGGGAGTAAATAGGTTTTGATTAAAAGGCTCATTCAAAATAGTCGCTGTTTCCTACAAATTTGGACTTTTCGGCCTATCTCGCCAACATATCTCTCCGTGCACATTGCCGCCCTGCGGTTGAGTACCCGCACTCTTCTCCGAACATCCATCATATCGTGACTATAAACTTTTTTGTAATTTGTATACGTTAACTATACTAACAATTATTTATACTAGATATACTAATATTCAGGCCTGGTTAAATTGCTGATCAGTTATTTTTTTTGTTTTTAATAAAATGAATAGTTATTTCTTTATTGTTTTTGACTTTGTTTATTGTTTATGCCTTAATATTGGCAAGTTTTTAACACTAACCGACTCAATCCAACATCCAGCTTCTCACGACGTAACCGGCGCAATTTTCTGGCGTTTGGGGAATCCTTGATTTTAAAGGCCCTAGCACAAACACAATATTTTTTGTTAAGAGGAAGGTGTTGTACCTCGAACCGTTACGACATTTAAAATGTTTTACTTGTATTGATTTTTAAATATTAAGCATTAAGTTTTATCAAACTTTAGATTACTATATATTGTTGTTATATTTGATCTATAAATTTTATATATCAAGAATTTTAAATATAAAGATTTAATCCAACCTTGTATCAAGAAGGCGAAAATAAAATTGAGAGAGGATGAAAAAACAAAATGGCTATTAGGTAGTTGTTGTTATGATGGGAACACAATACGTTAGTTGGACTCTAGTTTTGGGATCAGCCCGTGATATATGTATATGAATATAGTGATTTTGATAAAAATTTCTTTAAGTTATTTGTTGTTGGACTTGAAGCGGAACGGAAGAGAAGATCACCAGGAAGAAGTGTTAATTTTGTTTAAAGAAAGAAGAGAATTGAAGAAGAAAGGGAAAAGAAAAAATAGACAAGTATATTTATATAAATAGTAATAAGTTTTTGTTTTATATGTAATTAAATTCACCTTTTGCCAGAATTATTTTGTATTAGCAGAACCTAAAAAAAACCTCAGATAATAAATAAGATAAGAAAAATTTAAAGATAAATATAACAATAAAATTACAATATCTTTAAAAACGTAATATTTGGCGCCCGATGTAAGGACTGTGATAACGAGGTAATCTGGCTAAAGAATTGTTTAGATAGTGTCACGAAAATTGTGTTTAAATTTGATATAAAGGTTAGGGCTAAAGTTAAAAATTGTATTTGTGATTAAGATTCATATTTATAGAATTCAGTCATGGAAAAAGATAACCAGAGTTTAAATTATGATCCAAATGAGCAAAGTATAATTGATAGATACGTAGATAAGGAGGAGAATAAGATGGAGAATATGTTAAAAGTAATAGTTGAAAATTTTAAACAATTAAATGAAGAAAATAAACAAAATAATTTAAAACTTGAAACAAATTTATTACAATTAAAACAAGAAAATAAACAAAATAATTTAAAACTTGAAACAAATTTATTAGAATTAAAACAAGAAAATAAACAAAATTTATTAGAATTATCTAATAAAATCGATAAATTGGCAGATGAAAATAATGAAAAAGTTTTAAAAATTGATAATAGATTTGAAATATTTGAACAAAAATTACAAAATTCTTTCAAAGATTTAAATGATAAACTGGATGAAAAAACACATCCTTTAGAATTGGATTTAAAACCGGAACTGAAAAATCAGAAAAATGATTTTAAAGAAGTTAACTTAGAAATCGAAAATAAACTCCTAGATCATGAACAAAATTTAATAAAAAAATGATTTAGATACATATAAAAAAGAAAATAAGGATAAAGGTAATACAAATGAGAAGGAAATAGAGGATATAAAAAGTATAAAGGAACAAAATACAATTAAAATGACGAGTAACTCTAGTGAACCTAAATCGGTAATTGATCGTGATATAATACGAGTAAATAATAATCATGATAAGTTAGAGATTCAACAATTTAAAAATTCTGACCCAGTAGAAATTATGAGTAAATTTAAAAGTACAATTGTTAAAAGTTTGAATTGGAATAAATTTGAATTTAAAATTTTATCTCATTTTAGTGAAATTCCCAAAAATTGGAACAACATGAAAATAAATAAAAGGAAAGACTTTAAAAATCATTTCGGGAATGTTTTTAATATCATAGAGTATAATTATAAAAAAAAAAAAGAAGAAAAAAGTTATATTTTATTATTATGAAATAATGTTAATCGGATGACATATAAAACTTAATCTATATAAACAATAGAAATTAAAATTAATTGAAAACCTTATTATAAAATAATGTCAATCGGACACAAGTAAAAACTTGAAAATTGAAATTTATTTTAGTGTATTAAAAGATGTAGAATGTGCATTTGTACAATCAAATTTGTAAATATGTTAAAATCTATATAAAATTTTGAAATTTAAAATTAATTAAAACCTTATGAAAATAATGTCAATCGGAGACTTGTAGAAACTTTAAAATTGAAATTTATAGTAATGTTTAAATGTTAGTATGTTTATTTGTACAATCAAATTTGTCAATATGTAAAAATCAATCTAAAAACTTGAAAATTAAAATTAATTGAAAAACCTATTGTAAAATAATGGCAATCAGGCAAATGTAAAAACTTGAGAAGTGAAGTTTATTGGAGTGTATTAAAATGGCATAATGTTTATTTGGACAATCAAATATGTTAACATCTATAGAAAAAATTGAAAATTTAAAATAAAAGAATTAAATTATTCTTGGGTTTGGTCAACTCATATCACTATTACTATATTATTATAGAGATTAAAATTAAGTGTTGTTTTATCCAAATATAGGACACCATTTATAGCGCGTCAGAGAGTATACAAACCAACTTAACAGAAAAAGTAGACTGAAAAACATAGTGTATTTAGCAGCCTCTCTTATCATAAGGTTTTTCCATCATTAGAACTTCTAAGAAAAGATACTTGTCCCAAATACTATCACAGTTATGAGACATCTTGAGAAAAATTCACACTATATGAGATGAGCCATATTATAGGAAACAAGTAGTACTAAAAAAAAACTAATTTTTTAAGTTTTTATGTAAAACTTCTGAAAAATGCATTGTTGAATAAAAAAGTTGAACATTGCATGAAGTTTGAACATTGCAAGTGAAGAAGAAGTGAACACTGGGATCTATGAAATGTTCAGATAAAATAATAATTGAAAACAATTAAGCTAAACATTAAAATTATTTTTTAAACTCTTCCCATCTTAATTTCATAGTGAATTTTACCTCACCTTTTGAAGTTTTGTTGATTCGAAATTGGAAATTGGTCACCTCTTTCCTAGATGGCAGATAGCAGTTTTGCTTATTTGAGGTAGCTAATAGGAACATTATCCTGTATTTATTGTTTCCCTGTATAATTCAGAAACAATTTTTCGGCTTTATGGTCTAAGATTTTTTGTTTGAAGTTACATTTCTTAGTACTTTTCCCCCTATTGTTTGTTTTTGCCTGATTTATGCCACTATGAAATAGCTATCTTATGCCTATAGATTTGCATTGATGTCAGCTTTTTCATCTCCCAAAAACGCCCCTTAAGTAATGTGTTTAAAAAATTAGACTAATTGAAACATAAAGGTAGGACTCAAAACAGCAAAGTGTTATTACCTCATTTTCAAAACAACTTCTACATATATGATAGATTTATGTTTGTATTTTTGTTCCATTAATTAAAACTTCTCCCACATCTGACTGTATACAAATTTTACCGATTCCAGTATTCGCTGTAGACAAAGTTTCGAAATCAATTAGTGAGCTAAAGTAGTAAGTATTTTACCTTCAAATCTAAGTTATCTTCTTCGAATCCAAGATCTGCAGCATCATCTGTTGCAGCACTTGGTTCAGGCTAGTTTGTGAAAATAATTTGTATTAGAACATAAATATAAATTCAGTTTTAATAGCTAAACATATGTAATACTTATATTAAATTTATAACTTGTTACTTTCTTACAAAATATGCTATTATAAATTTTTAAAAAACTGACAAACTACCTCAAGAGAAGCATTTATTTCATCAAAGCCCCAATCGATTGTATCTTCATTGGTTTCTTCAGGGTCCTGAAATCATTGAAGAATTAAATGTAAGGAAGGGCTTTACTATTTTCATCAAAGCTACACTACAGCTATGAAGAAATGGTAACACAATTAAAAATGCTACAGTGATTTAACATACATCTTCCGTGAACACAGGTGGCGGAGGAATAACGCGTGTGGGTGCTTCCCCATGGATGAATTCAAACACAGTTGTGTTTCCCTTTTCTATAAAAATTAGCATAAATTAATCAAGTTTAATAACTCTATTAATATATTTTTTTACAGTATAAAAGTTTGAAAAAATTTAATTTGTTCTATAAACTAAATAACATATAATATTAAAATACTAGAATTATCTATAGTTTTAATAAAGGCCAAACAGTAAAATTTAGAAGATTGACCTAATTTTAAGAGTGAACATCATACAACATATTTTATAATTTATGACAAGCAATTTAAGATATCAGTGGTTCTTTAGAAGGGGAGAAATCGGCTTAGATTGATTTCTAAATATCATTTTTCATAAAAATTTCAGCACATTAATTTATTTTTTTAAATATTTGTATATATATTCATAAAATTAAATAATAATGTGAATTAAACCCTTTTTTTTTATCAACTTAAGCCACAAAAAACATCTACTCATTACAAGCTCGAATAAAACACCTGCTTTCTAAGCAGCCATCTTCAGTATTTTCCTACATTCCTAGACCACCTGACTAACCTTCGATCAGATTCCCTAAGACCCCCAACTATGTAAAACATAACATCATATAAGTAATTTATTGATATTAATTTATAAGTAATTTCCATCATTTCATGTAATCAATATCCATCCCCAGAAGTACAATAAGGACGAGAAATCAAATTCTAAAATTTCTTGTCTACACCACTACACCAAAGTACAGACCAACTTAGGAATATTATTCTAAAAATAATATTTATTAAACACTACATGCCAGCAATATATTTGATGAGATTCAAGTTGACAGTATGATGAGGCAACGATACAGCTGTGAAGTTGACGTAATGTTCTACTGCAGCGAGTACATTGCGGGTTTCAGTTGCTACTTTTTCGTGGGTTACATTCAACTGACGTGCATTAGCCACTAACCGTTTCTTGTATGAAACCTCACCAGTATCCAATCCAACTTCCTTCAGGGCTGCATTTAAATCATTTCTTGCAGTATTGGCCGATTTCAAAGCATCTACCTCTTTCTTTTTCGCTTCCTACAAAATTCAACTTTTTACTTTTCACAGGTGTACGATTAAACAGATTAAAGTCAAATGCAAGTTTAATTGACTGAAAATTATAAAATATGATCTATTCACCTACATTTTGCAACTGCTGTTGCTTTGATATTAGTTTTTTTAGATTTGGAAGTTCATATTTGACAATGTTAATGAGTAAATCAGCAGCTTCAGCCAAATAAACATTGTTTTTCTTGTAGAGGCTAACTATTTCTTTCCAATCTTTCATTCGTTTTGAGGTATAACTGCCAAAGATATTCTTCGAATCAGCCTCAGTTTTCTCTAGAATCTCAATTATTTTCAAGCAGTGAAAGTAATTAATATCTGCAATGAACAAAACAATGTGAAAATATTGTCAGGTATTGTTTGTTGTATGTTAGTGAAGTATGTCAGACAGGACATGTAATGCTCTTACAAGTTCCAGTCAAGAGAGATGTGATGGTTTCATTAGCAGGCATATCTTGAATAGCAGAATTGATTTTTGCTCTAATTTTGACAGCATCTGGTTGCCACTCATGTTTGCAATGCCTTCTGCTGATAAGCCATTCTAGCAGTTTCGGGACATGTATGCTTATAGCGATGTGCTGCTCCTACAAAATACACATGTTCTACAATAGTTGTAATTGTACAATCCAAATTATAAGCAAAAAGGAGGTATCTGATTCAGCAAAAGGTATTTCATTAATCATAGAAACAATTGCAGTCTCATTGAAAAAATTAATTCGTAAGCAATTATTTTACTGAGGGTCCAATTTAATTATACACTTGCCATTTCCTTCACTATTAACAATACTGGTTTTAATTAAAATCTATTATCACACGTCATCAAAGGCAATATTGCTGTTCCCTGACAGGTACATATAACAACCATCTAACCTACTGCTCTATACCAAAGAGCAAACATCAAGTAAAGTCAAATTCGACACAAAAATCTTGTCACTCAAATTCTCCAGGAAACAAGTAAAATACCCTTCTTATTCATATTATCTCTACTCTGTCATTATTAAAAGGTTATTATTTACAACAGACGATACACAATTGTAAAATAGTCCAAATAATTTTATTACATTGCTTGTCAAAAGATCTTACGTCGAGTTTTTCGGCTTTACTTTAATAAGGTCTTTTAGGCTTGCGGTGAATTTTTTTTCTGCTTCAACGGCCTGTGGCGAGTCAACCCAAAAGGAGCCGTTAAACTTCTTTTTATTTTTTAGATTATCAGGAACTTCTAAATAATTATAAGTGCACTAAAACAGAACAAACTTTATCAATTAGTATTAAACAGAAAAATTATTATACATTATCAATACAGTGATTTACTTCTAAATGTAATTGGACTTCTATATTATGTGGCAATCACTCAGCTGCTTTATGCTATCCTTCAAATGGCTAGATGGACGATGAATCTATTTCATCTTTGTAAATAGAAGTGGGTGGTTCCCTATAGAATAATCCCCATTTGAGCCCTAAATGGGAGTATTTAAATGTGTAAATAGTTATTTATGTCAAGCAAATTCACAACTTGTTTTTGTTTAAACTCCAGTTACCCAGATGTACATACAGTCCTGATGAACTACATTTAAATCCCGTTTTGTTCATGCTAATAACACAAGTTCTGCCGTAGCAATGTTATTTTATTGATAGTAATTTATTATTTGCGTATAAATTATTATCTTTTTTTTTTTGTTAAGACTTACGTGTCTGCAAGCATCGCCACAACATTTGCCATTCAGGAAATGAAAATATCTAGTAAAAACTGCCTCTCCTGATATTGGATCTTTATAAGAGAAATTGAAACTTCGAACTGCATCTTTGTGGGCTTCGTGAATAGCTACTTCGTTATTGGTCATGCAAGTTTGATCTGCGACCGATTCCCAGCATTTTTCCAGTTTGAAATATTTTTCTCGCAACTTTTGAATATATGTCCCGCAATGTCTAACTGGACTTATCGGTTGTAGATATCTTTGAAGTATCATTAATATCCTGAACTTGCACATTGTATTTGTATTTTATCAATATTATTGGACTGCGTAGTCATATGTTCAATATATCCGATTTCTATAACTGTACATATATATATATATATATATATATATATATATATATAAACAATACATTTATTTTTTGAATAATTCAACGTCAGAGTGTAATCATTGGCGCTACTTGAGGCGTTCTCTTGTATTTGGTAGAAGCCAATCATGGTGTAAAAGATCTGGGTTCGAATACCTCAACAAATGATGAAATATATTTTACTTGAAGCCCCATCAACAGAAGTGGGTACTCTCCTCTGATGCGAATGCCCACTATTACTTATACCAATGTTGCAGCGCATGCGACTGTACCCAAAGAAATACTTCTTGTTTTTTATAGAACTTTATTGTGCAATAATTACAATCTGCCTTTTATAAGGCAATAATAATACAGATAAATGATCTCATTCATACCATATTTACAGTCATCATTCACTCGCTCATTCATACAATAGGACATGATTGGAGAAACTGGCATAACATTATAAATAAACATTACACTGTGTCTCCAAAATATTATGAAAAATATTTTTGACAGTTTAAAGGCTAGAACTGACTTGAGTCGTTGAGTGGAGTCAGGTTTGTTAACTAGTCTACTATAACAGTCCTATTGGTTAAAGAAGTTGCTGTGACTTAGAAATTTAAAAACATCAGTCACTGAACTGAAAATTACAGCTTAGATCAGTTGAAAATGTTTTTTTTATTTAGTTTTGAATTTTTATTTAAATGTTATCTATAACTCTGTTTTAAAAACTAAAGCTCCACTTACCTTATTCATATAGATCTATCAGCCTTTCCACTCTTTCCAAACTTTCGAAAAAACTCTTATATAAACGTATTCTCCCTCTTTCATCAATTTGGATTCCGCTCAGTTTACTCAACAATCAAACGACAGCACAGAGTTGTACACACTTTCTAGAAGAAGCTCAATATGACAGGCACATTTATTGATGTAGGACAGGCTTTTGACAGAGTTTGGGATGCAGGACTTCTCTTCAAACTACCACCGATACTTCCACATACTTACTTTTTCATACTGAAATTTTACTAGGATAACCGGTTGTTTTTTTTCAGTAAGTGAAAATTCTCCTCATTAAGGCTTGCCAAAGTAGGGGTCCTTCAAGGCTCCATTACTTGGAAACGGCACACGAAAATGAAACTAGACTCAGCCACCGGCTAAAACTATTTATTGGATATAGAAGCATTTATTGGACCAACGCTCAAAACTTATCACAGAACCTATTAAGACATAAATTTCTACTAAAACCAATTAAGATATATTGAGCCCAAATTTACGAATGCGCTAAGAAGACTATAAAGATTCTCCAATCAAAAGTTCTAAGAATTATCACAGGTGCACCGTTTACGTGCGAAATCAAACTCTTCACGCTGACCTCAAAATTCCTTAAGTTCACGACTGAATTAGTATATAATACAAAAACTTCCACGAAAAACTGCACGGACACCCAAACCCATTGATACAAGAACTGTCTACACTTAACTTACCTGATAACCTTCAATGATGACGGAGGATACTTTGGAATAGAGATCTTCTAAATTAATTAAAATAAAATATCTTCAAACTTAAGGCTGTCCTCTGTCTTCATGTTAGGCATGCCATTTTTTCATAATATTTACAGTACAGTAGCTGGTGGAGCAAAGTTACAGTTTTGAATTAATAAATAAAGTTCAAAACATATATACATATTTTATCTATCCACAACCACCATCCAAACAACTTCTTGTTTAATTATGTATAACATTCAGTAGATTTTGTACCCATATTTGTTATAATTTTTTTTTTAATTAATATATTTTATTTAACTTTACCATATATTACTTGATATTTTTAAGACCACTAGAAGTTATACATACATACAAAAAGTAGGTAGCATTGAAGTTTGTGGGATGTTTTAAGAAATAGACAGAGAGGTACCTCTTTGTACTGGAAATTGTACAGTTGTTTACCCACGTGAGTTTAAGCAGGTTAAGTGTTCCAAGCACAGTCTTCCTTGTGTAGTGTTAGTTTCATATTGTTCTGTGTAAGGATACGTCATAATGAAGAGAAAATCAGAAACTGCTGTTAGTGACCTTCCGAGTGCACCAAAATCCATACTGAAGAAACCAAAAACTGAAAAATCTCCAAAAGTTAAGACTGGAAAGCATGATGGTAAGAAACCGCAATTAAAGAAACTCAAAGGAGAACCTACGGTTGAGGGTAAACCCAAGAAATCAGTTGTTATTAGCCAATCGCCCACCAAAGGTTCAGGTAAGAAACCTTTCAAGAAAAACTTTAAAAATAAAAATGCTGATGAAAATGAGGAACCTCTTAAATCGAAGGCAACCAATGGAGAAGCATCACCTAAAGGTAAATCTAAGAAATCATTTGTTAAAAGTCAATCATCCCCTAAATTTTCAGGAAAAAAAAGTTTTGAAAATTCTAACAAGAAAAATTTTAATAATAAAGGGACAGAAGAGAAGAAGGAAGCCCAACCTGTAGATAAAAAAGAAGCAAGAAAAAAACAAAAATTACTTAGATCAGAAAGGCGAGAGAAAGAAAGAGGTTACGTTTTACCAGGCGAGTCTAAAAAAATATTTGAAGAATTGAGGTGCAGTAAATGTCCTGCTGAGCGCAGCAAAGAATTGGCGAGTAAGTTATTTACAGTGCTTAAGGGGAAGTTTGTGAACTCTGCACGCTCGCATGAACTGTCTCGAATGACACAATGGGTCCTTAAGTTAGGTACTCCTGAAGTCCGAATCATAGTCATTGGAGAGCTGATGAATGAAATTGTTGTATTATCCAAGTTAAAATATGCCAACCATATCGTTCAGTGCATGATGCAAGACTGCGGCCAGAAAGTACGTCAAAAGATGCTTGAACAATTTTTGGGTCACATTAACGAGCTATTAAAGAACAAGTTTTCTGCCCCTATCATTGAAGAATTTTATTCCAAATTTGCTAAAAATAGCAATAAAGTATTGATGAAACAGGAATTGTTCAGTGATTTGTTCCGAGGTGCCAGAAATCAGAGCTATACCAGTTTGTCTGAAGTATTAACTCAGAACCCAACACTAAAGTCTGCCATTTTAAAAAGTACAAAAATGATTTTATCTAAATTAATTGATAAACCCTATGCTCTTGGTACTAATATTGTTACTGATGTTTTATTTGATTATTTACAAAATTGTGAAGATCAGGATAAGTTGGATATTATGGAAGTATTGAAAACAAATATTCAAGTTTTACTTAAAACTAAATCTGGAAACCAATTAATGATGCTGCTGATGTGGGAATCGACACCAAAGGTTAAAAAGCAAATGGTCAAAGAGTTAAAAGCTGAAGTGTTGACTATCGCGAAGAGTGATGGGAATATTTTTCTTCGATCTCTCTTTGATTCTGTAGATGATACTGTACTAATCAAAAAAGCCATTTTACCAACTATATTAGACAACGCCGAAGAACTGATCAAAGATAATAATGGTAAGAAAGTTATCCTTTATCTGGTCGCCCATCGTGATACATCTTTTTTTCATCCGAAGGAATTAGAAAAACTGAAACAAGCTGATGAATCATCCTTTGTTAAGAAAGACATTTCACTGAAAGAAAAAGAACTGATAGCTCCATGCTTGGATGCTCTATTAGACAAAATTAAAGAGAATCCAAAGTTTTGGCTGTCTGACGGAAAAATTGGTTTGGTAGCGCAAGCAATTTTGAGTAAGGGTAGTGGTGAGAAGCTAGAAGAAACATACAATGCCATTTGTACATATATTGTTGAATGTGTGAATGCAGGTAACTTACATCCTGTAGAAGATCCTGGTTTACATGTGGTTCTGAAGAAAATGTTGAAAAATTCTCCGGCTGATGAAAATACCGTCTCATTTGCTGAGTGTTTTATTAAAAAATGCGATTTTGAAATTATAAAAAAACTGTTTTCTATCAACCGTGGATGCTTTTTGCTTGTATCTGCTTTAGAATCTGAGTCTGATTCAGTCTTGTCACATTTGAAAGATGTGCTAGATGGAAAAAATGTTGCCAAGATCCTAAAAAAACTAACATATGTTGGAGCACAAATTTTACTTAAACATCTTAAAGAAAAAAATATTCAATAATAAATGTTCAGATTATGTTTCTCGTTTGTTAAAGTTATCATTTTATTTTTATTTTATGGTCCTGTCGTACATACTTTTGTGAGAATGTTTATGCCAATATTGGGTATTCTTAATGATACCATATTATTTGCAAGTATATTTTTATAAAGTAAAATATCGCTATTTAGGTGCTACAGTGGGACATAATTTTTTTTGTGATTTTTAGGAAGATAAATTGTTATACTAAAATAGTTTGCGAAAAGTATGAAAATATTGGTAAACCTATTTGTGCATTATTACCCATTGATAAGTTCAGTCAAAAAGAGATAAAAAATTCAAGTTCAATTTTCCGAAAACTTGAGATTCCTTAGTTGTTTGTTATTACTGTTGCACTGAAGTAGTGATATGTCTGATTTTGTCATGTAACATTTGTAAATATGTATTATAGTAGCTGTAATTATAAATTTACTGTCATTGTATTTATAATTTTTGTGATGACCATTAAATTGTATGTTTTCTGTTGTAATGAACAAAAATATATCTTTTTGTTATTTTATACTTGTTATTATTTTTTCCCGAATAATATTCATTGATGACTTTTTGACATTCGTTTTATTACTAATTTTGTTGTAATAATAATAATGTAAGTTTGTTCTCGGTCTTATCACTCTGCACACTCTCAAAGCTATGCAGAAGTACTGACTTTCAGCAAACCAAACTCGCAAAACTCTATAGGATTACCTTTCAAATTTTCTTTAGAAATATATTCTAGTAGCACATTATAAAGTCTATTTTAGCTGATACCTGAGATTGATGCAATTACATTTGTAATTTACTTGTAATTAGATTGATAATTACTAACTATCTAATCCTGTTTATGGTAATTAGAAAATTCATTTATAAAAAATGAAACTTATACTGGTTTTACTTTTTTGAACTGACTTGCAAATACAATTTTTTTAAATTAATTTTAAAGAATCATATAAAAGCTAATTATATATAACTAGTTGGGTTTAAATTTATTTTTAACAAAGGCCTTTCCCTCTACAGTATGTATTATATTATATAATACATTATTTAAAGTTTATATTGATTGGCATCCTCTGGTCTGAAATTTAAAACGCAAATAATGCTTATTAAATTAAATTTTTTATAACATACACATTCTTAAAAAACCTTCAAGAAAATGTTGCAAAACATATTGTAATGTAAGTTTTAAGGAGTAATTTGAGGGAAGGATGATTTTATTTTAAAAAATGTTAAATAGTAGAAAACAAATTATAAAAAGTTTAATTTAAGACAAGTGAATGGAACAGCTGGCAAGTATATCAGTATATAAAACAGCTGAGAGGGGCACTGGTAGTTTAATTGTTCAGATATGCTTTAAAGAAGAAGTTGTCTTTTGTTTAGAATTGTTTTGAGAAGAATAACTTTGAATCTAAGATATTCGTCCCCCCTACTTCCTATTTCTTCGTATCACCTCGTATATAATATTTGCATATTGGCAGAATCTAAGGAGGCCATTGAGGCATCATTATATTTTGCACATCGATATCAACAAAACACAATACTTGGGCTGGACAAGTCGAGACAGAAAAATTGTGAAGAACTTAAAAAAAGTATATCTCTATATTTTTTAAAATTTTATATAAATGTTTGGTTTTCAAGAACCCTCCTGAGATATAATAAATTATAAGTTTACAAGTTTCATAAAAAAAAAAATTGATATTAGTAAATTGACAAAATATTGCATTATAGTAATTATCAAATTCTACCAAAAAATCAGACAGACAAATTAATATACTAGAAAATAAAATCATGTACATTAGTAACCTTGGCCATAAATTACTAAAACTTTATCTGCCATAGGTTAATAGACCATTCTTAGTAATAAGAGTTCGTAAAAATTTTATTTATTGAAACATGTACAATACCAGCAATATTTAGGACTTTGTGTAATCAGGATCTTATTTTTGAGATAAATAGTTCATTAGCCAAAATAACTTAATTTTTTACTATGAACTCACTTGCTTTGTAGCAGGTTGCGAGGCCACCTCCTTGGGAGTCTGAAATTGCACGAGATGTGATGGGAAAACTCGGCATTCACATAGGGATTAGCGTGACTTCAGAGGCTGGAATAGATAGACATGGTAACAGGAATGGGTCTTCAATGAAAGGGAAAACAGTGTTTCCCTAACAAAAAGATGTTTGTTCTAAAACAAAAGAAGTAATCTGTATGGTCTGTTAGTTTCTTGTAGTTTGGAGGTGATTTTGGGCACCGGATGAATTGCTTGTTTGATATTAGTCTTAAGTAGGTGGTACTGTTTCAAAACATTATTTAGCCAAATTAGATGCACTCATACAAGTAAAAATAATGTTATATTGTGTTTGTTTTTGAGCTTTCAACAAATCTTTGGTTAATTAGTGTTCACAAAATTCATATTTATATTGTTAGGATAAAATTGAATTATTCATAAAATTGCTATACAGGTCAGTAAGTATTTCATTCAGAATATTATACAGCAGCATCTTTTTCTTTTTAATGTTTTATTTTTATTTTTTTTTTAAGCAACATCTTTTTACATCCTTGATGAATATAGCTTTCTCGGCTGGATAAGTTGGCCTATTTGAAAGAAGATGGGCTCCTGAGAAAATGGTAGTAACATCTTGCAAAATATTCCATACACTGTGATATAGTTGGTATTGCATCTTCTACTTAATAAATACGCCTCAAACTGGTGCTAATTAATTCATTCCTTCCAAAAATTTTTTTAGTTGTTGTTTACAAATTAATTCTTAATTTTCTCAAAGCTGCCCTGGTCTATTTAATTCATTCAGCGGTATTTGAATGATTTTTTTCATTGAGAATTGGCTTAATGTTAGATGGAAGAAAAATGTTAGGTTTTTATCAAATTTATTAATGGACAGCATTTTGAATTACTGTGCATTTCTGCATTAGGTCCTTGTATCAGATGTTCTGAAGATGAAAGTAAGAAGCCAACAGTTAAACAAATAGTCTTCTGGGCATAATTTTCCTTCATTAACCGGAAGCCAATTCCCAACAAAGCAACACCCTCAACTCTAACATTACGGCTAACCATGAGCTCACAGTGGCATTTAAAATTTGTATTCTACAAGATAATGAACTTTAAAAACCTTTTAATTGTGCGTCAACCTGATCAGTTCTTCATATTCTCACAAACTGATTTAGAAGATGTAAAAATTGTTTTTACAATTTGATCCAAGCTTTTTTGAGAACACTTGGGTAAGGAAGTAGATAATGAAACTTTAAATTAAAAAAACTTTTTATTTATTTTAAAAAAACACACACACATGAGGATGAGAGTCATTGGAAATAAATTAACATGTCATTGTCCGTGAAGTCAGTATGCGTAGCGGAGGGCTTGCCTCAGCTTGGCGGCAGAGGCTGGCTGCTGTCCAGGCCTCGGCTTGGTTCCTGCAAGGGCAGTTGCAGATGGAGCTGACAGAGCCATGCCTCCGGGTCCAACCACTGCAGTACCGACCGGAGCTGCTGCTGCTACACCTCCAGGTCCTGCGACTGAGATTGCTTGGGGCTTGGCCTGGGCTATGCTTGGTCCTGCAAGGAACAATCAGTTATTCTACACATTTATTTTGAAAGTGAAATTTTATTTTAAATATTGCACCATAATGTTAAACAGAAAGCTGTTTCCCACCCTGTATAATTGTTTGAGAATTCTTTGTATTTAGAATTCAAATTTATAACAATCTATACTTTAAAATCATTCTTTGAAATAAGGAAATAGAAACAATTTAAGTTAATGGAAAGTATTGTTGGTTCAATTGAGAAGGTTCACACAGTAACCAACAGATGAAGCTACAAGCTCATGACACACTTCATAATTTAAAAAATAATGAGGAGAGAATTCGATATTTGGTGTTTATATCAGAATTGGAAGAAGGCCGAGGTAATAGTTGATTGTTAAAGGAATTCAGTCAGTGATTAGGAGAAAGCAACACTTAGTTGAATAGAGAGAAAAAAGTTTGTCACTATTGAAGACATAGTGTGCGAACACACGAAATAGTATGAAATTATTTTTATTAATACTGCAGTTTTCTGTAAAAGGAGAAACATTACCAAAAAAAGAAAGAAGAAATCAGGAAAGATTCAGAGAGTAAATTGAAATTCAATAACTAGTTAATAATGGCATTACCAAACTAACAAATGGAATTCTCATAAACCTTTAAAATGTATAGATAAATATTTAGTGATGCCAATTTTAGTTTAAATCGTATGATTTCGTTATTTTTATTAAGCGAGGAAGCGCTAGACACTAATGTTTTTTTGAAATATTGCAATGTTGAACATTACCAATTTCCTCTTGACTTGTGGGAGATTGAGACTCCTGGCTTTCCTGGGATCCGAGCTCACTTGAAGCGTTGTTCTGTTCCTGTCCCGATCTGAAGATGAGTTTCTGGAAGCCTGGGAACCCTTGGTGTGGCCTGGCAGCAGTTTTATCTGCTTGTGCGTACTGCAATAAACAATGTATCGTACAATTAGAAATTATATTATAAAAACTTGGTTAATAGTCAACATTTTGTAGATCCAATCATAATTGCTGTTTTGGGCATAACACCTACTATTTTATTTGAGGGGTTTACTCTTGGCTGATGGTCTTATAGACGATAGTTATGTGTCTATCTAATGAGAATTTTGTTTTTATTAGCTTTTCTTATCATATAGTGAACTAATTTTTTTGTCTGATAACAACATTGGCAAATAAGAATAAAGAATAAAATAAGAATAAGAGCTCGAAGAAAGAAATGGACAACCCCAGGTGGGTGATATCTATACCTGCTGTTGCTGTTGCTGAGGGTAGCTGTAGTAGAAGAGGTTGTGGGGGGCTGAGGCTGCTGGTCGTTGTTGCTGGAAGTACTGAGGCTGTGCGGACATGGCCATGAACTTCTGCCTCTGAGCCTCCTGCTGGAGGTACTGGATCTGTTCTTGAGCTGCCAGCTGTTGGAGGTACTGTTGCTGTTGGTGCAGGCTAGGTCTCTCTGCTTGCAGTCTCTCTGGCTTTTCGGCTGCTACTGCAGTCAATACAGGTCAAATATATCATCTATAAGGCTAAGTAACTGTACTTGTCTATAGCACTCAATAAAACTAGATAAATTATAAATAAAATAATTATTAACAAATATGAAACTATTATACATAACTGCATTTATCAAATAAGTAGATTTAATCCTTAGGGTTCTAACTCAATGAAGAGTTTAAGATAGGTACTTCACAGAAAAGACATATGAATATTGTAACTTTGTTTTCTAGAGCATATGATATGTACTGCTCTACTTTAAATAAGTAAGAGCTGTGGTGTGGTTGGAGCACTCGATTCTTATTGGTTCAAATCCTACCCTGAGAAGTAATTTTATTTTGTGATTAACTATTTCCAGGGGTGTAAGAAAAGGATGGCAACCAGTATCTACTGGTACAACTCCTGGGTAATGTGGTACACCTAAATGTCTAATGGCTATGCATGACAATTTAACTATAATTGTTTACAAATTAAGTGTTTATTGGTTTACTAAATTGTGATCTATAACGGATATTGTCACTTCTAAGGTTTTTCAAACAGTTCAATTCGGTATTCTATTATCATCACCACAACATCATTAACGATGATATTTATTTCTTAATCTAAATCCTATTCTTGAATATATAGGTTTGACTACTGCTCACCTGCTGGCTGGTGATGGACTGGCTTAGGGTCGCTACTGGCTCCTTGGTAGTATCCTCCTGAAGGACCGTTGACCAGGTTTAGGAAGGACTCGACATAGGCTCCTTGTTGTTGGGAAGGAGCTTGTTGCTGAGGTTGCTGCTGCAGTTGCTGTTGTTGCTCAGCTGTGTCTTCGTACAGGTACTGAGAGCCCTGGGGCACAACATAAACCAAGGGCTGCTGTCCGTACCTCACTCCATCGTTCACGTTGTTCCTGCAAACAGGCAAGGGGGAGAGGTCCTATTAGTAAAGGAGCGGGGTCCAACCATAGCCTAGCTTGGCAAATATTATATAAATATGTTCACGCAGAAATATTTGTATTGGTAAAAAATAGCAATTACTCGAATTGTTTAATAAGGTTGGAAGATCACCCTAAGTACCCTAGGGCTATATATATTTGGACCCATCTTGCCTATCCATTACATTGGAGGCAATATGACACCTCTCTTGAATAACCTTTGGACAGAGAAGAGTGAATTTTTTTTATGAATTTGATGAAATCAATAAATTTACTAGTTAAAATTAAATAGCTGATACAGCATAATTTGTCCAGTTCATTGTGAGGTTGTTAATAAGTGCCTCAATTTTCCATTTCGGCCTCTTCATGTGGGGAAATAACCCCAACCCCCACCCCAAATAATATTGAAAAGCTATGAACTCTACCATTTAGAATTTATCTTTTAATATTATTTATACTTATTCCTGTGTAATATTTTCAAGTTTATTAAATGATAAACAAATTTAATACAATCAATACTTTGATGGTTAGTACAAAGAGATAAGTTATACTGACGGGAGAAGATGTGTGGAAGCCGGGAGCTGGTGATACTGTGACGACGCATACTGTCTAGCTGGCTGCTGCTGCTGTTGTTGTTGGTAGAACAGCTGCCTCGAATCCTGCAGGTGGCTGCACAGGCTCAGTCCGATCAGGCTCAACGTCACTGTCAATATCTGAAACTGAACAAAGACGTCATCAGTACTAAAACTGATTAATCCTTTTTCCATTTTAAATCAAAGATTTATTTTTCTTGTAACACAGATCGGTTGATTGATACTGAAATAAATCAAATTGAATTTTTCGATACGTAGAGAAGGAGTACATTTTCAGGAATAATTACTTCATAATTTAAGTTGTGCTGTTTCCTTACTAATTAAACAAACTAGTTTATCCAAGGATTAGTAGTATAAACATTATTTTTCATTGTTAAAAGTTCTTATTTTATTTGTGGGTCTCTTAAAACAAATTAAAGAGTTGTGAAAAACAACTCAGTATTTTGTTTTCAAAATTATTTCATTTTACTTAAACCGTGTTGGCCACCAAAAATGCACAAAATATCTTATTTTAGCCAACAACAAATCGGCATATGCAATCATTCCAAGTTATGTGAAAAATATGTACTTTTAAAATTTCAGATTGATTGAATCATTTTTATGGCCCCTATCACAGAACATGCATACCCGAAAGTAGAACCTCTCCCTTATGGCTCGTTACAATGACTTGTTGTTTAATAATATGAAAACTCTGTGGTAGTGTGCTTAATAAATATTTACCTTCCTTCTAGATCCTTCTTCGGACAGCTAATAAGCCGAGTTAAGAGAAGAAACGAAACAGTTATGACGACAAGGACGTAATCCTTGAAGAGATAGTAAGGTTAACTGCGCGACCTAGACCTGCCAGTGGCATCAATGACCTCCATCCTTCTCTCTACCTAACTACCTCGCGGCTCTTCGATCGTCTCTTTGTAATTCGGCTCCCTTATAACTTTTGCAACTTGACACGTAATCATATTATTAACATATTTAATTATACGCCGGTTACTTTTGTTGATAATTAGTTTGTAGGAAAAGTTCCATTGTGTTTTGTAAGCTTGTAATGATAGCAATGCGTACGTTAGAAAGTTTGTTTTGTTCCATCTTAATAATAATAACGGTGCTTGGGCGATTAAATTATTTTCATTGTCTGCTAATAAAAGAACCACGATACGTTCATTGTTTTATTTATTATATTATTTATATACTGTTTTTAAACAACAGCAATTAATTGTAATTGACGAAGGTACATTATAGACATGTTACGCAACGGGAAAAAACCTTTGCAAAGGTTCCTCGAAAGAATTTGTGATGAGACTGGCAGAGAAGTTGTGAAATATTCTGTGTCTCTTTGTGGCGGTTTTGTGCACGTATATTTGTAAGTAGGTATGTAATGTCTGGCTTAGTACGTAATACGGAATAATTTGTCATGGATCGAAACATTATATATTGTGCATTGTGTACTACGGTTATGTTACCTTTAGCTGTTGAACCTCACAACTCTGTACTTTGGTACTGAGCTGGTGATACTACGTTTTGTAATGTTTAGGGAAGGTGTGGAGTGTCGACTAAGAAACAAACATCTTAAACCATCTGCCTTGTGAGATGCGTTCAAATTTATCCGAAGAAGACATGAAAGAATAGCCCTGAGTAAGGGTTAACACCCTAAGGAATTTAAATGTATTCTACCTCTTCAAGATATTTTCCGCCGGAGTACCGACGGATGGATGAAGCCGGAGGCGATATGTGTCGTTTCTGCAGAACTGCTCATACAACAAACCTTGGTACCACCAATTTCTGTACCTATACAGTCCCGGAAAGAAATAGAAAACCCCACAAGATGTGGTTGGTAAACAATTGGACACAGTTTCGCCAGGAATAAATGGAAACTTTTACTTGGTATAATAAGTATAATTTATAGGAAATTGTATCGTTGTAGCTAATCACCTTATTATTAGTAAGATTGGTATCATTATGCTGAGAATTGAGCAGAATTTGAACTCGCTAATGAGATACTAAAGAGACAGTTGATGGTTTCAAGTTAAAAATTGATACCATCGACATACAGTGGTGACCAACAGAAAGACATAGAAGACATTGAAGAAGCGGCTGTACAAGAACAGGTTTAGCTGTTTACCTGCTCTGGGTGGGTCCGCATGCAGGGTCAACGATCTTCAGGCAAAGTCCTTCGAATAGCCATTTAGTTTCAGTATATTAACACTCTATTGTAATTTATTTGATATCCGTAAAATAATAATATAATTCAAACTAATGATAAATCGATTCATCTATCATGTTGAAGTTTATGTTACAATCGATAAAACAGCTAGCCCTTCCCTCATTAACTTATTTATCTGTGGACTATTGGTCAAAAGAAAGTGATGGAACAATACTCAGAAATATATGGGATACGTACACGATTGAGTTTCTTCGATACTTATTAAATGATAGAGAAAAAAAAATGCACGTTATCGATGACAAAAAAACGCATCATTCAGTTTGTTAATGCTGTTGTCTTCTAAATCTATATTATTCAATATATCGATGGATTTCTTCTTCCGATACCCCGTCCTTAACGTTTCCTTAGCTATGGGGAAAATTAGAATTTTAAATCTATCAAATCTCAAGAGAGTTGTTGAATATAGGTTTGAATTTTCAGACCGATAACAGAGAATACTAAGTTCATTGTCTCAAATTTATGAAAGTAGAGCCTGTTATTCGTGCTTGGCAATAATGTTTAAAAGATCATTACTAAAAACCGTCGTTAATGAATTCTGTCCTGGACTAACTACGAAAACTAACAAAATAGTAAAACGATTAACAATTAGGTGTGAACAACTGGGTCTCTACACGTTTACCAAACATGGTGGTCGAACGTGACCAAAAGATCCCCTCTCGTTTATAATTCACTGTGTTTAAAGATGAAAAAAATAACAAATGTTGTCGAAGTTCCCATACTTTATTTTTATTATTAGTCAATATTAGGTAAGTTCTTTTGTGTATTTAAAATATTTATGTCAAAAATCAATATAATTATTTGTTTATTGATGCCATTTCCTAGTCTAATTGAAGTAATTAAAGGGAGAATAATTCCTAGTCAAAGTTTCTTCTATAGATTATTTTATTTATTTTAGAAGTTTCGTTGCTTAGCGCCTTCTAGATAGTAGTGACCCAGGGAGTTGTTTATGCGGTCACACTCACCCTTCCTAAGCGATCAGGTGGGCAGTGGATTGAAACGGAGTTTAACGAAAAAGGAAAGAGTGTTCAAAACCAGTTCGCCGCTGTTTGGAGGAAGTGGATGCTCGATTTTGCGCAGTGGAAAATTGATTTGGCTGACTCAAAACTAATTCTCAAGCATATCGTTAAAACCGGAAATTTCACAAAGAATTTCCTTTTAAAGTTCTTCGAGAACTTTACCATGAAGTGACAAAATGAAGATCGGATGAAGAACGGATACGAGCCAGTGTCCCACCAGTTCCCGGAACGTATTCCAATTACATCCCAAAAGCATAACTAGCATTGTAGCGACTCAATAACCAAGTAGATTGGACTGCTGCCGCACAATCTTCCGAGGTCCAACACAAAAGGTCCGGTAATGGTCGCTCCATTGTGTTCTGTATGTGACTCATCTTCATCAGAGCATTGATGTCTTGAATGGCGGTCACAGGGTAGGTAATCATTTCTCCTATTTGCCGCTCTCGGCCTGCCTATTGAAGGAGTATAGGAACAATGGAAAATGTTCGTTAATGAACCGTGCAATCTTTCAACGACTCCATTTTAATTGTTCGGCCCGCATACATCTCATTCTATTGAACTGTAAAAACGTTGTTGGACTCAAAGATTCAACAAGTGCACAAGATATTTCATACCACCCCCCTCCCTAAGAGCTCGTGAAGTGCAACGAGGGTTCGCAGACCGATAAGACAGTCACGGCGAAGATCGAGACAAATGGAGGATGGCCGGCCAGTTGGGTGACTGACCGCTGAAATTAGTACCTCATCAGTCAGGCACTCCGACCACTTTATACATCTTTAGATAATTAAAATGTTTGGTTATTTCCTCTACCTATTTGTGTGGATGATGTCATGATAAAGTAGTTGTTTGTAACAACATAACTTTGACCACATGCTGGATTTTCGTTACTTTGTGATATTTACGGGCCACTTTTGTTTTAAAAAGAAAGCGCTTCAAAATTCATTAAGCCTATTCTCGATCAGGTGCAGCCATTTGTAATTCTTTCAAGGGCAGTGTTGCAACTACAAAACAGTATGTTCCGTACAGGATACAGACTTCCTCCCCTCCACCGAATAAGCCGTTAAAGAGACACTAACGACTCTTAAAAAGTGGAGTGCGTTGCATCAAAGGTTAACGCGGCGCCGTTTCACAAAAAGCGCACGTGACCATTATCAAGTCCTGTGAAGGTGTTACGTTTTTGTGTCCGTTGGCCATGTAACATATCCCATAGTGCCCCGCCATATAACACTTGTTAGCGCTCGTAAGTAAGAAATTAATACCGACAGCAAGCCTCAAATTCTTACAGGCTACTTTTTAAAAACAGAACTAAATAAATTCTGATATATCGCTACAGCGAATTCAATAGCGTACTAATTATCAGTAGCTAGTGGTGGATGTGAAATAAATTCAATGAAGTTGTTCTTTGGATTATTGCAATATACTACTGTATATCAATCATGAAGGCAGTGAAGAACAAATGTTATATGATCGAAAATTTTACAACTTTTATGAGTTAATGATATATAGGTGAACCCTAAAAAATGATTACGGTCGCTAATAGCTAGGAATTGAATTAATTAGTAATTGAATCCGAAACTGTGCCAAAAACTGGAATGGCAAATAGTTTGTGTTTAGTAACAATAATGCAATTGGTATTGGATAATTTTAATCACTATATATTTTTGTTAATTGGACAAATGAATTTATTAAGTACAATTATGTACTTCAATTTTAGATAATTTTGTCTATAAACTCTTTTAACCGAAATCATTCCAAAAGAACACTCACAAATAAATGTTTTATCGAAAGTTGAAAAAAACTTTTGTTTGGTGGAGCAGGATATAGGCAATAGTTATATTCTTGTTACCGAGAGTAACCTTCCCTGTCACTGGACTACTCGTTGGCCAATACTTATTGTCGTGTTTCTTATTTTTTTAACTGTTTGAGCATACAATTAAATGTTTAAATCAAGTTAATGTATCAAAAGCTTTGACTACAAAAGAACGAAGAGTAAGGTCCTAGGTGAGAATTAGGAGTGAGTAGCTATGAGTGAGGTAGCTATCACTTGACAGGCCTGGCAGTCATCTGTCAGATCAACTTAAGGGGAGCCTATCATCATAAATGGCGATGTTTCTATTCACCATTCAACTCAGTACAATATTAATAACAAGTAATGCCTATTCAAGTATAATCTATTTTGATCAAGAACGAGCCGTTCAAATATGTGCAATCAAGTAATTACGCAACAAACAAAAATGGAGGTGAAGCACTGTTAAGTTAACTTGTAAGGTTAATTGATGAAACCAGTAGGACGATTTGTTGAGCAGGCATTAATCACGTCACTGATAAATGGGCCAAGTAATGATTACAGGATCCATTCAGTTGAATTACGTTTCGATGATATCGCCGGGCAGAAGATTGATTGATTGACGATTCGGTGACACTATCGTTAAGATATTTAATCGTGATACGATATAATTCACTATCGACTCAGTGGTGTCAGCGTGATGAAGAATATAACCCGTTTATTGCCAAGCTTTTTCTACATATGATAATGACCGAAAAAATCATCAAATCTATCAGATTTTAATGGGTACACTCAACCGCACTCCTGAATACATCAATATGGTTTTACCAGAAGTATTGGAAAACAAAAATAACTTTTCAAATTGCGTACTTCATACAGGCTTCAGCTATTAAAAAAATAATTTTCGATCTAGAATACTGAGTGTTTTTTTAAATAATTGAATGCATAAAGACAATTCCACTCAAAATTGATTTAAACGAATTTTACTCGGTAAAAAAGTAGCTGTGATCAACTAGTCAGAATACAACAGGGCAGCGTTGTCAAACGGCTTCTTTGTTGCTGCACAATCATGAGTGACTAAGAAAGAACAAACTGAAGAGGTAACAGTATTGGAGAGGAAAGTGACAGTGAGAGGGGTAGGGCCAGTAACGGGACCTCAGGCGACACATTGGCCCGAGTCCACTCACCTCTTTCTGGCAGGGGTTCTCCAAGGATCGCCTTCCAGTCTTTTATATGTATCCTGATAGTCATCATTGTTGCTAAGAGTATTGTCCGCTTGATTGGAATGAATAATCGTCGATTTTAGCCAGGGTCGTCTGTGTTACAAAGCTACAAATAGACTCTTGACAGTTATACTTTCATACAAGTATCGAGTGCATCTTTCGGCCTGTCAGTATGTGTTCTACAATGCAATCAATTTGAAATTTCAGTAGTATATTCAACAATACCATTATCTGTAGTGTACCTATAAACATTTTCAACTTTCTTTCCCTCTCTCTCTCTCTCTTTCTCTTAAAGACGGTAGCTCAAAAAAATAAATAAAAATATATTTCAATTAATTAAGTTTTAATATAGCCAACAATAAATACAAATCGCGTAATTATCGTCATTAGCGCCGGTTTTAATTAATTTTTTTTTGGTAAATATTCTTTTTAGAAGTTTATAATTATTATTTAAAAAAATATTTTCCTTATAATAACCACCGAGGAGGTTTAATCAGTAAACTGAAGTAACTTTGTAACAAATAAGGAGTTTTTTTCAAATGGTTTTAAGAAAGAAAGAACTCTCTCTTTATAAGAAATATATATTAATAACAAAACAATTAAACATAATTATGATAGCCACCTACCTGACTGACTATTTAGCTAGAAAAAATGGAAGGGTAAAGAAAAAAAGGACCTAATTAGTTAAGACTCGCTCTATTACAGGAGCAAAAGACTGCCAGGAGAGCTAAGGCGTTCAGGAGCTCACTCACAGCTCCTGCACTAATTGGCCGGGCCTAAGGAAGGTACCTAAGGCTCCTTCGACATCTGGCTGTCCTGGTACCTCCTTCAAATACTTGCGGTATCTCACGCATCATTTTTATCTCATTGGTTCTCGAGAAAAGGACAAAAACAATCGACATTAAAATGGTTCTTCTTGGTTCAGATTCCTCGGCAAACAAATAAATTTTCTTACACCTCCGCAAAGAAGTGGATCCCGAAATTAAGTTTTCATTGCAACTGGTAAAAAGATGCCATAAACCTGAAGAACGACTTGGTTAGATTTAACATATGTTATATATTCGATATAACATTTAACCTATTTGATAACATAAGTCACAAGTAGGCCGTGAGATGTAGCTACTGATCGCGGATTTCTGTTTAGTCTTTTTTGACCTTTCATTCGTGGTACAACTAACCGCTTCGCTTCCTTGATAAGTTTTTTAAAAAAATGGTACGATCATAGTAAGAGCCAATCAAGTGAGGATTCAATTATAAAAATCAACTAGTCGAGTGCAAGGTATTGTGCAGTAAACGTTTCTATGGAAACGTCTAATTTACTGTTCAAAGCTGTTTAAGCTCACAAAAATTGATTAATAAATTGAAACTTAATTGTTTAGTACGGAATTTTCTTATTTATTTTCTGTCCTTGGAGCGTCAACTTGACTTTTCCATGCTGTTCCATTCATTCCTCTAGACCAAAAATAGTGGTGGCGTGAAAACCGAGCTGAATCATATTGAACAAATTTTTGTAATTATAATTAATTAAAACCGAATAAATTTTAATCAGACAATTAGCGCATAGTTTTTATTTAATTAAGAAATACTTTTATTTTAGTTATTTTTTTTAGTTTTCTCTGCAACATTTATTTCCGGCACTTATAATTTCCTTTGTAGTCAAATATTCATCAGCTGGTTTTGAATTCCTTAGTGTATTAACTTGAAAATTCTTCCGAAATTGATGACTCTGTCTAGATTAAAAAGATGTTGCAAACAATGTTAAATGGATTTATAAACATCCGATAAAGTCTCAAAAGATATCACATATTGTTGATTACAGATCATCAAAGCCTTTGATTTGATGTCATAATTAAGGTTAAGGTTGTAGGTTAGGGATTCTTTTAATTACCATGTAATTAATTATTTAATGACACTTAATGTAATTACACGTAGTTTCTTTTACTCATAGCTAAATCGTGTATCTTGGAAACTTGGAAATTTGTGCTGGAATAATGTTTCGAAATAAAAAAAAAAAATTCCACTTTGTCATTAGTTATTGGCGATTTGATCAGAGTAGATTTTGTGACGTGGACATGAGGGCTGCTTGAAGGCATGGAGAATCGATCGGTGGACATATGTACTCAAAAATACTACCTCCTCTTAGGCACAGTACACATGTGAGTCCTCCGACTAATACTAATTCCGGGTAAGTTACATTAGGGAATGTTTATTTTGTAAACGATCTGCAGAACATACAAAGGAAGCAGTGGATACGTGTTATGCCGGTCACGCGCACTCGCATTGTCAAACGTTTGCCAAGAGCTTGTTACATATTTAGTGCTCCAGTTACTACTGCTGTTTTTTTTCTTTTTTCAAAATGGTGGCAATGGTTGAATACAATCGGCACAATTCTATGAAACTAGATAATTCGTAGAAGCATATTGATAAACTGAATTTATTTTGCTAAGTTAAACTATTTTTTCGTGAATATTCTGTAATCGACGAAAAAAAAAAATCTTCTCGTCAACTTAACATAACTTTTTTAAGTACTTAACTCTTTAGTTAGCTAATTTTTGTGTATAAATCGACATGATTTTTGACTAACGATTCTTATACAATTCATAGAATTGTGCCTATTGTTGTAGCTTATTGGTTCTGTTGTAGAAACATTGGTTCTTTAATTTGTTAAAAGTTGATATGTGGAATATGTAATGTATGATGTATGCATATGATATTCCATATATCAACGTTTGCCAAATTAAGGAACCACTTTTAAGTAGGTAAACAAAAAATTTAATTTTTCAGACATATCACCATTTGCCATAACGCAACAGGTAATTTTTTTATTTATAACGTTTTGAGAATTAATTTTTTTTTAATATGAGGAAAATTAGTCTAAATTAATTAATTATTTCGATAATTTTTTAAGTAGACTATTTCTGTCAATACAAAAAGTAAACAAAACAAATATTACAATATTTAAAAAAGTAAAAAAATGATAGAGCACCGTATAATTAATTAAAATATATTAAATGAATAAATTTTTTTTTTGAAAAATTTCTAAATGTTTTTTTTTTACATATTTGAATATTTTTCCAAGACGAGTACTATGTTCTGTCAAAGACCGTTGACTAGAGTGAATAATGATAATATGAAACAAGACAAGACAGACTCACCTGAGCTACCATGGCGATGCTGGTGTGGTGTGTGGTTGGCAGAGAGTTGCCTAGCTATATATATCCTGCTCCCCTCCACGGCAGAAGTCCATCAGCTCATTGATTCTTCTTCTTCTTCTGCCTCTGTCTTCTGCTTCCTCATCTACCATCTATCTCTACGTCGCGCTATCTCTACCGGCGTTCAAGTCTCTGCCTACTGCATTCGTCTCTGTCTACCGTACAAGTCTCTGCAGTACCCAGGTAAATATTCACTTTGTATCAGTGATGTAAAATCATTATTCACTTCATGTAAGGAAAGTTTCATTTTAACAGTTTCACGAAAACTTTTATTTTTAAAATAAGAATTAACTGATAAAAGGAAACTTCTATAAGATCTTTTTCTGTGAAAGTTTGGAAAAAATGTATGCAGTTGTTTTTTTTCTAGACGTTTTGGCTCTATTTAAGAAGGCTTAAACATCTGATATTTTAATATTAGCAATATTAATAATCATATTTAAGTAATTCTGTATGCCTTAATAATTAACTATGTTTACTGTATTCATTTCCTAGATAATACTCCTAAAAGGACCGGTAAGGTGCCACTAAGGCCCAACTTTTTTAAAGTGTTTGTAAGGCTTCTATATTTAGTAATTTCTAATTTGTTCTATTTTTAGTAAATGAATATTCTAAAAGAAAACGAAGGGTTTGACTTTGTTATTAAAACTTTTTCCCAAAAAATTTAAATTAAAGTAATATGAAAGAAAGCTATCTCTATCGTCTGTTTAGTTATTCATGAAAATAATTCAACAATTACAATACTTGGAAAATCGAACAGTTATAAAATAGGATATTCTACTTGAATTGATGTTTGTGATCTTTTAATTAATTTACTAAGATTTTGTTGCCAAATTTGTGTAAATGTTATCATAGATGCATGAGTTAAAAAAAGAGCCTCGCAATTTTGTATTTTTGATAGTTTGGGAAGAGGTGACTTTTCTTATCTTTACCACTTTGTTAAAGAAAAGGTATAAGGTACGCTTATCACTAGCGTAACTTACAAGCCATCATTACAAATAATTTACCCCCCCCCCTCCCTTAAGGACTGTTTTTCACAATCTTAACATCATGGAGAAAAACAAACAAAACATCTGAGAAATATGAGTGTCTCCCAGTTATCCTTAGTTTAAATCAAAGTTCCTACAGAAACAGAAGCTTGATGTCTAAACTTGACTCCTCAGAAAATAATTCGCAAAATCCCATCCAACTTTGTCTTTTAGTTTAATTTTTAGAAATTAACCGAGGATATGGGACTATCACTGAGCAAACTAATCTGATCTATAAGACTGCAGGAGTGAACGAGTTTCAGTGCCTTCAGTCAAATTTTGATCAAGAACCCTTTATACGTCTTCAGTAACTCCTTCCATTGTGACTTACTCTCTTGTGCCTTAATAATAAAAAGTAATGATAATCATCCACAGTTAGCCCAGCAGCAGCTGAAGATGAAGTATTTCCATTTCTGTCACCAAAAAGTGAACATCCTCATCGGATATGATTCTGACATATATTAACCATTATCAAACTTGATGAAAAATAAAATATTTCTGTCTATACATGCTTAACAACTAAGTACCTACCATTGAAAAGACTGGTCACAAGATATAATAAATCCTCGGAATTAACCTCTAGCATTTTCTTTATATATATTATCTATAATTATATGACAACTAGAACTTACTTACTCATATAGAAAATTTGTATTTTACCTCTCCCAGGGTAATTACAACTTTAGTCAAAACAATTTACTGCTGTCTCACAGGATTCGCTCCAAAGCCTAATTATATTTAATTTGATATTTAAACATTCATTTTCGTTTACAGAATTATTATAAATGTAAATTCAGGGAATAATAAAGAAAAAATTGAAGATTCCGAATGAACCTTTGCTGAATTTAAAAAGATTTCAAATCGGATTTAAATTAAGATATGTCTTATTAGTTAGAGTACTCCATTGGGTGGAGGTAATAGATCTGGCCCTCGACTGTAGATCTCAATCTAAAGATTGGACTAGGCCTATAGAGGCTAGAACAATGAAGTTTGAGGAGAAAGAATGTTCGATCATTTTAACTCATAATTAGCTATAGTTGAATTAATTATTTGCCTAGCAGCATTGTCCCATTAAGTTATTACTAATGAAAACAATATTAAATATGTATGTATATATAAAATAACTATAAATAATCTATAAATTATATATATATATATAATTATGTGATGTTAATTAAGAGTTTGGTTAAGGTTTCGGACACAATTTTACTGACAGTTTCTTAATGGCTTTTGAAATAATAGTCCACTAAAATATCAATAGATAATACATATTATTAATGAAGAGGTCGAGTCGAGACTCTATTTAATAAGATAGGAAAATATATACTTTTTGAATACAAGTAATCTATTAATTATTTATAATTTTGTATGAGGGTCCTCCCTCGTCATAAAACTTTGCCGAAATAAATCCGAACAAAATTTTAATGACTACGTAATGCACTGGTTGAGTTACGAACACAAAGTTCATGACAATTTATAAGACTTTTTGTAGTTATGGTTTGAAAAAAAATAATTTTAATATCCTATTTTAAATGCGTTGAAATCTATAATTTGTCAGCCTATCCAAAATTATAGACATTTTTTCAATACCAAGTAATTAATTAAGTACACCTACTCGTGCTTTATGGAAATGACTGTATGTCTTTTTATTTATTTTTTTTATTGCTACTTGTAAATTATTTATTGTATTTTATATTTATCCCTCATCCGAAAATTCTAACTAGAGAGCTTAGGAAAAAAAAAAAAAAAAAAAAAAAAAAAAAAAAAAAAAAAAAAAAAAAAAAAAAACTTGTCAATTATTGGAAGTTCTAATGGTTTTTATTTTTTTTGTAATCATACAAATAAACACCCTACTTAATGTGATAAAAATAATATTCATTTTTTAATTGCAACTGATTTATATTTTACATGATAAACCTAATTACTATTAGAACCTCCATACAATCAAACAAATATTATAATATGTAATATAATATTTTTTTTATGTGTTCTATTTGTCAAGTTATGTTCAGTGGTGGAGGCGGTTATTTCCTCTATTAAATACTTCAATTATTTTTTGATTGTACTTCAATTGTAACGTTCTCGCTAGAGCGTTTTGGGCTTTTTTTGCAATTGGCTAAACCCTTTGCAATCGGATGGACTGTTGCGTCTACGAAATAATCCATCGATAGCTTGCATTACGTTTAAGTAAATACCCTTTGTTGACATTTCAATATATTAGTCTAATTCAGGTAGCTGTGAAAGTGAGCTATTTGTAGGCGGATTGTGCCCCTTCGACGTGTTAGTTCACGAAATCTGTCTTACAAGATTTCATGAAATCCTATAGCACCGGCGGTGCATCACAAGAGCGGTCGAATAAGTGCATCTAGGGCTGTGATGTGAATACTTGCTCCAGATGTATAGTGTTGCTCAAGTTGAACGGACTCACATCATCGGGAGGTAGGCCCCTTGCATTCCTGATGCCGCCGCCTGAGAAAGCGAAGAAACCTCGGCCAAGGCCGCTGTCTCTCTGCCAACTTACGCCAATCGCCCAAGACTTAGTATTCCTCCATTACGAGCTGCAGAGGGTACGCAAACATTGACCCGGTTTTTTTGGCGATTTCGGGAAGGCTGTCCTATCCGAAAGACGTCCACAGTTCCGTATGTGTCTCTTTTGAAATGTTCATTGATTTTGGGCAGTATTCACACTGGTATCTTACTGCCAACAAAGTTTTCTTTTTGGAAGATTATGAAAGAATTGTTACTGGCAATGTTTATGCCAGGTTAATATTCATTAATTTAACCTGCAAATTATTATCAACATTTTGATCTGCAGGTACTTTATTTGGTTCATTTGGATTTTCCTCATTTGTATTTCATTCAAGCATCTTGTATTAGGCACTAATGTGGCCTGTTTCTGCACTGGATACGACTTCACTGAACAAAGCCTCCACCCAAAGCCTTTAGTTTTCATGATCTATATATTCTACAGCCTACTTCCGATCCTCTTGAAAGTTGTCGAAAGAATCTCATTTAAACGCCTCTTGTTCATATTCCAATTCAAAAACCTCCTTCCTCACCTAATTTTGGTTTCAGTTCCAGACACTCCGCTGCTCAACAAGGCTTTCGCGTTGTTGATCATATATCTTGTGCAGCTAAAAGCAAGGGTGCTTTTCTGTACCTAGCTTAGGCTTTCGACCTAGTGAGGAACTTGGTAAGCTAAAAATCTCCTTACTCCAGACCCTTTTAGTGATTCTACAATCCTATCTACCTAACCGGTTTTTTTTCTGGCTCAGAACATACTTCCTCATCGCAGCATCTTCGGTTCTGTCCTATGTAATCTACACACCGCTCACATTACTGTGAGGCCTAGCAATCCTTTCGTATAATCCTATTCTGCTAACCACATCCAAATCACCTCAGAAAAGTAGAGAACTGGTATAACCAATGGTGCGTCAAGTTCAATGAAAGCAAATGCGTACACACCACATTCACACTTCACCAAGGATTCCACATCCAATACTGTTCGATACCAATGCTTTCATCCGGCCAAAGTCTAACATGAAACCTTCATGAAAGACTCAGGAGTTAAACAGACGTTTTACACAACTTTACTGACTAGTTAATAGAAACTCATATCTCACAATTAAAAACAAACTACACATGTGCAAATGTTTGGACATACTCTGATTAGGTTTAACTCCGATTTGGACTGGAATTACGGAGTACCTTCGCGCATCAAACGAATTCAAACATTTCAATCCAAAGTCCTCAGAACTACAGATGGCGCTCCCTTCATCACAATCTCATCCCTTCGGAATTATTTCCATGTACGTGCATCCATGGACCTTACAAGCTCGATTTTACTTAATCCTATTGAAACTTCTTTATTGTGCTAAAATTAACAATCTGCCTTATTAGGCAATATGTAGTTGTGATAAATGTTCTCATTCATACAATATTTACAATTTTCATTTCCTCGCTCATTCATACGGTATTTACAAATAGTCCAGAACCTCCCAAATCCACATGGTTGTCACCTCCCTCGCACGCGAAAGAGGAAGCGGAGTCTTGGGAAGTCCCCCACGCTCCTCCGTCAGCCGCGTCACTGGATACGAGCCAGTGGAGCTTGACGAAGAGTGCTAGAGCCACATACGCTCAGGACATGATTGGAGAAACTGGTCATTGCCAGGACTCCCACTGATTCGCATTTATAGCAGGTCACGAGGTTACTCCCGTTTAAGTCTCCGAGGAGGATTATAGGGATGAGTGGTGCAGTGGACTGTGCTGGGGGATTAGGTTACTTTGCAATTCCATGAACATAGAAGAGATGAGTTCAAGAATGTAAGGTATATTAAGATTGTTATGAAGGGCTTTGTTGCTGACGTTATAAGGGACATTTACTATTGTTCTCAGGACTTAATCCAGATAATCGGAAGTACCCTGAGCATCTGTGACTCTCTTTTATATATACCAATACCAATAAATTTAAATACATTTACACATTGATTTCGTTAATGAGACAAATAATTAGGGTAGCTTGTCCTGTTGTTTTGAAATAGTTTAATATGGTTGTTTAATCAATCTTGTTTAAACCACAACATGTAGGGTAAAGGTAATTTACCAATGCAATGACCCTTCGATTATCTTCCCATTTAGCAAACGTAGGCTGTTTTGAAGATGTAGCCAGGTTTGACCAAAACTTAATATTTTGACTTTTTTTTCCGAGGTCTATTCACATAGAGCTTTTACTGGCCATGCGTTGAGAAAACAATAGTACAAAAAGATGAAGAGGATTCCAACTACTAAGAACTATACTATTGCCGTCAATCGTATCTGATAATGTTTCATCCAATCGGCCATATTGGATCGGAAATAGACATAGTAAGGCACGAGCCGTCGGCGCTATCTAGATGGCGGAGTATACTGGAATCGGCAATGAGATCTATCTGTTCGGCAGGAAGCAATGATTATATTTGGCCGAGACAATCGAGATGCCAGCGCCGCGGAGGTCCCAAATGCAAATTGAATAAGTAGTACATCGATAAAGGTGCCAATTGTCGCCTTATCTTCGGAACAGATGTAGCTGTGTCATCTGCGGATAGCAGATCTATCAGGCAGCGGTGATTGTAGGAGGCTCTTCTTGGAAATGGCGGATGGGATTAAGCTATCCAACGAAGAGGAATCTAACATAAAAACATATCGAACATCTATGAATGAGTGTATACTTTCTTCACACCTCTTTGCAATCCACTTATTCCACTCACCGATTATCTTCCAGTGGAGAAAAAGTTTATTTTCAAAATATTGTGAGGCTGCTTCAGGCTGGTTGCTAACACAGAGAATCGGGTGAAACTACATTCCCATAGATATTCAACGCTCCCCATCACTTCCAATCTTTGAATCCAGACTTTACCGGGACCTTACTTCTCTTCAGGTTAATCATTCATTACTTTATTTATAAAACACTTCTCCCTTTCTGTAATTTTAAGTTTTCTCTAATTCAGTATATCCATGTAATCTTACTTTCTAATTTCCCTCCAGTAATTAATTTTATTTTTCGACTTATGTGGCTCTCGCGCTCTTGGTCAGCCTCCACTAGCTCGTATCCGGTGACGCGGCTGACGGAGAAGCGTGGGGGACTTCCCAAGACTCCGCTTTCTCTTTCACATGCGAGGGAGGTGACACTCATGTGGATTTGGGAGGCCTCTGGGCTGTTTGTAAATACGGTATGAATGAGCGAGTGAATTAAAATTGTAAATATGGTATGAATGAGAACATTTATCTCAATTACTTATTGCCTAATAAGCTAGATTGTAATTTTATCATAATAAAGCTAATTATTATTTTACAACTATTGGTACTTTGATACACTCATGCCTACCTCGTTATATGCATAGTGTAAAACTATAATCACAAGTGATAAACGACTTTGAATTATAAATTTATGACGGAATAATGATTTCAAAACTCTAATGATAAATAAACAAAAATATTAAATTATGAATAAGAAAAATATCTATTTATCACTGATGGAGTTAACTGTGATTTGCTAAGCCAGAAGAACAGCTTTTTGCCGTCGATTCCAACCTCAACCAAGTATTTGTTATTTGTCTCAGCTAAATATTTCTTCGACACGTGGATACGATGTGGACATACAGACAAACAGACGAACGGCCAGAGCTCTTTGTTTGAACGGAAGTATAAGTTTAGCAATAACTTTTTTATCGCTTCTTTAAGTGAGTGGGAGCATTCAGTCTGTCAAAGTTGTGTATTCAACTAGGCTTGTTAAGCGGTTAGGTTTATCAACGCTCATGGGACGTTGACCTTTGGAATTAATGGTGGAAATTAAACCGAAATTGGACACAGGGTGCTGATGATGGCCGGTGGCAAATGGGACATTATTTCCCACAGGATTGTCATTCCAGAAAATGGCGTCGAAGATTCAGCACTTCCAGGAGGAGCTAGATCGTGTTAATTAAGGTGGTCAGCCCTAAGATCTAATCAGCTGTGATTAACTTCTAGAAGAACTACATGGGTTTTAATTATACCTCGGTCGGTCAGAATTTGATTTTGAACATTAGATTGGAAAATGTTATCCAAGGACCAGTGTACTGGCCATTTTTTTTTGCATTTTTAAAAGGATTGAAAAAACTTATTGATCATGGTGTCATATACGCAATTTAAACTTCAGTTTAAGTAATATTTCTGAAAGGTTTCCGTGTTCTTAAACATGGTTAATAGGCGCAACATTGAATGATAAAATACTTTTGAGCTCTGATTTAGGAAATATTAAAAGTTTTGTGGAAAATTTTGACCAAAACCGAATAGTTTTGAGGTGTTGAGGAATGTGCATTAGCAACTTTCTGTAATCAACACTAAATAATTTAAACTGGCAAATAAATAAAGTTAATTACATAAAAAATATATATATATATTTATTCGGTTACTAAAACTGAATGTGCTTTACACAGCGTTTTAAATGATCAGTAAATATTATTAAAAAATATTTTTTTTAATATGAAGTAAAACTAGTAACTTACACAGAAATGAACTGAAAAGGCATTTTTATTGATTACTTCTGACTTCTTCTCCGTAAGTGTCCATGGCCAGGAATTTCTTTAGGGACTTCCCCTAATAAGTTATTAATACTGTGCGAAATTATTCTCACGAATTATAAATTTATGACAGCAGTCCCTTATTAAATGAATAAGAAAAATAGCTATTTAGCACTGATGGAGTTAACTGTGATTTACTAATCAAGAAGAACAGCTTTTTGCCGTCGATTCCAACCTCAACCAAGTATTCGTTATTTGTCTAAGCTAAATATTCTTTATTGATGAGGAAATGCAGACAAACAGACGAACGGCCAGAGCCCGTTTAAAGTTTACATACACAACCGGTGTTACTACAAATGTTAAACTTGCTATTTGATTTCTTAAATTTTAGTCCAGAAGATGCTTGTAAAACGCTACAAGTGAATAAACAATAATTAAGGAGAGACCAATAGCCTATCTTAGACATATTTTTTTTTTTGTATACGCTCAAGGATTTGTTAAGGAAGAAAGCTCTAATGGGTGCTTATAAAGTTTAGCTATAGCATGAAATACTGCCATGTCACCTTTGGTGCCTGGCTCAACCTTAATAACTGCCCATAAACTATAAAATAGATAGCAGTGTATTTCCTTCTTTTTCTTTCTACTAATTTGAAAGCGACCACTATAAATTTTCCAGTAGCCTTTGTTGTCGAGAAGCTCTGGTCTCTAACAGGTTGTTGCCCTGTTGTCAATTCCAACAACACGACGGTTTTCTTACGAGTCTCGGTTGTTAATCTGCTGTAAATAGCTCAGTAGAAGATTTATTACTGGAGGACGTTCGACTGCCTAGCTGTATTGTATATTCTGCCATAGTGGTCATTATACAACACGCAATCATGATGATGAATACCCTTTAGTCGAGTTGTTGTAACAAGAAGCATACAAGAAAAACAATCAGATTGTTTTGTGTTGTTGTTGCAGGTTTTTGTCTATATTATATTTAAAGATTTTTTTTTAATTTTACCAACAAAAATAGGTAAGATCTCGGTGGAGGAAAGATCTGCTTCAGGCACCTAGCGATCCTGCCGCACAAGATCTTGGTTTGGACCCAATCAATCTTCTATCTCGAAGATAGAAGCCTAACTCGTCTAGAAAGGGGCACAAGTTTTCCTATTACTAATGTAAAACCAAATTCAAGTTCTCAATCAAGATGTCTTCAAATCCACTTTGTCCTGGGTCTATCATTCTGTTTCCCAGTCTAAAATTCTCACGCATTGTTCATACATTAACCTATTACCTTCCGGATAAACTAATTTCTAATCCATTCGAGTCAACATCCCTGACAAGTGCAATCTTCTCGGATTGCCTATCAAAGTTTTTTGTGCCCTGTGCCAAGAAATAAATCCAATATTTTTTCAGCTTTTTTATTTAGAAACTCAGAACTTTGTTTCGTAATAATTTCTTTTGCTGCATATTTTTTGAACGATACAAAAAGAAAACTGCAATTTAACTCCTTCGTAATTCGTGACCTCCAGTAAAATTATCAAAAAAGGATCCCCAAATACTGGAGAGGCACCCTTCACGCTTTAGACAAGAAGAAAGGTGAAAATGAGGAATATAAAGAATTAAGGACATGTGGAAGAACAAAATAAGGCTTTCGTGGGGCTTAAGTGCCCCGAAAATTCTCCATTTAATAAAGATATTTAAGGTTTGCAATACTTTATTTTTCTAATTACAAGTTTTAGCCACGAAGTGAACTCAGCATTCCAGCTCTAGTTAGAAATAAATGTTGACATTTAGAGAACCTGCCATTATTGCCTCAAGTTGGAGCAAAACGGATCCAGCGAGACATTAGACAAGTAATCATAACGTTTGTACGAGGAGTGTACATTTGATTACAGCAGCTTTGAGGGAAGGCTTTGTTCACTTTTCCCATGATCAAGTGAAGGCTATTATTTCAGATTAGCTATTTTGCCGATCTCCGCTAAATGAATCCATCAATTAGAAATAAAAAACAACAACAACGCTAACACGCAGTTTGCGGAGTTTCGATTAAGCTACTGGCGAACACAAAGGACTGTGGACGTTGATGATGAAGAGTTGATCGCAGCCGATTACCCTTCACAACTAGGAATGGGCCCAGTCACCATACGGACGGACCGAGTCCTGAGTCCTTAACGATCTTTGCCGGTTACTCCTTAATCGGAGGACATCACCATTATACATTTACAGAAATGTTACTCCTGTTAAGGAGGCGTTCTTGTCCTTGTTTTCTGCTCCGGGCTTCAAACTTTAAGCAGCAGGCAGTTGATCAGGACGATTCGTAGAGGAAGTAGCGTTCTACAAGTTCAGGTATGTTATTAAACATCCAGGACTAGGCATCCATATCTCACAAATGTAATCTTAAACATCTGTACCAAATTTAAGTTTATTTATTGTAATTGAGTTCAAATTAATCTCGATCATCATCTCAAGTCTTCTTAAGATTAATAGTATATGACCCTGTCTTATCTTTCCAATTCTCATCTTCAGCATATATATTACTGTTTATTTATTCTTGTTTTTTTAATGTATTACTTCTTATTCTAGGTAGTTCTTATGCATAAAACTAGTTTATTAAAAAAAAATAATATGTCTAAGGAGGCATTTGAAGCCCCTATTGTAACCGCTACACCCGTGTGGGCCAATACGAATCCTTGCTCATAGTCCTGACAGCAGAAGGGTGACCTGATCGAGGATGATATTCCTAGCATTGAGGCGTTTTAACGAAAGCGTATTTCATTGTAGCACTCCTTTACCTCCACCGAACCATTTTTTCGACTCCCGCCTTTACACTCTTCCATTTTTCACAATTTTTCTTCCTGCATTCTCTTTATAATGTTTTTGTAAACAACCTTGTACAAAGAACACTTAATAATAATAAATGCTGTGTACTATTTTTGTTAGTAGTTTTAAACTACACTTGAGAAAACATCTCTATCATGGGCCCACTATTATTTTTCGTGAAGGATAGGTGATGCTTGAAAGTGATCTTTCTGGAAGGATTGGGTAATCGGATAATTTTTGTTGAAATTTCAGGAATTTGAGAAAATTTGTTCTTCAATAGTGGGAATATTAAGGTCATTGTGGAAACTTCTGTCTGTTATATAAAATATGTATTAACTAATGTTCTCAAGACTTAAGAGAGTTAGGACTGGATACTGTTCATGTTTGAGGGTTTTGTTGCCCCCCCATTGTTCATATCTAGATTGGTTTTCGTATCTAAAGTATTATTAAATACTCACAGAATTTGATTTTAATTTAACTTTTATTTTAATAGGTACAGAGAGGGCAAAGTTGTACACTACTAAATGAATTAGTATGCCTCGGCTCCCTTATTAAAGAAAATAATCTCTTAAGAAGTTAGGATGTAGATCGTGAACTGCAGACGTTGTGACTCTACCTGCCAAAGATCAGCTTAACAGAACACTCTTTAGCTCAACAAGAGCTCATAATGGACTAGCCCCAAAACTGATCAATTTGCTACATGTTTCCATAGGAAAAGAAAATTCTTCATTCTTTGGGCAGGGTGGGGGTGAACCGAAATGATGTTGTTTCATTGATTCACATGTACGGTAACAGAAGGCCTGGTAGATCAATCTCTGAAAGGAAACAGTACAATCGGAGCTATCCACGCATTTGCTTTCGACATCTGATCCTGGAGGCCATGACCTCAGAATGACTTTTCTCTTTAGGTAGCAGTTAATAAGCACAGGAAATAAAGCATTAATAAAGTTGTGCCAAATAATAAAGAGGGAATGTTCAGTAAGACCGATGTTGGTTGTTGAATTGTAGACTGGTGGTGATTTCGGTGACTTAATATGTTTGCCGCTTGTCTGTCTGGGAGTGACTATTTCTCTCAACTTTCAACAATTTCAAAAATGGGAAATGTAATCTTAACAAGGGAATGTGAACGGTACACTGACATGACGGCACGAAGGCAAAGGACATCCTCAAGGATCCCTCCTCATAATTGTATTTAGTATCGGCCAGTCATCATAACACGTCTCTTAAGGCGTTGTGGAATGTTATGATCTAAGTCATGTGAGGTCAGTATCACTGAGTTTGAATGACCAAATAGTCGAATAAACATATGATATTTGTTTCTAGGCAGCGGGTGGGTTTGGTATACTTGGTAGTGTGCTGTTCTTCATTTCTCTTTTGTTGTTTTCTGTATTTTATTAAGTGTTACTCTTCACGTAACTTAAATGTGTACCCATTATATTTATTATATGAAAACACGATTATTGTGAAATGTATGTTGTATACTAATTGTTTGGGGCATACAGAAGAAAAAATAAAATGTCTCCAATCCAGGGATACTCGCCATTACACCACAAGATCAAAGCGTTTAGGCAGATAACTGATAGTTGAGAACCGTACTTCTTTATTAATTCTTTATACTATACTCGTGTATTGCATGAAGTGTGAGGTGTTGCCCAAGAAGTTCCTGAGGAGGGACATACAGACCAACGGAAGAAGTCACCGCTGATACGTTTCGGTCCGTTCAAATTGCCCATTCATTGGCAAATTATAGAGGCTGCTTTCATAGGGGCCACGGCTCTAGATATGACGAAGATAATGTTTATTATGTCCATTGTCTTCTGGGAGAGGGTGACTGAGGAGGACATTGTCTGTCCTCAACTTGTCGATTCACCGTCGGATAGAGCTACTTTCACGTGTCGCGTGTGTCTTCTGGTCAGATGAATGTCGGGCCTGGAGAAGGAATTATTTCGTTACAACAACAAGATTCTTAAATACTGACAATTTGCATTTTTATATGTTAATATGTAATAAGTTAGTATGTAAATAGACGAAATTATTCTAAATATAAACCCAACTGAAATAAACTCAGTCGACAATAAAAACTTCAGTTATATATTTCGTTCTCAAAACTTTTTTGAATCCCTTTAAGTTTCTTTTAACACCGAGTCCGGCTCCTTTTCAATACTTCATACTCAACAGAAATTGTTCAAATACTCCAGAGCAAACCGTTGGCATCGTTAGGTCGTTTGTATTTCATCAGTCACTTTTAGATTCTGATGCATTTTTGATTTCAATCGAACTTGAGACCGTTTCTTCTGTATGTCCAGACAATTTTCACTTTAAAAATGTTATTTATTATTTGGTTAATTCGTTATCTGGGAACTGTTCTAAGTCATACCCAATACTTGGGTTTACCTCTTGTATTTAATGAGCGGTACCAGGGGCGTACTTCAAGATTCTTCTAGTAAGACTTCATCCTGAGGTAAGACTTTAGAAAGCCTTTTTTTGTATACCTTTTGTTTGAATATCTTATCCAAAGCAGAAAACAGGTAGGATTTATAATTTGTTCGACAGCTACTGTAGAGCACACATACAGAGAGACAAATGACGATTTCACCCTACTTGTTAGAAAGTAGGACCACTTCCTTCGGCCTCAACTTTACCGAAGTAATCCTAATTATATGATATATATCTGCTCAAATCGTCTGGTTGTAAGTATGGTATGTTTCTGTTCGAGCCGGATATGTTTTTCGTCCAGAGGTTCACTTTATATTTATGTCTTTTAAAGCCAACTATCTGATAAATAACTTGATACTGTTTGAATTAGGAAATTTTTTGACTGTGCGGGCTTCTATACTCACTTGTACCATACAAGAAAGAGGTTTGGGGGGAAAACCCAGTGAAATTTTCCCTTGTTCTCCTGTGATCGATACGAATCAGTACACGAACTCCGTACAACGTAGCTGCAGTGTAGCCAACTACTAACCCTCACCGAGTACTTTCTTCGTGGACAATAATGCAAGCATCAATCTTCCATCTGACCCAGATCCGTCACTCACTCCCCGGTAGATCGGAAGCTCCGGACTTTCTCTCTCTTGTCTCTTCATTGTCTTCTGATTAGCGACCTGCTGTTGTTGGCAGCCCTATTCCTTCCTCTTTCGGCAGCGGTACCAACAGTACCAGCCTTCCTTTTCCTTGTAGGGTATATTCACCATCAGCTGCATTGTCTCCCTGATTGTCCGTAGTCTTTAATAGGCCTTTCATAGACGCCTAACTTACTTTTTATTCCAAACGAAGCAGCACTCACAAGTACAAAGATTCAGAGTGAGTTAAAACAAACTAGTTGATCCAGTATAAATATTTTATTAACCAGAGGATAACTATATTTAGTTTGCGTTTCTATTATTTTTTAAACTGTAATTGCATAATCACTAAAACTGTCAATAACAATAACATTCACAACTTTGACTCAGCCGGGTGTATTTGTGAAGAAGTGATATTTTGCATTGTAGTTCCATCAGGTACACCAATTAAAAACAACCCTATGAAAAACTCCTTAAATAGTTTTCATTATACAAATATATAGTAAATAAAAAATACAATTTTCCTCTTATAAAGAATAAATTATCAAAATAAAGGTCTCGGCATTTTCGTTAATAATAAAGATCATGAAAGTGACGGGACTTTAATAAACCTTAAATACAAAAAATTATCGTTGTGGATAAATGAACATCAGTTTTGTATGGGATAAAAAATATTTATTGAATTATTAATACTTAATTTATGAATAATTTTTTCATAGGACTACTTTTATTATAATCAAAGTTGTGAATAGCATGTTAATCCCCATTAATTATTTTTTGTAATATATCTATACGGTATATAGACAAAAAAAGAAACACAAATTACTTATTGCTAATCAAGTCTCATGATGCCCTCTATTTAATTTGATAGCCTTTATTTATTAATTTATTAACCCTTTATTATTTCATTAAGGTTGGTATTGTGTTTGTTATTTAAGGGCTATCAAGTAAAAAAATATTATTTATCAGGACTTTGAGATATTTAATTCGTTATTCAACTTTTCAATATGGCAGAAAAGAATTTTTTTTTTTATTACGTTAAGCATGTTAAACACAGAACTAAAGATCGCTAGGAGAGACGGAGCGATGATAAATAAAGGTGTATTGCTTTAAACCAGCGGTCGGCTCTTTGACGAAATGTTTAGTGTAGGCACGGAACATTATTTATTAACTTGCCTTGTAAGAGACGAGTGAACGTTTTGAAACGCAAGCCTACAGAAAAGAGGCACAATTTTAGAAATCTCAAATTGTCCTCAAGTCTATCAATAGCAGTCGACGAGTCCTGTGATATAAATAACACAGCGCAAGTTTCTCTATTTGTGTGATTTATCTACACTACAGGCCCTAAAGAGGAACTTTTGGGATTATTGCCACTCAAAGGACAAACGTCTAATATTGACATTGGCTATTTCAGAACAACACAGTTAAATATGAAGGAAGTTTTCTCAGCAGGTTCAAAGACCTTAGAAACAGCAAAGCAACATTAGCCTTTGTTAATAAACCTCTGAATGCCCCGGTAACAGAAATAAATTTTTCGCCCTTTAATATTGATACTGGCAGCTTTGAAATGCAGTTGCTGGATTTAAAAAATAAAGAATTGTAGAGCTCCAAATTCGAGCGTTTTTATGCCGATTTAGAGCTATTGGAGAAAAATAAATGAGAATTAAGTTTATAGCACAAGTGTTCTGCTTTGAAAGATCTGGAGAGGGAATACATGTTGATTTTTAACACATAATAGTATTCCTGACTCATATGATCAACTGAAGAAACTAGCGTTTGCTGTTCTTTCCTTATTTGGGTCTACGTATTTATGCGAACAATCATTTTCAAGCATGAACTTTATCACGAGTAAATTAAGAAATTGACTTATCGATAAGAACTTGGAATCGTACCTAAAATTAAAAACAACATACAAACCTGACTTACCCTTACTTTCCAAGGAAATGCAAGGCCATTGTTCACATTAGTGGAGTATTTGTAGTTTTTTTTTAAGGATACTGTCGGGTCGTCACTAGGGGGTGCTTGATCACCCTAGCCCTGTGACAAGTGCAGATTGTTCGAGTTTATAACCCGGACAATCGTTCCATGACGGCGTTACTATCTGACTCCATTTTATGATAGGTATGTGCCCCGACAATGCACTATGTTCAAGAGAAGAGGTACAGAGGTTTCATAAAGAATAAGTCAAGTTTCAGAGTTTCGAGCGGAATGAAGCAGTGTCAGGGGTACAGGTCGCCAGAGAGTCTGCAAGGAGACTGTTTTACAGGGCCAGAAGCCCTGGGTTAAATATCGTTTCTACTCCCTGCCGGGAGGCGGCGACGGTCTAAATCGGCGCGTGACCGGTAGAGAGGCCTTAAAGAGTCGCTAAGTTTATGACTGTTTATGGCTGCCAGGTGGTGATCCTTTCATGTTAATGACTGTTTATGACTGCCAGCCGGCGACCCTTTCCCGTTTATGACTGTTTGGCTTCCGCGTTTTATTGCTTAAAACTTTTACAATGATTTACATACATTTAGTTCATGTTATTTTACTTTTGCTTACAATATATATGCAATAGAGTATAGGGTGATTTAACTTATGTAGTTAGCGGCCGCTACAGATACCTTTTACATTATTTAACTTGTTATATTTTTAAATAAATATTATCTTTATATAAGTGTACCAAGTTACATTTAATGTACCGTTAGTTAAACTAAGACATATTGAGCAAAGGCAAGCTCGAGATTGTACTTTTAATTCTAATTATGCCCATAAAAATGTCTCTATAAAAGCAAAGCTTAAGTTTTAAAAAGAATGGCTCTTTGGATAAACTTCAATTTTGTATTGTTTATATTTGGCTCCTTTGAATGACGAGTTTGCCGACCAGTGCTTTAAACCCTAAAAATGACACTACGAATTTGGAGAAAAATATATATATATTTAAAACCAGGTAATTAATTAATGAGATTTATGGAGATCGATATATTTGTCTTGTTTTCCTTAAAATTCCATTAATGTTGAACAGGAGGCTCAGAGTCAGTTTGAAACAATATATTATTTCTGTCGAAGCAAACGAAAATAACCAGGTGTCGACATGGCGACCGAACTCTACTCCAGGCGGTCATTAGATGCTGGGTTACCACGGTCACACCTGGAGATGATTGTCTATAATGTTCTGTAGGGATCGAAGTGAGTATTTTTAAATTACAGCTATCAAGATTTTAACCATAAAGATATAGCCACACCGCATCTGATAGCGTAGAGGTATTTTTCATACAGACACTAAGAGAAATCTGAGCTAGGCTAAAGATATAAAATGTTGTAACTCTTTATATACATATATAGTTAAATAATTAAATAAATTGTGGTTTCATCTAAATAGAAAGTTACATGGTTCGACCAATATATGGAGAACAATGGTATTTAGGACGTACTTTAAACATTCAAGTCAACGGTGATTCATCACATAATTAAGGCTTGCGGAAACAATTTTACTGATATTTTTAATGACCGTTTGTAATTGTAGTCCATTAATGTTATAATACATATAGATCAGGACGTCGAGGTAGTTAATTTGATATTCTACTTAATGTGATAGAAAAATGTTTATTTTTTTAATTACAAATAATTTATTAATGTACCTTCATTGTATTCCAAGGATTTGGGTTCAGTTAAGGTTGAGCTTTGACAGGTAATACGCTTATCAGAGGAGAAAAATATTTAATATTACTTGTTTTATGTAGTATACAGGTTATTACTTGAATGAGGATTTCTTGGTTAGAGAAAAATACGTAATTGATTATAGATAGAATAATTTGTTTTGAATAACCAGATTTGACAGAACAATTGGTTTGATAGAATAATTATGTATGGTCAATTCTTACAAGTTTGTTTATTTGAGTTAACTACCAAGTACTGCTCAATTTTCGCTCGAGTACGCATGCATGTGACAAAAACTGTGTTAGCCAACAGAAGGCAGACTGACAATGACTAAACCGTATATAATGGGGAATGGTCGCTCGTCAACAACTGTTCGCTCTTCAAAAGAAAACTGTCGAAAAAGTTAATTAGTAATTTAAATTAACTCTGTCGCAAAGCAGGTCTCAATTCTTGTCGCGTCGCTTGTCGCTTGAGTGTGTGTGTGTGTGTGCTTGCTCCGAAATACCCAGGTCCTTTCCTCAACATTTCGGCACCAGCTATATATATTCTTCAAAAGGAAAGTGATAGTTGAGATAGGGATTCATCTCTGCTCAATAGACTTACAATCTATCTGACATTTTATTATATTTGTTATAATTATTTACATATTTGAAAAAATATACAAACCGAAGGAAGCATTAAGTATCAATATCAAGTAATGGTATGAAAAAGCTACTCGATATTCGTTATCGAAAATTTTATTTGTAAAATAATTTCGGTCATGGCGATTTCCACAGTTGGCTTTCCAAATTTTGTTTTGAAGGGGGTGATTATCTTTGGAATTATTTTTGTCTTACCATTCCAAGTGTGCCATTAATCATGACACATGACATCCAAGCTTAAAATGTTCAAGGGCTTCTGATCTGGGACACGAGGAAGCTTAAAACTTAACAGAACAGTATCCTCCCCCCCCCTCCCATCTTAAGGTTCTATTTTTCTTATTGTGGTTGCTCTTATTTTCAGCACTAACTGGGCATCAAGTGGGAACTACTATGCCAATCATCATTGGTCTAAATCAAAATCATGTTGAGTCTTCATGCATTTTTCTAGTTAAAGTTGCTAAGACAAAAAATAAATATAAATAAACAGAATTACATATTATTAATCATCGTGTCCAGATTTTTAATTCGATACAGTGTACAGAATACCTAATTTTGTTCAATAACAATATAGTTGAGATATTGGTCCTACTTTTTTTAATAACTATTAGCCAAAGGGAAAAGATCACTGACTTAGAATTTACAAGTCACCTGAATATTTTTTTTTTTTATTACCAGCTACATATTAAAGGACATTGATCTTCTATGCATTAACTTATATTTTCAGCATTAATGGGGAATCAAGAAAGAATTGTATACATTTATATGGCTAAACACGCAAACATGCGGGAAAGCATTGATAACGGCCAGGTTACTAATCCTTGAATCGACTACAACTATAAGATATGACATATGATGTGACATAAAGATGACACATGTGAGACATGCGACGCAACGTTCAACTTGACCCGATATTGGTGACAGAATGCGCGCCGTTTGCATGTCAAACATTGTCCAGTTTCGACACCGCCATGTATACATGTGGGTGAGCAACCCCTCCAAGGTCTTCACGCCGATTTGGGGAGTGCCAAATTTTCACCAGGACCGTGAACGGTCCTAGACCAGCTCAGAATGAGAAATGAACCTTTTAAGATTCTCTTTCTTTTGTCGTATTTTTTTTTGGGTTAGTTAGGTTTTTTTCAACATCGAAAACCCTAATGTTTCACGTCAAAATCTTCTAACTATAAGATGTGTAATCGGCCAGAGAACATTATTGCTATGTATGTTGCATCAGCATGTATGATTTTACCTTTTGCCACAATTTTATTTTACTTTTACTAACTCAAACTATGCGTATTAGTAGTTTATTGTTAAAATTTAAATATTAGTAGTTTTATTAGTAGTTTATATATTTACTTATTAGATTGGTATATTAATATTAACAGTTTGTGGGCTGAAGATGAGTATGACGTGTGGTCATCAATTCATTATAATTTATCAATTACACTTAATCATAAATTTATTATTATTATGATACTTTGTCATTCAAAGAAAACTTTGAGAGACTAAAGCTAGATGAATGACTCAGTCCCTACTTACATTAAAAAATAAAAATTATATATTTTTTTTTCGTCAATTTGTTAATAAAACTTAGAGATGTAATTTGAGAAAATATAAAAGTTAGAGAAACCGAGCAGGCTCCCCTCACACTAAGTGTATTTAAACCAAAAATTATCAGCAGGATATTTCGACGAGGATATTTATGTTCCTTCAGGCTCGGCAATTCCAGGAACAGAATGAAGTCCTTTAAGTCCGATGATCTTTCACTTGGCCATCTTTTTAAAATTCGATTGCGATTTGCAGACCCAATCTGTTAATTGCTGTTCAAAACCATCGAAGATTATACCTTCTTTAGAAGTTGTCTGGCCACTACTTGGGAACTGGTCCTCTTCCATTATCAAGGTGATCAGTTCAATTACATCTTAACTTTTTTTTTTTACAAAATAACAAGATTTAAAAAAAAAAAACTCTTATGTAATGATTTTTTTATTGACTCAACAATCGAAACGTATCGAAGAAAAATAAATTTCAACATTTGTAAATGAAATGAGTTACTCGGGTTGTAATAACACAGGCCGACAAAAAAGCGCCGATGGATATAATCAGATCTGAAACTCTTTTCTTTTTTTAACATGTCTAAGTTTTTCAGAAATAATCAAAAAAATATTTTTTGTTTTGTATATCAATAATGTATCATGTAAATTCTAAATGAGTTCGAGTAAACCTTTTTTCTAATTTCTAATTGATCAGTTGAATCCTTTTTCATCGATTTTCAAAAGTATGTGTACTTGAGGAAAAATCCCTTTGAGCATAAAAAATACTATGAATTCCGCCCACGGACGTTTCTGTCACAAAAATCGTGTTGAATAGAGTTATTTAAAATGTTGATCTGATTCAGGTGGCACAATTATCAATCTGGAGACAATAATTTAATGTTTAAAAAAAAACTATAACACTTCTTAAGTAAGACATTTCAGACCCGAATTTTTTCTATTATTGAATAATACTTCATGAAATGTGAAAAAAAAGTTACTGAAAATTAGCTCCAGCCTAACTGTTCTCATTACAACACAAATATTGATTCAAAGTAAAAAGAAATTTCGATACTTATCTAGAAGAAATGCGAACCCTGAAATTTCAGATCAATAAGTGTTAATTAACTAAACAGGCAAAAGGCCTCTTTAATTCTTGGATTTACAAAATAATACCCTAATTATCAGAATCATAGGCTCCATAATATAATAGTAAACAAATATATAACTATAAAAACAGAGAAACAGATGAATCTTTCAATAATAATATAAGCTGGAAAACATTTCAACTTCTGTCTGCTGCGCATCACTCAGTTACCTTCTTCATCAATATTAATAGGAATGAATGAAATGCTCTTATAAATTGCCGACAGTTGACGAACCACCACAAGTCGCCGGAGGGAACCTTTAAGACAAATTGCATATATATTCTACGGCCACCCAATCCGCTGTTAGCTCTTCCTGGTAAAGAAATTTGAAAACAACAAAAAAAAAGACACAAATATCTATTTGCATTTTTGAGACTCTGATTACAGGGCTTAAATTATTCATGAAGAGTAGAGCATACTCAGAAGAACCCTGGCTGATAAGTCTAAAAGCATTTACTTTCAGAACAAAATTTCTTTGTGTTATAAAATGAACTCTTTTTGCACCATTAAATACCACATGGATTTAAAATCGATTATAACGATAGCGAATAACCAATTAGCTCATTCCCAAAACTGTTTTGGGTGCGATCGGACCATTTTTAGAGCTGCTTTAAGTTCAAAGCCAAATCTTTAAAAGATACATATCCTCCATGGTAACAGACACTAGACGTCGACTTTCAAAATTCGTTCAGCAATTCCTGAGTTGAGAGCATACAAACAAATGTTTCATTCCCGACGTTACCCGGCCATTTAATTATTATCCCGGTCTCCTAATAGACAGGAACAGGAACGAATTCTGTCGATACAGTGGAATATTATATATTGGCAATAAAATGTATAAGAACAGTACAAAATTTAAATATATATACACTTACAGGCAAAAAATTCCACCCACCTGATTTTTTCATCTCAAAATATTTCTGCTTTGGATTGGTCAATTTTTTTTAGGAATAAATATGTATTTTTTTTCAATTAGAAATGTCAATATAGAGGATAGTAACCCATAATCCTTAATTCAATTAAAGGACTGTCGTTCCCAATGTTTAGTTTCCATGGAATTAAAAATGTTTATTCGGTGTCATTTGCGTTCTGGTCCAGCAAATTTCTTAGTTTTCGGCTTTGATATTTTAATTTTCTCAATTTTAAGTTTAAAAATGCCTCTTCGTGCTGAGGAAGTTGCACTTGGTGTGGCACTTATGGATGATGGACGTTCCATTAGATATGCAGCTAATGCCATCGGAGTTCCCTATGAAACTCTACGATACGCCGTCAAGCGTTTTCGAGAAACTGGGTCCTACCATAGAAGGGCCGGTTCTGGACGGCCTAGGGCAACAGAACCACAGGATGACCGTTTTCTTACTTTAAGAATTTTACGAAACCGGCACCTTACCGTTGTTCAAGCGATTCATCAGCTCCAAGAAGTTCGAGGAGTGCCAATTTCTGAACGCACTGCTCGGAGAAGATTAAATGAGTATGGACTAATGGCTTCTTGCCCAGTAAGAGGACCAGAATTGACCAGAACTCACAGCTGTTACATGGCTGGCTTTTGCTCGAGAACACAGTCATTGGACTATGGACGAATGGTGTGCTGTACTTTTTACAGATGAATCTAGATTTGCTCTACGATCTCCAGACGAGCGTGAAAGGGTGTGGAGAAGAAGAAAAGAAAGGTATGTAGCCTGTAATTTCACCCAGAGCCAACCTTTTCAACGTGGTTCCTTAATGGTGTGGGCTGGGATTTCAATGGAGTGCCGCACAGAATTGGTTGTTGTTCGTGGAGGGTCTTTGACGGCCACTCGCTATGTAGATGAGATTTTGGAACCTCATGTGTTGCCTATCCTCATCGAACTCAGCGATCATTCATTTCTAATGCGTCCACATGTCGCTTGCATAGTACAGACGTTCCTTCATCAGCTCAACATTGAGGTCTTAGCCTGGCCAGCACGTTCTCCAGATTTGAACCCTGTCGAGCATTTATGGGATAACCTCGGAAGACGAATAAGAGCGCGTTCAGCACTTCCTGATACACTGCAGGACCATGAAAGGGCTCTTCGGGAAGAATGGGCTAACCTCCAGCAAAGGGACATTTCCCGACTGGTGGAAAGTATGCCGAGGCGTCTTAAAGAAGTAATAAAGGCAAGAGGAGGAAATACGCGCTATTAAGTGATCCTGTCATTAATATATTTTAGGATAAAAATGGTTATTTTTCAATTTTTTTTTAATGTTTCTTAGCAGTTCACATTTGATTTTAAATTTTTAATCAAAGACTCATTTAATAAACGTTAATAACCTTATTAAAGGTAAAAAAGATTTTATAAATTCAATAAATAATAAGTATTATATACAATTACCATGTATTATATACAAATACAATTTTTTTACAAGTGGGAGAAATTTTTTGCCTGTTAGCGTATAATAAAGTAAGATATTTACAAATTTAATATAATATTAATTTAATTTAAAACGTCATTATAAACAACATTTTTAGGAGTAAGAATGATTAATAAACTATCCAGCGAAACCACCCTCAAACAAGCAGCATCAAATTGTCCGTGGGAAAAGAATATCAAATCCACCACTCCCTGCCTTCTGATCCACTGAACTTGGGCTTGAAAGTCATCTGGACTACTGATTAATCAGCGTAGCGACACTGATAAATATTTATTCAACACTGATATCGATTATTTGTATATGTCACCCACTTCAAAAGGGCACTAGGAGTGTATCACCAGTTGTACCTATGGTAGAATCTTACGTACCTCAAGTTTGGTGTAAATTGATCCAGGTATTCCAGAGTTAAACTGAGACATACACACAATACTCATACATTTTTACTATACAGAGATGTTGAAATATTTACAATCAACAGCTACAATTTCAATTTTTTTTTTTTTTTGAAATCATTAATCAATGAAATCATGTTCTGCATTTATTAATATTTTTAATCTATTTTTCTCATATATTCCGATGAAAAAAACAAAAAACCCCTATCCATAATAGTACTTGTGCATATGGTAATAGCTAACAGTTATGGGCCTATAGTAAAGAATTGAGTCATTGCTCCTCGAGGGAGACCTGCAGAAGACGCCCACCGGAGATGACAGCCAACAGTACAAGAGGAGTGCTCTGTCACAGCGGAGGCTGCTGGTGTCCTCACAGTGACCAAAGGAAGTCCTCGATAACAGACTTCTTCTTCCTGTCATCTTGGGTCAATTACAGACTTTTTGCAGCATAACGGTCTACCTATCTTTCCGAGTCACAGGTAATGCAACTGTTGTCATATGTTGTAATGGAGTCAGTATATAACAGTGGTCTCGCCGTTTATTTTTAACTTCACGATAAACTAAATTGTTTTTTTTTACAATATCAAAAAATAAACATTCATAGTTAAGAAATCACGTTGAGAGATTCTTTCAGAGCTCATTTACACAATCATAATAGTTTTTTCAACAAACTAAGAAATTTCTAATTAGCTAAAATACTGACATTTAAAATCAACTTAGACAATTAAATAAATGCCCAGTTTCTATTCTTGGTTTCCAAAACAATATTTTTGACCTAAAAAAAAAACTGACTATTCTCACCACAAAAGAAGTGTTGCTGAATTAGCTTTAAAAATTTCAAATCAACAAAATTTGTTCTTGAAGCCCTAGTAATCTATTTGGCGCAAGGGCGTTGAACCGTAAGAAGGAAAACAAACCTTAGGACAAGCTCCGGTAACGGCCACCGCTCACGTTGACTGCTACCTGGCAGATAAGACTCACAAAAGAACAATGGTGGACTCGGATGGCCGCAGACACATACGCCGAAGAGATCAATTAGACGATAGGAGGAGGAAGATGGAAGACGGAGAGCTGAAGAAAGGACGATATGGGGCAGACAGAAGACAGAAGACGTCCCGAACAAAGGAGTATTGTGGCCGAGCTTTGGACACGGCGACAACAAAGCTAGAGGGGTCCCTCACACCGCTTCGCCGGTCTGCTCCGAGTGTCTGTCCAGTCGGCAACCGTCCGAGAGAGAAAATAAAAAAATATAAATGGAAAAAATACTTTCCGCTCCCTCTTCACACCTCCAGGATAAGTGAAAAAAATCTTTTCACGCCGGATTTTGCACGCGGGGTTCGTCGAGGATCGAGGCGAAAAAAATCTGCGTTTTAGAATTCGAAGTCCTTTGCACCAGACTGGGAGGATATACAAACGACTAAAGGGGGGAAAACCGTACCTTCTTTATGCCTGATTTCATCCTTCGCAGATACTTCAAGCTTTAATTGAATGCTTACTGCTGAAGATCAAAAGCGAGCAGGAAAGGAACCCGGCTAAACCTGGATTTACATTTCTTAGTGTTATTTCTACGCATCAAGGGTACAGTTCTCAGAGGGGAGAAGATGTGAGGAAGACAGGTACACAACGGGAAGGTAGAGCGAAGAATTGTCGATACAAAGTCAAAAGAAATGATGATGAATTCCACTTTTACTTGGGATCTCCAAACTAATAATGTCAACGAAATAAAAAGGGGACCCCACGATCAGTTGAAGAGCAGGAAGGGACAATTGATGTGCAAACAAGTTACATTAAGTTAATAGGTCATTTGTGTAACTGTACTTTGGATAATAGAATGATCAATATGAAAACAAAGCTGCAACTATTTAACACAAAGAAATATTTAATTCTTTGATTTGGGATGTTACGACTACTGTATGTTACCAACTTCAGGTTTTTTTTTAAATTTCTGTCTGTTAACAATTTTCTACACTATCAATTCGCAGGTAAATAAATTGTATCATCTTGATTTTTATGTTTTTTCAACCAAAGACGCTTCTCAACAAATACGTCCATTCGTATCTAATTTTGGTGCTTAATATTAAAAATTAAAAACTAGATAATTAAAAAAAAATTCTTTTTATTAAAAAAAAAATATAATAATACAAAATTGTTGAACTAAATAGTTATATCTATATATGGCAAGATTTCTGGCTAGTATATTATGGGATAGTAGAGGACTGTGTTGGGGAGTGTGTTTGGATGTAGGATGCTGTAGGAGTATCCATGAGTCTTCCCCTGTCCCAGGATGGTATCGATCAGCTGTTGCTGTCCGGCAACTCCTGCCACAGCTGTAGCGATGGGCCTGTGGGTAGTAAATCGTATATTAGTCTCGTATCTTTTATTGTCAGTATCTTATCATGAAAATGGCCTGTGGTCAAGCATGAAATTTTAAGGGTCCCCACCACGTTGCCAAACAATGCATCAAAGTTATTAATACTTCGAAATTTTACTTGGAGGTGCAACTGATCATCCGATCGTTATAGCGACCATAATTCATTTACATTAATCATGAACAATATTCTAAATTTTGAAATTTATGAAAATAAAACTTGATGACACCCTGAGAATTTATTAAATAGCTATAAAAAAACCGATCATTTAATCAATTATCCCAAAAATATTTTATTTAATATGTTGAACAGGCCCTCACAATTTTTTTTTCCTCGCGAAATAACTGAATTTATTATACCTACATTTTTTACTTATTTGTCTTTTAATTCTATTATTGGTCATTTCATTAATTTATTTTCTGTGTGTTAGCAACCCAATTAAAATAGGACAAGCTGTTTAGGGCTACAAACATCTCTTTAAAATTTTTATTAACTAAAACTGTAACCTAGGTTCAAATGATACTAAATGTTGGTTTATCTTCAAAACCTTTATTTATTATTATTATTTACCTCAAAGGTTGAAAGCTTACCTTTAAAGTTTTTCATTTTTTTTTTGGCTACTATTTATTTATTTGTAATTATACTCACCTGAAGGTTTTCCATATTGCTCTACATCTAAATGAACATTACCTTGACACCGCCAGACCTCCAGGTCCAACTATAGCCTGTGCTATCGGAGCAGCACTTGCCACACCTCCCTCGCCAGCGACCGCCACGGACACCGGCTTGGCCTCTGCGACAGAGGCGTTAGGGGGAGGCTCGTTGATGGCCACGGTGTCTGAGGGGTCTTCGGGGGCGGTACCGACGTCCTCCTCGTCTTTGTCCGTCGGGTTCCTCCTCTTTCCGGTGATGAACATCCGCCCGTCCGGGTAGACCAAGAGGAACTGGCCTCGGGCACCGCCGTAGTACTCCAGAGACTTGGGGCAAGCACCGTCGGCTCTGCTGCATCTACCCACAGAACATTGGTCAGTGTCATATTGCTTGCATAGGACACAGGGTGTTTAAAGAATGGCTTATGCCAGACTTACACTAGCGGTCACGGTCAAATCAGGTTAGGGCAAATGTTATGTATGAAGGCTACAGAAGGGGAAACACGTGTCCATGTTTTTTTATTTTTTGTTTTTATAGCCAAAATATTCTTATAATATTTAAATAACTGCACAAATCAGTCTTCACATGAAATGGAATCAAAAATAAGCATTATTCTGTGGCATTAGTCCTTTAATAGAAAAACTAAAAATACTTGTATTGGTCCACAGTATGATACATGAAAGCACATCATAATAAAAGCTAATTATGTTTTAAATAAACTTGACAGAGAAAACCAAACAAACAGAATCTTAATGATATCGGGATAACTCTCCAAATAGTTAGATGGTGGTGGTTTTAGAGAAAAAATAAATTTATAAAGACGGGATTTGAAAACTGAGAAGGAAGAAGAATGCCGGACGAATGGAGATAAAGGGTTTCAAAGGTTGTAAGCACGAAAGAGAATTTACCTACGGAGGAAGCTTGAGCAGAGAAGTAGAGGTCGAATATGATTTTGTGCTGAGTGAAGAGATGAATGATTTGAGTTTGAGAAGATTATGAAAGTATGGTGGGGATTTAGTGGATAAGGTTTGGTAGAGGAAGGTTCCCGAGAAAGTATTGCTTGTATCTTGTCATAACTCGAAGACAAATTGGTGGGAACAGTAATACGGAATAAGGGGTATTACTTTCTCATGGAGATCGTGAAAGATACTACCATAAAAAATACAGCAATGGTCAAAATGGCGAAGGAACAAACAGAAATTTTACGGGTTTGTAGAGGAAGTGGACGATGAGATCGGTTGAGTAGTTTTTGAGAGAAGATATGACGCTAGTGTTTTGAGGAACATATTAATTCCCTGTTTTGATTTGATGAGATTGATCTTGATTGGTGTTGATGGTAGCGGGTATGGTGGTTTGGAATCGATCGAGAATTGATTTGGACCTTGGCTCACGTACACATTGAAGTCCATTTTTTTAAAGGTACATAGTTATTTCTAAAATATCACACTTAAGAAGTACGTGTCACACAACAAACATTAAAAAAAAATTAAGAACTTAACAAACCAAGGTTGGAGTCTCACTAAACTGTTCCGGTCCAAAACCCATTTGAAAGCCATGGTAAGCAACGATCGACACTTGACCTGACCGTTCGATGACTTGACCGTACCTCCTAGTCTGAATCCGGGCTACATTGGAAGTGACGCTATATATTTTGATCGGGAAGTGAGCTGACTGAAACGTGACCGTTAGCGTAAATCCAGCTGTAAGGATTCAGCAAGTATGTGAACAATACTTAGTTATGTCCCACTGAAAGGTCGGATTAAGTCATTGTAAAATTAACCATTTTTTACCGAAAATACTTTATTATATTACGTCAGCACCTTCAGTACAAATATGCCTACGTAACCAAAGAGGGCAAATCAGAACTTTAATTCTTAAATAGCTTCTGCGCTAGGACTTGAGAAAAGTTTGGAAAACAAGCCAGGCAGAAAGAAAAACACTACCACTTCGTACCTTATTCAAAGTAGAATCTCTCTTTCACTTCTGGGTAGATTACAATACACTTGATATATTGTTGTAATAATAAAATCCTTAAAGAAATCAGAATTGTAATTATCCATAAAAAAATCATGCGTTTGTCAGATTACAATTTATTAATGATCTTTTGACAATAGCTTCAATTAAAATGAAAAGTGAATAGAAAAAAAAAGGAAACAATGAAAAGAGGGCATTGTTCGTTACACATATCACTCTTCGGCTGGACGAGAATAAAAAATAGAGAAAAAAAAATATTGCTAATTGAATAAAATAAAACTGCAATATAAGGGCCTCGGAGATCTAATTGAAATTGAGAGATAAGGAATAATAGCATTATTCAACCGTTCAGAAAGCGTCTTCACAAACGACAATGATCAATAGGGTCCAATGGCCTGTTGATGTCTAAAAATTAATGCAAGTTTCTCTCTTTGTTATATTAGAGTAGATTGACGATGTCTTAGGCTCAGAAAGTTATTGCCGAGTCCAAAGGGACAGGTTGAATCTTTGCTCTGAGAGCAAATGATCATTTGCATTCAAATGATTGCCTGTCTGTCTGTCTGCTTGTCGCAAAAATAATGCAGTTGGTCTAAACTTTTACATTGAAGAACAACTTGACATATTTTAACTATCTTTTGTAAAGATATCCATGATTCTGATTTCCCTACGTACAAACTTCGATGCCTGACAAGCACATGCGACATGCTCTTTAGCAAAGTTGGCCACTTTGAGCCATTATGTGCATCACAGTTTCGAAGTACCTTCCCATTCACGCATTATATGATGACACAATATACCTTATGCCAAATGTGCGTGTCTGGTAGTCATACTATAACCATAAACCCAAGGAGCAATATTTTTATTGATTAAAAATAAAAATGGTGTTTGCAAACAGTAGTTTAAATGTTTACACTACATTCCTACACCCCAACCTATCCAGTATTCTAAAAATGTCCCGGTATTGATAATTTAAAGTGTCTAACAGGCACTGATTATTCACAAAGTACGGAATACACACACTGTGGGTTATTGAGACACCCGCAAAATTGTTAGATGTACATTATATTTATGGGCAACGTTTCAACAAGCTATGTATGTCTGCATCAGGTCATGGTGTGAGATAGTTAGATGATTATGTAAGGTGTATGATGCACTGTTAATCTCGTGTTTTCCAGCAAAGGAGTAACTTTTTATGAAGTTCTCCCAGAATCCCGTGAACATATGAAATGTGAGTTCCTAGGATATGAGGTATGTTATATTTCTATTCAAAATAACATCCCTTAGCTTCAATAGACTTCTCCCAACTCTCAAGAAGGTTTTTTATCTTTCGTTCAAAGAGACCTTTTGGCTTTGAACCAATAAATTCGAGAAATGAAAATTTTGCCTCGTTTTCATTTTGGAGTGTTTAATTTTTTAAAAATGCGTCATACGCTCTGAAAAAACGACAGTCAGTTGGCGACAAGGCAGGTGAATATGTTGGATGTGGTAAAATTTTCATTTTCTGATCACGTAATTTTATTTAAGGTAACTGACAAACGTTCAAATTAACTTTCTGCTGATCAGTCAGACCATGTGGCACCCAATGGTCCATTTTGTTTTTGTTTTCCCAATACCATGAAGGTGTCGTATAGCAAAACTATGGCTGACGTTTAAGTGTTTTGAAAGTTCTATGCTTGTCTGATGTGTATTAGCCTCTACTAAAACCTTTAGGTTCATCATATCGAGTTTTGTTTCTGGCCTTCCACAAGATTCTTTCTCGAGACTTGTATTACCTGATCGAAACCTAGAGAACCACCGAAATACAGTACTTTCATTCCTTGTATCATCGCAAAAGGCAATTGATGCTTCGAAAGGCTTCGGAAGCATTATGTCCAATTATAATTGTATCGTATTTGCTCAGATTCCATTGATAGTAAAAAATTACACAAACACTTGATAATAAACTGAAAGATATAACATAAAACGAATTTTATAACTTAAAATGAAGGATAAGTGTAGACAGATTAATTTAATAGCCATTGTGTTAGTGTTTGTAAACAAGAGATGGTTTTTTACTTAATAATAAATAAATCTGACATTTAATCCGTTCCTTTCCTTTTTACTTCCTTTATTTTGTTCATATGATAGAATTTATTTTTTCAATTCCTTCACTACGATGTCTACTGACTTTCATTTTCTTGCCTTTCCTCAGAGACCTCCGAAGAAGTTCCATGTAATGGCTGATAAATATACAAATTACACCTTTCAAAAGAAACAAACCAAGAAAATAAAGCCAAATACAATTTAGTTCATAATCGATATAAAAAAATTAAACCTTAAAATAATGAAAACAATTTGGAAGCTGCTCAATATGCTGGAGGATCAAATAGTTTATTATTATATATTGTTCCATGTTAATCGTGCTTCGAGTCCAAGTTCAATGTATATTCTAACCTAAAATAATAAATAATGGATTTTTTTATATTGTCAATAAAAAAAAAAGCCATAAATAAATTTGACAAAATAAAGAACTGTAAACATTAAAATATTTTTATGTTTTCATAAAGTGTCATAACAGAGGAAAACTAGTTATCGGTGACTTAAATAAAAAGGTCATGTGGTTTGTCGACACTTGCAGTCCTAACGAGTGTTTGGCCAAAAATAAGTCATCGTGTAGGGTGAGCACCTGATAGTGGGGAGGTCTAGGGTACAAATCCCGACTATGCCAGTATGTTTATTCTTTGGCTAATAATCACGAATGAATAATGACAGTTAGCACATTTACTACCACAATTATGAAAGTGAATGGTTGCTTTGGCGATTTACAAGTTGCATATTAAGGAATAAACTATTCAAAAAGATTACGCTGACAGAAAGATTGATATTCCAACGAGGTGAGATATGTGACTGCGAGTGCCAAATGTGTTGCGATAACGGGCTACTCCTGACCGTTGGCCAACTATGGCACGGCAAGGACAACGCTTCCATGTACCCCACAGCTGAAGTCCGAAGGAACGGAGTCATTTATGATTAGAGAAGAATTTGTTGGGAGACTTGCTACGGTGACAGAAGAGAATTTCCAGGTTTAATTAATTTATTTCAGGTCATTAAGATACAACTCTATGTCATTAACCTTATACGTTCTCCCATCAAACTCTTCTAATCGTTTTTATACTGATGGATAACAATGATCTCATAGGTGGGAGTTGTGCTTTCAGGCAAGTAAGGATCAGTCTTTCGTCTGTCTGTACACACTGCGGTGACTAGACATGTGGTGATGACTTCCTTAAGTCTTTTAACTATTTAGCCGTAAATATCTTACTTATTTGCAATCGAAGAAGATTGATCCAATCGTCTTAAAGAAAAGGCGCTTGTGGATGTTCAATCTTTTATTATTTCCCTTGTTCTTGTTCCCACTGTATCCGTCACGAGGGGCATCAGGAGCGATCACCAGGGAAGGGAGGTCGAGATCTAAGACATAGCCCTACTCTACCAAAGAAATCAGCGTCCGTAAGGACATAAGGGTCCCTATAACTTAACGAAGGTATAGCCTCTCCCAGGATCGACAATTTATATCGATGTTTCCAAAACTATATTTCACCTATCAATCCCCGATGTTGGCACATCCATACTATTGCAGTTACACTATCTAAGGTTCTACGAAATACTCCTAGAGCCTTTTTCTTGCTACAAGTATTCTTTGCCAGATTTAAAATATTATTTAAGATTTAAGAATCAAGATTCAAACGTCACAAGTTCTCCTAAAGAGGTATCTGAATAATATTGAGATAGATTATCTAATATTATTTTTCCTTCTTTTTTTTCTTCTAATGATGAATTTACATTAGAAGTGTATCAAACCATCAAAATAAATCTTACTTTTTACTCTAAAATATTTATTTTTTATTTTTTTAAGTTGTATTTTTAGCTGTTGTAATATTTAATTATTAAATATTTAATAATAATTATTAATTATTAATATTTTTAATCTACTGTTTTAATCTGTAAAAACCAATGCTATTTCTGAAGAAACGATTTTTTTTATTTTCATCGTCTCCTAATATTCACTTATATATCAATTTGTAAATAGATTTTCTCGTTATAAATATGTTTGTATCCAGCTCAACTTTTACGCGAATTTTTCAAATTAAGGCCATGAAGCTAAAAATTAATTTTTTTCTCCCATTTTAAGCAATAATAAATTTTAAACTGCAGTGGGTCGCTACGTTTCTATCACTTTCACACATTCAGAACACCGAGTGAACAATCACCCCTAAAAATAAAAATAAATCGATATTATTGACTGATGTTTCTTTATCAAATTGAAATTATTTTTTAAAAAATATTTGTCTAATTCCTTTTTTTTCAATTGTATACTAGTTTCAGAAATTGGCCTTTTTACGACTTCCCAATATTTCATATTTCCAAATCAAAAAATGATGATAATAAAAGCTTTTACTACTTTTAGTTATAATCAAATAATTTATTACTTTAAACCTCTGTCATTTTTTAATTTTAAATTTTTTTAATAACATTAAGTAATTAAATAAAATAATTTAAATGAATTTACATGGGAATCGTGTCTCTATTTCAAAAAGGAGACCTTAAAATGTGGTGAACACGATATTAATGACTTTCTAAAAATTGTAATCACCTAAACTTGCCACGAAAATTACATATTTTTAACCAAGTACCTTTAATTTAAAATCATATTTAATATGATAATATAGCTTTAATTAACAATTAATTTATTATTAATGATATTTTATTTTTTTGTTTTATGGAGTTTTTCTGGGCAGGTCTTTAAATGGCATCTACAAATAAAATTTCATGAAACAAGTGATGTGCAATTACCAGGAGATATTGAATGTCATAACGGGACGAAAACATAAGGTTATAGACAAAAAAAAAATCTAAGTATACTCGAAGTGATTTTAAATATGATCAGAAATCGTTTCTCCAAAAGTTATCTTTGTTTAATATCATTAGGCTCATTTATGTTCGCATAAGTACCTATTGAGGTGTCCAGAGCGTATGCCCCAATTTCAAAGTGTAGTTTCCTTACCTCAACGTGGCTCCATAGGACAGGGAATTTGGGTGAGCACAAATATCCAGCCCAAAAGCTGGAGCTTGGAAGCCACGGAGGTAGAAAAACGGAGTAGCACTTGAAAACTGAAGCATGCTTACCCCATCTCACGATGAACTAAGCAAACTATACTTATGGTGCAAGCAAAAGCAAAATAAGCCTCTCTTCTGCAAACATTTTTTATTTTAACCATATGCACCACATTTGTCTAGTTCCTGACCTACAGGATCAAGGGAACGAAAAAAAAGAAAGTTATTAACTTTTAAAATGGTTTTAATCAGCGAAATAAAACAAACTAATGCAGTCATAATATATGATTACAAACACATCTTCATGAATTTGTATTAGATATTCGGAAATGTAGATAAGATGTAGCCTCTTCGTCAGTAATTATAATATATAAGAGCGAAACAAAATATAGTTTGAATATCAATAATTATAAATAAAACAATAAATACAGTAAATTAAAATAATGCACCTTAAAAATTAATAAAAAAAAAATATAATACCCAAAGAAGTTTTGATTCATCAAACGTACATAGTTATAAATACTTCCTAGCTAAAGTTACTTCTTGATATAACAGACGTCATGTGACTTCATAGTTCACAAATTAAAAAGTGATTATTGAGGAGGTTTAACCACACAATAATTGAATTATACGGAAATGTTATCAAGGTATAATAAAACAAACAGTGATTTTTCCAATGGTGTATTTCTTTGTGTATGTTATATTTGTGTTGTCTAAAGTGAAAAGAGTAAAACTATAGAAAAAAATATTTTAATATTAATATAATTAATGCTGAGTAGAATTACATAACCTAGATATTCATTAACTTACAATTATATTGCATTTTACTAGTTCAAAAAACTAAATGATTAATAAAAAATAAATGTCTTTACTGCTTACAATAATGTAGAATATTACAAAGATATTTATTTCCATTGCACAACGATAAGCTAATTTGGATTTCTTCAAGACATAATATCTAAATTTCGTTTTAACAATTTCTTTATTTATTTAAGCTAAGGTTAGCACGATGAACATATGACACTTAAACTTTTAATTACTTAGTAATGAATTTATACCAATATATAAATATGTATGATTTTATTTTTAATAGATGGTTACAGATAACAAGGTGGTGAACAGAATTGGATGTGGACAGACAAGTTATGAGCCGAGTTTTTATAGTTTCCAGAAATAATTTAATGATTATATCGTTACAGTTTAGCGACGACGGTCACTAAAGATATCATTACCTCATTTTTGAAAAAAAAAAAATGGACATACAACACTTTACAAAAAAATAAATAACGATGAAACATACAGATTCGAGTAGCGCCCTCTTATGCCCGACCCCACTACAGAACGAGCATATGACCGTCCCCTCCGCCACCGGACACCCGCGCTTGGCCAAGTGACCATATCTGTGGCATCGGTAACACCGGTTCACACTGACATAGTCCCCGACCTTACACGAGTCCCACTCAACGTAGACACGGCCCCTTGTGAGCATCAGACGCCTGATCTCAGGGGCCACCGTTATCACCACGTTAGTCCTCTGGTTTGCATCGCCCCGGGGACCCGTCCTATGGGTAACCTTCCACCCCGGCTTCTCGAACCCCTGCAAAATTCTGCTGCTTAATACATGACAGGAGCTCCTCGTCCTTCATGTCCGCGGGATCCCTGTAGACAATGACCTTAGGGTCATTGCCACCCACAGACTTTGCCTCGAGCCCGGCGCGAGACAGCGACGAGCCTTTAAGAACCCTATCTAGTGTCGGCCGGTCCGGCACTGTAACCTCTACCCTAATCCTCTCTCTCCTCAGTCCGCATATTTTCCACCCCTGCTCCGCCGGCTTTACCTCACCCTTCAGTTTCTCCTTTATTTCGTCCGCGGTGACACACCCACTGCCTTCCTAGCCCCTGATCACCGCTATGCGGGCGCTTGCCTCAGGGGCACGACGGGCAGCCACCACACCCGCGTAGGACACACCCAGAGCAGGAGCAGAAGCCACCCGGGTCTCCCCTTTCCCCACCTTCTCCCTGGCCTTCAACAGTGCCCGGACCGCCTTCATTTCTGCCTCTAGTCGGTCGATTCTGGCACCCTCATCCCTGGAGTCCACCAACTTGGCCTCCAGCTCAGCATTTCTCCTCTCCAGCCCCAGAATGACCGCCGCAAAAATTTTAACCACATCAGCTAATGTATCCGCCTGTGGTTTGATAATGTCACGCGCGGTCCGTGACACCCTGTTCGTTTCGTAAGCCTCCCTGAGCCTGTTGGAGGCCAGTACCGTCCGCTCAAACTCCTCAAAGACTGAGGAGCTAGAGGAAAACCCTAACTCCCCAGTTAAAGACTGACGTCCCCTAACCACGCCCAAGGCACCCCTGCTACCTTCCCCGGACTCCGCCATAGGCGATGCCTATGCTTTTTTAAACCAAAAAGGCGACTTTCCGAGCTATAACAACTGAGACGGAGCACTCCAAGCCTCCAGAGACACAACAAACCGCCTTTCCCCTCGAATTACGAGTGGAAGGAGAGGGTCTAGAACTTCAGAGGTCTACACGGTATCACCCTCCTCCAAACTCCAGAAGAAACCCGACCAAGATCGGACCACCCGATCCCGAGCTACCGGGGAGATAATCCCCGGACCGGAAAAAAGCTGGTCCACGGATCCACCCGAAGGGGTCTCCCTGGAACAGCAACAGTGGCTGATCTGGTAAGCCCTGCCTGCCCTACCTCTAATTCCACCAAAAAAAACCCACCTTACTCCTAATCCCCTTATCTCTAATTCTTCCGGGACAAAGTCCGGCTCCCCCACCACTGGCACCTACCACTCCCGAAAAGCCCACCGAAAAGGTGGACACCCGGTGAAAGCTGAGAACCTAAATTTTAGACTCTTAATCCTCTCTAAACCCTCTACCTCCTAAAAAATTTTTTTTTGCAAAAACGTTAGCCAGAAACAAATTATTCCCCTTAAAAATTTTGCCCCCCCACCCAAAAAAAAAAACTGCCGATGAAAATTAAAAAAAACACAAAAAAATTTTTTCCTCCACTCCCTAAACACCTTACACCACTCCAAAATAAAAAAAATAGAAATATTACCACAGTTATGAAGAAAAATAGCATACGCCCAAGTGCACCCGTCGAAAGCTCGAGAGCAACTAGTGGCATCAACACGAACCTTGATATTTCATTTCTTGTCACATCTTTTGTTGCAGATGATTATACCTCTTTGGAAATTAAATCTTATCCATGCGTTTTATGTTTCATTCTACGTTTTATCCTCATTAACGAATAATATTTCAATTGAAATCATTACCTTTAGTGATGGGATAAAAAAAAGTTATCCATTATTCCAGCAGATATATTCTTTTAGCGATGAAACCTAACCTGATTTCATCGTAAGATGCACCTTATTAGAAAAAAGCTTATCGAAATAATGGAAATGATAGAACCATTCTAGATGAAGATACGATTCTGGGTTCAAATCTCTTGAGTGCAAAATAATATTTAAAGGGGAAAATAAAGAGCGTACAACGTGAAGAATCAGTATCCATAGATACTCTCGAGCATGAGTTTCTTCAAAATTTACAAGATGATTGTGCCAAAACGATTCTGTATTTTTAACTAGAAATACTTCATTATATTTTATAGATCATGTTCGTAGCTGAAAATATATTTATCAAAAATTAAACCAATATGAAAATAGCTTAAATATTCACATTAAAAATACAAATTGAAACCTACTGAAGCGTTGAATACACTATTTCATTTCAATCGTTGGCTCTGAAAATATTATTTTTTCGTTTATCTTTGAAATGAATTCTACGTTACTGTCTTAGATGTATCCTTTAACAGGGAGAAAAATATAGAACTGGTTTGGGCTTATAACTGGATTTGGATAGATGGATAAATAAGGGCTTGAGAAATTAAGACTTCTTCTAGGTTATCCTTTGTCTTGTCTACTTCATAGGTTATATTTAGATCAGTCATATAATGTACCATTAAAATTTCATTTGGATTGAATAATTATGTGATCTATAAGGACAGACATCAGGACATTATAAAATATCAATAATACTTTTAAAGATATGGGATTCAAGTCAAAAGATCCTATTCGCTTTGGATACAGTCTAAGACTGAGCCTACAAAGTTGTTCTGAATGTGACCGGTTCTACTCTGACAAGATACTCGTATTGCTATTAACTATGTCCAAGAGAAAACTCCGTTTTAAAAACAAAACTGAGAGCATCCGACCACCGAGATGCCACTGGTAAGTACAATGGTATCACTGTGAGAGAAACAAGTAAATATTAACTAATGGTTTAATTGCAATGTCAATACTCTGAAATCCCCCCCCGGACACCGAAAGAAAAACGTGATAAGACAAACTTTATTTTAACATTTCTCTAATCCCAGCTCAAAAACTATTCCAGAAGATGTAGATTTTCTAAAAATTAAAGATCTGGGAGCCAACAATGATAAGAAAATCACGCCTTAAATTCCAAGTGAGACATTTTCAATAACATAATTTTTGGTGAAGACAATTTTCAGGTGACGAATATAGGCCGACCAACATAAAGGTAAAATGGACTATTTGTAGTCTAAAATACCGAGAAGTTACCTATAATAATGTTCTTTATTTCACTTATATCATAAATAGTAATAACTTCATAACTTTCGGAACAACTATTTTAAATAGTTTGCACACAAAAAAAAAATGGCATGGGTAAAAAAAATCTTCATGACAATACATTATATATTTAATTATACTTTTTTCCCGTTTCAAGGTATAATTCAACAAATTTTATTTTACATTAAATAAACAGCTTTAAGCAGAGATAAGCGCGAATGAATAAGAAAATTACTGTCGTATACATGACTCCAATTGTTATAAAATGGTTGCTAGATAATTGAATACATGAATTTAACACACAGCATTATGCTGATAAGTTGCAATCTAGCTAATACTGTTGAAGCATAATATCAATATAGGCAGTCTGGTGGGGCATAATCTAAAAGCAGTTCAATCTAGTTGAAGTTCAGCTAAGAACACAAATGCTATTTCTAAGTAAGTTCCTTTATACAGTCCATCGTTTGATTTATTGGCCCTTCACTAAAACTATAGCTGGATGAACCTTTACTAATACAAAATAGTAGCAGTCTTTTAGCACAGTCATTTATTTTCATCGACGTATTTTACAGTACAACGCAAAGTTCTCCATAATGTAAAACGGGTAGGTTTCTTCTTAGGTTATTGTTTCATCAATTGATTCATCTTATTGTGTTTACTACCTCGAGTCCATCAAATGAGCTTTTACATTCTGTAAAATACTTTTACTGTCGTAAGAGAGATCAATCCGCCTGAGTGTCGTTTGCGTAGGATATGATGAGCTTTGGGTGCGCATGAGCCTCGCCTCCAGGACCAGCGATTGCGACTGCATCTGGGTCGAACTCCACCTCGACCGGTTGTCCACGACGAAGCACCGCCTTTGCGATCGGGGAAGCGACAGCCACTCCCCTCGGTCCAGCGACAGCCTTGGCCACGGGCTTCAGGATAAGGCTAGTCCTCTGGTCGTCGGAGGAGGCGAGGACGACGGAACTGTCTTCAGAACCTAGAGAATCCTCGATCCGTGCCACGTAGTCGGCGATGTCCTCCTCGTAGTTCCTGGACAGAGGGCTGGGGAGGATCGGAGGCGGTAGGTGGAAGGGTAGAAGGGCCGGGAGGCTTTGGAGGCCAGGTAGACTCTGGATGGCGGCGATGTAGCCCTGCAAAATAGGTCTGATGGGTCGCATAGGTCGTTGAATCTTGTTCGGGCTATTCTGCACTCCAGGGCGGCGCCTTCTGTACTCTTCTTCAGCGTCGTAATCCGGAACTAACATCACCATCTGAGGAGGCAGGCTCTGAGGTTCCCTCTCCCTGCAAAATATACCCACTCTTCAGCACAATCGTTGACAACAAATGTACAAGTATGGTTCATGAACAGTAATGAATTGGAACATACCTAAATCTATTCTCGACTGCTCCGAAAGCAAAGCTTCACATCTTCAAAACCAAAGGCAGCAAGAAGTAATAGCACCAATAAGCTTAAATTGGGTTAATATCACACACATGAAACATGCTTGGGAAAGGTTCAGATGTATATACAAAAAGGGTAACGAAAGGAGTTCACTCAAAAGCATTTCAAAACCACAGTTTGAATCCACCACACAACGAAATTGTGCGGCAGGGTTTCTACCGCTTCTGTTTTTCAACCAAGCTAAGAAAGGTATCTCAATATAACCCAATTATCTAAAAATAATGAAGTAAATTCACACTGTGCAATATAGAGTGTTCCACAAATACATACAATTAGGAAAGTATGTCAATGGATATTTCATAGGGAGTTGTCATCAAAACGTAATCTTAAGAAATTTTATTTAAATGTTGTCTTCAATAATTACAATACAAGTTTAGTTCCTTTGTTGTTAATACATATGTACAATACGTTTGTCTAATCTACGTTACATAAATGTCGAGATCTTAATTTACACACTTAAAAACACAGAAGTTGTCAACGTTTTTTTCACCCTCTTATCCACGAAGATGAGAGGATTGAAATATCCTTAGATTGGAACACACCTTAACAAATCGTTGTTGCACTATCTACGATGCCCGTGAGTATGTGCAGCGATTGAGAGTGATTGGTCTGATGTCGATGGGCTAGTAGTGGATCGGATAATATATTAGCGGCCCAGTAGCGATGAGCCTCTCTTCGGCTCTTCCTCTGACCACGGATGACGGCTCCAGCTGGACCAGGCGGCCGCCCGGGCCCACGACAGCGGTCCCGTCTGGAGTCGTGTACGCCGTACCGCCCGGACCGACAATGGCTGTTCCGCCAGAGCCAGCTGTGGCAACTCCTCCAGGCCCTGCGATAGCAACGCCACCTCGTCGCACCTTCAACTTCACGATATGAGGACCTTCCCTTAGAGGAGGCGGCTGTGCTTCCCTCTTGCGCCTGCAGCCACTTGTCCGCGGGCCGTACTCCACGATGTTCGTGACGGCTGCCCAGACCGGCTCTTCCGAGCTACGTCGATACCTCGGCATGATCGTCTGGTAGTGCTGTATCCTCCTCTTCACAGAACCGTCCCTCGACACTCTATTGTGCATCGGGTCTTTCCCGTCAGAGACTTCTTTCACCATGGCTTCCGTTTCGTCTCCTTGTTCGTAGACCAAGTGTACAGGTATTTCTGCTCCATCGGTGTACACTTCCCTCTCCTTTGGCAGCCTGTTCGATCCAGATCTGAAAAATACATCTCATTTAGGACAAGCTCTGGGTAGAATAGGACCCAACTCCCCAACTCCAGCATGCAAAAAGAAGAAGGATAGAAGATAGTTTGCCTAGCGGAAATGATCTCATATCTCTAGGCCAACTTTACTACTTTAGCATTTAGCAGATAGCAACAATTACAGTTTGTACCGTTAGTAGTTTTGCTAGTAAAAGCGAAAGTTGTGAAAAGAATGACATACACAGGGATAAGAAAGAACCACCCATGGGATTGTTAAATATCTTATATCGTATCTTCATCAACGTGTTCTAATTTAGCTCAAAAGGTTTGGATTACTACTTGATAATATGTACTTTAAATTTGCTAAATAGAATCAGGTATTTGGTAAAAATAAAAAACTATGAAGATTCGTTGAGTTCAGTCCATAATAAGTGTAATGTATGATTTTTCGTAGTACAAAATTGTATTTCTATGGCCAAGATCAGATCAACTAGGCAAACCGATCCCCATATCCTTGTCAGAGTGGACAATCCAATTTTTGAGATGTGACTTGTAATGCTCATTCATTTCTTTATCATTAAATTTCCTTTACTTTTTAAAGTTTCTATATCTAGCCGACATAATAAATGTGCGTGATATGTTACAATACAAGCTGGGAAGGTAAACGTCAATACAAGAATGACAATAAGCCATTTTAACTAAATCGAAATTATCCTGTCACCTCTTACATGAAGTCACATCTCAAAAATTTCAGACTGGAATATAACAACGATATGAGGATGATATTTATTTACAAATGAAGAATGAACTCGATTTGGTCCTTACCTATGCTATTAAGATGGATCCTTAACTCCGTTCGTCCTTCTTCATGAATGATATAATTGTACATTTGCGAATCAAATTGGGGATACGTCCTAAGGAAGTGCACTGGATATGTTATAAATTGTATAGGGTCGTATATACATAGAGTAGATATTAGTAAGTAGAGGGTAGCGCATCTCAAACTGGAAGATAAAGTATTAACAGAAGTGAAGGATGATATTAGTGACGATAGAGTGAAACATGGAATCAACATAACAAACATAAATATGTACATAAATGTGCTGAGGAAGGTGAATAGCATACTGCAAGGTTGTGAAGCTGATCATAGTTCCACCAAGCGACAGTGATCACAGTGGGAGTCGCCTCCATAAAGTCAACCATTCGATTTTCCCATAATTTCGTAGGACACGTGTCAAATTTAAACAAGAACACTGATCACTTTCGCTTGGAAGCTTTTGATATATTTTTACATGTACACATGAGCTATACATTCGTGCTGCAACATTTAAGCAGATAAAGCTTATTTACTTTATCTGTGTATTTAAGCTTTCCACTTATTTAGCGGAAGTGCGGTGCTTTGATAACTGTGCCTATAGTTAGACTTACGGTGTCGAAGGTGATTCCTGATGCTGCAACTCTTTTTGCTCTTCCGCTTTCCTGTCGGATCCTACTTCCGGCCGGGCGGCGACTGCAGCCACGAACACCAGCAACAGCAACACCTGAACAAGAATGTCGGACTGTTAGCGCTCATTAACAGTTAAAAACAAAAAAAATATCCAAAGCCAAATTAAACGAGTAGCAGTGAGGAAACAAGTGCTTTTGTAGCTCGGGCTGTATTTTGTATTCTTTCATATTCAAGGTTCACCACACCTATCACCACCGACATCACATCAACAGAAGGGATAGGATTGGTAGGTAGGTTATTGATAGATTGTTCAAAGCAGTTGTTCGCAGATACAGCCAAAAGAATAAAACCACATCATTGCAAATTACCTATTCATCTCGATGAACAAAGCTTTTGAGAATATGTAAGGATATTACCAGAACCTGCCAACCTACAGGAAATACAATGAAGCAATTGTAAATAGATTCGTTTGTAGAATCATACATATATAAATTTGTAACAAGGGGATATGGAACCAAAAAAAAAAAAAAAAGGGTATATTAGCTCACCACCATTCCCGCATCGATAACAACAGACTGTCGGGGAAAATTAGGTTATGATTTTGTTGTTAGAAGTAACTTAGTTTTAAGCCTATGATCCATAAGGTGACCCCCATCACTTTTCAACATGTTTAGACAGTCTGTTGCCATCGATGCGGGAATGGTGGTGGGACCGTAGTGTTAAACACTGGGTTTGGATCCACCGCTACGGATTCCTTATTGCTCGGCATCAATTAGCTCTTCTCGGCAACTGAATAATTCTTTCCGGGAGGAACGATCTTTAATTGTATTGGTTGGGACTCTTCAGATCTCTTCATTCTAAAACGTTTTGGCTTCTTGAAGATCTTCATTATCTCGCTTGGAATATCAAGAGAGCAACTTTTAAAATGAAAGAGAACTGCTGGAGTACCCCGGGGAGCCGATCTAGAGCCACTGTTGTTCAATATTTACCCTAGGAACGTTCGTCCCGCAAAAGTCAGCTCCCCCTAGCTGGAATATGTTAAACCTTGAAGAGAACTGGTTGCGTGGACTGGATTATGCTAAGCTGTGAAATAATGGCCCATTTGTGTTCAATGGCCTACGCTATTGTTTGCTGCTACAGTATGTAGGAGTGAAGGAAGCTAGGGTTCACCACTCCACCAGGAATACATGCCCTTAATCGTCGTAGTCTTCGGGTGACATCTCATGAACTATCGTCACCTAATGTTGACGGATCAGGTGATTTAGTACTTACAGATGTTTGGTTGCGGGTTATTTCTTCACTAAATAAAAAGTCAGTTTGCTGAAGAAGAATAAATAAATTCTTGGATGAACTCTATATTCATTTACGCCTTGAGCTTTAAGATTATCCTACAGGGAGTTACTCACCAATGTTTAACATGAATAATTTGACAACTTATTTAGTAACAGTTTTTAACAAATGCTTACTTAAAATAACCAGATCAGACCGATGAATAAGAGAGTAGATTATTTTTACTATACATCTGAGTGAAACCTGTAATTTAATATTTTATAACCCTCATGATAAGAATTTGATTGAAGAGAGCATTTCAAAAAAAAGCTGAGAGTACCGTTGAAGAGCGAGACAAGGTGAACCGGTATACCAAGGGCGGGACCATGCCTCACAGTCAGACGAGAGATCGTCCCTCTCAAGAAATGCGACACTAATCAAAAATACTATATTTGATTTGGAGATGCAAAAGAATATTTTTGTTCTTGTCAGCCACTTTATCATCGTGTATAATTTTCTGTGGTGGCTAAGTGGGGTGACAAGCGCCGGGCAATCTTGCGGTCTTCTGGATAACCACACTTAAGGTGCGCTTAAGTCAGACCTATTAGTGTAATGAGACGAAAAATTAAGTTTTTCAACTTGAAATGTGCTGGAATTACGAACTAAATTATATTTTTATATGTATATATAAAATAAAGAATCACTCAGTGATGTAGAAAGTAAAGAAACATGGGATTCGATTTGTTTTTAAAAAATCATTAAATGAATGTGAAAAAAACTGCTATTCTATCCAAAATGCTCCGTTCGCAAACCGTTCAATATGACTGAAAAGCACATTTCCAATAAATAAAAAATAATGTATTTAATATGATGATAAGCATGATATGTTTAACATAATCTCGTCTCTTTGACGTCTACACCTTCCCGCTATATCATTCGACCGTTCCTTTCTTGCTCACTGCACCCCTCTCTGGCGTTTTAAAACCATGCTTAAAAACCATCAAAAACCTCCTATTCCAACAACTTCTGATTATTCTGACAAACAATTGCTAGCTTGGGAACTATTTATTCTATTCTATATTTTTTTTTGTACTATATATATCGAGATGGTTGATTGGCACTGGGTATAAAAACATGTCATAACATCAAATCTTAGACAGATGCTGGCAGTGACTTGGTAAATCTCACAAGTTAGCTTTCGTGCTGATGTAAGTTAACATAGAACACTAACCGAGTTACAGAATCTACAAATAGACATCCATGCGGAGTACGACTGACCAGTGGTTACTTATATAAAAGAGCCTTTTCATTTGAGCTTTTAAGTAATTGTTTTTACTTTTTTGATTTCACCGAACCCTTATGAGTTTAATATTAGGTGTAACCTAATTTAACTATGCAGGTAGTAATTAGTTCCAAAATGATTTTCGTAGGCTACACTGTTCTAACCCTGATATGTAACCACTAATGTAATCTACTGATATATATTGTAATCGAGGTCAATCAATGTGATGTTGAATAAAAGTGTACTCAGTAACTGTGTTAAGTATATTACTTTATTGAAAACCCAACATACACTCAAGTTCCTCAAGCTTGAAATCCTTGCACGACTAGATTCCAAAAAGGTCCCACTAAAAAAAACTGGAAGGTTGGAGTCATTACCAATGGAACAATCCCAGTGAATATCAAACAGCTATTCCACAGAACCTGCCAAATATGTTGTGGGAGGTCAAGGGCTTCTGACCTGCTCGAACTAACTTCGATTTTGGCAAGGAGGTCCTTTTGTCAAGGATGTTCAAATTGCCAAAAAAAAAAAAAAAAAACCTTTTATTATGATGAGTTCATTCAGCATTTTTTTGCTTAGCTTTGGAATTAAAAAATCACGGAACGGTAAACGCGTACACTTATGAACGCTCCACAGGGCAAGTATAATAAATAATTATATCCTAGTTCTAACACTTGCTTTCAATTGTGTCGATTTGATAGTGTCTTTGTGAGGCAGTCGTCTGTCCAAGAAAATGGGTCTGGTGTTAACCAAACCACATGCTTTATGCAATCTACCTTCTATACTTGCTCACAAACAATTTTAACACAAATTTTTTACTATGCTGAGGAACGAATCGATATTAGTTAACCAATGAACGAACGAATCACTGAAATGAACGGTTTGGTTCAGGCTACAAACGAACTGGTAGACTTACCTATCCCAAGAGGTTTGTTAGGCCTATCAGTCGTACTTTCAAGATGGAAGTCTGAAGTCAATTCATCTTAATTGTTCCTCACTATTTATGGGTAAGTATGTTGTCGAGGAACGTTAAATGTGTTAGTTTAATTCATGTTTTAATACAACGATTGAATAATGTTCATTATTCTGATCGAAGTTTTGTTGGTCCTTGTTCTAGATATAGTCTAGTTGCAAGTACGAGTATGAATTGTGTGTAAAAAGTATAACGATGGGCTCAGTCGACTTTCCTGCCGTAAGCTTGGAGTGAGGCGTGGGGTGAGATAGAAACATAACCTCTACCCCCTACATATAACGTCTTAGTTTCTAGAGAACATTTCAAGATTTGGAAAGTGTAGACAGAATTGTTTCATGGACTGTTTATTTTTGTAAGTACGATTCGGCACTGATTTGACTTTTAGAAAATTTTGCTTTATCGCTGCTGGTTTATTGTCTGCTCTTGAGGAGGCCCATAAGGCCTGCGCGTACAGACGGATTCCTGAGTAATTTCTATTATGAGTTATACGCATTCATGAGCCGGATATTGTTAAGTAAATAGTCTTGGAAAACGGAAAAGGGGTCAGCCATAATGTCATAATTTGTGTTTCTCTCAGAAACTTGATAGAACTCGACCGAAGGAGGCGTCTCTGAATACGATCGATTCTTGGGTTGAGACAGGATTCCAGGAACTACATCGGGGATGAAACCGAGGAAAACACCAGCACTTCACTGGCCTAATCGGAAGAAAATCCTAGATGAGTCAACAATGATGATCTTTCGTGTCAAAATAAGCACTGGTTGTTTGAATTATGGACCGCTCAAAACCCAGCATTAAATCGTGAGATACACAGGAACATTATTTAAAGACATTATACTATTATATAATTGCGGGAATTATAATGCACTTACTTTAAGATAACTAATATGCAGGAAACTATAAAAATAATAAATAAATTAGCGGAGTACGGTCAATATATGTTGAGTAGCAGATAAAAAAAAGAGACTAGATTGGAGAACGTAATGGAAATGTTACTTTAAGTGTATTAAAACAGAGGTCTTCTGAATTTTGAATAATAAAGTTTACCAAGCCACCTTCACAAAGTACCAGCTTTTGCAACACTGTTTCAATTCTAATGTGCCCTAGGACTGTGTGAAGCTCTTTGATCCTTGGCAAAGGCAGGGAAATCCCAAGTACAAGTTATAGCCCTTCCCAACTTTAAAAGTATTTTTCGTACTAAAAGCACTTGAAAACCCACAAAATACTCGACTACTTTGGAAAATGTTAAAAAGATAATTGCCATCAACTGGACTACATCTAGAACAAGCACCAACAAAACTTCGATCATAAATACGTTAAAAACCTTAACAGCAGGGAATGGATAAGCCAAAAACACCGAACACGTCCCATAATTAATGTTCGTGGAGAAACGATTAATTGCAAATTGATAAAAGAGTCGGCGAAATGAAGTTGAGGAACGCCAAGACATTACAAATGATCAGTTATTATCAGAGAGGCAGGTTGCAACAACGCGGCTCATCGAAACGCCCACTCGCCAAAGAGCCATCTTAAATGTAAAATAGCCGAGATAAGAAAAAAGATAATGATAGTGACGGAAATATTAACTCTGGAGGCGGGACGGAACGGAGCTGGTTTGGAGTCCTTGGCGGCCGGTTTGGCGGATATTTGCAGGGGGCACTGACCTCCAGGTAGCAGCACCTGTCATCTCTATCTTTATGCATCTTCTTATCTACCTCGGTGGGCGTCAGCGGCTCCTACCTCTCTGCTCGCACATTAACAGTTAATAGACCTCCCTTTTTTTTTTGTTTGGCCAGGTTTAACGAACCGAGTTAGCGGTGAGACGATTGATCAAAAAATATTTCATTTTACTCCGTTAAGCATCTGAGTCAATGAAAAAAAAAATAACAAATAAACTGATAATATTAACAAAAGGAAATCGGAAGGAACGGTATAAAATACTTAATTTCTATAGTTACTACACAATACGATATTTCCTAAAATATAATTGAAGCTCATTAGGTGAGTGATCAGCCATGGCGAAAAGTTAAAATATACAGATATACAAATCCCACCTGACGACGAAGGTCGTAACGGCTAAAAGGTCCCGATCTTGCAGAAAAAATATGTTGCAGCTGTTAATTATTCATAATTATAAACAATAGTGAGACTAATATTTAATAAAGATATATTTCTAATACATTTTGGAGCGTCCGTCATTGTTCGTCCACGGTTGAGAAAAGAAAAGATAAGTGATAGAAATAAAGTCGTGGTCGTTTCTCTTATAAGTTTTTAACATGTGAATAGTTTTATACTGCTAAGAACAAGTAGAGGGGGCTTGAGGAGAACTGTATACCTGCCTCGTGACTTCATGGAAGTAACTGACGGTTCCCTGTTATTTTTAAGCAAGCAACCGTATCAGAGAGAGAAACAAACAGGTTATACATTTTTTATTGTTTTTAAATAAAATTTTTTATTGCACCCTTCTTGCTTTACAAGGTATACAATTTAATTAAACAAAATCATATATAACTTGAACAACTACATGGTCTTGAGACCGTCGGTGGAGTCGGCTAAACATTATATTTATTGATTAATTTTTTTTTTCATATAAAGTTTTTAATCCCTGCTCGCGTTGCTACACATTTTTTTTTCCGATACAAATTGGAATCAGTTTAATTGGAGAGCAGATTATAATTTAGGATACAAACTTGTTCCGGTTGCAATTTATTTTCTATTGCAAGCTGTTTAAACTTAAGGATGGGTACTTGTCCCCTAGCATCGTTAGATGAAAGCTTTTAACCCGAATTCGATATTTTGGGAGATACTTCAAGCTGTTAAAAAAAAAAATCACTCAACTTTAATATCAATATGGAGGTGTTTTGTTTTGACTGTTCCTCTGTAGAAATTAAAACGCTATCATATACATATTTTTAGCTGGAACTTGAGAAATCTTATAAGTTCACGAAACGAAACCGGCTTTTTTTACGTTTAATTTTGTTTTATCTTACTACTACCATTATTGTATTTAAACAAACACTAAACATATTGTGTGTTGAGTATATTTTTTAATTTCAGATCGGTTGAATCATGTCTACGACAAGCGTAGAAATCACAGACAGACAGACAAATGACGAAAGGTGATCGCCCCGTACGAAATAAAAGTAGTACTTTTCTTTTCAGGCTCGGCAATAAGTGTTAGGTACCTGAGGGGCACTTCACCTGAATCTGTTCCAGTTAAGTAACAGATTTGATAAGCGGTAGTGGTGGTCGATCAAACGGCCACGCATCCTCTTGATTTCTCTGACACCCCCTATATGGGAGTCATCTTTTTAGTCAGCTTAATTCAATTCTTAACATAATCTACCCAAGAACCGAGGTAACTAGCTGTCTAAAGAACTATTGGATTCAAAGGATGCTCCAAAGTTAAACCCTTGGAGCACTATGGACGTGGCTAATGAAGAAGTTATAATAAATTGTATTTTTAGGCGATTAAAAACGTTTGTCAGATACTTGACCATGCAATCCTTCACCTCGACAAGGCCAGACACTAGGTGATAGTATTATATGCTGAAAATAATATTTGTTTATTTGAACAAACTATATTTCAGATTAAAACAAACGAACTAACTTCATTGATAAACAGATTATTCCAGGAACTTCAGTACTCATGAAAAACATCATTTCTCAATTAGCCCCTGAGCAAATCCTCCATAAAACTTAAAAAGTCAGATAACAATAGATATGGGGTTACGTTTTTAATTTTTGATTTTTTTTTCAAATCCTTTCATAAATTATACCGTAACTAAAACATACACGGGGTGGTCTGGGATGTTTTTGGGTATACTTTTGAAATTTCAGAACTGTTGGATCATTGGGTGCGACCGTGGAACATATACCTGTAGGCAGGCAGGCGAAAGACAACCACCTTCGACATTTAAAAGTAGAGCCTCTCCCTTTAGTATTGGATATAATTACAACTTACGGAATAAAGATAAAGTAAATCTAATTCCCGAACATCCTTTTCCGGGAGTCACAGATTTTAAAGACAAAAGTATATGTCAATGGCTTTCTTGGATGTCTTGAAAGCATGTGACATAATATAGTAACAACAGTTTTATAACGCTTGCTTTATATATAATATTTATAATCTTGCTAAGAACAAGTAGAAGGGGCTTGAGGAGAACTGTATACCTGTCTCGTAACTTTATGGAAGTCACTGATGGTTCCTGTTATTTTTAAGAAACCAATCGCATCCTTCCAAGACCTCCCTACTTCCCAGAATCTTATCCTTTTCTTATACATATATTTCTCACCTTTAGCCCCAGACACCACTCGTCCCTTGACATCCACCCAGTATGTAGTAACTCTTAATATTTGTATGTTTTGGTTGTACTTCATAATAAAGCTTTTCTTTTAAAAGACTCTCCTCTACAAAGAGTATTTAACTAACGATTGCTGTTTAAATTAGTAGCCCGTCCACCAATCTCTCTGTATATGAAAGTTAAGGATACATTGAAAAGGTTAACAAAAATATAATTTTAAAATATTCTAAAAAATTAAATTTTGAGAACCTAAAAAAATAAATCGCTCATTGAATACATTTTTTTTTTTTTTTTCATCGTACCAGTTTGAAACTAGAGCCTCTACCGTAAGGATCGTAAAACATTTTCATATTTTGGCGAGGTAATGCCAACTGTGGACCGCGTTGTGACACTGAGTCGTAGAACTTGGAACATTGCCCAAGACTCATCGTTATCAAATTATGTATCCTTTTTCGGTTTAGTCACCGGTTCACTGTCGAAGAGACACAATCGATTATGCTATTCAAAGAATGTGGTAGGGGTTAATGCCTTCTCATTTGCATACTTACCGATTGCCTTCTAACACGTCTTCCTCTCTTTCCGGTTTCGATTCCTCGAGGAAGAGTAAAAAAAAAAATACGACCGAGCAGGAGAACAGGTCGTTAAAAAAAAAAAAAAAGCCTTGTGTAATGAATCATATAGCTAAGATTTGGGAGTTAACAATTCCACATCTCATTTCGGTCAAGACGAGAAGTATTCAAAAAACCTGACGCAAAGTACTGGAAGTATCTTTTGTTGAAGTATCTTGACTTTAGTACACCAATTGTCAAAGCAGAATGGAGAAGGTCTTTCAAAGGTTCTAGGCCCTTCCCTGCCTGACGATAGCAGCCGTAAAAATGTTTTAATATTACCTGAAATTATAAAAGTATATTTTAAAAAAACCACCCCGGGTTACACTATAGTTAATATACAATAATGGGAAGTATTGGAAAAACAATATAACGTGAACAAAGTCACCCCCATAAATATTAACTGGCCACCTTCATTCTGCCTTTAAAACTTTCGCTTTATACTTTTCAAAGACCCTGCTTTTAAGGACATATAACAAGACACGAAAAAATAAATCCAAATTCAAAATATATTCTAAAAGTTTTATGGGAGCCAATAGTTGAAATCGGGTATTTGATGTGTTCTAGCAGATATTTTTAAGTGATATAATAAAATACTTATCAATTATAATGTTCCTTCACTTTATCCGCCCTTTATTTCTTTTATAAATTTAAAAAAAATACAATCTAGTTTATAATTTATGTATAATTCAATTTTAGAAGTAAAAAAAAAATGATGAAGTTTTTTAAATAAAGGTGATGCCACTCAGCCCCCCTTATCAACTGGTAGTAGTATGGGTATTTTTTTAAATCGTAAAACGTTCTCGAAAAAGTGATTTTTTTAAAATGTTAGATTAAGCAGTGGGGGAAAAACATCGAAAATTATAAACTAATCAAACATCAAAACCAGAAAAATACTTAGATAAAAACTCAGTTATATATATGACCTGTCAAAACTGACTTTCAAAGTTGAGCTGGTGTACACATTATAATTGTTCCGATGCGTTTAACTTTTTTTTTTTTTGTGCATAAATTATAAAATAAATTTTATTTTGTAAATTATGTGTAATAAATAACGTAAAATGAGAATTTCCAATATCGAGAGTTAGTTTCAAACGGTCTAAATATCAAGAGATGCTTATTTAATGAAAAAAAAACAAACGAATCTATATACCTGACCAGAAATCCATCATTTTGTTTGTTATAGAACTTAGATCACTGAAATTTGCTTTAAAAAAAAAAAACCTTTGTTCTGTTGTTAAAATTTATATTTCTCTAATATCTGGGAAAATTTGTAAGTTAGACAATCGAATTTTTCGCGATGTTTTTTTTCATACTTCTCGTAATTGCATATTATCCGACATGTAGCCTTTAAAAATCGACAGACAGATCATTCCTCCTTACTAGTTTGAAGGTAAAACCTCTACCTCTGGGCGAGGCAACAATTTAGTGTATGCAGACATTTCGGGAACGCCCTTTTCGGCCTTGACGATTGTAAAACAGCAGTGGATAAAAAATAAACAAGAACTGACTACAGCTAAAGGTCGCATATACCAGGAATCCGTCCTGGCCCATTTGATGCAAAAAAAATTAAAAAATACAAACAATACAATAAATATACCACAAAAATATAATACACATTATGGATTGTTTCTTTTATATTACACTTACAACTAAGAATGGATGTAATCAGAAAAATACATATCTATACCAAAAAAAAAATCAAACACACATAAAATAAGCCAAAGCAAATATTACATATGGTTTAGGAGAATCTGAAAAATATATCAACATATATATTAATAATTGTTGTGAATTTGAATTGACGATTTGTTAAAGTGAAAAATTGGGGAATCAAACCCGGAACAAGGTCTCTTTTTATTATACTTATTATAGTTGCTATTATAATTGGTTATATATTTTTAATCGACGATATTTTCAGAGTCGAGGAAACTCATTAAGATACTTGTAAATGACTAGGAGTCGACTGGGATGGCTTTGGCTGGTAACAGGAATCAGAAAGACCCATATAATACTTGAATCGATTTTTGATCAGATTATCGTAGTCGATTCAAAAAGGATCTCGATTGAAATACTCAAAATATCACAACAGAAATTTATTTAAAAAAATTCACAGAGCAACGATTTCAAAATTTAAAACTGAAAACACCGTAATTCCCCGAAAAGGTAGAATTTGATAATCGTGCCGTTGCTCAAGCTCTGGACGGCATATGTACATACATACAAGCAGACAGACAGACAGACAGACAAATACCTTCATGAGGACGATGAGACAGACACTGAAAGGAAGAACTGTGAAGCTACAAGAGGGACTGCCAGCAGAAGACTGGAGAAGAATGGTTTTATGGAGGAAAGAGCAGGAGTGGTGGGGATCCCCTCTGCTCGCTTACGTCCCTCTCATCCGATGTTGGACACTAACAGTGACTAGCCAGTGTAAATATTTACTGGACATTTTAATCAAAGTTGAAGATAACATAAACTAGTTGATCCGAGGATCAGTTGCATCGTGATTTTTCCCGGCTAAACCATTATAAGTAAACCAAATTATAAAATAAAAATTCAAAACTTTAACTTTACTTGTGGTATTATTTCTATGTGTGTCATTTTTTTTTTTTCAAATAGTCTGTTATTCCAAATACTTTGCAGGTGCTCCCAAAAGTGTTTTTTCTTCCGAAAGCAATTCAAGGATTGAGCTGTTGTTGTTTTTTTTTGGTAATTAACCCCAACGCACGAATGTGTATCATTATCATGCTGTATAATAAAACCATAACCAATCAAGCGAAGATCAGAAGGAATTTCATGGTCTTTCAAAATGTATTTGTACCTCTTTTTGTTGACTATCCCGAAATTTGGATGAGCTCTCCTCGTCCAAAGCCTGAGAAAGAAATTATTTACACTCGAGAACTGATCCTCCCCCATGATTTACAGTTGGAATCATTATTAAAAAATAAATGAATAATACAAGGAGGATTAAACTTGTCTGACAGTGTATGAACCATATTCCTACGATTAGATCAAAAATAATTTAAATTTTGATTCCTTTTTTCACAGGGTACTTATCTCCAATCCTCCACTGTAAACTCCTCATAAGCAAGTGCCCGCCAACACTTTCACTTCTAATGAGCAGGACGTTAAAGCAGTTTCAGTCCATTCTTCTTGTTGAAACAGAAACCAATTTTTTAATGACAACAGTTATCTCAGCATCACGTGTTAATTTTTTGGTCCTCCTGGCCGAATACTCATAATTCATCATTTTCCCTCCAAAAGCTCCGACATATGTTTTATTTTCGTTTTGTTTTGAACCTACCTCGCGTCAGGTAGATATTACATATTAATATAATGTAAAGAAAGGTCTACTCATAACTGATGTTCCGCACAATCGTAACAGTAAGACTATTACATTAACGGTTAAACAATTATAACATTAATTGAACAAATTAATAGAATAAAAAAAAGCCTCAGAAAAATAATAAAATATTTATTTAATATAAATAAATAAATAAATAATATCAATATTAGGAATAGGACTACCCCCTTTCCTAGTAAAAAACAATAACGATATTTCACAAATATTTAATTGAGCTAGCAAACTGTGAAGTAATAATTAAGGGTTTTGTAATGGACGCAATAACAATTTTACTGGCGGTTTTAATGAGTTTTGTAATAATAGCCCGCTTAAGCCCAACGCACAATATTGATCAGGACGTTGAGGGATTTAATTTTATAAAATTAAACTGTATTAAGTATTTGATATGATAAGAAAATATTTATTTTTTAATTACAATCAGCCGACTCTCCATTAGGTTACTTTTATTTTTAGCACCTCTGGTGCATCAAATTATACTTTGATTGAGATCGCTATATTTTTTTCATGCAATTCGACCACAGTATAAACCTTCATATCTCTCTGTGTCTTTAGATCGAACAGAGGACATGCAAAAGACCAACAAAAAAAAACACCGACTCACAAGTGAAAACATTAGGGTTCCCAGAAAAAACAAAACAAGGAATAGTCAAAAATTCACGAATAATTAGTCTTAATTACTAACTAAAGTCAAAAACTTTTGTATCTAGGAGTGTTTATACTGATGTGAAAGAGTGGTCTCACCGGTTTGTACTCGACAATAAGGAAGAAAGCCAACTGCGACACAGATCAGGTACAGATTGCCCGTGTACGGACAATAGCGCGAATCGTAAAGTACCCCAGATGCTATCGCGGCCATTGGAGATCCCCAAAACTGTTATCATTCACGAATATGCATTCATTCTCATTTCTATTATTTTTCAATAATCGATTTCATCTGTTTACGCTTCTCTCGTTTTTAAAGCCTAACCCAAAGTAAGAGGGCCTGCTTTCATTCAGGAACGAGGGTTCGTATTGCTTCTTTCTGTCTGCATGTATGTTCTAGAGTTTCGCAAAACTTTCAACCATGCCGATTATTTATACAATGGATAAAATGGGAAATATGGAGAAAAAAAATTAAACGTGAAAAAAGCTGTTTAACAACCGTTTAATACTTTAAGTTATGATTGTTTCTCATGATTAAGGTCTCATCAGAGACGGTAGCACAAAAATTTATGGGAGCCAAAAAAACGGGTTTTTAAAACCCGATATCATTCAAGGCAAGTTAATTGATTTTCGTTATTGTTTGAATGTAATATCTTTGATTGTATTATTCATCAGCTTTCTTTTTATTTTGTAAACAGCTACTAATCAGCGACTTCAGAAATCTTCACAATTTAGAGAAACGTCTTTTATGTAGAGAATTTTTTTTTTTTTTCAAAATCAGTAATAACCCATATGTTTGTATGTCTGTCTTTCATGGGCATTCCGAGTCTCCTGTTCTACTGATCCGAGTTTTATAAAGAGTAATGATAATCTGCGGATTAGTTTCATTAATTCCCCACCAATGGTGCTTGAGAGAAAATTAATCCTGTGAAAAATAATAGGCGTTATTAACCCGTTGGGTAATTACATAGTTAAATGAATATATATTTTTTCCTAGCATGTTGTTCAGGGTATCAAATTAAAAATCTCGACTGATTACTAAAAGATAACGAATAATTTGGTGGTTTAGTAGGACTGTAATTTAAAAAAAAACATAAAATTAGATTAATGTCAATTTTGTCAAATAGTTCAAAAACAGCTAAGGACGTGGTTACAAATCCTCATGGCCAGCCAACGCGCCCCATTTTCTTCAACGCAATGAAACCAATTTTGAATGTTTTTGTAGTAAAAATAATTCAAAAAAACTTATTAACAACATCGTCGAAACCACCAGTTGCGTGATAGTGCACACTTTTACGGATGCTATTGTAGAACAGACATACAGGCAAACAACCTGTACCCCGTTGAAGTAGAGCTTCTACCGTCGGGCTCAGCAACAAAGAAACTTTTTGTTTATTAAATATATTGTAGCATGCCTCGTCTCCTGGTTTTCCCATTGGTATGACCAGTGATTCTTCATCTTCAGTGCTATTTCTTGAAGCGGCCCCCACCACTATGTTAATAGTGGACATATTCTTCATTTCGCAGTATGATTACTCTTCAATAATTTCAAAATAACCGATCACTATGAACGGGAGTACGTCTTTTTCTGAAGGATAGGCGTGAACTAACCTTTCCCTCTTCAGTGCCACTCTCATTAGCAAGGAGTTATATAAAAGGAGTTACTATATAACTGACAGCTATATAGTTCCTCAAAGGAGAAGTCATGTGTTCGGAATTTTAAATTAATCAAAATTAAAATTACATTACCACCTGTAATATTCTGGAAAATCAAAAATCCAGGACATCTTATTAAGTACATATGCATGTCACAAGGGAAATTGTTGAACTTATAAAATGAATGGAACATTATTTTTTTCTTATTTTATAACCTTATAATGTTTTTTTTTTCTTATGATAAAGTTTATGACGGGATAAAATACTTTACTACTCAGGAGGAATTACGAATCATCATGCATGCATGGTTCTAGTCCATCATGAACGATTATTAACCCAAATGGGACTCACCTCCTTTCAAAGTCTTCTCACAGGAATAAGTATTCAGTTAAGGAGTGGAAATGACCTAACTATGCGTTTCCCACAAGAGAACGGGATAACACAAGGTGGTGTCTTTAAAGCCTCATCATTTTAATTGGTCTATTGATGGGCGTGATGATGTTGGCCGTTTTCAGGAGCAGAAGCCATGATCACCGAGCCGTAATCTACTTTCAAAGTAAGGCCTGGGACTCTTTGTTTTGTCTGTGCGATCTGCGAAGGAGATCCTAAAAATCAAGCAAATCTGAACGACACCCGGGCTGATATATAATAACTAGATCTATGTGTATCTAATGTATTGATCAACCCGCTTCTCACTGACTTATAAGCTCTCCCAAGTCACAGCTCAGTTCAATAGATATTTTACATTTAAAGTTCTGATTATTATGAGGTTAGTTTTTCATAGAAATGTCTGTTCTGGTCTTTATGAGTGACTTCTACCAGCTAGATACATGACATTTTATAATGAGGTCCTGTTTGATTTGGGAGCGACAAGCAACTAATAGATCTCTATAAAAAAAACTATTAAATGCCAATTAATTAATGACTAAACATTAAGCAATATATAGTTTCCTATAAATTTGAGTAAATAAGACACCTTATTTTTTTTTCAACTGTAATTTTAATTCTAGATCGTATTCGACCAGTGTTTTAGATGCTGAGTGTTATCGGTCTAGTTACGTACTCCTCATTTATCTTACAGATCATCAGTCACTTTTACTGCTGTTTTATTTAAAGTAACCATCATGGGATGTGAATTATTTTAACTGTAAGGAATTTATTTGTTAAAATATATATTTAAAATACCAAGTATTTTGATTTCTCTATCCTCAAATGCTTCGCTCAAAGGAATTTCGTGGTGATCATATTGGTGATTGTTTATTTCAACATAAATGTAATTTTAAAAACAAACGACATTAGGGAAATGATCGTAAGTAAATTAATTGGAAATTTAAAAAAAATGACATAGCAACCAATCAAAACATAAGTTATTATTAAAATAGAAAAAGGTATGCATAGATGCTGATACATTTACAGAATATTCAAATGGCCATCAATACATGTAGATAATTCACAGTTTAGGAACTTACTGGAATATATAGGGTGTACCTCAAGAATGTATAGACCGTTTCGATGATATTATATACACAGAATATTATGTTATTATTATATATATACAGTTTTTTTTTTTACATATAATTAATACTTAAATTGCAAAATAATCTACAAAAAACGTTTAACTGTTCCTCCTACCACAGATGCTCAAAATTATTACCGTTGTGGCCAATACACTGCTGATAACGGTAGGCCTTTGATGAACTTCAATAAACATTTCATTTCGTGTTTGTGGCGCATTCATGCTCAATTCTGTTTTTTAATTCTTCCAGCGGGGTCAGGTCTGGGGTAAAGTACAAGGTATTCTATGGGCCATCTTCGTTGAAGCCATCTGCTTGGATGATTATCATCAAGATATCCTCTTAAGCTCTTACATCAAGATGATAATGTGAAGGACCTCCGTGCTGTTGGAAATAAAACTCGCCATCTCCACGAAAGTACAAACAGTTTGGACAATATTTTGTGTCTTAAATCACCAGGTTTATTAATAAGAAATTCATGCAAAACAATGAATAATTTACATTCAAAGATGTATTGAAGTTACTCACCAATACGAATAATAACAATAAAACAACTTTATTATATGATTGTAATCTGTCTCATTGAGTAATAATTAATTGTGATAAATGTTTTCATTCATACCATATTTACAATTTTCATTCACTCGCTCATTCATACAGTATTTACAAGCAGCCCAGAGACCTCCTAAACCCACATGATTGTCATCTTCCTCGCATGCGAAAGAGGAAGCGGAGTCTTGGGAAGTACCCCACGCTCCTCCGTCAGCCGCGTCACCGGATACGAGTCAGATGAGGCTGACGAAGAGCGCGAGAGCCACATACGCTAAGGACATGATTGGAGAAACTGGCCATTGCCAGGACTTCCACTGTTACCCATTTATAGCAGGTCACGAGGCCACTGCCGTTTTAGTCTCCGAGGAGGATTATAGGGATGAGTGATGTAGTGCAATGACTGTGCTAGGGGATTAGGGTGGTTGGATAGGTTACTATGGAATTTCATAAACTTGGAAGGCAATACAAATAAAATTCAACAACAGTTAAACTTCACGGGTTATAGAGATCATTCACAAATCTTGATTTAAAAACTAACTACTCTTTTGAATAAATTGCGAGATTTGCATAAAGGAGCATTGCCACTTCTCGTAAATATGTATATGCATGTATGTGAATCTTAACTCACATGTCAGTCCAAAATACTCCTTGAGTCTGCATCTCCTCGAGTGCCAAAATAAAAACGTTTCTATCCTTCTCGATTTCGTGGTGAAGAGGTCAAAACCAGTGGGCCAGAGCAACACAAAAGTAACTCCTTTTACATATCAAGCCGAAGAGGAAGAGGGTAAAAAAGAGGGTATAGATAATAATTAAAAATATAGGCCTAATAAAAACTTTATATTTTTACATTTCCTAACTGAATTGTTCGTTAATTCTTATCATGTCGCTTAATTGAAGATTTGTTATTAAATTTTTCAACTGCGGAGGTTTACTGTTTCTGTATCTGTTCAATACTCAATTCAAAGAAGCCACATCTTTCCATTAATGGACAATGCCATCATTTTTAATTTTACTTATAGATGTTTTCATATATATTTCTCATAATCACTAACGGAATTAGTTTATAAAACATTAAAAAATAACTTTATACTGTTAATATGAGAGAGAGGAGTTACCAATTCATTACAAAGTATGAAATTTTGCTAGATAGCTCCACTTACTGCCCCAACAATGTTAAAATAGAATCTCAAGAAAAATAATCAAATATGATTAATCAAATGGGATGTGTTGGGACATTAGTGGACTATAGTAATAAAAAGGCATTAAAACATTTTTCACACCCTTAATTGTGTCAATACACTTGACCCGAAGTTACCAGCGCTGTCTTGCAGAATACAATTCCCAAGACAAGTGTATGTGGACTACCTAGACGATGAGTTATAGGCTCCAGCAAGTTTTCTTAGGCTACTTCCTCTTCCTCCAATCTGTTCTGGCCAGTCATCCACCTCTTCGGCACCGACAGGAAGGTCCTCTTGTTGCGATGACAACACACTACCTTATCATCCTCCATTCAGAGGACATAACTACCAGGCAAGCCTCGCGCCCCTGCTGGAAAATATTGGAGCGGATAAACCAAAGTGTCTTGGTTATGACATCTAGCACTTTATTTTGGAACACTTGTATTCTGTTCCTTTTGACGGGCTTTGCTACCACACAGCAGAATATCGGTATGTCTTAAAATTTCTTAACAAACGAGAATGATATCGTTCACGTTCAACTGCCTCTTATTATATCTTAACTAAATACTAATCCAAAGTATTGATGAATGCATACTTACAATATCAGACCGAGCCTAACTTTTGTATGATTTCGTTGGTTTTTTTAATTAATTAAATATAGTCATATCCAATATTATTATTATTACCCCCCCCCCCCATAGCCCCTTTAAATTTACAGATAATTATATATAATTATAGATTCTCAGGCGAATCTGTTAACAAATTATTTTTGTATTTCCTGTAGCATCGCTACATTATATACAGGTTTTGTTATTTATAAAAATTATATAATGAATAAACAAGTATAATGATATACATTATACGTGACTGGACTAAACTGACTAATAAAGGTGATGGGGCATATTTATTAAACATCATTAAGTGTTATTAATTAATTACTGCTACTAATACTACTACTACGAGAACATACTTTAATTAAATAATTCAACGTCCTGATTTTCAGTCATTAAAACGACAGTAAATTCATGTTAGGAACACAACACATGTTTTGAGTAGAGACAAAATATTTTGTATGACGGTTCCTTTTGATGATCCAATGATAATTAAAACAGTAGAAGACCAATGAAAAATAATGAAATTCCATCAATCATTTATTTACTCGCAATGAGAAAATAAATATTTCTCTATCATGTCAAATTAGCGATCTAGACGTCTTGAGTAATAATGTGTAGTATTTTTTTGATGGGCTATAATTAAAAGTTATTAAAAAAGTAGTTTTCGCAGCCTTGATAAAACCCTTATTGAATGGTTATTAATAATACGTAATAAGTGTTGAGACTGTAATTACAAAAAGTAATTTAATTTCTTACTAAAGTAGTTTTCGCAGCAGTAATGAAACCCTTAACAGCTGGTGGAGCACATACACAGAACAGTCAAACATTAGACCCTGTTCCTTTGGGATCGGTAAAAAGGTGACTAAGGCAAAACTGATAAACCACTCATCAAGGTTGGTACAACTGTCGCTTAGAACAGAAGACACTGATGATGACTCTAATTAGGAACTGCTACCCAATCACTGCTACAGCTATGTAGCTGTTCCTTTTGTCCTGCTACTGTTGATGGCTCCATTGTGGGGCAGATTGTTTACAACTCCCGTGCCTGCCTTCAGACTAACTGTATCTACCTATTACAGTACTACCAAGGAGGTGTGTTTATGGGAGAGGTTCGTACCAGCTCAGCGCGCCTTCAATACGACCAAAGACGGGTGGATATGAAAACATTTAATTTAACATGATAAAAAATAAAATAAAATTTGAAGATCTTTGTGCATTTTTATTCGAGTTTCTGCTAGGTAGACTGGGCTAGATGGAAGGAGACTCCTCCTGAAGACAATTCAAGAACTGCATAGCATCTCTTCTTCAGCTCCTCTACACGTCGAGATACTAATATCTCTCTAAAGGCATACCCAATTATTACTTTTATGAAAGCTATCAAGTAGGCTAAAAACGATTTCCAAGTGCTTGCTTGAAACTCCAGGCCAATGTATACAAAATTATTGATTCTCTCTTGTAATTGCCGTCTGATCGATTTATAAACTAACGCTGCGTTCCGAAGGACGATGGTCTCTAATATTTCTTAGGTAAAGAATTGAGTATCATACAAAGAAATAAAGATAAATAGACACAAAATAATAATTGGAATTGCTTATTTAAAAAAAGTGTATTAAAGAAATAATAAAGTACAGATTAAATAGAAACTAAGTTACAAATATCTAACTAAGATAGTGATAATAAATTTACCTAGAAATGCATGGCAATATAAGAAAAATGCCTAGCAAGGAATCTAAAAGCGACAAAATAAGGATTTTATTTAGACTGGACGAATTTGATAATTAACTTACTTCTAGAAGCCTGAGGGTACATATGAAGAATTTATTACAGATATTGCCAACAGTTGCGTTTCTTCGCTCATAACTTTCTTAGCCTGATCTGATCTATGCTTTGAGTTTGATCATTTTTGGATTTAAAACAAGAATCTAAAATTTACAAAAAATGAGTATTTATAATGACAGGTGAAATACGAAATTGACCTGTGTTTGTCCAGAAGGGTTTGCTCGCCAAAGTCGTAAAAATGTATGTAGATTTTGAAGGGACTTAAAAGTGTTGATGACAGGCTTGATCTCAGTGCTTAGTAGCTCATTAATAGATAAAGAATTGTTTCTTTTTTTAAATTTCCTGATGTAATTATTGTGTTTTACAATAGACTTCGACAGGAAAATAATTTTTCAATATGACCAAGTAGCTTGGTTACACTTGACATTCAACAAATTTCGTTTTTTTCTCGGTTACGTATACCCCATTAACGTCGAATCTTCGCCAATGCAACGTATAGTTCGCAAGGATTCGTGCCTGATCACTAGTGTATGTGGGAATTTTATCCATTGTGCTTCACTATAAGTCGTCACTAACGAATTCGTCTGTATTCTTTACGAATCAGTACTGTCCTTAAGATATAGACATATGTGCTTCAGACATCCTGGAGAAACCTTTAGTATCCCGCGGTGAAATACCATCATAAATAATCACGATCGCCTTAAATGTACAAACTTCTCGGCTGTACCGTTTCCTCAGGAGAAAGAGATGTCGTTTTCTTCGCATATTTTCTCTTTTGTCGTCTTGCGCACTTTTTCAAGACTTATTTTGAAAAGGCTTCAGATGATGGTCGTCTTCCTTTCAATAACCAGCGCTTGGGCATAGAACTAATAAAGAAGGGGCGTCATGTGCCCATGCTGTATGCTATTTCATACCAGCTGTTTTCAAACAAAATAATTAATTTGTCTATGTAGAAAATCATATGCGAATCGAAAAAGACATTTCCTGAAATTCTCCCCATATTGGAGCGTTTTCTTAGAATTTTTAATCCAATGATCGGCTTTATTTGTTTTTCAAATCCAATTAAGGTTGACATCATTTTGATCCTTAGGCTAAACAAAATGACCTCGTCTTACCTTTAGTATTAACATTAAGTTAAACAGCATGGCATTACAATATGAAATATTGGTAATATTATCCCATTATTAGAAACGCACGTTTTCCACCGCTGAAACTATCCTGTTTGGTGCAGCGATTCGAAGAGGATGCTCTTTCTGAACGCACTGTGAGTAAATGGTTCCAGAAATTTGAAACTGGTGACATATGCACCGAAAGTAAACAGGGTTCTGGACGAAAATAGTGATGCAGGACTCTATTGAAGCAGACCCAACGAAAATGCTTGGGAATTGGCGAGAGAGCTTGGATTTTCCCAATCTACTATAAATCGTGGACTGCATAACTTGAGATAAAATATACGCATAACTGGGTTTACCACTGAGCAGGACGTCGAATAGAAATTTGTCTACAAATTTTGAAAAACCCAAATGATCATTGTTTCTGTTAAAGAATTGTTACTTGCGATGGAACTGGGACATATTGGAGAAACCTTAAGACCAAAAAACAATGGTTAGACTGGAATCAACCTGCTGTGGCAGTCGCTAAGCAAGGGCCATTCGAAAGATTTTGTAATTACTATGTTATGGAATTATTTGTGTATCTCTGTATTTTGGAATTAAGAAGGCATAATTCATTATGGATCCATCCCAGAAGGTCGAACCATTGATTCAGACCTTTATAGTGATCAGTACAAAAAATGTATGATGTGCTCAACGTTACTCAGTATTAGTAAACAAAAATTTTGTTTTGTTTCAACAAGATAACGCTCGAATACAATCTTCACGTAACAGGAAACGAAATTACAAACATTTACGAACTGGACGGGATTGAGCTTCCCCCTCGCCCTGCTTATAGTTCCGGACATCTTCCAACTGCCATCTGTTTCGATCAATTCCTCACTATTTTCTAGAAAAAACCTTCAATTCTCCGGACGAGGTTTTAAAAAGTTGTTGCAGTGATGGAATCCGACAGCTAACCTTGAGATGGCAACAATGCATAGAACACAATGGTACATATTTTGAAAATGAGAAATTATTTTTAAATCAGCAAGAAAAACTGTCATATCATTTAAGATTTTCACCAAACATTTCAATATAAAAATCAGGAAACAAAAAATTAAGTGGAAAAACGAAAACTGAATTCAAATTTTAAGTGAATTTCACTAACACCCTTATTTTATTTACTATAGAGGTTTACACTTTACTCTACATTGTCATCATTTTTTCATTATAATGTAATAGTTCTTTTTCATAGTTCATATGGGAATAAATTTCTATTCTATTCCCCACTAAGAATATATTGAACTAATAATTGTAAGGGAATGCCAACCTCAAGGGTCAATGATGCCCAGAGAAGCATCTCATTAAGTTAAAAATAAATAAGCCGAATCTTCTGCGAAGGTAGCAAGCATGAGCCTTAAAGTTTACTTCTTTAGGAAGATAAGCAATTTAATAGAACACTGTAAAAGGCTACACGCCCAAGGCAATTTAATTCAATGGAATGCGTGGCCCAAAAGAGAAGAAAATTGCCTGTGATGGTTCTGGGCTAAATCACGCGACCGAAAGAGGACTGGTGAAGAGATTTCAGGATATCGCGTTAAATCGACATCGTCGTGTTCCCTGTTGATGGCCTCGTCTATCTATGGAGGCTCCGTCAACGAAGAAGGGGGCGGTTCAATTCCTGACAATGAGTTTGCGAGCTTGATAATAGCCGACTCGAACGACAATTGAGTAGGGTGGAACTAGAAAGGAGGATCGTTCGTCTGTATGTTTCTTATACAAAAATATTAATTTTTAATGTATATGAAATACTTTGGAATATGCTGGTTAATTTTTGGTGAAAATACAATAACGAGAGGTATAAAAAAAAAATTATATTTTGTTCGTAATTATCTAACAAAAAGATAAATTATTAGCTGCGGTAAAAAATCCCATTGTTTAACACCCTCTCTCTCAAACGCGGTTTTAAGGACAAGTTTTAACGATACTTTTTAATTATAGTCCATTAAAGTCCCAACATATGATTACTCGTATATATCAGGACATCGAGATTATAAAGTGATAACCTACGTAGTTGGTTAAAAAAAGGCAAATGACAAATAACAAAGATTTTTGGCGATAACAGTATTTTTCATTTCCAAACGTGAAATGAGATTTCCCTTCATAACTGTTTTATGGTTTAAAAAAAGAAAAACCCACAAACCCCTAAAAATTACAAGTCAACTGATTCTTGTATCTACTAACACATTACAGTTGTTGAGCCTCACAGAGGCAATATGGAGCACACTGCTCCAGATACAGTGACCCCGATGGGAGCTATGCTAGCGGTTAGATGCCACATTCTCCACACTACGAGAGAAGACGGAGGTGGTCTTGGTGGGGTAAGTTACCCCATCACACGTCTGTCTCGGACATATACCACCTGGATAATAAGTGGTTGTCATCATCATCTCTAGAGTAACGGTGCTATTTCATTACAGTAACGTGACACTAATAGCCGAGCCAGACGGGAGAGGTTCACATAGTCGTAAGAATAATTCAATCGATTTGAATATTTCATATAAAACTTTATTTCGTAATATAAAACTTTATAGAAATGATTACAACCAATACATCAGTGTTATAAAAAGTGCTTAGTGCTTCAGTTTATATGGTATTGTAAATTTTTTGAGAGAAAAGGTTCATTAGCCAAAAACACTCCACTTGTCACTTTCGTAATTGCCACAATGCTGACTGTAAACAACATGCCTGTTGGTTTGGATGAGGTCGCGAGGCTACTTCCACCTTAAGCATCGCTCTGGGTTGGACTGGGAGATGGGAGTATACAGCATGAGCAAGAAAGTGCTGGTTCTTGAATGAATGCGTTGAGATCAGCTTGAACGCTCCCGCGTTGGCTATCTTGCGGAGGATTGCATGGACTCCACCAGACTTATATTCCGTAGGCCCAGATAGATCAATCTCTTGTTTTCTATTTTTAAAGACAGTCCACGAGGAGAAGAAGTAGTTTGAATTGTCAAAACGACAAGGACGTGATGAGGGGGACGAACGTGAGTGGCTTGTCCCGAGTCCTATGTAGTTGGTTTGGGATTTAGCAGGAATGGGTTGATTATTTGAAATTTTATTGGTATGTCATGATGGGTTCAGCTATTACGGACTAGGGGGAGGGATTTATTTTGTATTTCCTACAGGGAAGGAGGTACTGCGGAACACCTGACAATTACACGAATAGGTTATTTTTCATCCCAAGAATGATAGATTTAGGGTGTCTACGGTGCGTTAAAGAGTTATGGGTGAGGGTGAACTTTTTACCTGTTTGTCAGCTACAAAACAAGTACTTTGATTTTACTTCCTGTACGGACAGTAACAATTCAGCTAGACGAAATAAACTGAATCCAAAATTGTCAAAAAGAATAGAAAATTCTACTTTATCTGAAAGTAGCTCCGTAGTATGATACGAAATCATTCCCATTGCCTTTATGGCTGCTTTATAAATAAACAATAATACCATAAATATACAAGACCACACACATAGGCATAAGACTCACCAACTATCGGCCCCATCAATCGTCTCCTCGGAATATCTACAATGACTAAATGGCGATCTTACGAACTCGGATTCCATTGTAGGAGATGTAGAGATACTCGCCTTGAACTCTCCGGTCCAAGAACTGGCGACAAAGGGAAGAGGATGAACCGGCCATTGTGGAGGGTTGATGTACCCTCGGCCATATTGTCCTCAGACAATGTGCTCCTTCGTGGCAATTAAACACTTCAATGGACATATTGTTTCGGCTCCATTATCGATGGATATCTGACCCATATAGTATTGTCCTTTGTCGGTCGATTCAATTAGAGCCGAGCGTGCTGGACAATATCGGAGGATCGCCATTCTTCCCGCATGGAAGAATGAACGCAAAAACGAAAAGAGTTCATCGCTTCAGAACAGCAAAGGGACCTGGAATGGTAGATTTTTTTGGCTGAAATTCCTTGCGAGTGTAAAATACCCCCTGTAAATGTCATTATTTGTTTACGATCTTCCTGAACGAAGCTTTTATGATGTATCGAAAGCTCTTTGCAGTCATCCAACAGTCACCTGAGCATAGCTAAGTACCTCTTCCATAGTAATACTGTAGATTGTAATGCGCATAAATACTATTGGGATTTGCCTGTGGTCAACTGCAGCACATTGTGTCTGCTTATGAACCTAAAACTCGATTATTCTTAGTCATTTATATCAGTGGTACCATTATCTAGTATAAAGGAATAATAGCATATATTTAAAATGTTATATTGTAAAAGTTTTTTCTTGTAAAATGAATTTTATTATAAATGCAGTGATTTACTGTTGGGTTTTCGATAAAGTACTTAACACCATTACTGAGTACAATTTTATTCTACATCACATTGCTTAACCTTGATCACTAACTATATACAACAGGAGTAGGTTACATCAGTGGTTACATATCAGGGTTACAACAGTTTATCCCCCACAAAAAAAAATTCGAAACAAGTTACAAAATAAAATAAAAAAGTAAATAGGATATATATATAAAGAGGAAAAACTTGAACATTGAAAAGAAAAAATCTTTAAGAGCACCTTACTAGTATGTTAGTAGTATGACGCCTGGCCGTATTTTTATTCTATCGAATTTTCTGAGCTGTGTTTCATGGTCTGGTTCTGCTATAAAGTCTGGAGCGGTTATAGATTCTGGTTCTGGTATAGACTGTGGTACTGGTATTGCTCTTGGCTGATGAGACTCATATCCGTGTCTCTTTTTTATGTTGTGGTGATGATATTCTGGTAAGGGTTCTTTGAATGCGACCTTTTTAGCTCCCAATCTTTTAAGTTGGTCAATGTGTCGTTTTATTTTTCACTCTCCATCAAGCTGAACCATGTAATGAAGGCCTCCCAGCTTTTCGGTCATTGTTCCTAGCCTCCATTCCAAAATCTAGTATTCACCCTCTCCCCTACTTGGAGAGATCTGGTCCGTGGCAGGGTTACTTGATCAGATTTTGGCTCGAGAAACGGTCGCAAGGCGTCTGGTTTTATTTGACGGTTCAGGCATTTCTCAGCTGGTGATGTTCCATCGGCCAGTGGCCGATCGGTCTGTATGTGATTTAAAAGCTCCTTGAGGGTTGAAGTGGCTGTTTTATTTTTAATTGTTTGAATTGAGTTTCAGGTATGAGCGTGTAGTCAGCACCGGTATCAATTTCAAAACTTTGGTAAGTATTTTCGACTTTGATCGATACCTGGTATTTTCCCAAATATTGGGATAGCTTTGATATAGGGTGAATATTAACAGGGACAATTTTATTCATACTCCGGTCGGCATAATAGTTTATTTGTGTGTCTGGTTTGTCAGTTGATACTTTATGCGTGGAGCTTTCTTGTTGCGTTTTTAACAGGGTTTTTATGCAAACTCCCGCTACGTGCCCAGTGCTGCCACAAGACGTACAAGTTAAGTTAAAAGGTTTTAGTCGACAGTCCTTAGCCAAATGGTTTGTTTTTCCACACCGTAAGCAATGATTATATAAGCCTAATCTTTTTAAGTTCACGCGACCTCTTGATTATGATCTGGTACGCTGATTTCGGTTTCGAGTATTTCTGTTTTCCCTTCGGTACCTGTCGGAGGTAATTGGTGATTTGTATAATTGATAGAAAAAGACTGTGTATTAGCTAACTCACGGCTATTTGCTTTAGATGCTTCGAGTGCGATTGTTTTTTTTTGTAATATCCGTAAATTCACTTGTATCAGATTCTAAAATCTTTTCTCCATTATTATCGTTAATTCCATGAATAAACTACGCTCTTAGGAAAATGTCTGCAGTGGGAACCTTAAGTTTACATGTACATTCTACGTTAAAATCACAATCAGGAAGGTCATGCCGTAGCGATGCGATATAATCAGAAATTGTCACATTTTCTTTTAGTTAAGTGGATAAAAAATGGTGTTGAACGACTAAAGAATTTCGGGTTGGTGCTAAATGTTGTTGGAGGACCTTTATTAATTCTTCATAGCTAAGATCTGCCGGTGTTTTGGCAGCAACATGAGCGGCCAGTGTGTTATAGTTAGATGCCCCGATAGAATTTAAGAGCATTTGAGCACATTTTACTTATTCCGCAAAAATTTCCTTCTTTGTTAGATAATTTTCAAACGTTGTTTGTAAAATTTGAAATTCTCTTCCTTATGATTGAAGTTTTCGAAAGGAGGAATGTTAGATACATTTGTGACCGATGGTCGAGAGTCTAGGTTAGAACGACTTTGTTGAACTAATTGTGCGAGAAAAGCCTGTTGGTTTTGATTCATAGCGTCGATTAATAACTTTAATTTATCTGCGTCCATTTTGATTGATGTATAGAAAAATAATAAAACAAATGATATAATATGTATGATAATTAAGATTTGTAACTCATAGTAGTCCAACACGACTTCAAAGCAGGTATGTTTGTACTGGATAGATCCTGAACCGTCATTGTTTAGTCTGGCGTATGTCCACTTTAACGCACCTCTTTTTACCTCGTCGCCAATTGTTGGGTTTTCGATAAAGTACTTAACACCATTACTGAGTACACTTGTACATCACATTGCTTAACCTTGATCACTAACTATATACAACAGGGGTTACAACATTTACTAGAACAGATCACACGAATAAGCAAACTCTGGGCATTCTTAGCGGCAGTTGCGTTCATTACGAGCATCGACTGCTAACTAAATTTATTAGTTTTAAATTAATTAGTCCAGATTAGTGGAGAATGAGATCTTAATCTGGACTCTGTTGGCCACAGAGCTGACCTCTGCCAATTATATTTTCTGTCCCGTCACAATATGTATCAAAATTTGCGTTTCTTATGAGTTACCATTTAGGTTATTTTGCGTTTTCGTATTTTTCAACGAAGCTATTATTGTTTGGTCAAAACATTCTTTTAAATGGTACTATACTTTTACCACTCTGAATAAAAAAAATTCAAAGACCAACGAATACATGAGGCTGCCAGGTTTAAGGCGAAAAGTAATAATCTTACCCAATAAACTCACAGCCGTCAAAGAACAACTTTACTATCATCAGCTAGTTGTAATACTTTTTAATAAATCAATTGATGGGATCTGATTATTATAACAGATCATACAGTCATATACAATAGAACAGATGTCAATTGTTCTCCGTAAAAAAAAAAATAAAGTACTTACTAATATAGATAGACGTCCCTACCGATGGCAATATTCATAAAATTGTTATGGAATACAATAGAAAGTATCAAGAGCTGTGCTTGGAAATCACGCAACTTGATGAGTTGAAGTACACAATTATCCTAACAGTCATAATATATAACATAAGCCATTCCCTCTTTCAAATATTTGAGATTAACAAAAGCTTTTGTAACAGAAAGTCGAAAAGCTGTACTGCTAAGAATATCTGAAATTGCGATAAAGTTTGTTAAAATTAATTGTGAATCGAGTCCCAATTCCAGGTAGGTGAATATTCCCTCCAAATGCTGCAGAAATGCGGAATTCGTTTCAATGAGGAATTAAAAACATTAACATTTCCTTTTTTTTTAACTAAACAAAATAAAACACTACGCTAGAAATGAAAAAATACAGACATCTTTTATTGAGCGTATTGTTCAGTCATTAGTATTGTAGATAATAGTAGTCCCCAGTTTAACAGTAGTCGACTTAGATTGACACGACATGTAAATATGCAATGAGATAGACGATAACTGTCACCAGAGTGCGCTAGCTCCTCTGTTTTGATATTGTTTCCTGGTCAACTTGAACGCTACCTACAAATTATTGAACAGAGCTTTAGCGAAGGTCGGACGCGTTAATGACAGGTCTTGCGATACGTGTCCCTGCGTTTGTGTATCCACCTCTGAATAATTAGTTATATATTCTGGTGAAATGGGGAGGACGGTTATAGCCGATGAAAAGTTAGTCCAAGACCTGTGTGAGCTTTCAAAATATGGTGGTTTTATTCCAGGTCTCATCCTGGGACAGGTAGTTGTCAAATATACCATTTTGATTCAATAGCCTACCACCTGTTGAATGGAATGTTAACATGGAAACATATGTTTTAGTCGGCCGTTCCCGGCCAGAAAGATTATGTAGTCCATATGCCAGCTACCCCAGTGCCCGAAGGAAGTATAAATGGAGAATCTGCTGGTGATGAGGTTTCGGGTGGAAACTCTTTTAAAAAATTAAATGACATTGATGAAAATGTCATTGGAGAACATGCCAGAGCGGTAGGTAAACTACTATTAGGTAACTACTATTTACTGTTACTATTTCTGTATGATTTCTCCAATGAAGATATATCTGTTAATACGAGATACATGTTCAGGTTACCCGGATGCTGTCCGGTGGGATGTGGGTCCTAGGTTTTTATGTCGTCAGCCCTGGAGACCTCTTCTCTGACAAAAATGCATTGATTAAACTTCGATCTATTGCTAACAAAATTCATATTTGCACAAAAGGTAATGATTTTATGCATGGCAAGGACCCAAGCAATCAAAAATTGGTTTTTCATTTCTGCTCTCTTTCAAAAAAGTTAGTCGTTTACTGTCAGATTAGTGGTTTATTTATCATATTTTATTAGGCTAATTTTTTACTAAAAATATGTTGTGCTTTAAAGGTATATATGTAAAACAATTCAAATGGACAATCTGAATTCCTCTGTAAGCCCTGCAGATTGGAAGTTCAAATCTCACTCTACTTCATGGCTTCAGGTCGAATCTGTTTTAGATTTTGATTCTCTTCCGCCTTTTTTTGTCAACAAAAGTGCTGTAACCAAAAAAAAGTTTCAGGTAAAACCTCTGTTATTTATTAATAGTCGTTCGTTAGTTTTTGTCAATTTGAATTTAATTTTTTTCTATTAATGAACTTGTGAATTATCTAAGGTGTGGTTAACAATCGTAATATCTATTCGGCCAGGAGTGTCTCACCACGTTTCAGCAACATCTGGATACTCTAGTATACAACATCAATGGCAAATTCTGTGAAGCAGATCAACTTCTATCGAGCTTACAAAAACCTGTGAATGAAGCTAGCTGTGAAGATGATGCAGAAAAGCACGTTTGCCAATACAACCTCATGTTTTTTGAATATATGGTAATTGAAGTTATCTTTGAAGATCAACTATATTTTAATTATAATTTTCACTTTCTTTAACTTTGTATATCTAATATATAAGATATGTGTAGTTGTTTCTCAATCAGTTGATACCCTCATCTTGGGCTTTCTTAGGGACTTACAGTTCATTTTTCTTATATTCTTAGCTTTGCACTTATGAAGATATACATTACAATATATATTATTTAATTATATGAAACTATTTGTATTAATTACAGCAACTACTGTGATCAAAACTAACAAATCTATAGATACTGTTGCAGCAGCCAGCTAAATCACAAAACCTTTGTTTCAGGATCCTCCCAAAGATGATGTAAAAGCAAAGGATGCTCTTGTATTAGAAGAATATTGTGAATTGAAATTTGATGGTTCTGTTGTTAGTCGAGTTTTCCTCCATGAGAAATCAACCGCCGAAGATGCTGTAAAGGTATTTCAAATGTTCAATTTTCAATATTATAAAAATTATCTTTGTGGTTTGTTGTTAAGGATTGTTCTTCTAGGCTGTGAAAGATGACTTTGTGCGCTCATTAGCATCCAGACTTGAAATGCACTGGCAAACAGTTGAGGAACCGCAAACCATGAATAAAAATAGTAAGCTAATCCACAAACTTTTAAATTACTTAATAATTATTGCTGTCCCTATAAGGAGAGGCTCTGTTTTCCTTCAGTTTTTATTTTAGCTATAACAATGTTTTCAATTGTTGAAAAGGGGGTTTTCAGTGACAAGAAACTACCTTAAAATAAAATAAAATATTTTTATAAAAGAAACCGTGTAGTTGTTTTTTCACAATCATTTAATAAGTTTTTAAGAAACGTGCACCCAGCCCCCCTGGATTAACTCTCATTATTGATCTTTACTTTATTCATATTTTTTGTGTAATTATTTTTTAAATTATATTAATATAAATAACGAAAAACAAATTGAGAGGGTACTAATCCTCAAATCAACTAGTTATATCTAAAAACGTTAATCGTACACATGACTGACATGATAATGAGCAGCACATTAATAATATCTATTATTTTTCCAGCAAAATATTTTCTCCGTTCACCTCCGAGAAGAGTTCTTTTCAAACCGGAAGGCTTAGATGTCGCTTTTTCCGAGTATGTATTTGATGGGGAAACTGAAGATGAGGCTCTCTCTTCAATTATTGAAAATTTAGGCTTTTCTAACTGTCAAATAATTGTTCTAGAGAATGATCCAGGTAATTTAATTAATCTCACTAATTTTGAATTTCTATGAACGTTTTTGACAAAAAATGATGACACTTCAAAGATCTGTTTGTTCGTATAGGTTATTCATTTCATTGAATGACCAGTGACAGTTGCTTATAGTGACTCAGCTGACCCTTCGTCAAATGAATCTTTGAACCAGCATGGTAATTAAATAGCAGCAAGTACATTAATAAGTTTGTTGTCTTCAGATCTGGCGAATATCAGCGAAACGGATGAAGAAAGCTTGTCAGAAAGTTCCTCTAAAGGGGTATCACCTTCCCCTGCGAAACCTCAGAATCAGCAATTAAACTCATATATCATGTACGGAATAACAGCTGCTTTTTTAATTCTTATACTTTCATTGTTCATTCATTTATTCATTAATTCATAATTTTATAAATTAATTTTAATCATTTTTATTCATATTGTTATTTTATATTGCACATATTTTATTTATATATCATTGTAATATAAATTATGCATGTATTCTAAAAAAAAAAACATGTAAAAGTTAAATTTGTCATTTCCTTATTCTAAAACCTGATATGATAGATTTTACCACCACTTTTTACATGATACTTATTTGTGACAAAAGCAAAACTTTTCTCACGATTGGGAAAATACTTCTATACGAGTTACATACAATATTTTGCTCATAATATACCAAATAATAATAAAGAACTGTTTAAAAAACAAAGAAAAAACTATACACACAAAACTAATGGGAAAATAATATAAATCAAAATTCAAGAAATATTGAATAAGCAACAAATACATATAAATGATTACATTTTTATTTCTATATCTATATACTGCACTTAATTAAAATTCCTTATTTTTTTTAATGTTATTTAACTAAACTGAGTTATAATTTGTGTATGGTCCTTCCAACATTGAGATCGAATATAGAAACTCGCACTGGTACCAATTACCTTGCTATTGAGTGCCAAAAAATCCTAATCCTAAATAAAACATGATTTGAAAAACTTATTAATATATCTATTGAGGATCTGGGTGTGGACTGGAGGCTTCTAGGTCTGTCTCATTTAAGAGCAACAACAGAACCGAAAACGCGCTTTACTTTATCAAATGATAGAAAAAACTAATGAATGTTCCTAAGCTTTCTCTTAAAACCTCTTTTTGTATTATGTTTAATTTGATATAGTTTTCTAAATGGAAGAACAAATTAGAAATTGTTATTGCAAATAAACTGAATGCACTTGTGCAAAAATATATTTTGGTAAATGATATGGTCTTCTGCAGGTTATAGTCTTGGAAAGTGGTTTTGTTTATCACTGAAACTACTTTATAGGGCCATATGTGAGCCAACCCTGGGATCATATGTTGTCAGCCTAAATGAATAAAATGCAATCCCCATATGAATGGTTCTACAGGAAAGATACAATGTTCTCAGAACTGTCAGCAAAAGGGGAGGGGCAGATTAAGAAGCGCAAATTATAACTCAAAAATTCTGAACCCATGTTTGGGTTACAGAAGCATCTTCATTAATTAATTCAACACTAATGTTCAATCATGGAAGAGGTGGATCAAACAGGTGTACAGCTGACCAGAGAGTGAGAAGACTTGTGGTATTTCTTTGCTCCAACAGCTGGTCCAGGAATCAGATCAAATTTTTAATTAATAGCAGAACCAATATGAATTAAATACTATTTTTTGTTTAGCTACTACTGGGGTTAACCTTATGTACTTCCTTATAAGGTAGGAAAGGTACCTTGTTAGCTACTTCAATTCTATTTATGATACTGAAAGTTAAAGAAGAATCACTGCCCACTTTAAGATTTCAATTTAGATCAAACTTCAAATCACAAAGTTACATGAGAGCACTTTTTAGTTATTAATTGATTGTTTTCTTTTACTTTTATGAGTCGACCTGTTCAAGAAAATATTAAAAATCAAGCGCATTTCTTAACAGAGTGAAGTAGCGAAATGGAAACGGTTCATCTATTTACTGTCTATATCTTGTATAATAGGACTCAAATTAAATACGCACCTTATTAATATATATTCAATTCAAATAACGTTTCTTACTTTAGGTCAGCTTTGTGTGGTATAAACTCACGTGAAACTGTGAACTACGTAAGTTGCTTTTTAAATAATTTCTATAATAGTAGGCGGGCTTTTAACAGGAGCAAAATTCTACCTGTGAGGGGGGGGGCTCCCTGTCTATTATGATACCCCAGCCAGCTATCTCTTCCATTTCATTCACTTTACCAATTTAAATAAATTTAGAACTAAAGAAAATAATCAAGAATATATAAATTAAAAGTCCTACAAATCCCAAAGTGAAAGCATCCATTTTGCTAAATTTATCTTAGTTAAATTCCCTCAGGTACATCAGATCTTAACCAAAATCACAAAAAAAACAAAAAAAAAACGACCATTAATGTTTAAATCATGTTAAGTTTATATAAACCTAATTGTACAATGTTTAACTGAATGATTGATTACTCAGGCAAGGAAACTCGTGGAACACCTTGTACCCTTCCCCTGTGTCAGGTTGTAAGGTTCGAAAAATAATATACTTACAACTTTAATTATTCAACCAGTTTCCTGAAATTTAAAGGTAACTTACTGCGAATAATTATGCTATTAGTAATCTTTTCCCTTTATGGCAAACTTGCATATTCAGAATCGTCCTATAACGTTGTTTTCTAACCTCATCAGGCATATGCTTCAAGATATCTTAAGTTATCTCTGTATAGTTTTATATTAAGCTTTAAAATTGAAAAAGTGCGCTTCACATTTCAAAATTCAATTGTTAAATGCTGGTCATAATGCAATTTTACCTGTATTGCACAATTGACAAAACTCCTAAGCACTGTTGTAGTTCTTTAATTTTCTGTTTTTGTTTTAGAAATGCCACGAGGGAAAGGTACCGAAGAGGCTGATAAACTAACGAGAATTGCTATTGTCAATTCTGATAAGTGCAAACCTAAAAGATGCAGGCAGGAATGCAAAAAATCATGTCCTGTTGTTCGCATGGGAAAGTTGTGTATAGAAGTCACTCCCAATGATAAAATAGCAGCTATTTCAGAAGAGCTATGTATTGGCTGTGGTATATGTGTGAAGGTAATGTTTCTTATGTTATAAATTATTAATGTAATAATTGTTATGTATCTGGGTACATCACTGCTATTTACAGAAATGTCCATTTGAAGCCATCACGATTATTAACTTGCCGAGTAACCTCGAAAGGGATACAACACATCGTTATTCTCAGAACTCATTCAAGCTGCACAGGTTACCAATTCCTAGGCCTGGTGAAGTTCTAGGATTAGTTGGCACTAATGGTATCGGGAAATCAACTGCTTTGAAAATCCTCGCTGGTAAACAGAAGCCTAATTTAGGGCGTTATTCAGTAAGTCATTGTCATAGTTTAATTTATCCTTAATCATCTCTCAAGTGATTATACTACTTTTTCTTTTCTTTTTTTAATATAGAACCCACCTGATTGGGCAGAGATCCTAAATCATTTTAGAGGATCAGAATTGCAGAATTATTTCACTAAAATTTTAGAAGATGATTTAAAAGCTCTAATTAAACCGCAGTATGTTGATCAAATCCCCAAAGCTGTCAAGGGAACAGTTCAAGCTTTGTTGGACAGGAAGGATGAAAGAAATAATCAAGATGAAATATGTAGACTACTTGGTAAATAACACACTTTTTTAGAGATTCTATTCCATTATCTGTAGCCTATTTTGACATTTGATTAATTTTCACTTTGGTTTAAATGGGAGGCCCCTGGGTGGCCTTTACGTTGCATTTTGCATCATTCTATTTGTTAAGAATAATGAGCATTTTTCTGCTGTTAACATTTTTTATTGAGTTATGTGACATCTAACATAGATTTGTTTTGATTTAAATTTGTCATTGAAGATTTGTTCGTCTTAATGGTGTTTCATTCTGTAATGTGTGTCAGGAAAAACAGTTTTATCTACCTTTTTTATAACATTTAATAGACAGTGACAAGATTTCTCTTACTCTCAGTTTAAGTCATATTTATACCAGCTTTGAAACTCTTCCCTTATTTTATTATTTATAGACTTCATTATTGCCAGTTTTGACTAAATAGAGGTAGAGCTCGCTAAGCTATGTTGTGACTGGATTGTAGAAAAGATTGTTATTAATTATTTTATTCTTCCAGATTTAGAAAAAATCAGAGATAGGTCGATCGAAGACCTTTCTGGAGGTGAATTACAAAGATTCGCATGCGCAATGGTGTGTATTCAAGATGGTGACATTTTCATGTTTGATGAACCATCTAGTTATTTGGATGTAAAACAGCGTCTAAAAGCTGCCTACACAATACGATCTCTTATTCGCCCTGACAAGTAAGTCATAAAATATACATATAATATATTTAACACGAATCTTTGTATCATACTAGTGAGGGGCCTATTAGGTTCTAATACGGTTTAGTGTTTAGTCAAAATGAGATATGGTTTTGGAATCCTTTAATAGACACAAGTTTATTTAGTTCTGTTAAAAAAAATTAGGAGGTTCCCTATAGGATTATCCCTCTCTTCTATCAGGTTGGCCAAAAAGTCCGTTCGGTTTTTGTCATCATGAAACTTCAAGCAGTCTAATATGTAGCTAACTTCAGTCCGTCCCTTGCGAATGCGCTCTCGTCAGATACTAGACACTGCAACGTAGTTTGATGAGAAATTCCGACGAGATTGATTGTATTTTGTGTGTTTAGGATCATCCTGAAAATGGCAAACCAAAACGAACATTATTGACACCTCATGCTCTTTTATTTTAAAAAGGCAAGAAAGCAGTGGAAACTTGCAGGAAGATATGCGCTGTATACGGAGAGGATGCTGTTAAAGAAGGTGTGTGCCAGAAGTGGTTTTCAAGATTTCGATTGGGAAATTTTTCGGTTCAAGACGCACCTCGCTCTGGCCGGCCAACTGAGATTAACAGCGACAAAGTGAAGGAATTAGTCGACACCAATCACCATTATACAACTAGGGAGATCGCAGTTATCCTCAAAATATCCAAATCGAATGTTGAAAACCATCTGCATCAACTTGGCTACGTGAGCAGGCTCGATGTTTGGGTTCCCCATCAACTTAGTGAGGCTAACCTCGCCCAAAGGATTTCCATATGTGATTCGTTGCGGAAACGTGAAGAAAACGATCCTTTTTTGAAGAGAATGATGACGGGACGAAAAGTGGATCATCCATAACAATGTGGAGCGCAAACGTGGGGAAGTGTGGTGAATACCACAAACAACCCCCAAATCAGGACTTCACCCAAAGAAGGCTATGCTCTCGGTTTGGTGGGATTGGGGGTGTGGTCTCTTACGAACTTCTTCCCACGAACAGGACCATCAATTCGGATGTGTACTGTGACCAGCTGTACAAATTAAATGCAGCGATCCACCAGAAGCGTCCAGAACTAGCCAACCGTAAGGGGATTGTCTTCCATCACGACAATGCCAGACCACACACTTCTTTGCAGACGCGGCAGAAATTACTAGAGCTTGGCTGGGAAGTTTTGCCGCACCCTCTATATTCACCCGACTTTGCACCTTCAGATTTTTACCTGTTTCGGTCTCTTCAAAATTCATTGAATGGACAGACCTTCAACTGTGAAGAAGATGTAAAAATCCGCTTGGAAATTTTTTTTGCCAGTAAAGACAGGAAATTCTTTGAGCATGGAATTATGAATCTCCCCATGAGATGGCAGAAGATACTGGAACAAAACGGCAATTATATCATTGATTGAATAAATCGCTTTGTGTTTAAAAGTTGTGTCTTATTTTCGCTTAAAAAACCGAACGGACTTTTTGGCCAACTTATTATATTCTGTCCTGCTCAAAATGGGTGGGAGTTAAAGGTAAAAATCATTAATGCATTGCTTAATGCTAAAGAAACATTCTGTAATAAATGTCTTTTACAACTCTGTTCTGTATATTATGTCACACATGCCCCCGAATATTTGAAGTCAGAACATGTGATTTTCTATTCGGATTTGCCATTTGTTGGCTATGATTCCTGTCATAAATGAATCCTGTTTAGTGGGCATTTAAAATTGGGTCCCATGTTCTTCACGCCTAGAAAACTCCATCTAAAACAGGCATTGTTTGACCAGTCAGTATTTAGTCATCTGCATAGGCCAAATGATGGGTTAGTCGAAAATAACTACTTCCATTCGGATTGTTCCGTATTAGTCTTGCTATTCTATTTTTATGTTTAAAAGCACCGGGGATTGTGAATTACTTTTTGGTTAGTATTTTTGGGGTACCCGTGTTATTTGTTATACTCATAAGATAATTATAAACATAATATTTTTTTATTATTAGCTTTTTGCACTTTGCTTCGCCCATCTGGAAATTAAAACATAAAATTACTGTGAAAAATAAGACTATTTCATTGGTCCCATCTTCAAATTTAAAGTCAGTACCAAACTCCTGAAAGAATCGGCATGAAACTACATAGCATATATGTTAATGCATTCAGCAGTTCCTGTTTATCTTGTACAATTATACAAATACCAAGATTTATTGAGGGTATGTATTTATTTAGGGGAGCTGTTACCATGGTATTTACTTATCTCACTCTTTTATTACACTGGAAAAGGAATGAATTTTATGTGTAGTGTAAAATCAAAGTAATTTTATTTACAGCCCAAGTCTTTTAAAAATTCAATATTATATTAATTTAACTCAAAACTTGACTGTAAAAATTTTTAGTTTCATCTCCAAGAGTAAGAATGAATAAATTCTTGGGCAAGGAGTTTAAAGTTGTATGTGGAAGAAAAATGGCAACTCAAGTCTACTCACTTAAATGTCATTCGGACGGTCACCAATCAGCTTAGCGATCCCTAAAACTATGGATTTGTCATTGATGTCAGCCATTTTGGACATTTTATTTTTACCCAATCTATTTTCATATTTTATTGATTAAAAATAAAATGATAATAAGTTATTAAACAAAAATTATGTTTTCATCCAAAGGTTTATTATTGTGGTAGAGCACGATTTATCTGTTTTGGACTACTTATCTGACTTCATTTGCTGCTTATATGGAGTACCTGGTGTCTATGGAGTCGTGACTATGCCTTTCTCGGTTAGAGAAGGTAATTTATTCTAATCATCATTTAATTTAGATAGATTCAATTTTTCTTCTTTTTGTGAGTTCATTCGTTTTTTTTTACATCATGATTAACTTGTTTAAATTTAATTTTTAGGTATAAACATATTTTTGGATGGCTTTGTGCCAACAGAAAACCTTAGGTTCCGAGATGAATCTTTAGTTTTCAAAGTAGCAGAAAGTGCGACCGAAGAGGAAGTAAAAAGGATGCAGCATTATGAGTACCCGACTATGAGCAAGTCAATGGGACAATTCAAGCTTAAGGTAGATTCGGGTCAGTTCACCGACTCTGAGATCGTTGTTCTACTAGGAGAGAACGGAACAGGGAAGACAACGTTCATCAGGATGTTGGCAGGGAATCTAATTCCTGATAATGGATCTGGTGAGTTCTGTGGGTGCAAGTATTCTTCAGTCAGTTATCAGTTGTCAGCTCTTCAGTAACTAGTCATTTTAGTACTCCTTTGTTCATTGTTTAATATACCAGTCATAAAACAAAGAAGGGTGGATTAATTTTGCATGATTTGAAGGTTATATTTATAAATTTTCTTTAGATACATGGAACTCTTATGTGGTGTATTATAATGCCATATAAACATTTTTCAAATTGAATTTTTACACATGATAAACTGTTACATTATGCAAAGATAAAGCTTATAGGTTATATCTATGAATTTATATAAAATATTTAAATAAATAGTTAAATTATAAAATTTGTTTACTAAATTTTACAGACCCCCACAACTTTTCGTTTCTACTTGCCAGTTAGTGATTTCTTAAATATTTATATAACAGAGGGGAGTAGGGGTGTGATCAGCCATTGAAGTAAATAGTAAAGTCATGTAATGGTTTGCTGAAAAGATCCAGCGATGTCTGATTTTATCACAGGCAGTTATTTTTTTATGACAATTTCCATCACCGACCTTACCTAGACTGGATTTTACTAGTATCGGAAGATATTGCATCAATTACAAATAGTTTTCAATTTTACTATGTTACAGGTGATCTACCACAGCTCAACATCAGTTATAAACCGCAGAAAATCAGCCCAAAATCGACTGGCTTAGTAAGGCAGCTTTTGCATGAGAAGATCAGAGACGCTTATATACATCCTCAGGTGATTACTTGTTAATATCTTATTTGCCTATCTCCCTCGAGCCGTTGTACAGTCCATAACCAGACTTTCAAGCCAACATCTCGGTGCTTTTTCTTGCCACAAAGGATGACCTTGTTGTCAATGTGTACTCTTTATACAGTAATCTCCTGTTTGTAGTTGAGGCTTACCCCCGATTGTTTTTTGTCGTTTGTCAGGTTTTTAGTTGTTTTTGTGTACTTTCTAAACCAGTAATCCATGTTTTCATCCCTATGCCTGTCCAGTCTGTTCAGGTCTTTATCCATACCCTGTCCCCAGAAATTTTACATGGAGGTCTCATTTGATCTTGTGATGACATCGTAAAATGTGGGCATTTCCAGAATCATGATACAGTGTATTAACGTTAACTCAATTAGCATGGCATGTGAGACATGATATTTTGCTTGGTAGTCTCAAGTCTACTTAGATGATAGAAAGAAAAGCCATACCATAACAAAAAATGTCAGTGTACATGCAAAAAAAAAAATTGTAGGTGTTATTTGATTTCAGTTTGTGACTGATGTGATGAAGCCCCTAAAGATAGAAGACATTATGGATCAGGAGGTACAGAACCTGTCTGGAGGTGAATTGCAACGTGTGGCCCTCACGTTGTGCCTTGGCAAGCCTGCAGATGTCTACCTCATTGATGAGCCTTCTGCCTACCTAGACTCCGAGCAGCGTTTGGTTGCTGCCAAAGTTATCAAGAGGTCAGTTATCTTTTTTACTTAATATATTATTTAACGCTAGAAGAAGAGGGCCAAATAACCCGTTGAGACTTTAAATGGAATACTGTTTATAAACAATATAAATAAATATAATTTTTATTAATTCTATAAAAAAATTTAAATAATTATTTCAGCTTTAACTATTAAAACTCCTCATTTACTATACTTTTGAATTTGTCAATATAATAATAAAAATTGAGAATAAAGAGTATAAAATAAAGGTGATGGATCAAATGACCTTCCTTCTAGGTATGTAATCGTAGTCACATGAATCTTACCTTCTGCAAACATAATATACTTCATTTACACTAACTGAAAGTACTATAATATAGTACCAATGAGTTCAGTGGTCATTATCAGAAAAATTGTAGTTGGTAATTTTCTAATTTTTTAAACTATTGTAGTTTGATAACCAATCTTTAGTTTTCCGAAATCTTGTCTCTCAAAATTAAGAAACCCGTGTTCTACCTTATTCTAAAATCTACACTCCCCATCAAACAAATCGCAACACCTATAAATCTCAAAAAAAAAATTAGTTTGGGCACCTAACCTATGTTTTATTTATAGTAATAGGATTAGTCATATAGGGATTAGTCATATTCCCTATTTGTCAACAAACGAAGGATTAAATGTTTTTCTTGATTGATTTAAATTCTCTTTTCAGTCTTTTTTTACCTTTTGTTTGCCCTGTAAAGCAATTTCTTTCTTACCTCTCTATTCTGTGCTTAATTTGTGTGGTAATGAGTTGTTAAAGCCGTGATGATTCTGGAAGGAATAATTACTCTTCATGAAGAAGAAAAATATTTGCATAACATCGCTAAGCGCCTTAATAATCAAGTGAATTAATTGGACTGAAAAAGAATGGAAAAATATTCTATTCACTGATGGGACAAGAGTGGCCCTTAACAATCCAGATGGCGGTGAAAGAGTCTGGAGAAGACATTAAGAACAGTACAGTTAGTGCTGCATGTCAGAAACTGTGACATTGGGGGCTTTATCATGTACTGGGGTGGCATGTACCAAGTTGGTACCAAAGGGGCCTTGAATGCTTTAAACATGGAGATGATTTAACAAGATCATGTAGAGCTTTACATGCCTTTCATTGGCGCTGAATGCTTATGCATGATAATGCCCGGCCACATTAGACAACAGTTTTCTGTAACCTAGAGTGGCCAGCAAGAAGTCCAGACCTTAACCCAATCGAACATGTGTGGGACTAACTTAAAAGGTAAAAGGAAGGTTCTGACGTGGGGACCTCCTACTATGCTTGAAATGCTAAAGACTGCTGTATTGGAGGAGTGTGACAACATTCTCCAAGATTTTATTATAAAACTTTTTATGATTATGTCTAAAAAGATAGAAGCAGTTACTTAAGCCAGAGGAGGCATTCTTATTATATGCCATTATAAGCCTAAAAAATTTCAATTTTGTTGAAAAAGAAAAAATGATTTTTTGTTTTTTATTTTTTAAAGAAATTTTTCATTTTAATTTATGAGCCTTTTTGTAAATGTTAAACCTGCTGTTCTCATAAATTTCTAGGTGTTGCGATTTGTGTGTAATGTATACGTGTTGTAATTGAACTTTTTTTTATGATAAACTATAGTTCAAACAAAGATGTTATGGTTGTGAAAATCGACAACCGGAGCGCTCTTCTTGAAAATTGAACCTAAAACAAATTCTTTAAAAGAATGAGATATTTATCACTTATTAGATATTCCCTGTCACTTTACTCATGTTGATTTTGGAAGCTGATACATTTGTTTTAGGTTAATTAAAATGGGAGATTTTTGTTAAAACTCTACGTAGAAATTATATCCATTCAAATTAGCAATTTTTCATTAATTTTCAATGAAAATGAAAGGGTTAAGAAGGTCTGGACTTTAGGAGGTTACCTGTTGTGTTTAGGTACTTCAATACACATGTTGACTTATGTGGCCGGGCATTATCATGCATAAGCGCATGATTCAGCGCCAATGCATGTAAGCCACTACATGATCTTAAATGGATTAGATAGATCTTTAAATGTCTCCATTTTTCAATTACCAAATTGACCTTCATCTAACCTCTTTTGAATTTGTTTATGATTTAGTGTTTATAATATTCTGTCTGTGTGCTTTGAAAATGTCTTAAATTACTTAAATAAACCTGCACTGTTTCTGAGTCCCGAATTGTCCCTTTCCTGTGGGTTGTATTGTAAATGCCTGGAAGCCTCTTCCTTCCTTCAAAGTGTCCTTGGTGTTGCTTCTGTTACCTAGCTGCAGATTTTATGAATAGCTCTAAGGCTTACGGTCTGAAAAGTTTCCGACCTGACAAAGCTTTTATTTATTTTATTATCATCTTCATGTTGAGGTCGGAAACTTTTCAGACCACCTGTGTACATTTAATTATTAATTAATTAATGTTAATATTATCAACACAAACTTGATTTGTACCCTGGATTCAAATCAAATTAATATTTACTTTATATTATGTTATCAATAGTATTATGTTCAAAAAACCTTTTTTTTTTCTAGGTTTATTCTTCACGCTAAGAAGACAGGATTTGTGGTAGAGCACGATTTCATCATGGCTACCTACCTTGCAGACAGAGTGATTGTATTTGAAGGGTCACCTTCTGTAGACACAACCGCCAACACCCCTCAGAGCCTCCTGGCTGGTATGAACCGGTTTCTGGAAGTCCTCGAGATAACATTCCGCAGAGATCCTAATAACTTTAGGCCCAGGATAAACAAAGCCAATTCCGTAAAAGTAAGTTCATTTAGTAAAGTAAACTATAAGTTATTTGTTAACTGTGAAATCGCTTGAGACAGTCAAAAATCCTAACAATCTTCTCTGTACAGAAGGCAGAAATTTACCTCATTCTGGCACAGGATGAGCTGAGAAACTCAACTGGTCTCTTCATAGAGATTTATTTAGTTAGATACTGTCGGGAAGTTATCAGATGTGTGAGTCCCCTAGGTGGGAAGGAGACGCCCGCTGCGGGCTAGGGTCGCTACAACCTCTAGCCGACAAGCGCCAAGAAAGAGATAAAACGGGTGGACCTGTGGTCTTTTACCCTTGCTGGCCGCCAAGTCGGCGGTAGGAGAAGAGGAAAAGGGTCGGTTTATAGGTAGTTTATGTGGTCTTGGAATGACCACGAATTCACACTCAGTATCTAAGGGTGGTAGGCATAAACCGTCCGGATCCCAAAAGTGAGTGAACCGGAGAGAAGCAGACTGGATTGCCGTGGGAGACACTGCTAGGTAAAGTGTGTAGGGCCACGGCAACCGTCGCCCACGAGGGAAAGGTCTCACCCAAGGAGGTGCTAGTTTTAGCGAGACAAAGACAGAGAATCCCACTAGGAAAGTGTGGGGTCTGACGAGGCCAGACTAAAACATAGGGGTGGTTCCCCCACTAGCCCCCTCTCTATCTTACTTCCACGTTAAGCTCTTTATAACATGGATAGATATTTTCTGGGCCGAGAAGAGGGGAACTTCTAATTATTTGTAATTAAGAGGTTGCCACAACAGGATACCTTGTAGCCAACTAAAATATATATAAATCCATACCTGATTGATTGGAAACTTTAAAGGGATATTACACACCTTGAAAGATGCTGATTAATGTTTAGTTAAAATACAATGGCATTAAGTATAGGAAAACAAAATTAAACCTGAAAAAAGTATGCCTCGTATTTCATGATTTCTCAACTTCCAGCTTAAAAGCTTTTAGAGATTTAATTTCCTGATTTTTTCCCAAAGTTGATTATTAAAAAAATGGTAACACAAAGAGAGCTTCAACGATATTCAAATATATACGTGTATAAGTTCCAAACTGGTTTTAATAGGTATTTTTATTTCATTATTTTAGCTATTCAAAATTTGCTGAAAAGGTTTTATTAAGTTATTTTAGTCAAAAATACTAATGGTAGTTTTCCATAATCCAATCATTTAATAAGCTGTTCCGAACTCGGCCATCTTCAGATATTGTACCTTCAGTTTCTATGTCCTTAATTTAGTTCCCCCCCCCCCTAAAAAAGCAATTATTTTTTTTATAATTGATGAAAACCAGTCACATTGAATAAAAAACAAAATCTTTGATCTATTAGGGAAAAAATGGTAAGGCAAGTGATTTTTCAATTAACTATAATCAGTAATAATAATGATTACTGATGTTAGACTGTAAAAACTAATCTAATGTCTTTAAAGTCCCAGTTAAGACAATTCTATCTATATAGTGCTTGTGAAATTTTTTTCGCTTTTAATAAAATTTACTCCATAACATGACATATATCCTTGTCAGAATCACTTCAGAATTAGGGAGCCTTCTGCATATCCACTTGACATACCTCTTGAGGCTCTCACAGATCTCAAGTTCTTGTCGAGTGTCACTTTATTTTATAAACTAATTAATTCTCAAAAACCACTTGTTTAAGAATTTTATAATAAAATTGAAGCAGCTTGTAAGTTATTTTATCATGTTTGCCAATTTAACTAATTAAATCCATTTTCTGTTTTTCAGGACGTCGAACAGAAAAGAGCCGGCCAGTATTTTTTTCTGGAAGATTAATTTGTATATTTATTCCGTATACTATACATTTTTATAAGTTTTTTTTTTTGTTTTTAAATAAATTTCATTCAGATTTTTGATGATCTTCAATGAATTAATTTTTTCATGACTCATAATTTTTAAATTGACCCATTCATTAGAAAGCATTCTATTCTGTTAAACCCAAAGTGTGCACAATATTATTTCTATTTTTGTTATCACATCCAGACATGTATGTACAAAAGTGATAAGATGCGGTTTAAAAAGTCTCAAATTATTATATTAAATAAAGCAACAATCTGACAACTTGTTTTTATTATCAACTCTTTTTTTTTTTTTAATAAAAAAATATGTTATAATAAATTTTAAAAACAACAAATAAGTATTTTTGTTTTCATCACAAACCACATGACGAAAGGAAGTAAAAGTTTTGAGGAATAAGAACAGCCATTTTCTATTGGCAGTGTGCTGAATTTTCTTTTCTCTTGATGATTGCTGTCATTCTAGTGGGTATGTGTAATTTATAATTGGAATTTGAAGGATATAACATCCTCTTGTGAGCCACTATTGATAAAGCAAACTTAAATATTAAAAAAAATTGACAAATCGTTCTCAAAATTGTTAAAAGAAAAGCTCTCTTTTAACAAGTAATAGGGTGATGAATGCGGTTGTGATGAACCCAACAACCCATAAGCAAAGAAATAACCCCTTAATTCTTGACAGCTAAATAATGTTTATCTATATGTTAGAAATACATATTTTCATTAATAAGAATATTGAGAAAATAGATCAATGCTTAAGTATAACATCGCAATTTTCATAGATTTTTTTTTTGGGGGGGGGGGAATGTGTTATTTTATGCACTGATAAATAATGTAAATTAAAAAAAAAATTGTGTATTGTGTCATTTTTATTAATTTAATTTTTATAGGCAACAATCATAAAGAAACAAAGGATTCAGACTCCTCTGCCACCTGGTAATGTTTATGATATTAGATAATTATACAGTATTCTTTCAGTCTAGTACAACAGTTGCAATTACATAGGTTGGCAAGAAAGTAATTTCGGTTTTTTAGTTGAAATAAAACTCTTTTCTATACAAAAAATGAACTTGAATCAGTCAAATATCTTCCCTTCTGTTTGATGACCTTATGCCATCTTTCTGGTAACTTCATGATCCCGTGTTCATAGAACTTCTGGTCCTTATTTGCAAAAAACTCAGCCAAGTTCGATTTGAGGTCATTGTTATTACTGAAATTTTTACCATTTAAATTTTAGAAGTTTTGTAAACTTCAAAATAAATGATAATGCGATGGTGCAAGGTCAGGGCTGTATGAAGGACGCAACATCACTTCCCAACCAAGCTCCAATAGTTTCGTATGTGTTGCTAAAGTTGTTTGAAGCCACGCATTGTCTCGTGTCTGAACCCAAATATTGAGCTTCTTAACAAGTCCAAGACGTGTTATATGATTTTCAATTGTTGTGTGTGCATACATTTAATGGTTTTTCAATCTCTCACATTTTATATGACGGTTCGATTCAATTATGGCTTTCACTTTGTCATCAACTTCAGAAGGTCGACCAGAACGTTGGTCATGTTTCAGTGAAAAATCTCCAGAACGAAATTTTTTAAACCAATTCTGACACGTGCATTCTGTTAAACAATCAACACCATAAACTTCACATATCTCTTTGTCAACCTCAGCCGCTTTCGTGCCTTTATGAAAATAAAAAAGTAAAATGTGTCAAAAATGCTTATTTTTGCACTCCTTGTTAAGACTGACAGTTGTAAACAAAATTACACGGAATATCTTTCTTTAGCATCCTAAAGGTATCGACTACCAAATCTCAAAAGAAAAAAATTTTAACATCTTTTTACGTTATTCTTATAACGAAACAAACATAATCACATCTACTGGTGCAAACCGAAATCGCTTTCTTGCCAATCTAATACTTAAGTTGTAAAATAATTTCGAATGCAATTTAAAATGCACTTATTCAACACAGAAAAACTATAAATGCTGTGTTAGTTTTAGCAAAATTGTTAGATATCAAAAAATAATTTGAGTATTGTGCTTATTTGTTGTGTTTGAAGTAAGTTCATGGATTTGGCTCCAATGACGTTACTGCAAGAGGACAGAGACTAATGGTCAATTTAGGAGAAAGTTTTCTTCCATTGTTATTTCTTATTCACTTCTTTGTCTCTTTCGGTGATCATAAGTTGACCTAGAGACTAATGAGATCCCTCTATTAAAATAATGAAGAGTGATATGATTAATTGGTTATTTCAATCGTTTAGCAGACCGTAAAGGTGAATTTCCTTTAAAAAAATATATATATTTTTAGAGAAGGCTGACTGACTGACTTTCTTTAACCTAGGAAGTCTTAATGTTTGTAGGGAATTTTAGTCAATCATGTGTATTCTTATGACAATACTAACCCTTTCAGTCCCGAGAACTCAACATTTGCGATCAGCCTAAAGCCTCCTCTTTGGCGTGGATACCAACACTTGCAATCCAAGCTTCCTCCCACCATTACTAAAAAAGTCCCTTTCCCTTGAAACTAATAAAAAGGTTCATCCGCAATCAATTCTTTGAACTTGAAAGGTGGCTTCCTAAAAAGGAAAATTTCGAACTTCTGATTTTGAGGAAATCAGCAGTTTCTTTTTTTAGAACTAGTTTGAGTTGAACTTCTTTTCGTTTTTTTGCTATTCTTGTAGTTATTCCTAATTTAAAATAGTAATTTTGAGGTGGAGTCATCAAAACATTAGAAATGTTCTCCTTTTAGTTTTGGACTTACACAAAGATAGTTTTACCTTATTTAGTTCTAATTATTGAAAAAATAAAAATGGTTTTAGCACAATTCTTATTGATTGCAACATTTGCGGATCAGGAAAACCCTGAATCAACATTTGTTTAACTTTATTTCGCTAAGAAACAGTTCTCTTATTTAAAAAAAACAGTCATATTCAGTGAGGTGATAACATAAGTCTATCTCTACATTTGGTAATGTTTTTTTTTTAGGTGTTCCAAATTAATGCTCGGTTCAAAATCCCATTTATAATCATTTGATATCAATATTTCTTACACTAGCAGTTCCGTAAATGACAAATAGTAGCATTAACTTTGTCATGTTTTAAAATGCTAGTTTAGTTCAAAATCTGCATTGCAATGTCACAAATTGGTTACAGATCTGTGACATCATAGTTTCTGATAAATTTATATTAACTGGTTTTTAAGAACCTTGCTCCCAAGATGTCCTAGGCAAAGTTAAAAACCCTCTGCCTCTAACCTTGCCCATTGTTCTAAAGACAAACGTTGAATGTCCAAATGTCTTCTATAAATAAATTTTATGAAAATTTAACATGTTGGTTCATGAAAACATGACAACAATTTATGGACATTAAAATTCACAGCTATTAACTGGTATTATGGTTTAAAAATATATTAGGTTTCTTTTTCCATAACAGTTCTTTATATTGTGTCAATAAATGTGTTGTAATTTATTGGTAACTAGTTGAAAAGGTGATAATAATGTATTAACGTTAATTGAAAACAAAAAAAGTTAATGAAAGCACTAATTTATTTCTTGTTTCACATTGTTTTTCTTTTCTTTAAGATAATATTCTATAACCCTATTTGACCTCAAATTGTACTTTTTTTTTCTATCTAACGTAGAATATATACTGCAACTAAGATAATTCCTAGTTTTTGGTGAACTTCCCTAAATGGAAATGAAATACGCACCTATACATCAGTCTTTCACGCTAAAGAATAAAACACTTTTATACATATTAAGAAAAATATAATAATTTCTGAACGAAACGACTAAATGAATATCACAAGATATGTGTCTTAAAATAGTAGAAACGTCAATTCCTCTCAAGCTATTGGTGTTAAAATAACATTTGCTTCATATTTTTTTTTTAAATATAATTATTGAAATGTTAGAGGTTTTTTCTCATCAGCAATAGCTTGGTCGGATTACAAGTAATCAAAATTTGAAAGAAAAACAGCGAATTATAAATGCTTGGCTAGCAGAATTATACCTAATGGAAGTATATATAAAAATTATACCAAATGAGATTTGATAACATATCACATACAAATGCCCAGGCAATGTTATTATGATTTTTAACGATCAAAAATTTATGGTTGCATTACATCACCTGTTAAAATTAGGCCATTTTTACATAAACGCCTGAGGTCTTGACATAAGGATAAATGTGATGTAACATGTTTTGTACATGTACATGTATAGTATTTTTTTTGGTCATTTACATGTCCAGTAATAAATTTAGTACAGTTAAAACAATGAAAAAAAATTCATACACGATATACAGTAAATTTACATTATCTATTTACATAGAAAATAACTATTAAATATAAAACTTAAACTAAATTTATCTATGCACACAAACGTAGATAACTGTCATTACTAGCATTTGTACAACTTACAAATATTTATGGTAATAATCATAGCGCCTAGGTTAAATTAAGAAAAAAATTAACCAAATAAAACTCAAATATTAATTAAGTTAGTTATAGTTTTCAAAGGTTATCAAAACAATGTTTACCTAATAAACTAAACAATTGTGGCTAAAATACTTATTAAATATTTTTTGTTTTTATTTTGCCTCATTTCTTACTTTGGTTAGATTTATTAGTTGCAAACACAAAGGTGAACTAATTCATGAATTATTAATGCCCTATTGTTTCACATTTCCCAAGTGACAACATTCAACTCACTAAATAAAAGATAGTACTCCTTGGGAGATGACAATTATATCATGCATGCATATCATCAGCAATAATTAACTTCTTGATCTTTTTTTCCTTTACTAAAAGTGCTATTAATAGATTATACAAACTAAACACAAAGGAATATAAATGATGTCAATTGATAAAAAATTCATAAAAGTTTGTTAATGATAAAAATTGTCTAAAATATGAAAAATATTTCGCTTCCTTTAGAACCTTCAAATGCATATCAAAACAGATAGGAGATCAGGAATATGTGTGTAATATTACACCAAATAATTCATGTAACTATATTTTGAAAATTAACAAGAGTGTTTTGTTTTCCTTTAACATGAGCAATTTCACAGCCTACTTTCTACAAATATTCCATTACTTTTAGAATGTTGAAACTATTATATTTCTGTCTAACCATTGTAAATATAATTGTATTAATATCACATGCATATGAAAAATACTTATGCAAAAGAAAATATGCTACTAGCCTACAGAAATGCACAAATTTCACTATTGTAATGTTTGTCATAATTTTGAAAGTTCTGATCTCATACCTATTTATACTTTATGTAGAATACATTATTATCTATCTACCTTAATGTAATTTAACAACATGTAGACTTGGCCGGCTCGGCTTCAACCAGATTGAAATCCATACCACTCGGTCGTACAAATCCTGCTTTTATTCCATCCCAACCGTCCTCTATTTTATATTCCCCAGAAACAATTCTATTATACACTTCCTGGGTCACCGCTGTAAATGCTGCTTCGACATTGTGTCCTGTCCGAGCTGATGTTTCTATGTGAAAGATACCATGACGACCAGCAAATTCTGTCGCCTCTTCCAAAGATACTTCACGGGTTATTCCTGATTTGACCAAATCAACTTTGCAACCGACCAACGCAAACACTGGACTGTGAGGCTCTATATGACGTTTTGCTTCCGACATCCAATGAGGAATATTTTCGAAACTTGCTCTGTTCGTAACATCATAAACAAGAAGAGCTCCCACAGAATTTCTGTAATATGATTTTGTAATCGACCTGGAATTTCACAATAATTAGTTACTAAAGGAAAACTTAATTAGATATTGTGAAATGATTTGACACTAGAATACTGCAAAGATTTGGAAAGAGATGATTACTTGCACTTATTTAACATACTTACTTGCACTTATTTAACAGATATTTGTTTGTTGACAAGTTAGTAGTTTTAAACAAGTTAGTTAAAGTTTTACTTAAACTGATAAATAGTATACTACTTACCTAAATCTTTCCTGTCCTGCTGTATCCCACAGTTGAAGTTTTATCCTAGTTCCATTTTTCACTTCAATAAGCCTAGCAAAAAAATCGACACCCACTGTTGGATCAGACACCTTTGAAAAGTAAATATATTATTAAAACAACCTCAAAAGCACTTTAACACAGCCTAACATTTAAGAATAGAACATGATGATTACCTCTGCAAATTTGCCATCAGTGAAATATTTCAACAGAGAACTCTTTCCCACCGTACTGTCTCCTATCAAAATGAGACGGAATTGGTAGTCGAAAATTGGCTCAACCATTATATATAGAAAACTCTCTTGACGTATTGATAAAACTATGTTCTATGTTCCCATCCTAAATAAACTGTGGGATTGATAGCACCAGGGCCGTAAAAGATAGGGAAACTACGTCGGAACGGGATGCACAGAAAACCATATTAATAACCTACTTGTCAGCTGCTCGCTCCCACCAAAACATCTATCCACAGAAATAATCTCAATTTTTTTTCTTCTATTGTCCCGAAGAGATCTGAGTCAGAGATTACTGCGCGCACTCACACTATTAATTTTTATTTATCGCTACAATTGGATAGGATGGGGGCTCCTTTTAGATGATAAATTTCTACACTTAACGAAATATCATGGTGTAATAGTTTACGAAAGAGCATTTGTCACGGTTAACGCACCGTATTTTACTGTCCAACTCAAATAAAACACTCTCAAGGAAATGATATTAACAGTTTGTCAATACCTTTTAGATTTTTGTAAAAAAAAAAAGTCATTAAACAGTAGATTGTCACTTTTCTTGCGGTGTTTCAGAATTTCTTCGTTGTCACTTTGTCATCAATGACACAAATTCATACATTTTAATTTATGAAATATAGTAGTTTCATGCTACAACAGTGAGCAATGTAATGTGCATATCACCAAATTGACATTAAAGCATTTAATTTATTAATAAAATAAATATAAGGCACATTTAAAGAGTTTTGATGTTTAATAATCAGATAAAGTGAATACTTAGAGTATTATGACTTAATTCTTGGGGAGGGGGGTTAGAGGTGTAAGTACTCAAAAAACCTTTCCTCTATAGGGAGTCATCGTAAATAATTACTTCTATAATTAACTGTTTTTATTATCAAATCCTTCAATACCTCGAAGTCACGAAATTTATTTATAGCCTGGGGCAGTTGAAAGTTAAATACCAAGGACACTAAAACTCAGTAAGATTTCATTACTGGTGTTCCAAACTACATTTCTTCTATTTTGTAAACAATAAAACCTATTGCTATTAACAATCCTATTTGGAAGCAAATATTATTAAATGGTTTACTTTATTTGAAATAAATAAGTAAACAACAAATTTCTATTGCCTTGCAAAGAATTTGATATTAATCGATAGTTTGCCACTTCCGGTCATTTAAAATTCTATTGATCCTACATGCAAATGTAAATTTGTTCTAAGCTCTTATCAACTGATAAGGTACCCCTTGTTGACATCTTAGTGTTTTCATCTACACTCACCGCAAATGGCATTGAACATTCAATTGACTTATGACATAACTCCATATCAATTGTTATATAATTAGTAGGAAAAATTTCTCAGTGATAATCTCAATTTCCTACTCAATGAACATTTATTGTCTCAAGATTTAAGCAGTCAGTCTTCTTTTTGAATTTACTATGAATAAAAAATTCAAGTTTGCTATTGACAGAGGAGGTACGTTTACAGATATTTATGCAAAATGTCCCAATGGCAAAGTGCGAACAATGAAATTATTATCAGTAGATCCAGCCAACTATTCTGATGCTCCCAGGGAAGGTATCAGAAGAATTATTGAAGAAGTAAGTCATATTTATTATCAAATAACCTCACCTGATTGGGACCTCCAAAATGGAGATTATCAAGATATATCTAAACCTGTAATTCCTAAGTATCCTGGTTCTACTTTCTTATCATAATACACCGATTCGTTTACAAATAATATTATACTTTTCATTTGTAACAAATGATGTCATTGTATTTAAACCTGAACTAAATAGAAGAAAATGTTGGTGAAATAAACTCAGCAGTAGAAAACCAATTTTGAGAGAACCTAATAATTATTATTTTACCTTTTTCACATTTAAAAGACTCTTTGGTTGTTCTTTTCCAGTTAATCATTCAACAATATCTACTGCTATGCCTAAATATTAATTATCCTCTATTAATATTCTAGGAAATGGGTGTCGATATGCCCAGATCAAATAAAATATCTTGTTCGGAAATAGAATGGATTCGAATGGGCACAACTGTAGCAACAAATGCATTGCTTGAACGAAAAGGAGAGAGAATGGTGCTTCTGATCACTAAGGGCTTCAAGGATCTGTTACATATTGGAAATCAAGCTCGGCCAAAAATATTTGATTTGGTGAGATTTCTATGCTAATTTTAGATTAATTATATTAGATAAAAATGTAATTATCTTTACTTATTTTAATTACTTGGAGCAACGAATACATTCATTATTGAAGATATTCTATTTAAATTTTTTTATTTCATTATTATGGTTATTTTTAATGGATCGGTGGATTTAATTGCTCCATTTATTTACTAGACAAGGTTTCTGAAATGATCTTGAAAATTCCAAATGAGCTGTATTTTGATTAGTTTAAATTAACAAAAAGCTTGTCTGTAATAACAAAAAGTACCTAACATGAACAAAAAAAAATGAAGTTAATTCTGGGAAGGATATAAAGGAATACAAATGATAAACTGCCTATCCTAGGAAACTAAAATAAACATAGAATAGTATAATATACTATATACAGGAGTATAAAACAACATAAAAATTAGCTTCACGATAAATCTAATATCAACAACTGTTATAAATAAATAAACTATATTACTACTGGTTGAATAAAACATTACCATAATAATAATACGTTCTTTATATTTTATATAGCTTATTTTTTTTTTATGTATTCTACTTGCATATTATTATTTACAATACTCATTGGACTAAAAAGTATACTGTGTAGTTAGCAACTCTTAGCATGTAAGCAGCCTCTCAAATATATATATCTCTCTGTTTTTTCAATGCAATATACAGTAGGGTACATTTTTTGACACTTAAACAGTTTTCATCTTAGATTGCTACCTGCTTTGATGTTAGCAGGAAGGGAAGAGGATTTTCCCCCCTACTTTGTTCTGGTTATCAGACCATGTTTTATTATAGAATATGATTTCACATATTAAAACTGCTATGTAATCAAAATATTGTTTTTCTACATAATCCTATTTCGGGTTTACAGAAAATATCCATACCAGATGTTTTGTATGAAGATGTTGTCGAAATTGACTGCAGAATAATTCCAAAGATGAGTGGTCGATGCGCCCTGAATGAATGCAGAGATAAACCTGTGGTTACTGGAGTCAGTGGTGATAAACTGTTGGTTTGGGAGCCACTAAAGCGACAAGTTGTTAAGAAGCAACTGGAAGAGTTGAAAACCAAAGGGATCAAGAGCATTGCTGTCGTTTTAATACATTCTTACACGTAAACTTCTTTAGTTTTTAGTTTGTCCCCATATCTCTTAAAATAATAAAAATAGGATACTTATCTTGGATTGGTAATATCCTTTCACTAGGGAAAGTCCTATTTGAAGGATGTGTGGAGGACCTCGGGAGAGGTGTGGGTGATATCGGGACGGTGGTGAGAGTCCACTGAGGGTTGAGCCTAGGGGTCTAGGCCATGGCTCTGTAGTTGACCAGGTCGGGCCTCGTGTGAGTGGCCCCCGGCAGGGGCTGGCTGAGTCGGCTGGTGGCCGAGTTGTCGACCTTACCCCCTGAGGCTACGGGGGGTGTAGAGCTGCCATCTTGCTACGGTGGAATCGGTCGGGAGATTGGCTGCTATCCTCTTTAGTAAAAAGCTTAATCTATTATAGCATATTTCAAATAAATAAGTTCTATGAGTACATGGGTAAGATTTTACAGTCAGTGATAATCCACTGGATCATTTCAATGAACTGCTTCTTCATTAGTCATTCACTTCAATGATATCGCACTCTTGTCATCATGAGGTATATATCACATAATTGATTCACTATCACTTATATATCACTCTTCAACTCCTCTTTTCCATATATGTCATGTCTAAATTTATTATAATATGCCATATGTGAGGGTTCCTGGTCATTTCTGTGTATAATAGATATTTTGTTTTCCAAATTTAGCATGTAGTTTAAATATTTATGTAAATTCATAAATATAATAACTTAAAAACCTTTCTTTTATATGGTGTAACAACTTCTCATTTGTAAAATGTAAAAATTTAATTTAATAAGAGACTTCCTGTGTCCTTTTTCTTTAACACTTTTTGTGCATAAAATATATTTTATTTAGAAATTGTTAACATTTTACATAAATTTAACCTATAACCTTCACCTCATTTACCCATACTGAAACCTTGTTCATCATATATGACTGGTATATTGATATATGAATGAACAGATCATTAAATTGTCCCATTAGAATGAATAGGGGAGAATAGATAACCTGACTGAAGGGTACCATTGCTTTTATATCACTCACTTTTGTAGATACCATGAGGATGAGCTTGAGGTAGGGAGGATCGCTGAAGAGCTGGGCTTCTCTAATATATCGCTGTCTCACCAAGTGATGCCGATGGTGAGAATGGTCAGTCGTGGGTTTACGGCTTGTGCAGATGCTTACCTCACTCCCCTTATAAAGTCCTATGTCAAAGTGAGTACTATATTTTTTACCGGGATACTTACAGGTAATGATCATGATTTGGCTGTTGCGAGAACATTGTTGACAAATGCCGTCTGCACTTACCAGTGCTGGGGATGATTACAGAGATTTAGATCAACCTTAATTTTGGGTTTTTTAAACCAGATTCACGAGTTCTTAAGTAGCTACTCATTTCTCATAAGGCCAAGCCTAACCTTGGCCCATTCCCCAAAGAAAAATTCCTTAGTTGACCCTACAATTGAACCTGGGTCTCCATAGTCCAAGTCAGCATGCCAACCTCTAGGTTGTGGGAGTGACTCTCCTTGGATATGGGGGATGGGGTTGTAAACTAAACCTATGGTTATGGCTATAGATTAGAAAATTTCTGGAAGTGAAGTTTCTTTTATTTCTTCAAATAATTATTTGCAAAAGTTTACTTAATTATTTTCTATATCAAAAACAAGAATGTTATCAATCTTTACTAACCTAGGATTCCAAATTTTACACAATAGCTATACTTTATGTGGTAAAGAATTAATACAAGTTATCAAGGGCTCTTTTTTCTTTGGCTAATAATAATAAGACCAGAGGGATTACAAACTATAACTAATAATTAGTAATACATAGTCGGATTAAATATTAAGTCAACCTGTGAGTCACTCTTGTGTGAGCTCACACTGCCATTTTCAAGTGCTACAAAACGTAGAACAAAGATTTTTAGAAATTAACATATATGTACTAATGACACTAAATAAATTGTCAGATTATGTTAGATATTGGATACAAACCAAATGAGTTCTAATTTAAATAGATACATATTTGTCTTCAAAATATTGTCGCTCTGACAATTTTTCAGAGGTTCTTAGAGTAACCTGGCTGGAGATCAGAAGGTTCTGTGTTCAAATCTCGGCTCTATCACTCTCCTTTTTCTTAAAAAAAATCAGACTGACCACAAATAGTAATGATTGTTATATTATATTGTTTATAATATAGATCTTGTTTTAAAGATTGTTGTGTTAAGTAACAATTTTTTTCTTATAGGGTTTTGCTTGTGGATTTGAAAACGATCTTGATGGTGTTAACGTACTTTTTATGCAAAGCGATGGTGGCCTTACACCAATGAACGAGTATGTAATACACTTTCTGTCTTTCACTTGCTTCTGTGATCTATATTTGTCTTGCTCGCATTTTGTTGTTCTATATTTCCATTTCTAACATATCTTTTCTGTATAAATCAGAAAATCTTTTTTCAGATGGGGAAATGTTTGTGTGATGTATTTTTAGAAAAATAGTTATTTTTCTCTATTAGCAAAGTTATTTTTATTTTCCTGAGTGCTTTCCACAATAAAAATAACATTGTGAATGTACAATAATATCCTCTCTATAAAAATAACTACCTATTATCAGAAAACTTGTGTTTTCCGTAAGGAAGTCTTTACTGGATTTCTGCTCTAGATTAATGAGTCTGTTAGCTAAATATTAGGTAATAACAGTTAAGAATGCCTGTCCATGTGAAACCTTCTGTCGAGAAAAAGGTTCCATCTTTTGGGAATATATTCTTTGAAAGTTACCCAATTTATGTACATCTTAATGAATTAGTGACATAAAGTCAAATAATTGCAATTCAGCTCCAAAACAACATTTAATAAAGTAATAGAAAATATGCATTTAAATTAAATTGATGTTATTGACATATCTCCTACCACATACAAGTCTTTCTAACCAAATGTTATTTTGTAGTTACAGTACTTTTTAAATGATTCTCCGGTAAATTCACCATTGATTCTCTAGTATACTATATAATAATACAAATAAACCCTATTGTATCAATCAATGCTAATTTTAATTTAAAAATGTAAAATTTATCTGGCTTATAAAGGTGCACCTGATACTACATGCATTATGAAAGTTACCCAATTTATGTACATCTTAATGAATTAGTGACATAAAGTCAAATAATTGCAATTCAGCTCTAAACCAACATTTAATAAAGTAATAGAAAATATGCATTTAAATTAAATTGATGTTATTGATATTAAAAACAAATGTTACGAACTCTGTATTTCAAAGTTTAATGTAATAATATTAATATTAAGATATAAACCAATAATATATTTACAATGTTCGGAATAGCATTTGTTCAATTTAACTTACTATTCCTAACATATCACCGAAAACTATTTACAGTCATACATAGTATGTATACCCATTAACTTGTAATACATATTGGTAAAGGAAACAATATACTAAACTAAATGCTCCTCTTACAATTTTTTTTACACTTACTTTTAAAATCTACATTATATTTACCATGAACTTAACTATACTAACTCTATCACTAATATTTCCAAAAAGAACAACATTTTATGACTCCCCCTTAGGTCCCATCTCTTTTACTCCAGACACTCTGCTAGTTTTCTCAACTTCAACAGCCAGAAGAAGGCGAAGGTGTGTTCTCTATAGATTAGACTCTTCCCATTAAAAATGTAAATCATCTTAAGTACTCACACAACTAATATAAACAGTATTATTAATTACTAGTTGTGGTCTGTAATCCCACCGCTTTTAATAAGTATTACCTGTATAAAAAAGATAGTAACAAGGCCTAGATATGAACCCTTACCTGATTACTAGCCAGGCACTCTTCCTACTGTCCCATCCTTACGGAATGGTTGTTAGCAAAATCAATAGCTTACTTCTTTAGATGGTCTTGTTGCAACCTCTGAAAAAATCTTCAGATAATGGTATTTCTCTGTTGAAAAGAAAGTGAAGCCACTATTTTTTTTCTTTGGCTAGTAAATATAAATAAGATTACGGAAACATGAAGATGTTGGCTTTACTCAATATCATCAGTTAATGCCCAATGTTTTGATGTTAGATAATTGTTCTGACATATACAGTCATATTGATTGTGTTAATTAATAGTTATGTTGTTTGTTATTTGAAAGGTTTAATGGATCGAGGGCCGTACTGTCTGGGCCAGCAGGAGGCGTGGTCGGATACGCCGTTACTACCAAGACAAATAAACCAGTGATAGGCTTTGACATGGGAGGTACATCGACAGATGTCAGTCGCTTCTCTGGGGAGTATGAACATGTTTTTGAGTCTGTCACTGCTGGTATCACTATACAAGCACCTCAGGTTAGCATTTTATATTAATTTACGTATGTTCTATGATAGCAGTCAAAGTAATTGTTCATTATAGGAGCCCAGAGTAACAACACCTAATATTACTGGCATGTATCGTGTGAAATGTTTATTGAAAAAATTAGATATTTGTAACTATAATTGAAATATCTTCTAAAATTTGTTCTAATGGGTCATCTTGAAGTTGTACCCTCTGCATAAATTTGCCTGCCTTATTATTCTTATATCACTTCCTATTAACTCAATTCTTCCTCTACATTTTCTGCTCACATATTTCTTTAAATCAACTCATCTTGGTTAGCATATTTCTAAACTTTTGGAACAAAATTTTATGGTTGTTGACTCTTTGCACAATAACAACAATAAATTCTAAATATATTCATGGACCAGAACACTATGGGTCTGTTCTCTTTCCCCAATTCACTTTATGTCCTATAGTATTACACCTCATTACAACTTTCTTTACAAAATATGATTTCATGTTACTCAAAGTCGACCAATAGACATTATCTAGTTTGTTGAACTGCACCGATGTTGGAAAATATATTTTAAGCAACCTGAATGATTTGTTTTGATTACTATTTTGTGTGACACTTATTCCTGTTGTAACTATTACTCTGCCGACAGTTGGACATTAATACAGTTGCAGCTGGAGGAGGATCGCGGCTGTTCTTCAGGTCTGGACTGTTCGTTGTTGGCCCTGAAAGTGCGGGGGCACATCCTGGTCCCATCTGCTATCGCAAAGGCGGCTACCTCACTGTCACTGATGCCAACCTGGTCCTTGGCAGGATCCAGCCCAACTACTTCCCCAAAATATTTGGGCCTGCTGAAGACCAGCCTTTGGATTTGGAGGCCAGTCTCGCAGCTTTTGCTCAATTGTCAAAGGAGGTGAGTTACTTTACCTCTCTAACAGGCAATTGTACAGTAGTAGTAGCGAGATAATCTTCCTTGTGGGATTGACTTATGAATGATCATTGTATTTATTAGTGTATAAGACTTTTTGCAAATGGTATATGGGAAAAAAGTTGTACTTCATTGTTGCCATGTCAACATTTGCCCAAAATTTTCAAGCAATAGAACAATCAACAAGAACTAATCAAAAATTGTTAAATTTTTACTTCAGGCGTTTATAGTATTTTTCAGTTGTGTTTCGATCTAATTAATTGTTTTTTTGTTTTTTTTTGGTGTGCTCAATTCTCTTAAAGCTTTGCCATGCCGTCTTTTTATTATGCATATTATTTTTACTAGAAAATTTTATAGACAGAACATTCTTTTCTTCGGTTTCCTTTCCATGATAATAATGTATAATAATTTAGAGAAGCTAGTTTAGTAATTGGTTAGTTTCTCCTCAACTTTTTATTGCAAAAAACAAACGGTTTTTTATTTAATGAAAATATCTTCCATTTTGTAACAGAATATAAGTTATGTTATCTACGATAAGAAGGGAGGGGATGAGTCAAAAGTCAAGTTACATGATGGTTAATGCATTGAATTAACTTATTATATATTGTTATTTATTTCCTCTCTCTTTTTTTTCTAGGTTAATGTTCATTTACAAGAAAACAATCGCAAGCCCATGTCAGTGGAGGAGATTGCATGTGGATTTGTCAAAGTTGCCAATGAAACTATGTGTCGACCAATCAGAAATTTAACTCAGGTATCTGTCATTTGATTTTTAGTTAATTTACTTATATTAGTTTACATCTTGAACTTTCCTGTAAATTGTACTCTGCTATAATTGTATAAAGAACCCTGCCTATGCTGGGGCCAGGCTCATCTTCTGCGCTTAGTGGCAATATGGGAGGTAGGGAAAGAAGAATTCAGTTTGAAATATGGGATTCCCGTTCTATTCGATTAGATACACAATTATAACATAAATTCTTACTGAAATATTTCTTAGCAGTTTTTTTCCTAAGTATTGGTGTTTGTAATTAGCAACTTTAATTATTTTGAAGTAACATCAAACTAAGATAAGATTAAAGCGATAAATAATTATTTCTCCTATATGTATTGTGTAGGCTAAAGGCTACGACGCACGTGATCATGTCCTGGCCTGCTTCGGAGGTGCTGGTGGACAGCATGCGTGTGCCATTGCTTCACAGCTTGGCATGTCAGAAGTGGTTGTTCACAAATATGCTGGGATCCTTTCTGCCTACGGCATGGCATGTGCTGATGTCGTTCATGAGGAACAAGAACCATCCTCTCTCACTTATCAAAAGAGTAACTAAAATTCCTTTAATTTAAATTGTATTTTTTTTTAAATTTATAAGTTACAATGTTATCTTGGTTTGCCATAAGGAACCATATATTCGAGATATACTAGTATTCAACAATTTTGTTAAAGGAACCTGTTTTCAAATTAAGGTAATATCATAATCCAAAAAAATTTCTGAGTATTAGCATTGGATTGAACCTGAAGTGGCGTCGCATATGTTTAAGCTTTTATCAAGGATGTAGGAACACTGCATTTCTAGGTTATAAAAGCTTATCTTAAATTCATTGTACTAAAATGTAGCAGAATACATCTGAAACAGTATTTTAGTTTAAAACTCTGGGATCCCTCATTGGAAACATTATCTTTTTAAAATAAATTAAAAGAATGATTATTATTTAAAAGCAAACAATTTTGAGATCTCTATCTTTTGAGACTATCCTAATACATAATGAAAAGTAATACCTGTATTTTTTTTTGTTTTGTTTTTTTAGGTAATTTCTCTCATATAGAAAAACGTTTTGAAGAATTAAAAATGAAGTGCATCGAGAAACTCATCACTCAAGGATTTACAAATGACAACATTGAAACTGAATTGTTTTTGCACATGCGATATCAGGGAACCGACGGTTCGTTGATGTGTTCCCCTACAAAAATAAATGATGAATCATCTACAAAATTTGGGAATTTTGAAAAACCTTTCCTCACAAGGTAATTTGTCATTAAATTATAAATTTTTAAAAAAGAGGATTATAATTTTATAAATTATTCACTAACAACAACAACAATATATTACATGTTTATTTATGAACTTATTTTATTTATTATTCAGGGTTTTAATGCCCAATCTGTGTGCTTTGAATAAGTCTTGTAAATTTTTAATTTATATTTACTAATTTTATATTAATAATTAATTTTGAATTCATAAAAGTAGTTTGACTTAAATAATTAACAATCTTCTGGTTGTGGTTCTTGGTTCTTACAAATGAGCTATCTAAACAAGCCATCAATGTTACATGGAACATTCCCAACATGTGATTCTTCAAAGTGTCATGTCCTGTATATCTTTACATTTTATACGTGTGATTAACAACTTATCTCGACACTTAAGCTGTTTGGAACTGGACATAATTTGGAATGTGTTACTGTTAATTTGTTTCTCACTTTGTAGTACTTGTTAGGGGAAAGTCCTTCTTTTTTATCTTAGAATAGACAATAATACAACATTCTCCTAATAGATGGTTCTTGTTGATTTGTCACAGCTTCATCAAGTGATCATTGGCTTCATTATCATCCACGGAACGATTTCTTCATCGGAAAGGTATTAAAAATTTTCCTCGCTTATGCTGTGAAGGCACCATTTTATGTTACCGTTGTTCAGGGTAAAATCCACTCCAGATTTGCTGAAAAAATCGTTTTAAAAAAACGGAAGACAATTGTAAAGTTGAGTTTGAGGAGTTAGCTTTGTCAGAATCCTCAATCATGCCTTTTGAGTTAAAAGCAGGGTTGGCCAGACCTTTTTCCAAGAACATTGGATGGTGTTGCTTTTGACTTTATTCCAGCTGTGTGGAGGATTAAAAACCTCTATAGTGTTTTTATTTTTAAATTTTTGATCTTATCAGTTTGTGTGATTATGTCTGAAAGGAGAGATTTTTTGTAACTTATTTTCATTTGCTGGATTTCATTTTAATCCATGGACTGTAAGAGTGATGTAGTGTTTGGAGGCATGATACAATTTCTCTTCTGTATTTTAATTATCACTTATGAATATGTTTAATTTATTTATAAAAATATCCTGTATTTTGAATAAGCCTTACATGACTTTGTCCCATAGGTACCTATCCGAGTTTGGTTTCATGATCGAAGGCAGAAATATCTTGATAGACGATATCAGGGTGAGAGGAATCGGAAAGACCAAGCTGGATAAAGACATACTTTTACCTAAAGCAAGCAAACCACCTACTGTTGACAAGGTAAGCTTCTTTTTTTAAACCGCCCATTTTTCTTGTTCAGACATATTTTTGTTAATGCTGTGAATTTCTGGAGGCTTTGCTTACCTGGCAGCTCCGCCCCCTGCAGCCCTTTAATCTGATTTCATGTTCACAGAGGTAAATGCATAAGTACCATAAATGGCCCTGGAATTAAAGGAATATATTATTTTACAGCTTTGTTTCTCTTCATATTTTCTCTAAGAATAACCCTGCTTGAGATATTGGCCTCCAAATTTGTTAATTTCTAAATTTAACTGTAATATTTTTATTTACTGTTCCTCTTAACATTCAGTGTTCCATATTTTACTTATAAAGAATACAATTTAGCCAATAATTTATGTAAACCAATTCTGGTTCTTAAAAAAAAATATTGATGTAAGGAAAAAAAATAGTGGTGAGGTTACTGAACCCTGGATCAACTAGTAACTTTTATTACTTTTGAAAATTATTGTTGATGCTACTATGAATAATGGGAACCTTAATGTAAGCTATTATGGTTATTTTGTCATTTTTTTTCTTTCCAAATAAGTATGCTTTATTTTATAAGCTTTTTTTTTGTGCCTAAGAAAAACATAGTGTGCAACACAATCAAAAGAGTTTTCTCACCCATGTGTTTATAACAATCTCCCTCAGCTTGTATCACAATACTCCTCACTCAAGTGTCACTTCAAGCTCTAGTCATAGCTTTTCCTTTCATATTAATGAACTTCTCCATTAATTAACTGATAACTTATTACGGCGAGTAAGGATGTCGACATGCATATAAAAAATTAGAGATTTTTAATTTTTAATAGTATATATCTTTCTATATTTTTTATAAACATCCATGGTTTCAGGTTACGAAAGTTTACTTTGAGAATGCAGGCTTCGTAGACACCAATGTCTACTTAGCAAAAGGATTGACCAACAGCCACGAGATAAAAGGTCCCGCTATAATCATCGATGACTTGAGCACAATCGTGGTAGAACCTTCCTGTGTTGCCAAAATCTCGCCGACAGGAGATGTAAACATAGATGTCGGACTGGACCACAAGCCCATCAGCACAGACATGGACATGATTCAATTAAGCGTTTTTTCCCATCGCTTCATGAGCATTGCAGAACAGATGGGGAGGTAGTCCTGTTTAATATTGTTATTAATAATGAAGCCCTTAAATATTTATTTGTTTGAATAAATGTCATGTTTAACATGAGAGGAAAAATGTGAGAATAATAATTTATTTTGAAATCGGGGGTATAGAATCCTCAAAAGCTAGGTGACCCCCGGGGCTAGTTTACTTTCTTTACATAATGATGTCTGACATTAGCTCAGTTATAAAAATTAGTAGAATAGAAATATATATTGTTGTGACTTTTGATGTTGCCTGTGAGATAAACTCAAAATTAGCAGGCATAAATGAACGGTATACGACCCGTGGATCACAATTCATGAATGTTTGAACACTATTCGTTGCGTTGTATCTACTATTAATATTTATCAGATAAATAATATCAATAATTAAATATAAATAATTTAATATTGGATTTATTAACTTCAAAACAAGAAAAGTAATAATATCCGTAACAACTGGCATTGGACAACCAGTTAAAAGATCAAGAAGGCAGCGGAAAGGTATGAGGGAGATAACACGGGTAAGATCGCTCATTCACTTTGACCCGGGACGAGAACCAGAGAAGACACAACCCACGCTCGAGACAAAGAAGACCCACGCATAGAAAACAAATAAGTAAAACTGGCCAGTAAATAGTATAGCAAGGTACATTGTAACTTTATATTAGTTTTAACATTATAAATTTATAACATATGTGTAACTCATGTATCAATTTGTTAATAAACAATTTTTCCTTTTGCCAGAAGTTTCCTTTTTATATTAACAGAACCTCAGATTAAGATTAAAGCTAAATATAAAAGATATAAAAACGTAATAATATATAGTTTTTATTATTGTGGGACCTTGAAAATACATCAATCAATACCGTATAATGGAATTTCATACCTTTGCTGTGGATACAGGGTTCTGCAAAGGACAGCCATTTCGACAAACATAAAAGAGAGATTGGACTTCTCCTGCGCTCTGTTCGGGCCAGACGGAGGTCTAGTGTCCAACGCTCCACACATCCCTGTACATCTCGGAGCAATGCAGGCTGCCGTTCAATATCAGGTTTCGCATTATTTATTACAATATTATCAACATTTTTGTGAAGAGGATCCTCCTAAAAATTTGGAAAAGTGAAGATTACTGGTTTACTTACTCCCTCCAGTAATAATTTTATATATATTAATTAGGTACTAATGTGATATATTCACTGGGGAAGGTTATGTTACAAACTAGATCATTGGTGGTGGCAATGTACATAAAGATATTTTATGAAGTTTAATTTGAATTCATATACCAAAAGCATGTTCATGTTTTTTTTTTATTCTACAGATAAATATCTCTATAGCCCGACACAAACCCTAGGGTTAGATAAATAGCAGAGCTGAGCAAACAGAAAACCTTGACAGGAGGGGGGGGAGGCTTTATATTAAGTTAGACTACTTTGAATGGATTTAAATTAATTATTATTGTAAAGTTATTAAATCAATTAAAAAATAAAACCCATGGTGTAGCATTTCAGAGGAAGAAGAGGTAGGGCCTACTTCAGGTTGTCACCGTAGTCGCTGAGATAAACTTTAAATTCAGTTTTCTTAATTAGATTCACTAATTTTTTATTCTAGTAACTACTCATTTATCCTCAAAAGACTTAGTTAACATTAAAAATCCTAGGACAAGCCGGGGATCGAATCTGGGTCTATTCTTCTATTATTTCTGGAGGCCAATATTCATTTATTTCTTTGAACAATTTTGAGTGAAAGTTTTCTTAATTATGTGTTTGAATTACACACATTTTCAATTTCTAAGATGCGAGTTTACATGTCAAAATTTCACACAATCGTTTACTTAAAGCGATAAGGTAAAAAAGAATAAAATAAAAGCATGGATAACACAGAAAATCTAAGTGATAGTTGGATATAACCTGCAATTGACATTAAGGTATGAGAAGGTAAGAGTTTTTTTTTTTAGTTCGTATAAATAAATTCATATAGATCAGATACGATTTAGATTTAAAATTTCTAATAATAAGTTGGGTTATCATTTAATGATATTTGGTGATTTCAGATGAAGGCGCTCGGTAAGGATATCAAAGAAGGTGATGTGCTGTTAACCAATCATCCAAAGGCTGGTGGCTCCCACCTCCCAGACCTCACTGTCATTACCCCTGTCTTCTACAGGTACACTTTTAATTTGTCTTTAACGTTATAGATAAAGTTTGAACATTTAATCCGATATAACTTCTGAGCTGAGACCTGAGAAAGCTAATAAGTTACAAAAATTGAAAATGAAATGATCACACATCCCACAGTCAAGGGTTTCCACTAAAGCCCAAACACGTATATATATTATTAATGAGGGCATCACAATCATTAATTTAATAATATCCATTTAATATGATAAAAAAATATATTTCTTTATTATTTTAAGCCTCATTGGGGCATCAAATGGTCACGCGAAATATTATGCCTCACAACTAACATAGAATTAGCTTATTATTATTATTATAATTTGCCAAATTAGCTTGATTGGGGGTGTTGTCAGTAATATAAATTCAAAACACACAGAATGGTGATAAATACTGCCTTCATCATGTTTAGATGTACCCATAAAATTTATGTAAATAAACTTTTCAAGGGACATACCAGAGCCAGTTTTCTTCGTGGCAAGTAGAGGACACCACGCAGACATAGGTGGGATCACTCCAGGCTCCATGCCACCACACTCCAAGACATTGCTGGATGAAGGAGCAACTTTCAAAAGCTTCTTCCTGGTGAAGGACTACTGGTTCATGGAAGAAGAGGTCACGGCGGAATTCATGAAACCGGGTACCATTCCAGGTTCATCAGGGACTAGGAATTTGGCTGATAACATCGCCGATCTTAAGGCTCAAGTAGCCGCCAATCAAAAGGTAAGCATTTTCATATTAGTGGTTTTTAATTGCACTAAGCACTTTATTCAAAGGCCTTACAAATAATTTCAAACTATGACAATGAGAAAAATTGCTTGTGAGAATGCTAATAAATTTCAAAGGCAAAAAAAAAACTGGAAGAAAAGAGGATGTTTAATGTTCTTGAAGATGTTATTTTTTTCTTGTTATCATAACTGAAGAAGTACTATATTTAAATAAATATAACAAAAATAATTAATTGTATATAAAAATTTGTGCATCTTTGAATTAATTAAGTTTTTTTTTTCTTAAAAGGGCATCAAGCTGACACAAGAACTAGTTGACCATTATAGTTTGGAAGTCGTCCAAGCATATATGAGCTACATTCAGCAAAATGCAGAAACTGCGGTCAGAGATATGCTCAAAGAAATTGGGAACAAATATAAGAAAGACTCGAAAGAAACAAAACTATTAGCACACGATTTTATGGATGATGGAAGTCTAATTAATTTATGTGTGAAAATTGATGCTGATTCAGGAAGTGCAGTTTTTGATTTCACGTAATATTTGTTATTTTGTTTAGGTTATAATAGCTCTGAAACATATTATGCTTCTTGTCTATATAGTATTAGCTATTCATCAGATAAATAAAAAAATTAATTGTGTGCAGTATCACACAATCGAGGGTTTCAAACTCAAAATAACTCTCCCTTGGATGATCTAATTTTCATTGAATAATTTTATTTACTGTTATATTCAAAGAAAGTTTCTCTAGCATCCCCCATTTATTAATATATTACACCATAGTTTATCACCACTGACAGATCTGTTTTTTGTGCAAGCATTTTTTTTTATAAATCTATCATTAATGCGATTTTAATCATTTTTGTAAGTACAATCCTCTAAAGCCTTTTTATAAAAAAAAAATATGGAACAAAAAAATTGTTGTTGATTGTTGGCAGTTTTATGTTAGTTGTGTAGTACATGTTTTTTTTTTATATTAAAACATCTAATTTGTGGTTGTTTGTTTTCTCGTCATGATTATTTTTGTGTTTATGCAAACAGCGGAACCAGTGAAGAAGTTTGGGGAAACTGCAATGCTCCGAAGGCTGTGACATTGTCCGCATTGATTTACTGCCTCAGGTGCATGGTCGGCTACGATGTGCCCCTCAACCAGGTAAATCTAAACGTCTCTAAATATTTCATTCTTTCCTTCATCAACAACAAACTTATTTGAAATTAAATTAAATCCATGGCTTCGATGACTTCATGAAGAGATATGGCTAACTGTAGTTGTAGCTTTAAAAAATGCCACAAACATACTATTGACCCTGATTCAATTGAAAATAAAATTGACTATATATAAATTTAAATTACCATAAAATATTGTTGTATATGTGCAAAGAAATTATAGAAATATTTTCTGTTGAGGGGTGCCTGACTCCTATAAAGACGATTGTGCCTCAAGGCTCCATCCTGGACCCATCAGAGAATGCTGCTGTCGTAGGTGGGAATGTGCTGACATCGCAGAGGGTTGTTGATGTTATATTCAGAGCATTTGAGGCAGTTGCTGCATCCCAAGGCTGCATGAACAACATCACCTTCGGCCAGAGCGACTGGGGCTACTATGAGACAGTAGCAGGTGGAGCAGGAGCTGTGAGTAGTACTAAAAGGCCTCTGCTTAGCTTATAAAGTGATTTTAATAACTTTTTCATGATATAAATACTGTGTATTCAAATCTCTTTGCGGGGACTTTTATTCTACTTTTAGTCAGAACAGAAGATTTTTGCACCCTATAAAATAACTACTGCAATAGACAAAGTATTAGCAATAAATTAGACTTCAAGTCGTACTAACAAGAAAACATCAAAAATCAATTCTTATTTTTGCTTTTTTATATCATCTGTTCTTGTATTTAGTTCTCTCTTATTAATTATCTCTGTTTTTATTTTGGTACTGTGAGATCCCTATAACACATTTTTAACTTTAAAGTGTGTTCTATCAAATTATTATATTAGAAAGTGCTTCTTTTTCTTAGAATCCCTAATTGATGGGACAATCTTGATCTAGACATTATCAAACTTAAAGAAAACTTATTCTTAATGTGTCCTATTATATATAAACTTTATTATGATAAAATTACAATCTGGCTTATTGGACTATAAGTAATTCTCATTCATACCACATTTGGAATTCACAGATGTAGTTTTTACACTTCTTTGGGTAGAATTTAGTCGTGTTGGTACCCTTTGCTTCACTCTTAAGTATACCAAAAATTATATTGTTTTCATTCAAATTATCGTATTAACAAGAAAACATCTTAAATCAATTCTTATTTTTGCTTTTTTATATCACCTGTTCTTGTATTTATTTATTATGAATAATTTATTTATTTCATTCATTAATGCAGGGCCCAACGTGGGATGGGAGGAGTGGTGTGCACTCTCACATGACCAACACCAGGATCACTGACCCTGAGATCTTGGAAAAGAGATACCCAGTCATCTTGACCACTTTTGAATTGCGCCCTGACTCGGGAGGCCGAGGGAAACATAGAGGTGGTGACGGTGTTGTCAGAACAATACTATTCAGGAACAATATCGCCTTGTCAATATTAACAGAGAGGAGGGTACACCAACCATATGGTCTACAAGGTTCTTATATTTTACTCATAGATATTGTTCTGTTTTGTTATCATTATATATTTTAAATAGCATGAAATATAAGTTATTATAAAATACACTAACTATGCTAATAACAATATGTAGTAATTATGCCTAATGTGAGTGTATCAATATTCACTTCAATGTTGTTTACACCTTTAACCCCCCAACGAATAATAAATATACATTACTAATTGTTGTAATTATTATATAAAAAAACTGTCTGCCCACAACGTGTGTATTGGCAGTCACACTGCCATTATCAAGTCCTTAGCCTATCTTTGACTTATTACAAATTGCTAATGTTAGTCTTTACCCTAATAGCAGAATTGTCCCTAGCCCTTGATAATGACAATAGTGACTTCCAAAAGCAACGTACAACCAATAAAATATTATCGCCTAAAATGGTTTAAGAAATTTATTATAAGTTTGTTTTGATGTAGGTGGTGGATCTGGTCAGAGGGGTCGTAATCTTCTCTTCAAGAAGGATAAACGCATTATTAACCTTGGTCCGAAGGCATCAGTACCTGTAGAGCCAGGAGTAAGTCTGATATTTATTTGTATGAAAAAAATAATATTTGTATTCTTTAAGATTTAATAAAAATATAATGAAATCGTTTTCTATAGAATTCTTTTTTTTTTTTTAAATATTATAATGTAATGAAAGTGATTTGTTCATTTGAGGGTGTATTTTGGCCTTGTATCAGCTGTTACTGACGGTTAGGTTGTCAGCATTGGAAGTAAGTAAGCTTGACTTCCATCTGCCTGGTTATCCAGGATGAAAGTAAAGAAACATAGTATTTATGCCTTCCAGTCAGTTATATTCATGTTGTCTGTGTATTATTTTGTATTGCTTTTGTCTAGAGAGTTGTATTATTTGTTGTTAATTATACAACTGTGATTACAGGACAAGTTTCAGCTGAGCACTCCAGGTGGTGGAGGGTGGGGACTCGATGCAAATGGCGACTACTTCTGACTTTAGATTCCACTTTATTATTAACAAATATTTATGTATGTAATTGCTACATAAGCCAATGTTACTGATTTAAAAAAAAGTATATATATCATAATTTTAAAACATAATAATAGCAATAAGGTGGAATAATCATCAATTCCCATTTCTGTTTGTAAAAATTAGGTAATATTTTTCACTTTATTAACCTTGAACAAATGTGCAATATTCCGAAAACAAAACATTACAAATTATTTCATTATTAAATGGGATAATTTAATATTTTAATGTCAATCTGTGATCTTCGAAAATGTCTTTAACTAAATGATATTTAATAATTAGTATAGCTTTTCCTCTGTCCGCTAATGATTCCAGTTCAATATTCTGAATGTCCTGGAATTTCAGTCTTTCCTATCTCCTTTCTTCTCTGTTGGTCAATTCAGCTCTGCCTTGATAGTTGCCCAGGTGGAAAACTAAGACACTTTGCCCTGGCAAGTGCAAATCTTTATTTAAAACTAGTATATTCATCCAATGTAAAATAAAACTAACTGTATCTTTAATTAATATTTACTATAAAAATATCATTACAATAATATATTACTGTTATGTTATGAAATAATTATTTTTATTATTAAAAGAATGAAATTTCTTTATGTTAATTCACCTTCTATCCAAATTCGAAAATTTTCCTGTTTCTTTCACAGAATTATTATAGCTTGTGAAATAAGTTGGTATAAATGAGTTTTTCTAAGTACAGTACAATCTTGATAGTCATACACATATGGAACCAGACAACTGACGGATTATTGGGAGTAAAAAAATTAATGTTACATATTTATACATATATATTTCACAAATTGGGGAAAATTAAAGAAGTAACTAGGAGTCGCTGGGTGTCAAACGGGAAAGGTGGAATGCTTAATTTGAGATTGTGGTCATTCCCCTATTTGGGGTTTTGGTAAAAATAATTCCTAGGTTGACGCTGGATATTTTTTGGGACTAATGTGTAATAATTTGAATAAAACATCAATAGATTACTGCACAATTTTTACATTTTAAATAAATTTTTGTAAAAAAATTATGTTTAGCAGTATATACTACTTAAATACTATTCCAAAATTCTTTGTCTTAATGACAAAGTGAAATTACAAGGTTCCTTGACTAAAGTATGCTTGAAAATGAAATTTTTTTTTAAATAAAAGAGAAGAAACAACAGTACAATTTATTGTCTTAAAACAAACTTCAAATTACCCTGGAATTGTTATGCATTGAAATAATAAAAAAAATCTGGATAAGCTATAATAGTACAAATCATAAAAGAGCTATACTCGCAAAACAAAACATAGGTGGGGCTAGTTTACGGCTGAATGGCTTTTTCAAGGACTTCACCTGTGCAAGTCTGAAATCAAGGTTTTAAACCATTTTATGTTAGCATCTTGTTCATAACAGTACTTGTCAGTGGTCAAATCAAGCACATTTGCTTGATAGTCCGCGGTGTTTTCCATGGTACTGTTTCTTTTTTTTTTTTTTTAAATCTAGATTTCATAACCAGTCAAAGTATTCCATTTAATAATATCAAGTTTTTTCTGTTAGTATATAAATGAGTATAAGAGTTTGTTGGGGGTTGGCTTAGGCTGGTTGACAACGGCCACAAAATGTTTTTAACAATCAACATCCCCAACCATCTCACCTCCATAAAATGTTTTGGACAGCCATCTCACACAAGTATCTGATGCAAGGTATGAAAAAAAAGGTTGCAAATAAATAAATTTCTGCAACAACGAATAACTCCTTTTAATAATATAATAACAACAATCTATAATAACAATAATATAAGAATAACAATCTAAGCCGATCTAACAACAAACTCATGTCATAGTTTTATTGTATAATACATTAGTCTGAGAAATCCCTTTTACTTTTAAAAGTAGTGTTTCTTAAATGTTCGGCTAAAGTACCTGCTATTACGTTTATGTTCTGCCACTTGCAGTTTGTTAACTTGTAAATGTTTTCCTGGCTTGGGTTGTTTGTTGCTGATATTGTTAGACCATTGTTTACCAATTCCAATGTTTCAATATAAAAGTTGAATTGAGTTTCGACGAGCCAATAAGTGGAGGGAACGCTCCTTACCTTGCTAAGACGTCTGCTGTATCGTTGTTTGTACGGCCAGGGACTCACTACAGATAAATATCCTTTCCGGCTGCTAGGTTGGTTAGGATTCTTCTCTCTGGCTACCCCTAGTCACAATAAGATGAGATTGAGGGTAATGCATCCATAAGAAGAAGCTTCCATACTTAACATCCCCAAAACAACACAAATAAATATTTCTGGAACCATAAAAAGACTCTTCTATACCCATGATGCTGTTATCTTAATGGGGCTCCTTAATTCTGTGAAAACAGTGCAAGTGCGATTTTTTTTTCAAAACCAACTATTCAATTAATTTTTCTGTATTTTATAGAGTGATCCAGATAATTTATCCCTGGTTTGAATACTGGCTGTGCTATATTTTTTCTCTTTAAATTATATAACAATTAAAATTTATTCCCGTCAGTCAGGATAATATACAACAATAAATAATTATTAATATTAGAAAAATACTAAATCCAAGTTATAGAACTAACTATTACTTCATCAAAAATATATTGTATAATAAATAATTGTAATATTTACAAACTAGGTGATTTGGCCTATAAGCTTATATTGACTTATTTATTATATTCTAAAAGCATCAATACGTTTCGAAGAATAATTGAAACATATCAACACCACCAATGATGCAAGACTCAAGATGCCCTATTCAGTTGTACATCTGTGCTACCAGGTAGCAGCAGGTGCTGCCGCACCGTTGATTCGGCATATTTAATCTTGGTCTAATTCTATTTCATATCCAATATTTATCATAATTCGTTAAGTAATTGAAGAATAATTACGTCGATTGGATGACATGTTTCCAATACTTTTAAGTTTTTTATAAGTCGTTGGTATTCCGTTGTCAATTCACCTCCCGCAGTTATTGTTTGTCATAGCGCTACTTCTTGGAAAAATTTTGTTATTCTAGTTAACTCTGGTCTCCTTTCAAAGCGAATAAATCTTTCGCCTTTTACTAAAGATTTCCGTGGAGGGGGACTTTTGATGAGTCTATAGCCAATTTTTTGTCAGCACTCCGCCCTCGGGTGGGGTCACAAGTTCCTATCACTAGTATCTTATAATTGGCTAGCTAAATACCAATGTTCGGCCACCGAACTATTCCTTTATCGGGAACGTTAATTGAACTTGTGTCCGGAAGAAGGGCCTATGTCACGATTTTTTCGAAACTCAGATTTTTGTCGAATAAGGGCCTATGTCAAGTGGTGTACGTATTGCCATGGTTATTAGTTGAAAAGGAAGCCGCTAGAGGTCAAGAGAATCACAATCGTTGAGAGAAATCACAAAACTTGAAGTGGAAGAAGGGCCTATGTTATCAGTATTGAAGCTCTTGTAAAATTAGGAAAACGTGACATAGGCCCTTCTTCCGGACACACATTCAATTGTTGGTTCTGCGCACCCATGAATTCATTGAAAATGTCTCTAGATTTTATTTAATTTTCATTACTTGTTTTAAAATAATGAAGGAAGGGGCTCGAAATAATAAAAAGTTTCTCTTCATTTTTTGCTAAACTTTGCCCAATATATTCAATGCCATCTAAAGGATAAAGGAAAAGCTCCTTGGGCAAATATTAATTAATAAAGGACATTTTAGATAAATGTTCTTTATTTTTAATTAATATTGTACTAAAGAATTTAATACTTCAATGGTGTGCTTTGCTTTTTTTTTTACTTCATTTCGCTCTTCTCTTTCAGTTATGAAAATCAGAGTAGAAAAAAAATTATCTCAAATGTTCAAGAAAATTACAAATTGGCAAATAAAGACCTAATTACTATTCAATTAAGTACAGATGTGTTGCCGGAGGAAAATATGAACATTCTGGAATCTTTGTGAGATAATTCAGGTATCCTTAGTTAATTCCAACATTAATTTTAGGAATTCCTAATTTGCTGAAACAGCAAAAAGGAGAAGAACGAAATCTAAATTATCCAGCTTGAAAATAGTGAGAAATGTATACCACTTATGCCTAAGAGATCTTTAGGGAAATCCCCAGCCCTACCTTGCCATTAGTTCCATATATTAGAAAGTCAGTTATATTCAGAACTTCCCATTACTTGTGTCTGATCCTCTGAAAAATTTCATTTGATTCAAGCTATGCTTAAGAATTTACCTCACTTATACTGGGTGATTAACCACATTCATTCATAGCAGAAACGGTAGATCTGATTTCCAACCTTTAATTAATCTTTATAGATTTTGCTTTTTTAAGTATAGATTAGAAAAGCAATGAAAGGTCAGACAGATCGAACATCATCATTTATTTAGTGCCCTTCCACCAAGTGTCGAGATATTAATTCAGAGGTATTGTGGCTTATTTCTTACATTATTTTAAAGTAATATTTTTTTATACTTTATTTTTCCAGTACTCTGAGGAAGGGCTACCCTTTTTTATTAATATTGGACTGGCAGCAGATGGTCAGATTCTTGTGATCAAGGATTGTGTGGATGCTCACAACCTTCCGATTAATTAATAATGATTTATTTGAAGCCCTACCTCAACAGCTAACATTATCTTCTCAAGACCAGTGTGAGATAGCTAATATATTGAATCTAAGGTGGAGTATAAAATTAGTGGCAAATTTCATACTAAAGAGCAAAGAAATTCATAATATTAAGCTGAGACATTTAACTACTGCTTTGGTTACTCACAGGGAACTTGAATCCACATTCAATTATTTAAAAAGTGTGTACAGTGCACATGTGGAGGTATTAGTAGACGGGAACAAATTAGAAGGAATATTTTTCCAGAGTAAAAGAATGGTAAAAGCATTTTATTTTTTCCCGGAATCACTAATTTTTGATGCAACCTATAAATTGAATAATATAAATATGCCACTTTATATTCTTCTGGCAATAAATATAAATGGTTAAGATCAAGTGGTATGTGTTTTACTATTGGTTAACAAAACAGCCACAAACATCAAAGCAATCTTAACAATTTTCAAAACAAATAATCCAGAATGGATCAAGATTCAGTCCATAATAATGGATAGAGATATGAGAGAAAGACAAGCCATTAGCAAATCGTTGCCAGAGACAAAATTAACTAAACCCTATTACATGAGAGAAAATGGATGTTAGTAAAACCGAGAAATTACCTTCCTTAGAAATATTAGGAAAAATGACATTTGCTAAAAATAAAGAAAGAGCAGTATATAAAGAAATATAATAACCTATTGCTTTTGAATTTGAAAAAAAGTTTGCGATTATATAAATAAAAACTGCCATAATATAAGAGAATAGCTGGTTGTAGGGCTTATTAAAAATTCAGCTGTAACATACAACAAATTCAATAAGTTTAAAGATTTAATTTTTATTAAATTTAATTAATTTTAAGATTAAACCTTTCAGCTTTAAAGGAGATCTGCTTATAATATAAAGAAACATACAAAAGAGTTGAAACTCAGTTTATTTTCATTAATATTACTTTTATTTATTTTAGAACAAAGAAAAAGAGATGATAGAGATCACTAGTGGCCTGGTTCCTGATTCTATTCAAGTGATCATAAATGAAGTAAATTTATAATTAAATCATATGTATACATATTAGTAAATTTGTTCTAAATTTTATTTTATTCTTTTACATAACTCAGAAGAGCACAGGTGTTGCAAACAAATTACTTTAAGTGATACCTCAATTGAACATTTGAAATGCAAGAGATTTGGTAAACCTAGAGACATTGACAGGACTTTCATTGGTTTTAAGAAGAAAAAGAGGCTGATATAGTTGCCATTTTGTAAAATGTTTCTTTAGCAGTTGAGAGTAACAGTTTTTGTATTGTAAAAATGTTCGTCCCCATCTTTGCAATTGAGTAAAATGTATATGTTCTTTCACTATCTCAATTTAGTTCCTTTTCCTATGTGAGCTCACTTCATTTGAATGTGAAGAGCAATAATTTTATTTTTACATTTTATTTATTTTACTTTTTGATTTTACCGTTTTAAATATATTGAATGTTAGTCAAACTGTTGTTTTTGTCACTGCCTAGATGCTAATCTCACCCCTGGATTTTTTTTTTTTAAATGTTTAAACAAAATTACATTTTATTTTTTAATAAATTTATAACACTTCAATTGAACTGAAATAGTGTGGGGGGAGGGAGTTTTTTTTAATAGTTTTTGACAGATTGTTTTCTACATTACTCTGTCTGCACTCTTCCAGATTGATAACCTGAGAAATTTTTTTTGTCGGAAAGGTTTGAAAGATAGAATCCAGTTTAAAACAATATTAACACATTTCGGGATTGATAAGTGGATGGGATGTTTTTTATTAAAATGATATAATTCAATTTACATTGATTTTCACACATTTTGACATTGATAATCTACTTTATCTTAGACATTCATAATCCGCATATAAAATAAAAACAAAACTTAAATAAGTTATTTGCTAATTGAGTGATATGTTTCAGCCAACTTATTTTAAATTTCGAGGTCTTAAGGGATAAAGAGAGATTATTGTATGTAAATGATTGGAATGCAGCACGATCTATTGGTTACATACGGAACTAACTTTTAAAAAATGGAAAATTAAGTGCATACCTCCCAGAAGCCCACCACCTTTCCTGCCTCCCTGCCAACAAAGATGATTTTTATTCAATTTTTATTAAATCAATTATTGAATATTAATCGGAGTTTTCTGTTTGAACTTAAAGTGTGCAGGAGGTAAGAATTAATAAAAGTCTAATTTAATTCCGCAAAACTCTTCGAGTTTCTAATTGCGACATTTTTCTAAAATGTGTGAGGTGTAGCGAGCCTCACCAAACCACACAATGCCCGAGGGATGCCTCAATCCCCCTGAAATGTGCAAACTGCGGGGGTAACCATGTTGCCTCTTATCAACAGTGTCCCCACCGATTGCAGCTCCTACAGGCCGCCGAAAATAGGAAGCAGGTTAAAAATAACTCAGCCGGGCCGAGAATGGCCAGATATCAGCCTGCTCCCCCCCCCCCACCCCGTCAGACTGCGTCATACGCCCAGATGGCATCAGATAGCACCAGGGCCCCGGAAGTTCTCCCAGAGCCCCTACCTCAACAAAATTATAATAATAATAATAACAATAATAATATCAACGATGCCCTGACGGGCATAATGAACATGTTAGGCAGCATGATGAACATGCTCACCAGTATGTCAACCGCAATGAACAAATTGACTGAGGCGGTAACAGAGATGATGAGAGATTTCAAAAAACTTGCATCAAAATGAATGGGCACTCAATATTAAATTACAACGTCTGCGGCATTACGCCCAAACAAGCCGACGTAGAAGTAATTCTACGGTGCCATACGCCAGACGTTGTCGTCCTCACAGATACCCGGCTGAAGAAAATCCACTTCTGCCGCTTTCCGGGTTATACTGTTTACCGCCAAGACACCGAAACTAGCACAGGAGGAGTAGCGGTGTTAGTAAGAAACAGCATACCCTGTAGGAGACTGCCGCCCCCCGTCAACCTAGGCCCCGATCAATTCATTGTAACGCTCCAGCTACGGCTCACGAAGAACACCATTGTGTCAGGAGTCTATAGAAGACCGAGAGCCGCCTGTGACCCGTACAAGCGTCTGCTCAGTACGGTAGATCATGACCGAAGACACATCTTAGTGGGTGACCTAAATGCTAATCACAGCTGGTGGAGTAGTACTAGGGCAAATGGCCTAGGCCGCTACATTACTAAAACACCATTTACGGTCATCCACCCAGGATTGCCGACCTTCCGTCATTTTGCTTGCCCAGACAGAACCTCTACGCCTGACCTGCTCCTGACACAAGAGCCGCACCGGGTCACCGGATGCTCCGCCTTGGACTTTACCACTTCAGATCATCGTCCTGTTCTCTACGAACTAGAAGGCAACATGCCAGAACCGCCTGCTACGAGATACATTTACGATGAGGCCAAGTGGGACCTCTATAAGAATCTGGTAAAGTCCGATCTGCCCACAATCACCCCACTGAGACACACTTGGGACATAGACTACGCTGTCTATCAGTTACAGGACGTCATCGAACGAGCCGCCGATGCATCGATCCCAAAATTTTCTCCGAAGCCCCCTTCTCTGAGGAAACCTCCGGATCATATCCTGCAACTGATAAGACAGCGTAATAACATCAAGAACAGGTGGTTTAGGACCAGAAACAGGGACTTAAAACCGGTCTTAAACTCTCTCACAAACCAAGTCAGGTCCCTGATGGCTCAGTGGAAAAATTCAGTATGGGAAGATCGCCTCACCAGTCTTCACGGTGACCACAAACAACTTTGGAGACTCGTGAAGACCTCCTTATCAAAAAAGAACGGTGTCAGGCTGGCGGTGAATGGTCAGTTCATCCCCACCACCGAGCAAGCGGACATCTTAGCGACCCACTACGAAGAAGTGAGCCGTGGCCAAGGCGAGCCATTAGGAATTGACCCCCCCACCCCCTCTCTCCCCACCACTACCGATATATGGACGTCGCACAGGCAGGTCGAGGTTGAAGTTGAAGCATACACGCATGAAGTCTTACCGGCTTACGCACTTATTGACTTCCCCCAATCTATCACTGCGTCTCAAGCTACTGATTTACAAGAGCATACTCAGGCCTACACTGCTGTATGGTGCACCGCTATTTCGTTATCTGACGTATACGACAGCTAAGAAACTCCAACAATTCCAAAACGGTATACTGATGAAAGTGGTCAGAGGTACTTCATTCGAGCAACGACGGAACAGTGAGCTGCATGAGATATTTGAGCTGCCTACGGTGGATGAATTCATCCAGCGTAGACATATCAAATTTTTCGACTCATTACAATATTTGACAAACCCGGTGTTTAACACTATAACCCCCGCTCCGTTCCCCCATCGATGGCAGGACGCTGTCGTGGCTGGAACGCTTTAGTTTTAGGTTCTAGGTATAGTTTTTAGTTTGTAAGTTTTTTCTCCCATTTTTAAACCGAAGGTGAGCCCCATCACCTAGATTTGTATTCATAGTATTTACCTATTAACCACAATCTGTATTGTTAAGTAACACGAACTCCTTCAAATGCATCTGTGCATAGCAGGACAAGGAGAAATTTACAAAGTTTCTTTTAATATTTTCATTATATAACTTCATGATGTTTAGGAAAAAAAAAAAAAAAAAAAAAAAAAAAAAAAAAAAAAAAAGGTCGAGGCCATTCTCGTTCTATCCTTCGTCTAGGAAGGACGTGTCTTTGTGTGTTTGCTTGCTTGTTAAACATTAGCTTCTTGCAAAGTTTTGTGTGTTAAACCTTAGTCAATTTCTTAGTGTACAGTGTGTGAAGAGACGTTAGAGGACACCTCACCAGCAGAAAAAGGTAAAATACATAACATTAGCGAATTTTTGGACCGCGGTCCCGAAATGGGGAAAACTAAAAACCCCCGCACCATTGTCATGGAGATAAGCCATGAAGATATGGAATCCCCGGAAAGCCCAGCACCCAATCCATCCCAAGAGGATGGATTTAACGAACCGAAGAGAGTATGCCGCAAGCGTACTCTCCCTCAAGCCCCAGGAGTTAGTACATCGAACTCCTTTACCCCCTCAACTCAGCTGTACTATCGGAGCCTAGCACATCTGCCGCCCCCGCAGCCCCTAAATCGCCACCCCCTCTAGTACTAGGTCGTATTAACAGTTACGACCTTACTAGGCTATTAGTACCAGATAAGGGACTTTAAAATAATTCAGTCGCAGCAGGACACAAAGGTTCTCTGCAGCAGCGTGGCCGTCCAGCAGCAAACAATTGCTGCTATAAGGGACTCGAAAATCCCTTTTCACACCTTTGCTCCCCGGGGCACGAAGCCCAACAAAAAGTATCTGCTTCACGGATTCGATCTCTCTCATCCGATTGATGAGATAAAAGCCCACATACATAGTGTGGGTAGCAACATAATCGATGTATATCGATTACGTCGCACTGACCACAATGGAGGAAAGACCGACATCGAGCCAGTCCTCGTAATAGGCGACCACATTTTAAAAGCGGAGAGCCTGAAGCAACTCCGACACATCAATAATGTGCTCTTCAGGGTGAGCACATTCCACGAGAAACGTGGGATTCCTATGTGCCTGAATTGCCAGGAATTCGGGCACGAAGAGATAATGCTTCAAGCAAGCCAGATGTGTGAGGTGTAGTGAGCCTCACCAAACCCCAGATTGCCCTAGGGACAATTCGATTCCCCTTAAGTGTGCGAACTGCGGGGGCAACCATGTTGCCTCCTTTCAACAGTGCCCCCACAGAGTCCAGCTCCTACAGGCCGCTGTAAACAGGAAGCAGGCTCAACAAAACAGCTCAGCCGGGCCGAGAATGGCCAGATATCAGCCTGCTCCCCCCCCCCACCCCGTCAGACAGCGTCATACGCCCAGATGGCATCCGGTAGCACCAGGGCTCCGGAAGTACTCCCTGAGCCCCTACCACAACAAAATAATAACAATAACAACAACAATAACAACAGTACCAACGAAGCCATCCTGGCCGTGCTACTCTCCGTGGTCGCTACAATGAAAGAACTACAAGCTTCTGTCGCCGAAATGATGAGGGAATTTAAAAATCAAACATCTAAAAATCAAACATCCATCACCCCGCTGAGACACACTTGGGACATAGACTACGCTGTCTATCAGTTACAGGACGTCATCGAAAGAGCCGCCGATGCATCGATCCCAAAATTTTCTCCGAAGCCCCCTTCTCTGAGGAAACCTCCGGATCATATCCTGCAACTGATAAGACAGCGTAATAACATCAAGAACAGGTGGTTTAGGACCAGAAACAGGGACTTAAAACCGGTCTTAAACTCTCTCACTAACCAAGTCAGGTCCCTGATGGCCCAGTGGAAAAATTCAGTATGGGAAGATCGCCTCACCAGTCTTCACGGTGACCACAAACAACTTTGGAGACTCGTGAAGACCTCCTTATCAAAAAAGAACGGTGTCAGGCTGGCGGTGAATGGTCAGTTCATCCCCACCACCGAGCAAGCGGACATCTTAGCGACCCACTACGAAGAAGTGAGCCGTGGCCAAGGCGAGCCAATAGGAATTGACCCCCCCTCCCCCTCTCTCCCCACCACTACCGATATATGGACGTCGCACAGGCAGATCGAGGTTGAAGTTGAAGCATACACGCATGAAGTCTTACCGGCTTACGCACTTATTGACTTCCCCCAATCTATCACTGCGTCTCAAGCTACTGATTTACAAGAGCATACTCAGGCCTACACTGCTGTATGGTGCACCGCTATTTCGTTATCTGACGTATACGACAGCTAAGAAACTCCAACAATTCCAAAACGGTATACTGATGAAAGTGGTCAGAGGTACTTCATTCGAGCAGCGACGGAACAGTGAGCTGCATGAGATATTTGAGCTGCCTACGGTGGATGAATTCATCCAGCGTAGACATATCAAATTTTTCGACTCATTACAATATTTGACAAACCCGGTGTTTAACACTATAACCCCCGCTCCGTTCCCCCATCGATGGCAGGACGCTGTCGTGGCTGGAACGCTTTAGTTTTAGGTTCTAGGTATAGTTTTTAGTTTGTAAGTTTTTTCTCCCATTTTTAAACCGAAGGTGAGCCCCATCACCTAGATTTGTATTCATAGTATTTACCTATTAACCACAATCTGTATTGTTAAGTAACACGAACTCCTTCAAATGCATCTGTGCATAGCAGGACAAGGAGAAATTTACAAAGTTTCTTTTAAATATTTTCATTATATAACTTCATAGGGGTTTAGGGAAAAAAAAAAAAAAAAAAAAAAAAAAAAAAAAAAAAAAAAAAAAAAAAAAAAAAAAAAAAAAAGATCGAGGCCATTATACGGAAAACACCGGGAAGAAAAACACCAGGACAGGACTCAATACCGAACATCTTACTCAAGCAGCTGCCGAGGAAAGGAATTTCATACATATTACCCCAACGTTTTGAACTCCTGCTTCAGGCTTCACTATTTCCCTCAGAACTGGAAACATGCTGTAGTGATCCCCCTTCTGAAACCAGCGAAGAGCGGTTATGAGCCATCTCATTACCGCCCCATCAGTCTGTTGACTCAACTGTCGAAGCTCTTCGAGAGAATCATCCACACACATCTCTCCGGGCACTGCGAGTCACAGGAAATTATCCCTCCAGAGCAGACTGGTTTCAGCACAGGCCTAAGTGCGAATAACAACCTGGTGAGGTTGCAACATCACGTCGCATCGAACATCCGAAGCAACAGAGCGACCGCTATGATTTCTCTGGACTGTTCGAAGGCCTTTGACTCTGTCGATCACTACATCCTACTCCAACGTCTGAGGGAATATGAATTCTCGGATCAGCTGCAGAACCTGATGAGATCTTACCTTACAGGCAGAACTTTTTCGGTTCGTATTGGCTCAACGACCACGACACGAAGGAACTACTCTGCCGGTGTACCCCAAGGATCGGTGCTAGGACCCCTGCTATTCAACATTTATACCGCCCACATCGTAGGAGCCTCGTACTCCAACTGCGAGGTATCCGCGTATGCAGACGACATAGGGGTTTTCAGCACCAGTATCAACCCCTCAAGAGCCCTGAAATTCGCTGAGAGCGCCAGCCAACAGATCGCCGAGAAACTCGATGCCGTCTACATCAAAGTCAACCCGGCCAAGACGCAAGGATTAATCTTCAGTTTCAAATCTGGGAAAAAGAAACTCCCGAAATCCTTCGTCTTAGACGGCAAAGAGTGCCCCATAAGCAACAAGCTGTGCTACCTCGGGATTACCCTCGGTAGGCACCTTGGCAGAAAGTTAAAGAGTGTTAGGAAGAAATTCTTCAGCCTCAGACACCTACTTCATAGCCTGGCTTTATCAGTTCGCCTCAAGCTGCTGATATACCAGAGCGTCCTAAGACCTGCACTGATGTATGGTACTCCTCTCTACAAATATCTGACCCCTAACACTCTTCTAACGCTCCAGCAATTCCAGAACAGAGTTCTCCGCACCTCCCTCAAACACACCCCGTTCGACCGAATGAAGGCTGACGATATCCACAAAAAATTTGAAGTGCTCACTATTCAAGACTTCATCAAGAGAAGGCACATCAAATTTTTTGACTCACTCCGTCATAGCCACAACCCACTGTTCTCCGACCTTCAGCCACCACCAATGCTCGTCAGATGGAAGCACTGCTGGACCACCGAAGCCTGGAGAATGAAGGACATCATCGACTGACCGACCTACACCTTGCCGAGAGATGGAGGCCCATCTCCCGGCCGACTCAACCGACGCAACACTACCCCATCTACCTGCGTAAGCAGGGTTGACCTTCCGGCCGATCAGGCCGACTCATTCTAGGCCCCTGGCGGGGCGGCCGGCCAGGCTTCGCCTGGCCCACAACAAACCATCGCCTAGGCTCAATCCTTGGTAGACTCTCACTACCTTCCTGACTCCTTCCGCCTTTCTAGGCATTCCACACCCTATATCCTTCCCATACATCATTTAAGTAGGGGTCTCCCCTTAGAGAAAGGCACTTCCAGCCAAAAATAATTTAAAAAAAAAAAAAAAAATGGTAGCATGGCGTCTACTTGCGTTCAATACGAAGGTCGAGACCGAGTCATTTACACAGTCATGGTTGGTGTGTATATATTTTTATATGCTTTATGGTCAAGGCGTTCTGCTAATCCTTGATCAGACTAAATAGTAGTCTCATTGTTTAGTGAATGGCCTTTTTTTCACAAATAAGGGATAGAAATATCCATTAATAAAGATTATTCTACTGATAACTGCCTAGACGTTCCTGTGTGATACAAATGTTCAAATTGAAAAATTTTTCTTTAGGTTTAATGTTTTTATAAGTAGATGCCACTCGGCTTACTCTTCCTGTTTCAGTACAGACCATTCAGCCAACTTAGCTACTATCCGGTAGGTAGCACTGCTGTCGGAGCTGCTAATAATAGGTTTTTTCCCATTCCGTTCCGAGTGTGGAGCTGGTTCTTCGGAACGGCTCCGCCTGGAACGGAACAGTCCTTAAACCTTATCAGTTGACGTCTTGTAGCTGTTATCATGGTTTTCAAAACATTTCCCCGGATTTACAGGGTACATTCATTTTTTTCTTGCCTAGTTTTAATATTGTCCCTCTGATGCGCATACTTGAACCTTGCCTGCCTTTGTTATTTAGGAAAATGTCAGACAGACCCTTTTTAAGCCATGTTTGCGAACATACTCAACACAGCCTAATTTGGAAATTACTGAAGTTGATGGCGTACGCCGGATTGTGATGGCTGACACAAAGACCAGGTATGATTATTTCTACTGATTCTGTTATTATTGATTAGTGCATTAGTCAAGTTACAATTGTCTGTAGGAATTCTCTTTCGAAAAACATGGTTTCAGCGCTGATAGAGGCAATCGAGAAACATAACATAAATACAACAATAAGATCTATAGTCATCTCTGCCAAAGGCCCCGTGTTTTCTGCTGGTCACAATCTCAAAGAGCTTCATGTAAATATGTCAAACGCAACAGTTTGTTTTATTTACATGAATTTAACAATGGGAATAATGGAGGTTATTGTTAGTCAGATATGAATTCTAAGACAGTTTTCCAAGATTGTGCTAAGTTGATGCTTGCCCTGGTCAACTCTCCGGTACCCATCATCGCTGCTGTCGATGGTTTGGCTGCGGCTGCTGGCTGCCAACTAGTCGCACAATGTGATGTTACTGTCTGCACCAAGAGATCAACATTTTCAACTCCAGGGTAATTGCTTACTTATATCTTTCTTATTTATTATATTTGCTTGATTATCAATTCAGATGTTACACGTTTTGTCTTTTTCAGAGCGACATTTGGGATTTTTTGCTCCACCCCTGGTGTACCTCTAGTCAGGTCTGTTGGTAGGAAAACTGCCGCTTATATGTTGTTCACAGGATTTCCACTCACCGCTGAAGAAGCTTACAATGCGGGCTTAATTTCACGTATTACTGAAAATGATAAGCTAGGTATTCCTCTATTTTTATTAAATGTATAAACTGCTTTTAGGACTTCAAATTTGGCTGTGAATTTTATTTTTTTCCTGACCACATTTTTGTCATGCTGTAATGGGTTAGTGCTGATCGTGGATTGTATTATAAAAAAATGTCTTTTATAAAGGTTTTTATTTTATTATAAAAGCTAACAATTTTCGCTGTGGTAGACATCTACAGTCTCTTAAATGAAACATGTGATATACAATAAAATTCACTAAAACTACCAAAAAAATTTTTTTGATTATAGTACTAGTACATTACAATATTTCCTGTCAATGTAATGTAATGGATGTAAACATGTTACACAAAATTATAAAAGTATATATTAATTTATATAAATAATGTAAAAATTATAGCCAAAAAATCAATAATGTATATACAAATAATTATGAACATTTTAAAGGTAATATTTGGTGTATATAGAATAAAATGTGGGAACTGAAAAATCTTATCTTGGCAGAATAAATAAAAAACAGTGTTCTGAATAATAAATAACATTTCTAACAAAAAACAAATAGGATCTGGCCAGGGGTGTATGCCGATTTTTTTTTGCAGGAGGTATGTAAAAAAAGGAGACAAGTAACCATTGCTGATATCGACGGAACTATTTATTGTATTTGAAATTTGAAACATTATTGTTATTTCGTACATTGATTGTTATTTGTACTGCTCAAAATACAAATCCTATGTTGGTGAGTATAAGAAGCATGTTTTTTCATATATTTTCAGTCGAAAACGTTTTTGTCCTGATAAAACTTTTTGGAAAGACTAATTTACTGATTCATGCATTAACCGAATCATTTAATTTTTGTTATTGCTATTTTTATTTTGTAATTTTATGGTTTCTTTATAAACCAGCCTGCTTTCAGAGCTTGTTAAAATGAATAATCAGATTATGATAGTTTTTTTTATATATAATTGGAAATTCATTAAAAGTATGTTTAATTTCAGAAGATGAAGTGAAACGTATCACAGATGCAATTAAAGAAAAAAGTCCTGCAGTTATGAGTTTGGGAAAGAAATTTTTTTATCAACAACTTGAGATGGATCTTAAATCAGCTTATGAGTAACCATACCTGATTTAATATTACTTATCAGCTCTATTATTTCTTATCAGTTAATTATTAATTCCTTTGTTTTGTTTTTTAGTCTAGGGGAGAAGGTTATGGTTAAAAATCTGAGTCTTGAAGATGGTGCAGAAGGTGTTAAAAGTTTTTGTGAAAAAAGAAAACCTAAATGGAAAAAAGATTAATGAAAATACCATAATTTCATTAATTATATTTATTTTTATTATAATGGAAATTTTGTGATTCTAAAGGAGATAAAGAACGACATGATAATTTTCAAAATATATAGTATTTTGGTAATTTGTTGGGGAAACAGTATCATCCTTGTGATACTGATATTTTATTGTGTTATTCTAATGTTAATAAATCTATGTTGTGATGGTATCTTTGTTATATATGAAAACATTATTGTGAAATTTATTGCTTTGTTTTTTTAATAAAGTATTTTTTATGCTCATCAATATAACAGGATATTCCCACAAATTATTTGCATTTATTTATGTGCACAAGTGCTTTCAACAGTTCATGATTTTGTGCAAGTGCTGCTAATTATATCAGGGCATTATCTGATCTCTGACACCATGAAGGCAATAAGTAAATAGATATAACAATTACAACATTATTTATAGTTTATTTCATTTTCTGCTTATTTTGAGTTTAAAAATTAAGACTTCTTCTCTGCAACACGAATATGTCTTGGCCTCCTCAAGTAGCTCTTTCTAGTAATTGCAATCTTGTGCCAGTGTTTTCCTGTTGCGATGCCCGAGAATCAGTCAGTCTTCCTATCTGAGTCGTCGTCATTCAACTTCTCTTAATTAAGTTAAAAATGGCTCCAGAAAAGGTATTCTGTAGTATTTTATTGTGATCGAATACCTAGTCCATCAGAAAGCCTACCAACAAGTCCAATTCACCACATGCACCTGAGTGTGCAGTCCTTGCAGCTGGTGGTCATGCTTTCTTCCTTTTGAAGCTTGAATGGCTCTGTTTATCGTCCCTTGTGATTGTCCAGTCTTACAATTCATGTGTTAATACAGGTGTCGGGTCGTCACAAGGGGGGTGCCTAGTTACTCTACCTGGTGACAAAGTGATACACGACAACCGTTGTCCACTAGGGTGAGGTCTCTCCCAAGGAGGTGCTAGATTTAGCAAGACGAATGCAGAGATTCTCACTAGGAAGGTTTGGGGTCTGACAACGCCAGACTAAAACGTAGCGAGGAGAGAGAGAGAGAGATGCAGAGGTTTTCATAATGAAGAAGCCAAGTTTCAGAGTTTACGTCAGAGCAGCCACGAGCCAGTTAGTTGCCAGGAGAATGATATACAGGCCCCAAACCGCCGGTCTTAAATACCCAGCTGTAGTTATATATTAGCCAATCAGCTCTGGTTCTGTAGTACCCAATGCCTGTTGAGTATGTGGTTTTCTTTGTTTTCGATACGTGACCTGGGTGGGGGTCTCTCGGCGGGTTGGGTCGCTTAGTACCTGCTACTGGCAGCTAGTGCCCCAGCTCATATAACTAATTGGCTCATAGCTGTATGGTTATTGTTTACCACATTTACAATGATTTATATTTTAGTAATGTTATTTACATTTGCTTACAATAGAGTATAGGGTGATTTATCTTATGTAGCTTAGCGGTCGCTACACAAGGGCACAAGTCCATAATGACACTTGTTGCCAGAAATGATTTGTCTATATATTTGCTGGCCAAGTTTTTTGGATACCTAGATAAATGAAAAGGTTTAGCTGTTTGAAATTGTAGAGCCCAAAAGAAACAAGAGTCTTCCTGGGCTTGCTGATCCATGCAGAGGTACTTGGTTTTGCCCTTATCAATCATCCAACTCATTTTTTATGGTGCATACTCAATGGCATAAAATTCTTCCTGTACTGGTAGCAGAGATCTTTTCACAATATGAATGTCATGAGCTGACCTGAAAACAGCTGTAGTTCTCTGCACCTTTGCTTCTGAACAAATTAAAAATAAGGCAAGCCAATTCTCATTGTCTTGATGATACAGTGTTATAGGCTGAATTGAAGTCTACAAACATAAGATGGGCCTTAAACTCCCTTATTCTTTCCAACATTTGGTAAAAATTTGATCCATGTAATCCACACTGGTACTTGCCTGTTTCTTGATTAGCAAGTTTATGGCAGTGACCTGTAGAGGACTTTGGGTAAGACCTTATAAATGATGGAGAGAAGATAAGCTGCCTCTGTAATTTGCACATAAATCTTGGTCCCCCTTCTAGTGAATCTTACAAACCAATGTTTGATTCCAAGCAGTGGAACGTCTAGCTGGTCTCTATTTCAGTAATATCTCGTATAATTTTCTTCTCATTCAGAGATGTTAGCGCTTCATATGTTTCATTGAGCTGATCCTTGAAGAATTGCTTTCATTTCTTAATTACTCCAGAGTTATTGGTAATCATTCATAGTATCATACAAATACTCTTTTCTGCAAAAGGTTTAAATAGATTTCACCTCTTATTCACTTCCTTGATTTTTTTGATTTATTTCAAAACCCCTTTATTGACCAAAATTTTTACAATTTACAAATTTTCGAAGGAGGGTAGAATTACAATAACAATTTTCTATTTGAAGTTAAAGTTACAAATCACTGGGTACAGGACTAGGTGATGGGGCTCATCTTCAGATTACAATGAGGGAAATACAAACTAAAACCTAAGACTATTACCGTTCGATGGGGGAACGGAGCGGGGGTTATCGTGTTAAACACCGGGTTTGTCAAGTATTGTAGGGAGTCGAAAAATTTGATATGTCTACGTTGAATGAATTCATCCACCGTAGGCAGCTCAAAGATCTCGTGAAGCTCACTTTTGTTCCGCTGCTCGAATGAAGTATGTCTGATCACTTTCATCAGTATACCATTTTGGAATTGTTGGAGTCGCCGAGCTATAGTATACGTCAGATGACGAATAAGCGGTGCACCATACAGCAGAGCAGGTTTGAGTACATTCTTATGTATCATGAGCTTTAGACAGAGTGATAGAAGTCAATAAATGCGTAAGCCGGTATGACTTCGTGCGAGTTTGTTTCAACTTCCTCGCAAAATGGTTACTAAAATGGAGGTGTCTGTCCATTTTAATCCCCAGATATACTAGGTTGTTGGCCGGTAAGTGTTGGCCGAGCGAAAGCAGTAACTTTTATGTTTTTATATCGGGCTCCAACAATTTCAGACGTGTACACGTTGAATAGTACATGGGATAAAATGGCTCCTTGGGGTACTCCACAGGTCAGTGGTACAGCTTCGGAGAAGCTATCACCCACCCGCACCCGCAACGATCTGTTTGTTGTTCAGGAAGCTAGCCAGAATTGAATATAGTTGCTCACTTCCTTGAAAAGTCTTCTCTGTCTTTTCACTGCCTCAACTTCCATTCCCTATTCCTTCTTCTATGAAGAGTCTTCTCCTTTACTTACTATCATCAATTGACCTTGGAATGTGTCTCCTCTCGGCCATCAAGCGCTATTTTCATTCTTAAGATCATTGGTTAACATGCAATCGTAATCAATATTTACGAACGTAATATTTAAAAAAATCGTTAACAGGGAACGCTAAACGTGCCAGTTGAGAATAATTTTCACAGATGCCGCTTAGAGCTTGAAACCAACTAACCATATTACTTGATTTACTCCAATAATATTCAATGAATAACCTATTCTTAAATGTAATTAAAACATAAAACTATTATAAATACAAGTAATACATAAAAATAATAAATTTGGTTAACCTGTAATATTTTCATTTAATTATAGGTAACCTTATACTTTCAAAAATTTCTTATACTTGTGAAAAAGCTTGGTTCAAACGAAATATATTAAAAATGCATACGTTTTTATATTCTTGTATATTCTAAGTTAAAGTGGAAGAAAACTTTTATAAGATTTTAACCCTAGCATTTCTTGTCGTGAATTTTTTACCTTGAAAGATGACTTTCCATTATCTTTCCTTGAGATAAGATATCAGTTAGCTAAATGAACATAACAATCACATATTAGAGCAGTACGCACATACGAAATACTTGTGTAAATCTCTGTTTATTTTAAACTCCTGTTCGATTAGTAGCTATTTAAGTCATTTCATTCTCCTTATCTTAAAATTTTGCGGCTGACAGAAGAGAGGCAGATTAATAGTTACATTAAATATGGGCATTCAGCGCTGCTTGTTGGTTAAAAGGAACGTTTTATGGACTGCAGTTCATTCTGCTAAGTGGTTAGCGAGCTAACTAGCATAAGCCCCAGGTGCGTGTGGTAGTTAGTCTGATAACGACTCAATAGAGTGCGCTCAAAATTGAAAAAAATCTCAATTTTCCCGATTTGGTTCTACCTTTTTACCAACAGGAAGCGATGCGTTTCATTTTTGGCCAATATACTCCTTTCTGACTCGTATCTTTGTATCTCTTGAGTTGGCCTCTAGGCCAAGAAATTTAAACTAAACGGTCAGTGTCACGTGGTCAAGTGGTCAGACATACTTCATTCGAGCAACGGAAAAACAGTGAGCTTCACGAGATCTTTGAGCTGCCTACGGTGGATGAATTCATTCAATGTAGACATAGCAAATTTTTCGACTTCCTATAATACTTGACAAACCCCGGTGTTCAACACGATAACCCCCACTCCGTTCCCCCATCGATGGCAAGTCGCAGTCGAGGCAGGAACGCTTTAGTCTTAGGTTCTAGTTTTTAAGTTTCCCACATTGTAAACAGAAATTGTTATTGACTTTTTAACTTCAAATAGAACAATTTTGTTTTTGTAAATATTACCTCCTTCAAATGCAGCACGAGGAGAACATTGTAAATCTTCTATATTGAATTTTGTTCATCTGTTTGTAAATAATGTTGTTAAATAAAGGGGTTTTTTGGGGGGGGGGAGAAAAATTAAATCTTACAACTATTAGATAATCTCTTCAATAGTAGTTAAATTTACTGTTTTGTTGTATGAAATTACTAAAATAGTTTTTTCATGTTTATGGAGGATTGTAAATTGAAATAATTACTAGCCAGAGAAAAAATGACTGGAAAGATCGTGACCCATATTGGGAAGGTGTTCGACATACAGGGCCTCTCGTACATATTACGTCTTCAAGTTAGTGCACAGATGAGCGATGATACCTCTTTGTAATTGACTTATTTGTCTCAATCGATAGTGCTTTGAGCTCTCCCTTGTCAAATTATGGATGTAGACCCCATAAGTGTTATCCTTGTCAAAAGTGACAGTAAAGGAGATAGGCTGCTTTTTAGGTACCCTTATGAAGTTAACAAACGGCAGGAAAACGGCCTGCAACAGAGGAAGAAAAATCCTTATGCTATTGTTGCTAATGAAGACTTACAGGGCCCACCTCCTCAAAACTACCATGCAGAAAAAGACTATTTATCCAATTTTGCAGATGATATCCTTTCTAACTTATTTGCCGTAAAACAAGAATTATGTGAAGCAAAGTTTGAATTGAAAATTAACGATGTTAGGTTTGTCGGACATCCTTCAATGATCCAGCCATGTAGTAGAAAGGGTAAATCACAAAATAGGCCCATAGTGTTAATAAATATAGTTTTTGCTCTTCATGCAACTGCAAATCATTCTGTAGTGAAGTGTTATTATGAACTAAGTAAGCGATTCGGTGTAGCGTTGAAACATGAGGAAAGGCGTGTGGGCTATGTTTACCAAGAAATGAAGTCGATGATAGCTGCTCATGATGACTATGGAAGGTGATTACATTATTTTATTTTTTGTTCCATTCACAGTGTAATTCTCTTTTTGTAAGTAATATACATTGCAGGCCTGAAGAAGGGACAGAAGCCAGAAATCCATTTGAAGTGATCCTGGAACAATGTTCATTAGCAAGAGATCTTCGGAAAGCCTACAATGATCTTAAAGCTTCGGGCCTTGTACAGCTGCGCGTGAACAGATGGATTTACCTTAGCTTCTGCCTCCCGCAGAAAGTCCACCAACTCCACAATAGAGCTCTCATGGTTGAACCAGAGGCAATTGATAAGTGAGTCACTATCTGATCGTTTAGTTGATTACATGTTAATTTTAATTTAAGATGGTCTTTTCTTAGCTGTTGTGATGTATACTTAGGTGCCTGGAGAGTATCCGACCCTATCATGGTATTCTGCTCTTAGTCGAAACGAACCAATTGCTTGACAGCCTAGTACCTGATGCTTCTCCTGCCCTTATACGACTGCTTAAAATATATACACCACTAAAATCACTGCAGACGGTTTCAGCAGATGCTGATCTAACACTTACCCAGGTTTTATATCTTATATTCTTATTGAATTCAATATAAAAATGTAGTATTTTTTATTTGTGTAATTGGAACTATTTTTTTAAATTTTTTTATAAAGGCCTTATTGAACAGGACGTTATAGATGGTATTGTTTACTGTTTACATCATTCTTGAAATGTCAAGGGATTTAAGAGATATGAGCTTTGTATCTCGAAGGCTGAGATTGTAACCAGGAAGATTAATAAATTAGTGATATGAACTAAATCATATATTTCAGTAATCTATTCGTTCATTGATTCACTCAGTCCATTTGTCTTTCATGACATTTACCAATGTAAACTTTTACTTATAACATGTATTCAACACTATTAAATTAGATAACAAATTTAATTTTGTTTTACAAATACAAACTGCGCAGAATTTATAGACAGAGCTAAGTAAACTTAAATGAACAGTGGCCAATAAATTAGCTATAATTTTCTTATCCTCAACATATTGCCGTTATAACAAACAATTATCATTATATTAATTTGATTGTGTTATATTTGCAGGTATTTAATCTTGCTGGTCATCTAGTTTATTGGGGGAAAGCTATATTTATTTATCCTTTATGCGAAACTAATGTCTACATGACTGCCCCAGGAGCTCCTGTCAACTCGAGGTCCCATCTAGTAGAAAAGTTTGCTGAACAATTTCCTGGATACTTTCTAATTCAAGTAACTATACACCATTTCATAAATTTTGAAGCCGTTTCTCTTATATTTTAAGACCTACAAATTTATAACTATTAGCTATTCTATATGTGAGGTGTTGTTATACGAACATAATTTAATTTTGAAGTAACTAATTATATTCCTCAGCATTTATTTATGCCAATAATACTTATTTTTGTAAAACTCCTCCCAACTTAAATTTTGGTATTCTTCCATCCATCTCGATCAGCCGGATTGCTAAAAATGAACCAATACAGTCTATTGTATCTACATGTGGTTGTTCAAAATATCCAATGTTCTAGCTTCTCCTAAAAAGAAGAGAGACTAGTTCTGACCCCGTTATGAATGAAGAATGCCTACATCTCGAGTGCAAATGGATTGTCTCCAATTTCACATGTTGGGGGATTCACTCTTCCTCCGCACTGCTTTTATCTAAACATACTTACATATATTATATATCAATAATTCGTATTAATTAAATGTTAGATAGGAAGTGAAGCCTAGATAGGAAGCCATTTAAAAAAAAAAACCTCTCCCATAAGTCATAATTAACATTTGTCAAAATCAAAAAGCCACCTTGGCTTTCAAAAAGGTTGGTGTTATGGATTCTCAGATCAAGTTTGTTTGATATTCAATTTTTACCTGACTAGTGTAGATTTTTAGTTATTTTGTTCTAGTTTTCCTTGCTATATAACTTTTGTATGTTTTTACATTACTGTCTACCATTACTAACTTAAGTTCCATCCCAAATTATTGTCCCCATGAAAAATCAAATTGGCCCACTGGGGAGGGGGAGAAGGACTGCCCCCCCATTGAAATCCAATACCCTATTTGCTTTGTTTGAGTGATTTCATTTTATTTTTTATTGCGGTCAGGTGATGAGTGAATTTTCACTCCCAATATCAGTGCAGCACAAGATGTCGCCTTTGAGCTCTGAACCCCATTTAGATGTACAGATCATCATCTGGCTTCTGCAGCAGAGGCTCATCATGCAGCTTCACACCTACATATACTACATGCCGACATCTAGGGGTCTCCCGCAGCAGGTTTGTACTTTCCAACATTTCTTTTTCAGCTATGGCAACCGGCGTATTACAATATCAAAGTTATTAGCCAAAAAAAAAAAAAAAAAATGACAACAGGATGAGATTTTGAACCCTTCTGATTCTCTTTCCAATTGAGCCATCCGTGTAAAACCTGTAACCTGGACAAAATATAATCTCTTCAGCTGGTCACGTACAACCTCTGAAAACATCTCCTTTGAAAGAATTTTCCTCTGGGGAAGGTTAAAGAGAATGTACAAGACCAGCAAAACAGATGAGATATTGACAAGGTACTGGTTCAACGACAATGGCTTTGTTGGAAAGAGCACCAGGGCAAAGATCAGGAGGTACCAAGTTCGAATCCTGGCCATCTCTATTTTCTTTGGCCAATTATTATTTACAAATTGGAACCTATATATTACAACTAATAATAATAATATAAAATAAAAAGGTCACTGGTTTGTTTACTCAGGAGACCTCTAGCCCTGAGGATACAGTGACCTCGAGTGACGAGACTGTCGGGGAACAGCATTGGGGGAGCCAACAGAGCCGGGACGACTGCCTTAGCAGGCTGCCTCCAGAGGAACGGAGTGCCCTAAGCTCCGCAGGGACAGAGCACATCAGGCTATTGGTCAGGCTTATCCTCCTCGGTAAATAACTAGAGGTCCATTGGTACTAGTTGATCCATATATTAGTAGTGGTGGTGGCAAGTAGTCTTGCCATATTTGTTTTTTAAAAGATTTTGTCATTTACCATTAAACAGTAGAGACGTTTCTTTCTCCCCACTATGACGACTCTGGATATGTCCATCATTTGAGAGATTAACACACATGAGGAGCTGAGGTGGGGCAGGAAGCAGTTCTTGAAAATTAATGCATGCATCATATCGTGAATAAAATCAAAGAAATAAATTCCTCTGTAGTTGAAAAAAACTATTGCGTGAACTTTTCAAGCTAACATTCACTGGACAGGCTTTATTTATCCTTTATTTGCCACTCCTTACTCACCATTTTTGATTCCAGAGCACAGTGATGAACCCATGATATGTGAGGATGTGTCCCAAAAAATCCTCTCCTTCTTGCTGGAATTGATTTCAGGAGTCTTTCATAGAGCTCCAACCTGGCTGTTTTCAATTTTTGGTTAACAACCTTGGAACCTATCAAGCAATAATTTTTCTAAAGCCAAGATGTTTATGGATAATGGTATGAGCACTCCCAATGCCCATTCATGCTTATGAAGGAACCTCTTGCTCACTCATACATAGCTGTACTGGGGACAGAACAGAGTGGAGCGGCTAACCAAACTGGTTCACACTCCCTAACACGCTGACCTTCACCATCCAGCTCAGCATTGCTTGCTGAGTACAATAGAAAAAATACCGTTTATATTTGAATCACCCATGTATCTTGTTGTTTCCAAGTAAACGTTTCATTCATTCATCATTTACCACAATTACCGTTTGTCATATAGACAAAGTTTATTTAAATATTTGTTTAATATGTGGGATTTTGTCAGTCAGTAGTTCGATAAACTGTGTTCGGCAGTCTGTAAGAAAATGCTTAGGTTCTTGTTTTATTAAGAGATGTGTAAGCATCAGTCATGTTGTTCGATTCTAGTTTGTAGACCTGCCTATCTTATCGTTTGTTTTTGTTAAATGAATCTTTTGTTCTTCCTATGTAAGAATTAAAATGAGTGCATCTCACAGGCATTGTTTTGTAACCTTTAGGTAGAACCCATTACTCACTGGATGTATTATATAACAGACTAAACTAACCTCGCCTTCATACTGCAGGTGATGACACATGATCAAGGTGATGATACTTATGTACTGATTAAAGTGATAAATTACTTACAAATTTGAAATGGAGTTTTCATACTACTAATCCAAGGATGATAAGTGGCATCGCTATTATTTCCCCATTAGAAGACAGATTTTTTTTTACTGTGGCTAAAATTTGTTTAGATTAATTGTAAACTAAATTGTAGTTTTTGAAATAAATGTTGTAGTGGAATTTTCGAATCAGTAATAAATAATTATGTTAATTATGGATCCATTTAAATAGGTTTCCCCATGAATTAAAAAAAAAAAAATTGACACTAAATGGAGTGATTGTGCCACCTTTGGAGAGTTTCATGCTTTTAGGAGGCAATTGTAGAAGAAAGGAAGTGAGGTAGTTATTATGTGGTTGTAAGAAAAGTTAGTCAAGTTGTTATACTAGTGAGTCAGGAGTTTCTGAGAATTGAAGAGTCAAGGGTTATTAGACATCAATTATTGCCTTTAATTGGTCTGTATGGGCTAACCTGATTTTACATAAGATTCTTCTTGTGTCCTGAACTTATTTGCACCTTAACATGTCTTCTGTGGCACATCTTGAATGATAGCAATCATCCCCTCCCTTCTAAGGTGCCCTTTACCTGTTACCTGAATGGATTATCCCAGGGTTTTCTAAATATACACTGTTGGCTTATGTGCTATATTCTCTGCTGTTCAGAATTATTTTAGATCCTGGATTCAAATTAGAATAAAATTTACTCCATTGTCAATTACAACATAAAATATAGTCAATCCAGTTGCTAGAAGATACTTTTTTTTATATCAAATAAACTGGCCTTTAATTACTTAATAATACTTTTTAGATTACTTGCAAGGGGAACACCATATCGAGGAGATAATGTACACGGAAAACTTGAGACGGTCCCAGCTGATGCAGTTACTAGACAAGTTCCGAGAGGTTCTTGTCACCTGTGAGGCCCAGGACCCGGCTCTAGCACTTTTCTACCCGCAGTCATATTAGCCTTCGGAACTGAACCCTTTAGGGACTGTTTGTTCATGTCTTTTTACGACCGTTGTGATATTACATTACCCAAGCGTGATATTGGGGATAGTGTTCATGACATATTACCAAAGAGAAGAATTTCATCATTCCCACATACTTGTTAATGCTCCTTTTATTAATTTATAAATATATTAAGTCAATTACACAGTTATTTTAAAATTTAATTTTATTCTTGCAGTTGTAGGAAAATTCATAGCGTCAAAAGTTAAAATTATTGTAGTTTCATATTATTTAAAAATTTATGCTTGTGAATTTTTTTTTTTTTTTTGAATACCAAAAAATTAACTGTTGACAAGATTTGTCGAAATAAGTTACTACTTGTGTTAATTTATATTTTTTAATATGTTATGCACTAAATTAATTGTTAAGAATTAAGAAATATATATATTTTTTAACGTAACAACCCTGGTTTTTAATTTATTTTTGACATGCAACATAAGATACTTAAAATTGAAATATAAAACATATTTCAGGACAAATTAGGCAATTTTACAAAATATGGGACAAATAAGTCGGGATAAGGTTAGGTATGTTTATTATCAAAAGCAAATTGATGTTTGTATACATTTGGACATTGTCAATGTGAATATTGGTAAAAAACTTATTATAGAAATTAAAAATGCATGTATGTAAAACAGAATTGGGAGAATATAGCAAGCAATCGACCCTTTCACTGTGAAGCGATACTGGGCCCACCCACTAAGAGCCACTAAACTGGTTTTCTGCAATTATTGGGAAACAAGGTAAAAACCAAATCTGTTTTTAAATTTTCATGAGATTTATAATAATTAAAAACAATGAAAGTTCAACAAATAATTCAGTAATTTTTATAGTCAAATGATTTTTAATATTACTACAGATTTACAGACACTTCTGCCCAACATTCAATACTTGACGAATGTTCAAGTTAATCCTAGCACTAGCCAAGAATGCTGTATATTCATCTCCACTTGGCCATGGTGTCACTACTATTTTAGGCACTCCGTGGTAACACAGACGACTCTCACCTATATAAAACAACAAATTAATAAAAAAACAATGTCTTACAAAAACAAAATTATTATATTTTCTTAAAATATTTATGGAGACGTAATAGGAGTATAATGCAATCAATACAAACAATATTTAAATCATCGATAGAAGAAATATTTTAAAAATTATGTTATTGCGAACCTTAAACCAAACCACTTTACTTGTCACTTATGCCTATTGTTTTTTGTATGAGGTCACTGAGCCACCTTTACCTTAGGCATGCTCTAGATATAACATGGGAAAATAGAATGTTCACATAAAGGGATTCAGGCGATCAGGGTTGAAAGGAATGTTGAGATTAGAATGTAAGGTATGGTCATTGAAAAATAAGGAGAGCATTGACGGGTGGAAGATTCTGGATGTGAAGGATCAAGAAGGTTGGATTATAGTTACTGTAGCAAAGAAAAACCAAGATGAAGAGATACCAACATTAAAACATGTTTTGCACCTTAAAACAATAACGACAGAGATTATAATTATTCATGAACTCTTCCTTGGTATACATGAATGTCATAAAAGACATGCTCTCAAAATTAGACTATATATGCGAGAAAATGGCAAACCTACCTGACATGATAACAATGTCGCCATTTTCTAACATTATTGGGGTGGCACTGTCTTCAAGTTGCTTTCCTCCAATAAGGAATACGGCTCTTTGTCCAAAACTGAAATGATTAATTGAGTTAATTAAAAACAACCAGAAATGGAAAGATTGTCTCTAACTGGAAATCAGAAGGCCACAGGTTTGAATATTACTATGTTGTTTCTTGGGGTAATAATTATTACCCTTATTATAGATCATAGACCATACCTAGTTATAAATAATAACGGAATAAGAAGCTTGCGTTACCTGATCGAGAAGAGAGGTGCCGTATTGTTGGGTTCGGATCGGTCTGTATGGCCAGAAAGTGTCGAGTTCATGTGATAGATGTTTAGAATTCCTGCCTCGGCTTTCACATCCCATCCTCCTATTGCTTGTCCGAGGCAGCTGACAAGTCGGGCCAACTCTTTTGGGAATTCACTTTTATTAGATTCAGTATAAACCTTTCCAAAAATTAATGATACGTCAATTAGTATAAAGAAGAAACTCCCACATGAAACTACCGACCACAAGATCAGTATAGAGAACTGAAACTGTTTTGGTTAACTTCAAATTTTATTTGAATACTAACAGAAATAATATTCAAATGCATTATTATAATTAATAATGATTTATTTAATAAATAATTTGTCCTTCAGAACATGACCATAATAGGTTCTAGAAGAAGTTTCATGGGAACTTTCAAAGATAGGCAGTAAATTAATAAGAGACAGTGTTGTTTTTTTCAAATCCCCTTAAAAAAAATGACAAAACTTTTATTTACTATAGATTCTTAGGCGAATCTATTTACATATTACATGTTATATGTCCTGTAACATTGGTACATTACAGGGTCTGAATTTGGTGTAAAATTTATATAATCAATACAAGTACTATGATACACAATGTACTTAGCTTCATTGACAAGACTAAGAGACATGGTACCAAAGAGAGAAACCTACAACCTAGGGATGACCGATTGTTGATAGCGCCTCGCAACCAATTCTATCGATTTCATACAATTGATTAACCATCAAACATCCAATTCCCATTTCAAAAACCTGCTAATTGCAACAACATATTGTTGTTCGCTGCTCCACATTTAGATAAAACAGAGAACCTTTAATTTTTCATGTACACAGGTGGTCTGAAAAGTTTCTGACCTCAAGATGAAGATGATAATAAAATAAATAAAAGCTAGTGAAATAAAAGCTTTGTTAGGTCGGAAACTTTTCAGACTGCCCTCGTATTGTAGTACCAGTTGTAGTGTTAAATTAAGTGTATACATACATAGCCTTCAAATAGACAGTGATATAAAAAGAAAAAAGCATATTTACAATAAAAAGTATTTCAATACAAAATTCTACACATTAACATGAAAATAAAACATAATATTTCACTCCAGTTACCACCAAAAAAAATGATCAGTACTTTTCAAAAAAATTTTCACGTCAGCTTTCCTGTTTTCGTTGATTACATCCTCAGCTTCAGAAAAAATTCTCTCGGACGGTATCGAGGTTGCAGGAATGCATAAATATTTGCAATGAACCTATAGGTGAATATTTATAGTCGTTGTTTTGTCAATATTCCAGTTTGCTCACATGTTCTGGTAATGCTAGTTCCTCAATGTAGCGTTCAGCAGTAATGTTTTGGTCTACAGTTGTGGTTCGCTGAATTTTCACTTTTAATTGTGTAGTTAAGTGAGAACTCTTCAATGAAAAATGATTTTTTAAGTTCATAAAAAAAGGTAATTGCTTTGGTTTCATATTTGGGTTGGCTAAAAAAAATTAAGGTCAAAGTAAAGAAAGTTTACGGAATTTTTAAGTTTTTTCCTTTCAAAATATTACTGTGAAACTGAATCAGCGGGAGGGGGGGGGGGGGTTGGTGTTGTGCGGGAGGAACCTCTAGAAAAGTGCGCACATAGAACATTGATTGTTTGAAAAATAATTTATAGACAATAGTGCACAGAAATCAATCAATTGATTATGGCCATTGGCCATCCCTACTACAAACAAGAAGTAATAAAGTGAAGTTAAATTATAATTAGATGACCTATGACATTTTCAAATTAGGATTTTGACCTAAGCTCCAAGGGTTAAGTGCAGAATTTTGGATGAATTTAAATTTTGTAAAACTATTGCATAAAAGATAATACCAATTTTTTAAATATATGTTCTTAGTTCATAAACATATTAATAATTCACCTTATTATCCCAATCATGATGATAGCCAAAGGTTACCCATCGTAATTTCTTAAAAATTTCCGCACCTCTAATTGCATCTCTGAAAAATATTACAATAGATTAGTCAATTATTATTGAAAGATGGGGGGGGGGGAACAACAACAACATAGAGATAAGATTTACCTGTGACAAACATCCCACCAATTTTCATTTGCAAGAAGTAGGTTGTGAGTATGGAGGTTGCATTTATTTGGATAGGCTGGGTAGTCAGCTAGGCATCTTTTAACCCACAAATAAGCTCCTTCCTCACTAAATGGATTCTTTAGAATTATTAAACCTGAAATTAATTGTTTGTATGAGTATGTGAACAACTTAATGTGTATAATTCTTAATAAAGCAATACAACTAATCTAAAATTAAATGCATGATGCACTGTCTACATAAGATATAAGTCCGATTGAGGATGGTAAATTACTGAGGTAGTATACACGGTCAGTGCTATGCTGCCATCAAGCGACCTGTATTGCGGGTTTTTCAAGTAGTTCTAATTTTATCAACCATTTCTCTCAGATAATTAGGTATAGCCAGGAAACAAACACTGTTTTAAAGTTAGTAGGGTACCAGTTAAAAGATACACTCATCTAGGTGGGGGATGTCATTATAAACAAACAAATACTTTATTTAATTGAACATGCGATGGACTAATTGTTATAGGCTCATTTTGATGCAAATCAAATATTCCTGATAAGGAAGACTTATATTAACATTAATAATAGTTTTTGGCTACTTCCGGATTATAATGACTTTACTTTTGTTTTGTTTAAGAAGGTTTTTATGTTATCAATATTTCACACTAAAAACAAACAAACTGTTGACCCAGCAGAACCTTACACAAACTTTAGTAATAGTACACTGGTGAAAACCATAAATTGATTAACGTGAAAATAAAAGAAAATTCAAAATTATTTCACTCCAGGGACCACCAAAGAAAAAAAAAGATTAGTACTTTTCATAAAATTAGTAGCCATAAGTGAATTTCTAGAACAGCTAGTAAGTTATGAATTTTTAAGAAATGATATTTTAAAAACCTTTCACTGATCTCTCAATGGAATGAATGGATGGACCTTTGAAAGGTCGGGGGCTCACTAAGCCTCTGTCAGTTGGGGGGAAAATGTAATTACGATCGGAATCCTGCTGGATACAACTAGAAATTTAAATTCGCGAGAAAATAAAATAAAAAACAGGGCATTACCAGTGTGTTCTGTGTGTTCGAATAACTGCCACTGAGATGGTGGAATTAAGCCTAAACTCTTAATCTCTGTTTCCAACTCATCAGTACACTGAAAGGGCTCCCTTTTAATAACCTAAATATTATAAAATAAAAAAGAATAACAATAAGAAGAGATGGATTTTTTAAATGATATTCAGAAACGGGAGAAAATAAATCCCTACATTTTGTGTGTGTTCGTCAATACAAAAAACCGTAGATAGATCTGCTGGAGGTGATCTGTTTTTATAATACTTGAATAAATTCTTGAACATGAGCAGTTTAGCAAAATATGGCGAAAACCATACTTTGACTTATGAAGAAAAACATAACCTGAAAGCTAGAGAAGTTAACGTTAGGTTACAGAAGCACAAGGGATACTCTGGGGCACACGGTATAAACACAAGGCTTTAAATATTTCTTTACCTAGACAAAAAATCAATTATTAACTTTGAATTATTACAATTTGTACTGTCTATTTATATGTGTAAATGTATAGTGATTTTTTTTAAATTTGATAACTGGCTAATTAAAAAGACGCAGCATGTTTATTCTCTTATGCTTGATAAAATGTTTATGATAGAGATTAAATTAATTATAAGATTACGTTGACCGACCAAAACTATTCATTCATACAATTAATTTTAAGCCTGTAATAATATATTATAGTTACTTAAACAATTTATATTTGTCAATAATGGAAGTGCTATTTGATTAAGTGTTATTAACTGCTACACCTGTTTGTTGGCATTCCTGAAATCCCAACTGGAATTTGTCTTATAATTTGTGTTGTTATTTGTTGTCTTAGTTTTTCTAACAAGGATACTACCGCGATTATGATTTTCATTTTAGTTAGTGTTTGGTTGAACATATGATTTTTAGAAAAACGTGATGAAAGTTAGATTGGTGAAAAAGTATTTATCTGATCCGGTAATTGTGAGGTTAATGTGATACTTTTGGAGAACATATCCTAAGGTGTGTAAACATTTCACTTCAAAGGCTAACTGCATGATAATTTATCCACTTACTAACCGAAGTGTGTTATTTTTCAAATGAACATTTGTTTTAAAACCGGTTTGCCTCCTTGGGTATATTTATTGTCGCTTCAAGTGATTGGTTAGTGTTTAAAATTTCTATCTTCATTTACGTCAATCATGTCAGGCGCTTTAAAAAAAATGAAAGACCACATTCGTGCTGTGAAGAACATTCAGAAAATAACATCATCAATGAAAGCTGTTTCCATTGCCAAGTTTGCAAAGTCAGAAAAGAAATTACAATTATCTAGACCACTTGGTCAAGCTGCACATCGATTCTATTCTCTTTCTGATTTTGAAGTCGAAGGTGCTGCCCCTCACACGACATTTGTTGCCGTTACTTCTGATAGAGGTCTTTGTGGATCCATGCATGCAAGGGTTTGTAAGAGAGTACATACAGATGGTCTTGCTGTCACTGCTGCAAAGAGAGATTATGACATAGTTTGTGTTGGAGAAAAAGCTAAGATCATTTTATCATTTGACCATGCGAATGATATATCTCTTGTTGTAAATGGCATCGGACTTACAGCACCTATATTCAGAGATGCAAGTAAGATAGTTGAAAGAGTTTTTAAAAAAGACCCTAAGGTGAGGGGACAAATTGTCTTTTCGTTATTCAAAAACATGGTAGAATTTCAAATTTCAACATTGAGGGTTTATACTGTGCCTGTTTTAATGTATTCAAAGGCCATTCTTCCTTACGAATATGATGATGATGATTTACCCTCTTACTCCGAATTTTCTCAGGTAATTCTGTTGTACTTTGCATTGTGTGAAACATATCGTGTGGAATTAGCACAGCGAATATCCTCTATGTCCACTGCATCAAAAAATGCAAAATCTATGACTGATCAACTCACACTTAGTGCAAACAGAAAGCGTCAGCAGTTGGTGACTTCTGAACTTACCGACATTGTTTCAGGTGCACAACATATTGGGTCCAAGTAGACAACTGTTGACTGGCATGCATCTATTAGATGTCACTTCATTTTGGTTGTCACAAGAGGTGCTAAATAAATTTGGTTGTAATGCCATGGTGATTTGTTAGTGATTGCTATGATACTTCATGTCGAATATTGATCACTGTGCTACAAGTGATTTTAAATAAAAGTTATTTCAAATATTGGATTTTTTTATATAGTTTTAAAAGTAATGTTCAAGCATTGTAATGCCGATAGTATGTAAGTACAATGATTTAGTTATCTTTCTGATTCTCAAAATCTAGGAGCATACATCAATCAATATATCAAGTTATGCAAGAACTAAAATAACTCTTCTATTTATGAGATTGAAACTTTATTAAAATCAGTGATAATAAGAATTGTGTATTAACAAACATTGCTACTTATGTATTAAAATAGTTTGCAGACTATTTCTAGTTCCGTGAATAGAAGAACTTGACATGTCAGTGGCGTATGGAGTCCCCAACCATAGGGATGTCAAGTCCCTGGTGTACCTCACCGCTCATGTTCAGAAATCAAGTCATTGATTTAATTTGTATATATTATTTGAATAATAATTATCAATACTCAACTTATTCATAATTGCATGCATTATTCATTAAAAAAAAATGTTTAATGACATTCGGGAGGAAATAATAAATAGTTGTGCTAGAAATACTTATACATACAATAAAATGTCACTAGGATTATTTTAAAGAGCATGAAGAATGTGGAAATAGGTATTTTCTTTGCCTGCAAGAATGCTTATTTTTGAAGGATGGTTGAAGCTTCTTCAATTCATGTTAATGCGGTGATTAGGTGAATCGGTTAAGATTCTCTTAAGACAATTAGACTTTTATGTACAAAGGCTACAAATAAGCCTATTTGTTTGCATGTTTCTATATTCGGATTATTATATTATTAGGATATTATTGTGATCTCCATTAAAACCATAAAATCTGGCAGATGGAGCCAGACTAATAAAAAGGTCCTGCCAGCTTAATCTGGAACTAGCTCGAATTTGTCACTATTTCAACCTGATATACATTACTGTATTTAATAAGGTGCACCACTGACTTTAGTCATAGTTACTTATGACATTCAGGTACATAATTACTTATGAAAGTATACTTTGGGGTGGCATTAATCATTCCAACAATTGAGAAATCATGAGCTACTGGAGAACCTCTATATTTTAACAGTCGATTGGGTTCATTTGCCCCATTGACATATCAAATCATTTGATTTACTGATTTTTTTTTACCTATCTCATGGTCCTCCGAGGCCTGGGTCCATTCAATCCATGCTCTTTCAGTGACACGTTGACATTATCCTTTTTAACAGTTCTTTTACAATTTTCAACCCTTGCCTTCACAGCTGTTTAGGCTACCTCTTTTGGTCGATCCTTAGAACTTTGCCAATCTGCCTTAATTTGTAAGATTGGTTTACTTGGTAAAGTTAAATGCCTGTTGAAATGTGGATAGTTTTCCTGCATTACCTGTCTCTTCTAGTTTTGACTGCAACTTACTTTTTTGTTTGTTTGTGGGCGCCCAATACCTTTTAAAGTTTAGGGGGTATATGCAGATTTTTTGTTTTGTTGGTTTTTATGCTTTTTATCAGAAACTTGTTGATAAAATGAAAAATTTGCCTGCTGAGCATATCCTTCCATTTATTTCTGCTTCTATTTTCCCATAATTTGTGAGCGTTACCCCCAAACACTTAAAACTCTGGAGCTTATGTGTTGTTATACCTTCGAGGGATGACTAGGGATTGTTTTATTGTCTTGAGGATTTCATTTTTCCAACATTTTAACTTCACACCCCTCTTGCACTTTTAAACTTCTCACTCCTTTTGTATTAGGCCTAGCTTATGTTGGTGTAACTTTTCACTTGAGTTACTTAGGAGATCTGCTGATGAAAATGAAATTCATTGTCAACTTGTTGGTTCCGTTAGCACTTCATTTTCTGAGTTAGCAATAAGGACTGACGAGACACTCCTTTACGTAGATAGCGACTTAATCATCAGAATCTCTTGTATGCAGCTTGAAGCATCGGTTTAACAATGTTGCTCATACATGACATTAATTTTTTAGGTATTGAAATCTGCAATATGCACTCGTATCTCGTAGCTGGTAAAAAATGGATATGGTTGTCATGGATTATTTTTTTGGTGTCGCTTATTTTATTTTTATAGTTGGCATATTATTATTATATGTTATATTGTATTATTTATATACAATTAACTATTAATTAATGACAACATAACATATCTTTTAAAAAAATAACTAGTGTCAGGTGGCGGATTTTTAAATTGATTCTATAATAAAAAAATAATTTAATTTTGTTTTTATAGCCTATTGAAATGAATATAAAGTGCTGAATTGCTATTGTTACAAAATTATATTTTGTTAGGGGTGTCTCTTAATGGGACCATTCCCCATTCTGTTCAGTGTTTTATTTTATCGTTGTAGCCATGTATAGCTGTCAAGCCAAGCTGGAAATAAAGATTTAATAAATGAAGTGCTATAACTGTCCACCGCTTCTTCAAAGAAAATGGGTGGGTGGGTAACACTAAAAAGAATATTTTCGAGAAATTTTAACCCAAGTTGAAAATTAAATGATAAAACACTGCATAAGGAAAGATATAAAATATTGGGAAAATAATAACAGATGTATTAGTTTAAAGATTTCACCAAATAAATTTTCTTAAATTAACCTGCTTTAAACCATAACTGCACATTTAAGGATACTTATGAAGGGGTAGGGGTTCAACGCTTCGAAGAGTCAATGAAAATTATACAGACCAGGTTTTATTTTCATTTGTGGTATCTAAATACATCATGGCAGTGTAATCATTAATTTTCATCCTGCCCATGAATTTTTTTTTTCGTATTTGTTGCATGAAGTCAAAATGTTATCCTAGAGATACACATCTTCTGTGGTATAGTAGTGAAACTGAGCTTTGCCTGTGCTCTCAGTTGAAATCAATTAGGTATTAATAATCACTGGTTGTGTTCTGTAGTCCTTCTGGTTTAATAATTATTTGGAAAAACTAAAAAAAGACCTCAATTTGAACCTGTAACCTCCTGGATCTCCGGCCATCCCTGTGAAGCATTATCAATATCTAATCACTAACCGGTTTTTAACCTATAATTACCAGAATGGCCATCTTTCAATGGAAATCGTCAAGCCTATCGATTTCCTGATTTTAGTTCAGATTTTCATGTCAAATAATTATTATTATAAATACCTAATTATTTAATTCCCTTCTAGGCTGAGGAATATGTTTGCAAAAAAAAAGAAGAAGCCACAGATTTCCCCTCCGACAAACTTTGAACATCGGGTCCACACTGGCTTCGATAAGAGGGAAGGGAAGTTTGTTGGTTTGCCGCTTCAATGGGCCTCCATTGTAGGCAATAACCAAATACTCAAGAGCACAAATCGACCTCTGCCGCTGGTTGACCCTTCTGAAATCACCCCAACTGAAATCCTCGATCTCAAGGTTAGTTGATCTTTCTGTTAGATAAATGTTGTAATATTATTTTTAAGGAGTGATTTGAGAGGATTATTTTATTGTATAAAATGTTGAATAATATAAAATGAATTATAAAAATTTTAAATCTAAAACAAGTGAATGTAACAGCTGAGAAGAACATTGGGACTTCAGTTGTTTATAGTAACTGGAGGGGAGCAGTTGTTAAGAGAGGCTATGAAGGAGAGGTTTTCAGTTTTGGAGTTGTTATTAGAAGAGAGGCGTTGATGATAATTTGTTCCATTTTGCGGATGGTCAACCATATTTGACTTGGTGGCCCTTACACTTTGTATTTCCTCAGACCTCTTAATTGTATGTATAACCTTAGACCTCTTATTTCTTGGTATTTTACCTTGTAGCAGCACATGCCATCATATATGAGGAGTCTACAGGAGGCCATTGTGCAACATATATTTGGAGCATCAGGATCACAAAACTCAATAACTCGATAAATCAAGGCAAGCATTCAGCGGAAAATTTGTAAACAACTCAAAAACTGTATATGTACTAAATTTTTATTTTTTTCATATAAGTGTTTGGTTGTCAAGGACCCCTATCAGTTTTAATAAATCATATGTTTTATTAAAATTCTATTTCATTTTAAATAATTAATAATTTTAATTTTATTAGTAAATTAAAGAAATATAACAAAAAGTGAAATTCACAAACTTTTTAATTGAACAAATTGGTGTGTATGGAGTGGAAATGATCTTTCATCAGTGATAAATTACATAGTGAGTAAATGGCTAAATGGTTTGTGATTGGGTTTAAGTAATTATCATAAGTCACTGCTCGCTTTGAAGTCTAAAACCATAAAACTAAGTTTGTTATTGTCATTTCAATATTATTTATGGTTGTCAAGTTAGCCCAATAGTCAGAGTAGTAAAGGGTTGTTGGAGGAGGGGTGATTCATGATTCTCCAATCCCTTATTCAATTACTGGTCTGTATCGTTCATCAAAAGCCAGATATCCTTCACACTAATGGAATTGCAAGAAATTGTAAAAGAGAAAAAAAAATTGTTGCTATTGATAAATGAAAGTGCTGTATTGACATATTTAAAGAATATCTATTATTACGTTTTTTAAAAGATATCGTAATTTTATTTTTATATTTTTCTTTTAATTTATATTTTTATTTATTATCTAAGGTTTTTTAGGCCCTACCAACAAAAATAATTCTGGCAAAAGGTGAATTTAATTACAAATAAACAAAAAAAACTTATATTAATTATACTTGTCTATTTTTTTCTTTTCTTTTTCTTCTTCAATGGTCTTCTTTATTTAATCAAAATTAACACTTCTTCCTGGTGCAAATTCTCTTCCATTCTGCTTTAAGTCAAAACAACAAATAACTTCAAGAACTTTTATTACATCACTTTACTCAGATACATATATCACGGGCTGTTCCCCCAGTGACTAATGCTGTGTTATCATCATAACAACAACAACTAATAGCCATTTTGTTTTTCCATCCTCTTTCAATTGTTTTTATTTTCGCCTTCTTGATATATGATTTGAATAACGCCCTTTTTATTTAAAATTCTTGATATATAAAGTTTATAATATCAAATATCACAACACTATTTATAAATAGTACAAAAAAAAATTGTGTGAAGTGAATAGTGTCTCTATTGAGTTTCTGCCAAAGTTCGATGGCTCGAAACTGCTGAGGACAATTGCTGGTTGTGCTTTCCTGCCCATAGAGTGGTGCAAGAGGTGAGTTGAACTATGAAGAGAAGCTTCGTATCGATGACTTACAACTGAACACCTCTCTCTAGTAGGTTTCCCGGCTGCTGCTAGTTTTAATCTTAGTTCCTGCATTGTTACAGTTTTTCCTAAAAATAAATTCTGCTTTGACAGCATTTCCAACAGAATAGAACACACTAGATTACTTAGTTATGTAACACAGTAAAATTGGACTAAAAAAATATAAAACATCTTGTATACATGTCCACTGAAAGTATCTTCTTACATTTATACCGAGAATAACAAGAATGTAATATGCTGTAAACTAAAAATAAAACTGATAATTGTTTACCTTTGAGTGTAATTATAAAAAACTTAATCTTGGAACATAAAATAAATATATGGTAATAAATGATTAATTATCACCATAAGAATTAGAAGATCTAATTTTGTTAGATGTGGATAATCATTTAATGATGATTATGAAGTGATGACCCATTTACTCCCCTTGTTCATTCAGTTTCTATGTCCTGAAATTTGTTTTGTGTATATTTCTGAAAATGCAATTTAGTTATTATTGTAAACAAATATAGTCACTTAAAATAAATAAAATCTTAAGTTGCAAGTCAACATAACATTGAAATGATGTAAAAAATGGCGAGGCAACAGTTCCTTGGATCAGCTAGTTTATTAGTCGTTATTTTATTGTAAGAATAAAAATTAGAGAATTTCTTGTTGGTCTATCAATGCTATATGATATTGTTTCAGACAATTGTGAGAGGAGAGGCTAAAACAGTTGCCGGAGGGAGAGGAGATGAAGGTATACCGAAGACTTCCAATGTAGCCCGATCGAACAGTTTGAGGTCTTCGAGTCCTCCACGACACCGCAGACCTCCACGCTCCAACATCCCTCCTCCACTCCCGGAGGGTCAGGTTCTCTACCTCCCGAACACTCAGGTCAGTAAACCAGAGTCTCAATTCCCTTCATTCTTCATTGACATCACCTTGTAGAGTCTTGCCAATGATGCCAAGTACACTGTGTATTATTGTACTTGTATTGATTTATTATTGATTGTATTGTATTGATATAACTTCTATACCGATGGTAAAGAACATATAAAATGTAATATGTAAATAGATTCTCCTTTTTTTAAGGAAATTGGAAAAAAAAGAAAGTCTCAATTCCGTTTGTATTTTAGATATTTTCTCCTAATAATAATTATTATTATTACTAATTGAACTGGAGCACTCGTATTTTCAGTTTTTTTTTATTTCACTTTCAATTAAGAACTAATTTCTTAAAGAAAAATAACATGTATTGGACTTAATATTAATCATAAAATTTTTAATTTTATGAACATGACGGCTGATCTGAGGATGTGTATAATTACACAATGGGCCATGGTGATGATTGAAATATTAGTTGGGAACATGGATTGTACCAACATCCTCCATGCAGTCCTCGTGTCCTTAAAATGGAAATACTACCTAATACCTACCTACCTAATAATAAGTAGGATACTACCTATCAGACAAGTTTGCCTGCTGCATCTCAGTTGTTTCAGGGGGGCCTAGGCTTTGTTCATTTGGATCCATAAAATATATAGTTGCTGTGTTTAGTAGTAGTAGTAGTATTAAAACACAACACATAAAGATGTTAAACATTTCTTTTTAAGCACCCACTTTAAAATAATTAAAAATCACTGTTGTAAAATCAAAATCACGAAAATGATTGTATATATCGAAGCATCAATGACCCTTGTGGTTGATATTCTCTAAAACAAAAATATATCTATAACTATTCTACCTAATTAAATGTTTGATTTTTTAAAAATCATACTTGATATTTATTATTAAAATTTGAAACCATATTCTCTTGCGTGATTGTATAATTCAAAAATTGCAGGCATAATTTAGGAAGGGATTGGAAAACATGATAATAAATAAAATTAAAAAAAAAAAAAAAGGCTGTTAAGTGGACCATATAATTAAGTCTGAAGGTTTCTTGCCTTCTGGTTTATTGATTAATGGCCAACCTTTTCTTTTCGGAGTGTTTTCTTTTGTCTTGACTTTGTTCTTGATTCCGGTTGCTCCTTTGGCTGTTGTATTTTCTTGACTCGCTTATTATTATGATAGCAAGCAAAGCAGAAAAAAATGAGCACGGTTCCCATAAAAAATCAAGCCTGATTCCCATACTTGTTCTGGCAAGCTCACGCCAAAGTTCACTCCTTCCAGACCCGTCAGTGTTGTCACTTCTAGATGAGACTGCAGTAGTTTCTGGGGGCAGGTCAGTGAATTACGATCATCAGTGTTTTCGAAAATGATCCAGAACCTCTCCTTTTCTCAACATTTGGTTTACATTTATTTTTATTTACTCAAATATTTTTGAGAGCCCTATTACAAAATTTAATTTAAAAAAAAAATTTAATGTCCAATAAAGGAACACTAACAAAATCAGTAATTTTATAAGTGCCCAAATTGTTAGCAGTTTCCTTATCAAAACAAATTGGATGTTAATTAATTTGTTATTATATAGAATGCAAGTGGCAATTCACCTGTTGACTGGCGAGGACCACCCCCTCCTCCCTATCACCCGCCACATATCGCCAATGGCAACAATAACACTGTAAGTACTGCCAAAACTACTTATCATAATCCCCTCATCTCTAATGTTTATTGTTTCCTATAAATACTTTGTGAATTGTGAGATTTGCCAATTACATAATGATGTGTGGACTCACTGATTACTTTGTCCGAATGCAGAGTATGGTCGCGAACATGATCCCCAGCCATGAGGCCAATCGGATGGTGACGATGCAGACAAACCACCACATAAACAAAGTGAGTTTCGCACGCTACAGTTTGTCGTTCACTAGTAGCTATAGACGCTTTTGCTAGCTCAGCTTATATTAACAGTCCTTGCATTGTCATCCATCCGCACCTCTTTCTGTATATACACATCTATTCATGTTCATTGAAAAAAAAAAAACAGTGTTAAAAATTAAATTAAATTTATGTTTATATATAGATATATATTGTGTCTATAAATTGTATATATTACAGTATATTTAATTATTATATATTTAACTACATGATGTTGCAATTATAATTTCTGAGTTTTTATGATCAAACTGTATGCTTCGGAAATATATTTATTTAAAATTAATTAATTTACTGCCTTAATAATATTAATAGTTGATGAATAATCTTCTAGTTTTGGTTCCTAGTTCTTATAAAAGAGCTATCTGAACTAGCCTGGTCTTACATGGTAATCTTGCTACTTAAGATTCTTCAAAAGTGTCCTGAGCTATCTTTCCCTAAACAGGCCTGTCCTTCAGGTTTCTCATAAGCCAAAACCCCATCTCTTCACACGTGTCTTTTGCTTGTTCCCTTAATTTAAATTTAAATAAAATTTACTCCATTTGTAATTGAAGATTACTCTATAAAATATTGTTATGTCTATTATTAACCTACTAATGACATGCTTGCTTATTTTTATCTTATTTGTTCATATTTCAATAGTACATTGAATTTAAGCCTTTCCAAATACCACAGGGTCACATGGGACCCAACAGTAGTCTTACATTACAAATACCTATTTATTTGATGACTTGAAAATTACTGCTTATAAGCATAATTAAGTATCATTTGATTGATTGATAATAGAAAAGAATATTTTTTTATATTTCTGATCATCTAATTAAAGATTTGGATGTCCTGATTAATTATATCTAGTCTATTTATAACTATAATTTAAAAATTCATTAATCAATTACTTGTTCATAAAACAATTAATATTTTACTATCTCATTGCATAGGGTATTAAATTAAAGATCTTGAAGTTCTGATAATATACAGTATGTGTTAAAACTTTTATAGAGTATAGTTACAAAAAGTTACAACTTGTCATTAAAATTCTGTTCCCAGCTTTTTTGTAGCCTTAATGAACCCCTTGCTGTTATGTCTTGAATTTTTAGCCACCGGTAATTGCTGAACTGTATAATTGTTTTTGTTCATCTGTTACATCATCAGCATCTAGGATTGAACATTGATCCACATACAATATCGCAATGTTATCAGTTGCCTTCACCGCACAACCCAACCATGATAATAACATCCATCACCTTATCTTGAGTAATTTTTTTATTAGCAAAACAGTGGCCAATCTGTTTATAAATGCATCCCTGTATGTTTATGTATAATGACAACACATTAACTGTCATTATATGGGTGTTTTGTCTATTTGTATAGCTCTACTTCAAACTTTTCGCATTGTAATAATTGTACTTTTGAAGGCATCATTAGAATATGTAAATATCAACAATTTTTTTTTTCTATTTTGTTATGCGATGAAAATCAGACTAACTCTTAACACTTGCATGTATAATTTTTTTAATTGCCCCATAATGTATGATATATCTACCAAAAATTAGTGAATAATGAATTTGTATGAAAATAACATCCAATTTAAATTTTTTTTGGGGGGGGGGACAGGCTGGACTGGGATTTGAACCCAGGATTTTCTGATTTACATTATTTCTTTTCCAACTATGCTATCTATCTCTTAGTGTGCTTAGTTATTTCTTTGAAAGCATTGTAAATTGTGATATTTTTTTCCAAGATGATGCGGATGTAGTCTGAATTGACTGCATCCGCAATCAATTCAACTTTTTTTTATTTAAAAATTGTTTCAAGGCCTCATTTGCTTTTAACTTCTGTATTAAATATTTAACAGATATAAGAAAAATATTAATAATTATTAGTTATTTGTATAATTCTGCTAGTGTATATTCTAATAATTATAGGTTTAAAGAGAAAAAAAAATTAGTGACAGAGCATTTAATTATTTTATAAAATAGTGGAAAAAACTATATAGTTACCTTTTATCGATTTTTTTTTCTTCATAGAAATGATATGATTTGTGAACACTTTAAAAGTTACAACAGAGAAGTATGACCTTCCCTTAGTAACATTTAAAATGGTAAACGTTACTAAGATCATATTACATTAAGAGATTGACAGTTTTAGTGCAGCCTCTAATTGATATAGAGATATGAAATTTTATATTCACTTGGAAATCCTCAACACCTTCAAACATTTATATATTGAAAAAATCCAAAGTTAAAAAAACACCTCATGATGAGGTATAGTTGATTGAGGTTATCACCATAGTTGGTAGATGGCACCAAGGTGCTAATGTGATCTATATGTATTTCTATAATTTTATAGCGGCCGTTAAACCAATCAATCTTAAATTTTATAAGGACTATGTCATAATTTACATAACATAACAATGTTGGTCAAAATACAACAGTGGGAAATATGATTAAAAAAAAAATAAACATGAAAAATTCTGCCCTACTTCTTTAAATTTTAAGCTTTGTCACTAGGCTATTAGTTCTCTACTTCTTTCTTTAAGTAGCTATATGGGGTTTTATGATCATTATCATGTATAATAATACCTGCTTCAATTAATTTAGTGAAGTAGAGTTTTATTTACCATATAACCTTTTTTATTTGTTTGAAGCTATTTTAAGTTTCATTTAAAAAAAAATATTCTTTGTTTTATACACTAATTGGTTTAAATAACAGATAAATGAGAACCTACGACTGCCGGACCAGAACCAGAACCTGAACAAAAATGGTACAGCGCAGACACCACAACAACAGCAACAGCAACAACAACTGATGGCCAAACAACAACACCAGGATCAGCAGAGAATTTCTCATGAGCAGGTTAGTAGTGTTTTTATTTAATGATGTGTCCGAAGATAGTGATCGTCTTTTATTAGCCTATATGTATTTACATAATTTGATAGTGATCGTCAAACCAATCAATTTAAAATTTTAAAAGGACTATTTCATACTTAACACAACATAACAGGATGTGGGTCAAAATAAAATAGCAGGAAATATGATTAACACGTTGACTGCCATGGGGGTCACCGGTGACCGCACTCGACTTGGCTACAGCAGCGTGGGGGGCCACCGGTTACCGGCGACGCAGCAAATAATTAAAGTGCATAATTAGAGTAAATATTGATACTGAAAAAAATTTCAATAATACCATTGTTACTATAATGGTTTGAAGAAATTAATGCAATATAGAACATACAAAAATAATTTTATTGGTACATGAAAATTTTACATATTCTCAGTGCATATTGCGATGAGTCAGATTGAAATATTCAAGGAAAGAAAAGATGAATCAACGCAATCAGAACAATTTGTCACCACTTTTTTAGTAGAAATCTTTGCTCCAGTCCAGTTCTTCCTAGCTGCTTTGAATTTTGATAGCACACCTTACAAAATCGCCTTACATTTCGTGTATTTCCCGACATTTTTTTTTATTCATGACGAGATCTTCTCCGTTAGCAATTATTGGTGAAATACAATCATTATCGGAGCATTTCATTAGATACATTGCTAATTTCATCCTAAAATCAGGAATTGCAATATTTTTCCAGGTTACTTGTTTGAATAACACTATTGAATTTACAATACAAGTATTTAGTAAAAACTATTGCCATTTTACAGTTTTACACAGCGGTGAGCTATAAGCAATCATCAGATAAGTCGACTGAAGATTTCCCTAAATTATATTCAACTACCATTTTTGGCTTTTCTTTTGATTAGTTTCTTTTCTGTGTAGTTGTCATTTCTGCTGAATGTTTTATAGATAGCATCAACACATCTGTTTTACCTTTACATTTTAAAACTGTTTCTCCATTTTTATTTTTGCGTAGGGTACCCAATAAATGTGTATGCATATCAATTAATTTTTCCGCCAGGCCAACGCTTGTGTACCAGTTATCTGTGCAGATAGTGTGGCCTTTGGCTAAAATATCTTGACAATGAGCCATTACAATCTCAGTCGACTTATTTCCAGATATTTCATTTGTATTTTTGCCATTGCCCTTGTAGATTCGAAATGAATAAGTGTACCCTAGCCCACTACATAATTTAAAAACTTTAATTCCATATCTGTGAGGTTTTTATTTTATATTATTCTAATATTTGCTATTTATTAATAATATTTTAATTATATATTCTTTCATATAATTTAAAAAACTTTATATTTATAACTTTAACGTTATATCAGGGTTCTGTTAATAATTATATAGGAAACTTCTGGCAAAAGGAATATTGGTTTTATTTAAACACATTGAATAACTAAAATTGATATACAAAAATAAAATACGTACGTAATAAAGAATACTATTAAAACTAACATTAAAATGGTACCTTGTAAATTATTCGTAACTCTATACTAATACTGGCCAGTGCTTCTTGTGGGTAATCTTCGTGTGGTTCGCGGATCAGCATGCTTGTTCTACTCTGCCGCGCGTGGTTCCAGACTTCTTTGTTGTCGCATCTGGTGAAAAATGAAAGTCGGACCTCGTGCACTGCTAGGCCGGTAGCGTGGTTCCTCCTCTGTCTGCTCCAGACGAAAGAATGTCTGAAATGGTCCTTGGTCGGCTCGTATATATATCTGCATCTCTCCGCTGCCTTCTTGACTTTCAACTCGTTATTTAATGCCAGTTGTTTTGAATATTTATTACTTTGCTTAAATTAGAAGTTTATATAATAAATGTTTATATTAAATATGATATTATTTTTATTTCAATTATTAATAATTAATATGACGACAATAAAAACGTTCATACTTTCAAAAATGAATCACGGATCGTTATTACGTTATTCAATGCTCGCTAATTTCGAGTTTATTTAAACAAACACTATTAAAAATCATCATTTTAAAATATCACAACAATATATTGACGAAACACTATGCGGCCTCGAAATGGCGGCACTAAGGATTCATCCACTCATCTGGATTATAATATTTCTTAAAATTACTGTTCATATGATTGATAATATGAGCAACTTTAGATAATCTATTTTTAGGATCATTTTCTTCATTATTGCTGAAATGAAGAAACTGCAATGACAATTCGAATCGATTTTTATCAAAATATCGATTCGAATTGTGTGTGGAAGTGTCAGGTTATATCCTTCATATTTACTCCAATACAGCTCAATTTTTGGTAATCGCACTAATCCCATCCATATAATGAGACCAAAGAAACGTTTTATTTCATTAGCATTTCTTTCATATCATTGATCTAAATGATGCGATTGCAGTTCTGATTTTCTTTGCGTAGCAGAGATGTTCGTTTGCTTTGCAATAATTTGGAATATTTTATTAATAACAAAAATGAAATAAAAATCATGTGGTTCCGTACAAGCAAAAATTTCTGAGTGATATGCGTTCATACCTGATAAATCCGAAAATGTGATGTTGGTTTTATTACCTAACGGAATACGCAAATTCACATCAAACTCTTCTGATGTATCATCTTCATTGTTATTGCTATCTTCAGCTTCAGTTTCACTGTCAGACTCAATTCAGCGCTGACTTACCGTGGAAGCTCTTATATTGGATGAACTACCCGATGAACTTTCCTCACTGTCAAAATATTTTTGAGCGTCTTTGTAAAACTGCACTGTCAGATAATGTACTTGATTTATAATCTTTATTTGAAGCCATATTTTTAAGAGCTAATTAAAAAATTGAATGAAAGGTATAAAATGCAAAAATGTATATAGAGTGAAAAAATATAACAAACGCATTTACTTGATTGTAGGACGGCACTGAATAAGACTAAATAATGAGAGTAGCCGCTTAGCAACCGAAACACGACAGTTGAGGTCACCGGTGACCCCCATCACGAAAAATGTTTCAAGCATGATTTTTTAACTCACTTTATTTGCTGCAAATAATATTTCAACATAATCTGCATCACATAGCCTTGGGCAAACCATGGAAAATGCGCCTGGCAGTCAACATGTTAAATGTGAAATTCTGCTTTATTTTTTTCAATTTTAAGTTTAAAAAAAAAATTTTTTTAACATCAAGCCTTTTTGGTTAAAGACACATTACTGTTGGTAAAGCAAAATTAATTTGGAAGATATGGAAAATAAAATCTCCATTTCTTTTGTTTAAACATATTGTACTCATAATGATAAAATGTAAGTGTGTTTATATATTTATTTTTTATTGGAAAATGACATTAATAATTTGTAAATAGATTCACCTGAGGATCTATAATTATATATAATTATCTGGAAATTTAAAGCGGCTATGAAAGGAAAGGGGGAAAAAAAAAAATGACATTGTCATTGCTATTTATAAAAAATGCCAACCACAAAATACAGCAGTTTGTATTAGTTATGTCTACTTTTGACATTGCAATATTTCTCTTGAAACAACCCTTTACAAAGTACTTCCTTTAGTAGTTCGAATTTTTACAGCATACATGTTTTCTTCTATTACTGAGCAAGGGTAAAAATGTTGATGTCGAGTCGGACCGCCAGGGCCAACATACATTTTTTTTAAATTGCATACTTATTATCATTGAGTCTATTGATTACAACATTATTGTATAATTTATACAAAAATATATAAAAAATGCTGCCCCAAAGTATACACCACCCTGGGCTAACCTCCCCCAGGTACTCTACTGCATTTCTTTGTTCAAAATTGTAATTATCTCTGTTTTTTCCCTTTGGTTGCATGTCCTAAATGTATCATGGCAATATTGTCACTTATTGAAAATTTATCATAATATTTCTCCAATTATATTTTATTGAATTCGTTCCTGAAATGCAATGTGTTTATGTGTTATATTATACCGTATTGCAGTTCAGGGCAGCCCTGCAGCTAGTGGTGAGCCCGGGGGACCCAAGGGACCGACTGGAGCAGTTCCAGAAGATAGGGGAAGGGTCAACTGGAACTGTCTGCACTGCCCTTGATCGAGCGACAGGTCGCAGAGTCGCTGTCAAGAAGATGGACCTCAGAAAGCAGCAGAGGAGGGAGTTGCTCTTCAACGAGGTCAGTTATCTTAACACTCTCTTGTTTATTTTGCTATTAAGATATGGTACACTGCTTTTAACTTCTACAATTTTCCACAGAAATCAAATATATTGAAACTATTTACTACTACATTTTTTATCTTTTAATTGTTTATATTTAAATTTAATCTGAGGTTTTATAGAGGTTCTGTTAATATAAAAAAGAATTCTGGCCAAAGGAAAATTGTTTATTAACAAACTGATTCATGAGTTACACGTACGTTATAAATTTACAATGTTAAAAAAATATAAAGTTACAATGTACCTTACTCTAATGTTTACTGGCCAGTTTTACTAATTTGTGTTCTATGCGTGGTTCTTCTTTGTCTTCGTGTCGTCTTTGGCTCGAGCGTGGCTACCTGGTGGCTACCTAGACCTCGTGGCTCCCATGACGATCGTAACGGACAAAGCCCAACTCCTCTCGTCGGCGGCTCCTAGTGAATGAGCGAGCTTACCGGTGTCCTCTCCCTCGTACCTTTCCACTGCCTTCTTGATCTTTTAACTGGTTGTTCAATGCCAGTTGTTTGGGATATTATTAACTTTTCTTGTTTTGAAGTTAATAAATCCAATATTAAAATATTTATATTTAATTCTTGTTAATATTTATATGATGAATATTAATAGTAGATATAACAGCAACAAAAACGTTCATCCTTTCATAGCTATGAACCCCGGTTCGTTTTTACGTTCGCTAATTTCGAGTTTATCTCAAAGGCAACATCAAAACTCACATCAAACTATTACAACAATATATTTATAATCAATTTAAATTTATTTGTTAGAAATAGATTAATTATTAGAATGTGAGTTTTCTGTTGAAATAATGTGTATAGAAATAGTATTTTGGACCTTGCAATGTTATACCAGATATTCATGATGATAGATGACGGTATGGTGGCCATAAATAATAATAAATGGGAGGCTGCAAGTTCAAGTCAGAGAATCCAGATGTCCAGTTCACTCATTACCTGTTATTGGAGGGAGGCCAAATGTTTTAAGCCAAAGAAGCTATCAGAAGTAACGAAACCAACCTATCCCCCATCAAACAAGAATATATTATGTTATTACAAGTCATGGTTTGCCTTAAGTAATTATTATTGAAATTGCAGGTATGAATTCCTTTAGCCAACTAGGTCTTTTATGAAACATTTGAAAGAGGCTAAATTATGTGCTAGAACCATATAATACCCCGAGGTCATATTAAATTAAGTGTTATAAAATAAACTCTTATTGTTTATGATATTTTTATGAGTGTCCTTTAAATCAATCTTTATGAGCAAAAAAATCTAACAAATAACTTATATCATTATATTATGTAATAGCAATGAATTCGTGTTTTTAAATGTAATCAGTGATACGCCGTGTTTGAAGAACAGTTTTATACACAGTCATGATAAGTATGAAAAGAAGAGTGGTAGTATGTTGTTGAAGTAAATGAACGATGAATGAATGAATCTCTGAAATGACTACATGGTGTCTTGTCTTGTTCTTGATTTTATTATTTAAATTATTAATTTAGTGTATTGTTTGCGATGCTTTGTTTACAGGTTGTGATAATGAGGGACTACCACCATCCCAACATCGTGGAGATGTACGAATCATACCTGGTTGGAGATGAGTTGTGGGTCGTGATGGAGTACCTGGAGGGGGGAGCCCTGACCGACATCGTGACCCATGCCAGAATGGATGAGGAACAGATAGCGACAGTGTGCAAGCAGTGCCTCAAAGCCCTGTCCTACCTCCATTCCCAAGGGGTCATCCACAGGGACATCAAGAGTGACTCTATCCTCTTAGCTGCAGACGGCAGGGTATGTCCTCACTTTCTTATTACATTTCATTAATTACAAAGAAATTAACAAGCTTATACTTTTTTTTGTTTTGATTTGCTTGTACTTATTTTAAATATTGAAATCGTTGCTAATTAGGTGAAGTTGTCTGATTTTGGATTCTGCGCTCAAGTGTCTGAGGAACTTCCAAAGAGAAAATCCCTGGTTGGTACACCTTATTGGATGTCTCCTGAGGTCATCTCCCGCCTCTTGTACGGTCCAGAAGTCGACATTTGGTCTTTAGGTATGTTTTTTTTTATAATAAAAATAATTAATTATTTATTTACTACCAGAGCAAAGCCTTATAAATTAGGTTTATTGTCGATGGTAACGATCCCATATCAAATGGAAAGTGTGTAGGTTGCTCTGGATAGAGAAATTGAAAGCTTAGATTGATTGAACAATTTAGTAGGTTTTACCATTTCGGTTGTTTGTGTGGCAATGCCATACTTGGTGTGTGGCGTTGTGTGGCAATGCCCTACTTGGTGTTTGGCGTTGTGTGGCAATGCCATACTTGGTGTTTGGCGTTGTGTGGCAATGCCCTACTTGGTGTTTGGCGTTGTGTTGGCAGATTTTTTTTTTTCAATAACCGCACATACATTATTCTTAAGCACACTCTTCCTCACCGGATGCTGTTGATACTTGACTTGTCACATGCCCGTGCCATTTCATTAGCTTCATGGTTTAAGTTGCAATTTATGCATTTGAATTTACTTTTGTCTTTTAATAAGTACCCTCTACTGTCGTGATCACCTTCACATCTGTATTCGATAGTTATGCCTATTTCTTATGATTTTAACATATTTAACTTTGCAATAGTGTGTACAGTAATGATAACTGGACCTGACATATCTATTTATCATTCAAGGTTTTTTAGTAATCCAATTTTCATTACCAGATGGTTCTCATTTGAAATGGTTACACTTACTTTAGGGAATTGGGGGGAAATAATTCATTTGAACAAAAACCTTAGAAATATTTAACATCCAAAAGGTCCTGGTCTATATGAGAGAAAGTAGTGACATTTTAAAAACAAAAAGCAGCCTCCACGAGAAAAAACAGATGCAATGATTTAAAGTTAAATGTTTTGTGTATTGCTGATAACCTCATTTTTAATTGATCTTTTGCAAAAATAAAAAAATTGTTTGGCCAGTTAGTTTTATTGATGTTGAAGCTATAATTATTTTATTCATTCAGAACATTGCAGCAGCAGAAATTCTACGATTAGCACGGTATAATAACATTGTGCCATTGATTTCTGTTAGTGCATCTCAGTACGTTGCCTTGGACATCTTCAGTGATGTAGCTACGTCACTGGTAGATCTCTTCCTAGCACTAATTTTGAAAAATCCTTGAACCGTGAAGAATAAAAGATTATATTGTCATAAATTTATTTTGAAACTAACCGACTTGAGACTCAGCATCAAATGTAATATATCCATTATTTACAAAGCTAATTTAACTTATTTTATTATCTGTTTAGGTATAATGGTTATTGAGATGGTCGATGGGGAACCTCCTTTCTTCAACGAGCCTCCGCTGCAGGCAATGAGGAAGATAAGGGACATGGCTCCACCCAAGCTTAAGAACACTCACAAGGTATGATTATATTGAACGGTATTCATGCTCTTTGTATGCTTTATCCTTTATCCTAGTCTCAACTTGGAATTAGTTGATGAACAATTTTTCCGTACACTAGATTGCAAAGATAAAATTAGTCTAATGTGCCGAGCTCTTTATGGCTGATTTTCGTGGAATGAATCACCTTGATTACCAAATAAACATGATTAGGTTTGTTTTTCATTTGATTAAATCTGACTTTCCTAAATTTTAGATAAACTTAAATGAATATTTTTGCGTTGTATATATCCTTAACATCCTTACTATCCTTGGCGATTGGTTCAGTCTTTATTGATCTTAACGGTCCTGTCAGTAATCCGTTCATTCATCGGTCAGTACACCAGTCATGATGATGCATGGCAGCAAACATACAGTGAATTATAAGAAAGTGATGTTATATTTTTAAATTTATTTAGAATATTTGTGATTTGGAAATACAGTACATTTTATTAAACGTATAGCATAAGGAGTTCATTGTCTATGGGAGTTAATTAGCCAACACATCTTCAATCCTATAACCAGTTCCAACTAGAACCTAGGAACTGATGAAGACGTACATAATATGCCAAAGTGTTGTCCATTTATAACTCTGATAAAAAATCTAACATCTCTTATTTCATAAGTCATATCTTATATCACAACAATCCACTTATAAATATGTTATACACAATGCAAACAAAAATGTGTACAGAAAACCATTTATTATAAAATTAAATTTTTTGTACTTATCGATGAACAGTTACACTATGTATAATGTCAACTGTTATAAAGGTTATAGGTTATATAAAATATTTAAATGACAAGTTAAATTTGGAAACAAAATATCTTTTTTTCTAAATAAATGTCTATTTTTGGAAGCCTCCCATATGGTGTATTCTAATGATTTTGCTAATTATAAACACTTAATTAGATGAAAATTTGACATTTCCTCAAAATAAGCAAACCGAAATCAAAGCAAACACATTCTTGCCGAAATGCAACTGCTGTTGCATTCAATGTAAACTGTTTAATTATGCCTAATGTTTCTCTAATTGTGGACCTTGAATTATAACCTCATATCTGGTTTCTTGAAGAATTTATAAAACCAAAGAGGAGTGGGGAATAATAATGATAAATTATGAGAATACTCACATTTATAAAATTATTTTCACAAAGTTGTTGATTCTTAATTAAAAAGAGACATTTACATACGTGTATTTGCACTATGGTTTGTTCATAAAGCTTAAGTCTCTCAAAAATATTCTTTTATTGTCAAAATTTCATTCAACAGTTAACGTTCGTATCCATAGACTACAATTTTGGGACAAAATGTGTATAAAAATAGATTGAAGAAGCAAGATTTTGTGTGTTTGTAATAAACATAAATCAAAAAAATTAAGTACCTTAAAACTAAAATTTGGAATGTTTGAGATATAATTTATTAAATAAAAAAAAAAATAAAAGGGTTGCAATAAAGTAAATAGTATAACAACAAACCTGACATAATTGTTGTCTGTAATGACATGATTAACATTTTTATTGTATTTACCGAATAGGATTGGTACTTTTACTGTAAAAAATTAAAAGATAAGATGGTAAAATTATTGAATATAAATGAACAATAATTAAACGGAAACTATTTCATAAATTTGATTTATATAGAACTACCAAGGTATTTTGGAAAAGAGATATAAGTGTTTTTAAAGAAATAGGCCATTATTTGGTCAGGGTAGGTTACATGAACAGCTGGGAAAGAATATTGGTCTATATCTATTTTGAAGAAATCAGAAACATCTGGTAATTTATTTAAGTATATAATTAATTGAAAATCAAAATAAAACCTAAAAAAAATTTGCTATTTACTGTACATGCAATTTAATTGGCACCATTCTTTTATAATTTGTCCAGATTATTTAAAATTTCTGCATAGAAAGAATTAAAGTTCCAGCAATTTGTTTTATAGTTAACCGCATTATTTAAATCTTGAGTGACATTAATTTCTTCGTTGAGTATTATTTTTTATTATTATTAATTTTATTTGTAAAATTTGTACGTTATTTAAAAATCAAAATAATGTTTGTAAATTTTAACATGGTGCCCAAGAACTGTTTTCGGTTTCTTGTTTTCATATTTATTAAGTTAACTTTTAAAACTTGTAACGTATAATTAATATTTTATTGATTTTAACACAATGGAGCAGGTGTCAGGACGCCTACAGGGGTTCCTGGAGCGACTGCTGGTAAGGGACCCAGCGCAGAGAGCAACTGCTACGGAACTGCTCCAGCACCCATTCCTCCGCCAGGCAGGGCCTCCAAGCCAGCTAGTCCCGCTTATGAGGGCCTCTGCGCACACCAACTGCTAGGGGGCTACCGTTATCTGCTCTTTGTGTGTCTGTTGTATACAGGCTCCGTCCGTCGCTTACTATCTATTCACACATATAAACAAAATAATTAAGTGAATCAAAGTGCATGCACTTTTGTTAAGATCATTAATTTCTATCTTATACCTTTCATGAGAACAGGTAACTTGTTTTATTTATTTATTTATTCATTTTTTTTTTTTATATTTATTTAAAGTTCATAATTGAATGTCTTAAACTCGTAATATTCTATGAACTCATCTATTCATTGAAAAATCTTTCCGTTTAATGGATGCTCAGTTGTCAAATTATTTTAAATGGAGACATTGATCGAGAAAGTTGCTCGATATAAAATCTCATTTACTTGACAAGTACGATAAAGTCACAAAAAATTAATATATATATATATAATTTATATTAAAAATAACTAGTTTTGATACCTATTCCCAATGGTTTAATAATTATTAGCAAAAAAAAAAAAAGTTAGTGACATGGCTGGGATTTGAACCAGGCCCTCCTAATCTCTACCCATGGCTCAATCTGCATTGTAAAGAAAAATAATTAGCTACTATGAAAATGATTATCTATCACTTCTTCAATCAAACATCCATCAATCATAGTCAATAGGGACAATCTAATATTGTAAAGCCACTATTTATTTATTTTTAATCTGTAATTCTCATTGTGCTATACAATCCTTAAGATTAAGTGCCATTCCGCTGTAGCAATATTTAGACGACTGAGCTAATTCACGGTTACTGTTTGCACATCAAGATAAAGTGTACGACAGTCGCAGACGATAAACGCCCCTACAAAAGGCACAGATACTTACATACATAGCCAAAGTAAGATTAATATTAAGAGTGATAAACCATTCATTTCTTTCCAACATTCCTTCCATTTTATTTATAAGTCGGTGAAATCATTTTATTTTTATTAGTAATTATATTTTAGTTATTATTTGTAAACATACTTTGTAACCCAGTGTTCTTTGTGTACGTTGTTTGAAAGATAATCGATATTTTTGTAGCTTTAGAGTTAATATATTCGAATTTATCGTATAACCACTACTTAAAAATTTATTTTATATAATTGATTTTAACTTTAATCTTTTATTTAAAAAAAACTTAATGATTTAATTCTTTCATGGATAAGACTGCATTATATAAATTGTTATCAAATATAATAGATCTGTTAATATTTTCTTGTTATCTGCCGTAGTTTATAAAACTTTCATTTAATATAGAAAAAAAAATGAGGTCTCTAGCTTATTTTAGTGTACACATTCCATGTATGTTTAAACATTTTTTGGTATTTTTCCAAAATGAAGGGAAGGGCAAGCAGCAGGTTATAGCATAAGGTTATAAAAGCAATCTAATTATCAAAGGGCTGATGAACCTTTTTTTCAAAAGCCAATTTTATTTTCATTGTGAACATAATAATCTTACATGATCTGGTTGTCCTGTGTTATGGGATTTGAACCCATTTTTTATGTATTTAGAGAATTTTCAAGACAGTGGCATGTTACATCTGACGGTTTTACCTCATGTCATCGCCCTTGTTTTAGAACCACAAGTCACATTGGCAGCTTTTAAACGAGGCCAAAAGAAAAATTATGCTATAAATTGTTTTATTTGAAGAGTAATTATTTTGAAATTTCTCTTGATGTTCTATATCGAAGCTCTATGACATGGCATTTTACAGCTAGATTTCTACTGCTGCCATCTACTGGGAAAACTCATGAAATTGTCAAAAATTATTATTTGTTGAGTTTATATAATTAGCGTAATGATTTCTTTGAAAATATACTTCTTTTTATCTCTTTAAGAATACCTTATAATCAATTACTTCTGTGTGTTTTTTTATAATTACAATTTTTTTCATGTTTTTTAAACAGTTTTGTCATCAAAACTCTAGCCTAGCTTAAAATAAACAAAAAAACAATTATAGTGAACCTATTTTGAAATTCCCATACATTTTCTGAAAAGTTGGCCGTAGTTCATAAGTTCCTGTATCACCATTTAATGGGCATTGGCAAAATTTTTAAGTTTTTTAATAATCTTTCTAGGTGTTGCTTAAATTAGGATTGACCGGTTCCTTTGGTGTAAACCTCTTATGATCAGGCCGCGCACTTCCCCATTATAGCTCTTGTGTCAAGGTACTTGATAGATTGTTATTTATTAGGTTGTGTGGTAGGGGTTATAATTAAGGCTATGTTACTACACTTGAGTTTGTTTACATATATCTATGTTTGGAGTGCATGTTAAATGTCCTCTAATCCCTTCTTAGGTTCTTCCTATATATGTCACTCTTGCTTGGGAGAGGATTACAAACCCTTACAATTGGCCTGTCGTCCATTTCTCTTCATCAATATTCTATTTTTTTTTTTTCATATGTTGTTAATTATATTCATTCAATTAAGTAACAGTTTAAGATTATATTTTTGTAAAAGTTGATTCTAAATTATGAAAAAAAAATTATATATGTACATATTTATTTTGAGGTTCTGCAGTTGGATGTTGATATTTAAAATAAAAATATATTATTTTTTGAAACAAAGTGAATGAAACTTATTAAAATAAATAAATATATATATAAAAAAAAACCTGAACAACAAAGAAAGATATGATGCTGTGGTACTGAAATTGTTAGATTAAGGTTATTATTTTTTCAATATTTATATTATAATGTATATTGTAAAATTGTTGACAGAAAAACATAATAATTGAGCCAATAATGTTTTTGTAATTGTGTGAATTTACAGAAATCTTGGCATGGGTCTACTAATGATTAATTGTGACGCATTGATACCAATTAAATTACATCAGTATTTTTAATTAATTTATATAGCATTGTATAAAACATAATTAGATAGAGGGTAAAAAATGCTACTTTTTAAAATCAAGAACATATTTTTAACTTCTTTGTTTATTTGTATAATGTGTTGTAATTTCTCAAAAAAGATAAAGAAAACTACTTAAAACCATTACTTCATATTTATATAGCTGTTATTATAAGATGCTGCAGTATTCCAAAAATCCTGGAATTTTTGTAGGGTAATTCGATTGATATGTAACTTGGAAGTATTTTTACTGGATCATCCTTATACCCCAATAGTCAAACTATTGTTAATAAAAAGAAGGATATTTTCTTCCAAATTTTTAATTTATTACTTATTACTTTATCAGTGGTAATCAATGTATACATCTTACTTTTTCATTTAATCATTTTTAAGTGTGTATTGGTTATTTTTAAGTGCCTTAGTTTACCAACAATGGCTGGTAAAAGTTTTACATATCTGTAATCCCTGTTAACATAGTTATTTACACGAGTACAATTTATACCTTTATATATGTATGACAATATATTTATTCTTATATTTATGTAAGTTTAAAAAGTGTTATTATTATTTAAGAAAAGTTTAAATTGACATGTAGAAGTGTACAACACGCAATAGTATTATGAATGATTTTCGTTCTCGGGATTATTTAAAAAAATATGTACGAACCCCTGCTGTGACTGATTTTTCAACCGTAATTATGTATTAGCCTTCAGGAAAAAAAAAACCATTAACTCTAGCTAACTATACGTAGTATAACATGGCCCTAGCTGCTAAATAAGCGGTATATGGCCTCCGTAAAGTACCTCAACGAAACTAGTTAACCTTCATCAACTTAGTAACCTCTTTCTAATACTGCTCATATTGTGATTTTATTTTCTTAATTATATTTTGTACTTAAAAAAAATGAAGTGATAAGTTATAATCTAATTACATCACAAAAGTCTCGTTATAAGTATTTTTTATTAATAAACTCTTGTAAATATTTTCCCCTCCCTCCTTATAATCTATTATTTATTTTTTACCCATCCCACCTCCTTTTTTTTTTTTTTTTTTTAATTAATGTGTTATTGATATAATCAATTTTATTCTTTTATAATGTTGAATAGTGCTCATTATGTCGTTAAAAAAAAATAGCCATTTACATTGTACATATATTTATAAACTTATGTATAAATTAATCTTTATTAATGATTGTGATGAAATCATATTTATATTATTTTCAGTGTAATAAAGAATTTATTATATTACCACCTATTAAAATTTAATTAGAAGTGAGGAATTAATTGTTGTTTATTGCCTTTTTATCTTCCATTCCATTGTCAACTTACAAAACCAGGGTCAGCTAACAATTAGTGCTTGAATTGAGTTACATCAGTTTTTCCAGTACCAGAAAGAAAGCCTTAGGTTTTCGCTTTGTCTCTATGTTCTAGAAATGTTAAGTTGCCTGTTTAGTCTAGAAGTTCGAAGAGCTACAATAAAAAAAAAGTTTTAAGTGATTACAGGTACAACTTTAGATCTTACATTTTGCAAGAAATTTTTTACAATAAAATAAAATAATTTAGATAGAGAGAGATACGGAACAAAACTATTCTGGGGCCAAGTCCCGTAAATAATAATGTACAAAAAAGATAATTCAAATCTGGCTAACAAAGAAGAAATACCACATGAACAAGTAAAACAAAGTGTAAATCTTGAATAAGTTATAAAAAAATTGTTTAAAAGCATTGCAATAATAAATTCATATAATGTTATAAAAATGGAAGACAATAAATATGAAAGTCAGTAATATACAGTATTAATTAAAAAGAAAAACTTCCAAATGAATAGATATGAGAGGACACCAGATAAATAAATAATAGGTTTTGAAGATGTGGAAGACAGGAGGGAAATAATTCCTGAAGTGGTAGAGCGAGCAAGAATTATGGTCAAATGCTGCAGTTTTATGGGAAGGAGTTCAAAGATTGGCGAGAGGGGATCTTGTGTTTCAGAAGTAGACTAAGGATTTGAGCTGTAAGGATATTGTATATACATATAGTACATTGATGTATGGGAAAGGTATAAACCAAGAAAGTATTGTAATGGAAAGACCACCCTATCTCGGTGTAGAGGATGGGATTCATGGGAGTGGAGTCCCAAAGGCAAATCTAAAAAAAACATTTCCCTAGTTCACTTATCTTTGAGTTCCACTGAGAGACACCATGCGGGTATGCAACCATAGAGCCGTAGTCTAAGTAAGGGGAATGGGGAAAGCGATGTAATTGTTAGTTTATGGGTGAGTACTTGTTGACTCTCGGGAGAGTTGGAGCGTTTGGTCACTGATTATCCACAGGTTTTTAATGGTGGAGCAGAAAGTGATAGGATGCTAATTGGGGGTCAAAGTAGGAAAATTGGACAACTTTCTGGGGAGGGGGAAGAGTTTCATTGCTTTTTTTCAAAATCAGAAAAAAATGTTTTCATTGTTGCTTCTGTTAATTATGGCGATAAGATTTTAAATCTGATATCCCGCTCAATGTGATAGAAATACTTTATTATTTTTTTATTATCAATTAATTAAGCGTCTGTATATGTCTTTCCTGACTATTGTGAGTCCCCTGTTTGATGTATAAACATGAAATTTCATACGGAGATTTCGTTTGATTGCCCAACAACAAGAGTAATATTTACAACACAATCAAGGATTATTAATTAATTATTTGGGATTCAAAAACAAAATCTTATAATGTAATTAAATATCATAATAAATTAAATATCTCATTGCTATGTATTTTTTTTTTGAACTGTGATTACACAAAATGTTTAAAACTGTCATTAATGTGGTTTTCACAACTTTAATTCAATTGGTGATTTTTATAATGTCTTGATATTTTGCACATTTTTCATTTGATGCCGTGATGATGCTTACAATAAAAGTTATCCTTTGAAATATAATAAATGAAATTAATCAGTTAACTACTATGTAGGTAATGTAAAGATATTTTTATTTCTAGTAAATTGTGCAAGGTATCAAATTTTGATCTGCTGATAAAGAATATGATACATAATGTAATAATATGTATAATTTATGCTTTGTTGTTGTTCATAGGTTATATAGTCCTAGAATACAATTTTTTTTTATATGTATCTGTAATATGTTGGAGCTTTAGTTTACCAAAAAAAAAAAAAATACTTAAAATGAGATGATTTTTAATGATTAAAATAAGGAATTTTTTTTTCAAATATTTAAATAAAAGAGCTGTGAGTATGATTTCAAATTTCAATGTTCAGTTCCAATCAATAACGAGGTGTTAAAAGAAACTGCTTTTGAATCTATTTGTTAATAAACACAATTCAATAAAACTAAGTAAATCAATCAAGAGTGAGGAATTAGTGAAATCTTCGAAACCTTTAATGTGTGTTACTGCACTCTTAACTAATTTTTATGTTTATTAACTATAACTAAACATAATCATTACAACTGCCAGTAACTTCGTGTTTACAACTTCAACCCAATCAGTTTCTTCAAGAGACATGACATTTTAAACCCTAGTTCCTGTTGCTGATGTGAAAAAAAACCATGAAAAGTAATAAACAGTCATTAACAAACTAGTTTGCAATAAAAAATAAGATGAAGGTAACATAATATGAAATAAAGAAATTCTCTCTCTCTCTTTCTCTCTCCAAAAAAATATACTTGTAATTTTTTGTTTCTGTTTTGCTACATATAAATAGTTTAGTTTTATGTATTAATTGAATTTTAGTTCTAGTTTAGACGGGCAAAGTAAAATAACAAAAACAGTTTTGTTGAGTTTGAGTGGTTGTAAAGGTTGCCAACAGAGAGTGCTTGGTTCCGGATTTTCCTCTACATAACATTAATTTTCAATTATTATGTTAATAAAAATAATTCAATGGAAATTAAATGATCAATCAAGAGGGTTAATGAGTCAAAATAGTAATATCGTTGAAACTCTTAATTGCACACATATTAAACTTTTTTTAAAAAATATTCATGTGCAATGAAGCGGTTCACTTTAGTGAACGAGCCGAGGCTCACCGGATCAGTGAAGTGAGCGGTATCGCTGCTTAGCAGTGGGTTGTTTCACTGAGATCCGATCATCTTGGTGAACAGATCTTAAAGATCCGTTCGCTCACGACCAGTCAATCTAGTATTCTGCTATTGTATTATTATTAATTGATATATTAAGGAGTAAATGCATACCTTGTAAAAAAAACTAAAAGAAAAAAAAAATTAAATTGTCACTAGTTCAGGTAACTTAAATTAGTAAATGTTATTTACAGGATATTAGAACATTCTTGAAAGGTCTAGAACATTCCCTACCCCAGGCCATGTGGGCTGCCTCAGGTCTCCAACGGTCGTAACGGCTTTTCTAAACAGCGTGCCGGGTGTGGAAATTTCTACAGAACTCACCAATGAACTCACATTTTTCAACATAGCATAGCTAATTATTAATTATTAGCGACAGAAAAAATATACTTGGGAGTATTGGCCCCACGTATACGCGGGGCAATAAACCTAATCTCGATCCGTTTATGAATAAATTTTTGTTTGGGAAAATAATCGTATCAGACAATTAAGGGTTTTGATACGGCAGCGGGAAAGATTTTAACGCCATTAAATAAAAATGTAAAAAAAATTTATATTGACTTCTTAAAATTATATTTGACTAATTCCGAATCATATAATAAGTACATACTGCTAATCATTAAGGCGAGGTATTTAATTTAACGTACTACTTTTTATTTTGTAATTACAGATTAATTAAACAACTCTTCGTTGCTTAAATTTTCAGTATCCAACGGGCACAAAACGAAACTACCGATCAAAATATCATGCCTCTAGATAAAAAGGAATTTTGTAATTATAATTTGAATAAAATACGTGACTCAACACGTTGACGTACCTTTAATGTGAAACCATAACAAAAATGTTAGATATTTTTTTTAATACTAAGTCATTATCGACATACTACTACTAGTGTAAAAAAAAACATGAAATTCCTAAAAAATACAACTTCCATTGATAGCTGACTAATTAGCTAGAATATTGATAAACCAAATTTTCAAAATTAAAATATTTGAAAAAGTTTAATATGAAAGTTCGTCAATTACAGATATACTTAAATCCGACTCAGAAGTACTCGCAAGTAGCATTTGTCATTTTTAAACAAACTCAAAATATTAATTGACTTTTTAATTATTATTATTCATAGTTTTGATTAATGTACTTTCTTTAGTTTTCATTAATGAAGTACTTTCGATTTACGAAATAATTGCCGGGGTCGAAAGAAGTTCTTATATTCAAACAAATGCGAGGGGCGATCGTATTTCGTCTTCTATGATAGAAGATTCTATCTTTCCTATATGACCTATGAAATCGGCCATAAAATTATTCATTGATTTATATAAAACGATGGATTTCAATATGATTTATTGAAGAGAACTTCGAAATATTCTAATAATGCTATGAGGTACGGTAACGGGGATATAAACTTATCACGAATTATCGACAGTTAAAAATAGATATATGTATATATAAACATATTTAGTTTTCACGAAAAATAAGATATTTAAGGAGAAAAACGTCAATTTCTTTAAAAATAGATAGATTGAAAATAATAAACAATGGCAGCTATAAAACAGAGAGGACAGCTACCATTTAAAACTTTATCCCCTGCAACTGAATTTATTTGTATTTAGTCTAATAAAATTGTATTTGTAATTAGCGAAAAATTAAAACCCAGCAGGTACACAGTCTACGGCTTTAGCGATTTCTATCAAATACTAAAAGTGTGAGCTCATCGTTAGCAGTGAGTATATAAATGAGTTGCGGGTTTTGTTGTGAAGATCCACTCGGGTTATTATTGCCATAACCATGACATCTAAGAAACCATGACACTTGAAGATGTGGTACCGTTTGATAAATTTTGGCTCATGACACAAATTCCTCTTCTTTTTCGGACACTCTTTCCTGCTTGAGAAGACATTTTGAAAAGGTAGGCGACTGATTTAAAATGTAAAGACACAGCTAAAAACGTTTCTAGTTTCGTTATAAAAATAGATGTCAACGATTTTCAAACTTCTTTTATTTTAAGCTATACAATGCCGAACCATACCGACTAGATCTAAAAACAACCTAAACTTAACATGTCTTCCTTCTCCCTGGCATAGACAAACTGTTGCCTTACACATTGAACAGCAACAAATACCTTCTAGACAAACTATGACTATAATAATCGATGTTATTAAGTACTGTGCAATATATTGAAAATAACAGATGTGCAGAACGGGGCTTAAATAAACTACCCCTTAACAAAAAGTTTCGATCATAAGAAGGACAGTACTACTATGAGGAACAGTAAGCCCACAAAAACAATACAGGGACTGATGGAGCTCAGAGCTCAAATATTTACAAGTAAACTTGCGGTACCCAGATAAACTTGATGATTACAAACGTCACTACAGCCTTCAAAATTAAAAACAAAAGAAATATTTCCTATTCTCTTTTCGTTTGGTATGATACGGAGATAGCGAATAATATTCAAAAATAATTCACAGTAGTTCTCTTAAAATGAAATATGTTATGCTAGTTGGCTAGACGATTTTATGTCTGTTTTTGTAATTGTGTCGGGACCATGCCTCAAAATAAACTCACATTTTCGTTTATTCGTTCAAATATTAAGCTAAAACTGTGCTTATATTCTCAATATCTAATAATAGCTCATTAAAAAAAAGAAGCTAAATTGGCCATAGGACAAGTTGACTCATAAATTTCCATTACATTAAAGACAATTACCTTTACCACTATCTGTATCTATTATCAGATCTACATCAATTTCCCAATGGCCGATATTACCCTCTATGTCCTGGATAAATAATTAGTTTATAACAACCAGTAGACTACTTTTACCACCTGGATCATATATTTTTGCTGAATCCCTACCTATTTAGCTTTGTAATTCAAATTTATCAGCTGTTACTTGTCAATTGTGTGTAAATGAAACACATTACACTCATACTTACATCCTTTTTGTTTTGTATTCTTTCGCACCTGACTATTGTCACTAATCCTTACCAAGCGTTTTTAAAACCCCGCGCTCTTTTTTTTTTGTTATCAGGACCTGATGCAAGCCTACATATTATTTCGAAACGTTGCTTTGGTTATTAATTATTAATAATTACTAATAATGGACTTTCATTTTTTTTTGGATTTCTTCGAGATTTTGTTTTAGTTCCACCATCAATCAGCATATCTTCATATCGGTTGAATAATTTCTAAGACCACCTTCATAGCACTGGACTTTTTTTTTTTTCAAAACCCCTTTATTCAAAAATTTACAATTAAATGAACAAATTTACAGGTTTATGGCTCCTTTTCCTGCATTGCATAATATGCATTTGAAGGAGGGTAGAAATACAAACATTTTATAGTTAAAATTACAAACACTATAGACTGGACTAGGTGATGGGGCTCACCTGCCGGTTGAAATAAGGGAAAAAAAGCCTCCCTATCGTCGGTCTCAGCAATAAAGGACTACCCCTAGAGTAATGGCCCAAACCCATTTTCGGGTAGCTATTTTTAGCCAGGTTTAAAAGGCTTTTGGCAAACCGTAGATCACGTCGACTGCAAACAATGGCTGTCCAGTCCTTCCAGCTGTTGGTTTCTAGGTGACGAGGGTAACTGCGGCGGACCCAGGAGGCTTCGGTTCAGCTGCGTAGGGGATGTTGTCTTTGTGGAGGAAACTATTCGCGAGGGATGATTCCTCAATATGAGGATTACAACTAAGCAATACAAGGATGGGAATAAATTTAGAAAATGCAATTTACCCAATAACCAATGTAAATAAAAATATAGAATCAGTAAAAACTTAAAAAAAAAAATTAAGCGTGCAGTATCACACAATGATGATTTTCATAATTACTCCTTCTTGATCGATCCAAAGTTTTATTGAATTGGTACTATTTCTGTGGAAGTCGTGACAAATCAGATAAGTGAAAATTATTGACTTAAGAATCGGACAAACCAAGTATTTAAAATTAAACGATCCAACTTAAGCTAACTTAAACTTCAAATTGAAAATTCTTCCTCGTGAAACGACTTAACAGATTTTACCACAGCACAAGAGGCCTTTAGGCACGAACATTTATTATCATACGCATTGAACAACAACGCAGTTTCTCTAACATCCACTGATTGACACTGTGTACCGTAGGAATTCGTGACCATGACTGCAGCTGTGTTATATCAATTTCTAAAAAGAAGTCATTAAACTGTTTTGAAATTAAAGAAGACTTAACACACAAGATATGGTACACATTCTTGATCAGCACGCCATGATATTTAATGATGCCCTACACAACATTTTAGGGGGAAAAAAAAATTTCTTTCATTACAATTAACATGAACAATATTTCTTTTTGTAAAGCACGGGTTGGGTTACAGTTGTGAACACGACTTTAGTAGCAGTTTCAATGATTTTGTATTATCAATTGTTAAAAAAAAAATGCATATTATTAACCAGGGCCACGAAATATCTAATTCGTTGCCCTAGAGCTATTTGGCGGAAAAAACATAGTTTTGTTTTATTACCAAGCAATTAATTAATAGCCTTAATTATAGTTTATCCAATTCTAAATATCAATCTTAGATAGATAGGTTAATGAAATGTATACTTGATTAAATAAAACTTCGTGTTTATAGGTTGGACAGGGGGCTTCGCAATCGCAAGTAACGGACAGATACAGGTGAAAACATAAGGATTTCTGGTTTAGAAAAAACAAATCAACAAAACCTCCCAAAAAATATAGGCTTATCTAAGCATAATAGCGATCCCCATATATCATTGTGCTAGTATACAATCAATTCGATTATTAAGCGTATCCAATCAGAACATGAAAATGAATCGGCATACCTATTTGAAATCACAATGTTCAAGGATGCCGTTAGGAACACCGTCACGATGACATTTTTGCCCTAACTAACTGCATGTCATGGAAGAGGATATCCAACATATTTTCAGATCTTCTCCTTCAAGAAGAATGAAAACAAAACTAGTACACGAAGATTCTTCGAATGTGATACTTGTAAGTTGATATATTGGAATGGATCCAACAATCGTATTTCGTGCAAATTGCACAGGGTACGCTTCAAAACGGTTAGCTCAGCTTGAACTAGACGATCGGAGTATCAGATGCCTCGCTTATCTATCGAATTTTTTTTTTCTCAATATTTTTTACCAATGTATGCCAAAAAGCTGTATGCATAAATAATCCTTGATGACAATCTAGCATCTCTTTTTCATCATACCAAGGCGATCTTCCAACGAAGCCTTCAATTCATTTATTTACTAATGGCTAACTCAGAGTGTAATAAATAAAATAAATTTTACGTAACTAAAATCAATGTTGGCACGAAAAAAAACTATATTAACAAAAACCGGGTGTGAAGTTACTAATTACGGGATTTCTATAGTTGGATATGAAAACATTATTTTTTGAAATTTCTCAGAATATGTTTGCTTATTTTTATTACTTTTAAAATGTTTTTATCTTATTTCATTTTTTATTTTAAACCTTCATTGACTTGTCATTGACCATCACAAATTGACTTAAAACGAGGTAACTAAAATGAGGTTTATAGATTCTCTCCTCCATTAAAGTCTACTGTTCACTGCGCTCGCCACCTTCCTTTCCCTCTGGCTCTTGAGATATCGTCTGCTCTCCTAGATATGTTATAACAAGCCCCAGCCCTAGCAATATTGTCCATTCGAAAACAAATAGGAGAAATTCCTTGTAATTGTCTCCGTTGTCCACCAACGCCAAGGTCAGATTCCGAAAGTCCTGTTTCTGTGTTTGTGTTTACGCGAATGAGTTTGGCTCCGGCCTGTTCCAAGGCTGAACGTATGAGCACTGTATATTTCGAAATGTCTTCGTTTCCAGTGGAGGCTATCTACTCTCTTTAAATTTTGAAGTTTTCCACGAACCATGCAAATAAGCCAGTCTTAAATGAATTGCAATGGGAAATGTTAAGTAGATTGTAAATGCCTTCCTTCTTACGTAATGTAACTTTGCACTCCATGGCTACACGGAATTGACGTCCAAACATTCATATACTGCTCTAGAATGTACACTGTTATGTAACAGAGTAGATATGGCATCACAGCTAGTATTTCATTAAAGCATATGCATATTTTCAATGAGAATAATATCTGAGGAATTTATAGAATAGAAAACATCCACCCACGTCCTGCTTGTAGACTTCAGATCTGCCTACGAAAGGGTGGTCTGAGACTTAATTGGGGAATTGAAAATCTCTTAAAGATCCTCAAAAACTAATTCACCTTGTGAGGTTGACGGGGAGAAAATCAACATTGCATATGGCGAATTGACTCCGACCTCTCCGATATGTTTGGCAATGGTGTGACGCCAGGTGGCACTCCCGCCTGCCCTCTCTGTTCATTCTCCCACCCCACCAACTTTGACAAATAGCTGTTTCGAACTTTCAAGTTATGCAAACGAAATAGATATTGCAGTCAAATCCAAGTGAGCACTAAAATAAGCTTCCATCGCACAGAACGAAGAAACCTGGTGTTGTTGGGGTCTAAAATAAATCCGACGAACGACGACAACAGGAAGCGGAGTAAAAGGACAACAGCTGTGGATATAGATGCTACTTCTATTGAAAATAACTATGATCGGCCAGTATAACATGCTGCTTGCACGTGTGTCTAAAGTATGGGCCACCAACAAGGCTGATGAAGAAAAGCTCCTTGTGTTCAAAAGAACAATTCTGTGTAGGATACTTGTCCACTGTCCGCACTAAAAGACGAAGATCCTGAAGGGATACTGCCTGGCGCCAGAGACAGGACCAGCGTACAGACCGTGCCAACTGGTGGTGGCTTTCGAAAGAGGCCCTGTAGTTGTGTTGGATAAGTAACTAAAATAAATTGAACGCAAATAAGAATAAAAAAAAATCTTTTTTATTTGTAGCTGGCAATTTTTAAATCACTGGTTAAAATACGTGTTTTTTTTGCTTTTTATATCATGGAATCATAAATATTTGAAATCGAGATCTATTTAAAGTAGATAAAAAACGATCACGTTGCAAGAACGGAGAGGTCTACAACTGGGAGATGGTCCATGACGTGGTTCATGATCTCTTCCCGGTCGGACGCTCTGTAGGAGCAAAGGTGGCATGAGAACTGCTGTTCCTGGATGTGCTTGTAGCAGTGCTGCTGGAGTGCCGCGTCAGACTTCAACGTATGCCCGCACATGCTGCACTTGAAAAACGCCCTCTCCAGCAGCTTTTTCAAATCGAACGGTTCCTCTTTGACCTGCCGAAGAACCGGAGCCGACAGCCGCTCTTCTCGCCCTGTAACCACTACCACTTTACCGTCGTGGAGGGTGTTGTGCTGCTTCAAGTCGGCGTCGGAGAAGCAGAAATATTCGCAATGTCCGCAGCGAATCTGTTTTGTCTTCATGTGCACCTGGAAGTGGGCCTTAAGGCGACTCGGCGAATCCGTCGTGAAGCGGCACCACTTGCACGACGACAGCGTCAGGACGTGCTTGTTGAGGTGGCTGTCCAAAAGCTTGCGGCTGGTCATCCTTTCCTCGCACAGGAGGCACTGGAACGAGTTCTTGTTGCTATGGGCCCGGACGTGGTTCCTCAGGGCGTTCCTGTTGGCGGATTTGTAGCCACACACGGAGCAAGACAACCCTACCGCGTGGGTCTTCCTGTGCTCGTCCAGCTCCTTCTTGTGGACGAACTTGCTATAGCAGAAACCGCAGCTATACATTGGCTTCAACTCCATCTTGCCGGCAGGAGTAGCCACGATGTGAGCGCGCTCGTGTCTCTTGAGCGCTTCCTGCGTGGTCGTGCCGTACAGGCAGTATTTGCAATTGTAAGTAGAATCGCCTTCTGAACCTGAAATAAATCAGAAATTCCATTAACACATTGAAACCTGCTTTAAAACAATACCAAAATACCTTGCTGGCCAGAATCATTGATTGGCGATTGCTTCCTCTCGGAATATCAATTGAATGGAATACCTTAACAGACATTAGCAAAGGACGTAGGCACGAAGGAACGACTCATAGAAGGCGTGAAGGAATAGACTGCCGGCAATAACCTTCGTAGGCTAAGACGTTCTAAGATTGATGATGGCAAACTTCTACAGATAAGGTAAACGGCGGATAGATGACAACGTTTAAACTTCTATTTTGTGATAAATTCAGTACTTAGACTTATGCCATTTTATTTAGCCCTCTTCCATTAGCCAATCTAATTGGTTATAAACCATCCAATGTTTACTCGCTATTCTTTTATTACTACTAGTTCTATAGGTTAACACCGAAATGAGGAATACCACAACAGATTTACTATCCCTGCTACTTCGCCGGATCACCGGTTTCCATCCGTCTGCTTCGATCTAGTGTACTCGAGCTGCTTAATTTGGGACTGGGCTATTCCTTTCCAACTCTGTTATATTAATGGCAGACATTAAACTCAACTCCATTAGAGTGGATGATCTTCACAATTTGAGCTGACATTTATTTCATGGACTTAAGAATAGCTTATGCAACTTACGTGATACATCTCGTAACCACACACTCTCCTGAAAGGGATAAACATCAGGGCGCCAGTTTTTCCAAAGATATTGACTTTCCTTCACCTGGTCAATAACCTTCATAGAGTTAGAACGATCAGGACACTTTCTTATGCTTTATAAACCGCTTCAACCGCGACGACAGCCACAGATATCGCGATTCACACGATGTAAGGGAATGAGTTAGAAGAAGTAGTAAACTCATTAATACTTGCAATAACACATTTGGAGTTTTTCAAAATTTTATTCATGAAACTTTATAAAAAAAGAGTTGCCTTCATCATGCCTGTCAAAGCAAGACCTTCCATTAACCTCCTTTGTTACTTTGTCAAAATCTCATCTAGGATACCTTGCTGCTCAAATCCTCTAGAGATGCCCATGCAATCTCAGGCGTTTATCTCTTAGCCTCTTTACTCTTTCATTGGATACCCCTGTAATCTTCATTTCTGATCATAACCAGTCGTCACCTACGAACCATAGCCCATCTTGGTCGTTTGAGGTATTGAATAACGCCTCGAAACTGAACAAGGTTTTTTACGCCTTCTGAGGAATGTGTGAAAATTAAAAGGTGTAGGAGAGATGAAATTAAAGATCAGATAAGTGCTATCAGTATATTAAAATAGGTAAATCATTCTAATTGAACAAATTAAAGTTCTTTTCTGTATGCCTTAGTCGACCTCAGTCTGCACTGAAGGCTCCTTCAAAGGCACATTTCTTCCAAACCTCAGTAGTTCTTCTCCTTTTGACAATGTCCTTTGTAGGAAGTGGTAAATTAGTCTCAGATCAGTGCCTTATAAATTTCAAGTGTAACTGTGTGAATTCAGATTGTGTTACCTTAGAGGTAATAGTTTCGGTCCAAAAATATTTATTTAAGGCTGAGATCTTGTGATGAATTTCCAATTAAATTGCATTTTCCTCGTTCACCTTAGTAGCCATCATCCCTAGTTTAGCTTATCGATAATCTACTTTCCTATTTCTTCTCCTTAGCTAATTCTAGCTCTTCAGTTAGTAGTTGCTAACTCCCAAAGCTTTATAGATTATCACAAAACAAGAAAACACCTTTACGTTATTAATATAAAAAAAATCCGCTGTGGATAGGTTATTACTTTAGTTGAGGTTATACCTATTGAACGACTTATATTTCACTGAAAAAAACACTTCGATTCCTCATGTCTCATGATGACTGCCGAAATGAAGTAGAGTGCCATCTTTTAAATATTTATGTACGTTAATAAACCAAGAAAAATACTACAGATTTGCCTCGAGCATTCGGTCACATGTGATTTTATTATATATTACGATAATTAGTATATTTGAACCTATTTTTTTAGTTTAAATTTACATTGTTAGTTTATTTAACGAAAGTGCCTGAGTTGATTCCGATGATCCGCAAATTGATAAAATCTATCTCTTGTAGGCCCAATACCTTTTACATTGTGTCAATGCTTGTTTATAGAAGTTAAATGATTTTTTGACAATTTACTTTTGTCTATGTTCAATAAGTTCCGGTATATATTTCGCAATACAACCAGTAATAAGTTCTAATATCGTTTTTTTTTTTCAAATTCTGAAAAATTGCTAGATCTGGGATCATGGGCTTTAAAAGTTTTATAACTGATCAGTTTTTTAATTCTGTTTATTTATTTTTATGGTCAACTAGTTGTCCTTGGGACGTCTGCATTTCTTTGACATTTTGTTGCTCCACCATAACTTTAGCACAAATTCAACAAAACTCATATCTGGTTTGTGTTAGGAAATCAACTTTTAATTTTGATATCACGGAAAAATTAACGAAATTACTTGGTTGAATGGTTCTTAGCGGAGTATTATTAAGCAGAAGAATAAAAGATTTTTATTTTATCTTCGATGTTAATTAAATATAGGACTCAGGAAGCAAAAAACCGAAGGGCTTATAGAATGGCGTCAAATACTTACTGAAGTATGTCGTATTCAATTTAGCAGAATTCATCTGTTCTTCCATGCACTCGGGTCTTCTCGACGCGTCCATCTAGTGTTTTTCTTTCTTCTTCTTTCTTTTTCTTCTTATTTTTCCCAAGAACACACAAGGAATTCAAAACTAAGAAAAGTTGCTAATCGACGCACTGGGAACCGCGATTTTCATACACAAGGACGGTTTTGTGATGGCATGAAGAAAAAAAAACACTATCTAGGAATCATATGTTCATTTTGCTTCAACGACAATCGTTCTATATTTAAAACTACAACAATATATACATTTATACATAGATCTGTTTAATTGACATGCCCCTAGAGAGAGTATTTACTCTCCAACGACAGAAATAACAGGGAAACACCTTTCGTTTGCCTGCCTGTATGTATAGTGGCCGTAAAATGATCCACTCTATTTGAAATTGCTATAATTCGTTATGAAATTAGGCGAGTCTCAGCCGCGAAAGTGAAAAGTTAAAATTAGATTTTATCCCAGTGTTCAGGAAGTTAAAGCAAAATAATTTAGTAAATAATGTTTCGAAGGATAATTGGTGTATAACAATTAAATTTTGTATAAACAAAATAATAAATTAACCCTTGGTGTAAGGCTAATAAATGATTAAGCGTACGTTCATTGGATCAGCCAGTTGTTTGGCTTAAGAAAATAGTTTGTGATTTAACTTTTAGGATATCTTGTTGGATGAAAGGATTTGTTCACAAACAAATTATTGATTTATTTTTTTTTATAATCACTAGCGCTTTAAACAGATAAATATAATTCTCAAAGGCTGAAATAGAAAATTGCCAGGATACATTGCAATTATGTTATAATAATATACCATACTCACATAACAGTTACAATGTACACATTACGAAATAGTCAAAATAAAGATATAATTGCTAGAATAAATATTCAGAAATGAAAATGTTAAAAGCTATAAATATTTATGTCTAATTATTCTTAATAATTGTATGACATATAGACAGTCAAGACTTTCGTATGTCTTCTATGGTTACTTTATGAATGTAACTCCTCTCCCATCTAGGTGATTGAATTTCAGAAATATGTAAGGCACTATACATGTAATACACTATATGTAAGGCAGTTTGTTTCTAAATCTACTCAACATTTTTTTTTTTTAATTATCCTTCGCAATGCAAATGTCACATTTACTATTAATGGCCTGTCATAGTCTACTAATATCTCTCAACAGTGTGGGGGGCTACAGTGCCAGATTAGTAATTAGACGATAAATACATTTTTGATTACTAATTAGTTGGCCGTCCCAGGTGAAGTGGTTATAGTGCACAATATATTTTTAAAGAGATAAACTAAAAAAGTATATAGTAACGTTCAAATTTTTTTTTTTTTTAAATAACCAAAAACCAAATATAAAATCGAATACCTATCAGAAAGTATGATTGTACGTTAATCCGTTTCTCAATGAACGGATTAATACGTTTCTCTTAATACGTCATTTAATGAATGGAAAAGAAATAAAAGAATAATAACGATGAATTATGAATTGTTAGATTGACGATAGAAGATAAGGAACAAGTAAAGTATAGATTTGAAGATTGAGAGAGTTGCTGAAGGACGAATATCGATGGGAATGGAGTTGCAAAGGTTTGTACCCACACCTTGCACAGGTTTGCCACCCGGCACGGATGAGAAAAGATCGGTCAAAGAGGGCAGATTTGTGGGAAGATAAATAGAACAAGGGGAACAAGGGGTCGGAAGGGTAGGTCCTAGTATTGTGGATTTGAATTGGAGGAGGTCGTGAAGGTAAGGAGGCTTTTTAGTCATGACAGTAGTGTAGAGGAGGGATCCAAGAAAGTATTGCTGCCAGGTGGAAGGGTACAGCCATCCCAACTCGGAATAGTGCTGCGAAATAGTCTCTGAGGATCCCGAGTATGAATATTAGAAAGCAATCCATCAGCCGCTTTATTCGAGCCTCGAGATCACCAGAGTGTCCACCATGCACCGTAGTCCAAATGGGGGAATACAAGGCAGGAAACCAGCAGTTGACGCGTATTTAATGGGAGGAGATGTCGGGATCGATTGAACAGTTTAAGGGTGGAAACAGATCGGTGGGTGATTTTCCAGAATAGATTTTGGTCAACATACAAAATGTATTTACAACACACAAGTAAAAAATACAAATTGTTTAATACATGTTTAGACTTAAGTCGGACTATTATGCAAAAAAACAAACACATAATATTTACATTACTGACAGAATTTTAACAAGGATTCATGTTAGAGAAAATATTTTTGAGTATGAGTGAAAAAAAATACTTCTATATAGCTAGCTATATAGGAAATTATTCAAGAAGGAATAATTAATAGGATTTGTTAAGAAGATTTAACAATGTTAGATGAAATAAATAATACTGTCTCTTTCTCAATATAGGTGAAACCATGGAGTATATCTTACAGAAACAACCTTTGAGAAGAAATAGCACTTGATTCCCTAAGGATAGGACACAAGCCTCGCATATGGTTGGTACATTATCACCTCCGAAATACAACCAGCTGCTATTTCAAACCTATTTTAAATAGCCTATAACGTATTAAGATTGCCAGTAGCATCAATAAATGATGAACAGGCCCAAATAATATCATTAATTTTTCTTCCATAACTAATTTATTCCTTGATAATAGAATTTGGCACCAAATCCCAACATACCCAATAATGGCACCATATCCCAACATACATTATTGCTCAATTTAGTTAAGTGATAATGTTTATATGTAACATATTAATAAATAAATCGGGCTGTATTTGTAGAATATTTTCAGGCCTAGCTTGCTCAGAGATACCCAGTAGATAAATCTCTTTTTTTTTGAAATTCCATATCCCCTTGTTACAAAATCATTAGATAATTCAATATAGATTCTAAAAATGAATCTATTTACAATGTATTCATTATATTTCCTGTAGCTTAACTACATTTTATACAATTTTTAATAATTTTACTTTGTGGTCTGGGCTTGTACAAAAGTATTATGTTGTACAATAAACATTAATTTATTTAACATGATGTCCTGAAACCATATGGGAATAGAAGGTTCAAATAGCTCCTGCTGCTGTGGGTGCCGGATGGTCGGGATGGATAGTGACCTGGGGCCTTTGCCTGGGACGAAGGTCCTGGTCCCAAACAGGACTGAGAAGAAATGAACTATTCCATGGCTATACTGTCGGGATATGGCTAGAGTGGACTGGTGTGTCTATGATAGGTAGATAATAATTATTGCTAATTCCTAAAAAGCATTGTTTTCAATAAATAACATTGTAAATTATTAAGGGTCTGTATTGTAACAAACGTTAGTAATTACATCAAGGTTTAAAAAAGGCAAAAAATTCGAACATTAAGCGTATCCAATCCTTTCAATAAAAAGTCCTAAGAACAATAGTAAAAACCCTTCATAACGATCTTAACATACCTTACATTCTTGAACTCATCCCTTCTATGTTCATGGAATTGCAAAGTAACCTAATCCCCTAGCACAGTCATTGCACTGCACCACTCATCCCTATAATCCTCCTTGGAGACTAAAAACTCCGTGGCCTCGTAACCAGCTATAAATAGATGACAATGGGAGTCCTGGCAATGGCTAGTTTCTCCAATAATGTCCTGAGCGTATGTGGCTCTCCCGCTCTTCGTAGCCTCCACTGGCTCGTATCGGGTGACGCGGCTGACCGAGAAGCGTGGGGGACTTCCCAAGACTCCACTTCCTCTTCTTCATATGCGAGGGAGGTGACAACCATGTGGATTTGGGTGGTCTTCGGGCTGTAAAATACTTTATGAATGAGCGAGTGAATGAAAATTGTAAATATGGTATGAATGAGAACATTTATCTCAATTAATACCGTAATAATAAACTTAATACTGGCAGATTATAATTTTATCACAATGAAGAAGTTTCAATATAAAAAAAAATTTTCTACCGTTATTTTCGTAAATTTTTAAGGAATTAAAAAAAAATTGTTTCTGTAGCTAGATTATTTGCAGTTGATAATGTGGATAGTAACCGTATGAATTATAACTTGTTGATGTTTAATTATTTACGTTCTTATGTCCTCGGGAGCCAACCATTTCTATGTATGGAAGTGAAATAAACAAACATTCTACCATCAATAATTAACATAATAAAGAAAATACTACTGGCAAGATCGGTACTCGAACCCATGACTTCCCCAATTCAAGTACGTGTGATGTAGAAGTGATGTTAGGATAATGTTATAAAGTAGAACGATCTGATTTTCCTTCGTTTTACATTAAGGAAGACAGACCCAGGTTGCCAAGTCACTGAATCAGAAATCTAGCTGCTATCATCCTGTACTGTTGTAATATATATTATAGGAGAGCTAATGGAGAGGTGGTGATATAATAAACTGTTTTTAAGGAGACCACAAAAGATTTCGCACTTGTAGATTATTTGTTTATCTTTACAGAGTGATTCAAGCTCGATTTTACCTCTCACATAAAAATTATATGTGGTGGTTAAAGTCAGGGTGGTTTAAATCACATTTTTAAAGATCCTGATTTAAGCCTAGAAATACAATCTCGAAGTGCTGAACTGCTGAAAGAAAACGAGAACTAAGTCACCTCAATAGTTCGTTGTTTTTCAATTTTTTCATCAACCTCAAAAATTGTATTTAGGTACTTGCGCAATGGTGTAAGTCATTTTGACATGTTTAAAATCAGAATTTAGCCCCATTTTACTTCACAATTACCTTTAATCAAACCTCATTTCAGTATTCAAGTGTTTCCTGGCACAAATTTGTGACGGGAATTTATCACAATAACTCTATTGAAACTATTTGTTTCTCAAAATGAAGAAAATGTGACTTATACCACATTAACTCCAAGCCATACATATGAGAACGCCTAGTTTTTTTGTTTTTTTTTTGTAACCGAAAGGACATCTTACTCCTGTAAGTTTCAGGACCGCTGGTTACATTTTAACAGATGGGTGTGAAGTGATTTATTGCTTGTCCATACCCTGATATATTTTTTTCCCTCACTTCAAACCTAATAGTCCCAATACTTTTTTTTGAAAACCTTTTCCTTCCCTGTAAGATGTACTGTACCAGTCGTTAAAGCTGCCTTTCCAAAACTTTTTTTTTCTCTTAAATAGTATATCGTCTACAATCAACGTTTTGTGTGTTCAGGCATCCACTAGACTGAGAAATTTTACAGTATTTATTTACAACATGTTGACATATTTTTACATATACTCAATTGATACAGAGAGACATATCTCATATATTTTTTTATATATTATCGAGGTAAGTTTATACACATCAAATTCATGAAATAGGTTAGTTAAATAATCTTTATTTTCATTCAATAAATTTACCATCTTATACATTTGAATTTATTTTTACAGTAAAGTCAAAAATTCGGTACCGGACAAAGGAAAAAAATAAGTGATGTTATAAAAGGCAATAGCTTTCTCAACTCTGATGATTCTTGAACCTCTTGACTAATTGCGGCCAATAAAAATAATATATTGTTGAAAGACTGAACGGTTACACTTCCCATTTTTTTAATTTATGCTTTAAATTCCATATCCCCTTGTTACAAAATCATTAGATAATTCAATATAGATTCTACAATGAATCCATTTACAATTTATTTATTGTATTTCCTGTAGCTTGGCTACATTTTATACAAATTTTAATAATTTACTTTGTTGTCTGGGCTTGTACAAAAGTATAATGTTGTACATTAAACATCAATTTATTGAACATCTATAAAAGTAATGGGCTCACCTTATATACCATAGACTTGTAACTAACTTACATCTAACAATAAAACAACGTTGCGGGACGGGCTGTGGGGTCATAGTGGATGAATTCACCTACCGACGGCACATCAAGCATCGGGTGCAGGTCGGCGTTCTTCAACTTCTCGAGAAAGGTATGTCTGATCACTTTTCTCATGATCCCATTCTGAAATTGTTGGAGACGTTTAGCTGTATTGTCTGTCAAGTGAGTATATAGTGGGGCACCGTACAGGAGTGCTGGCCGGAGGACACATTTATAGATCATCAGTTTGATCAGACCAACCCAAATAAAAATCATTGAAGATCACCACACCACTTGAAGAATTACGTGAGGTATAAATTACACTTTGGTATCAACAATATATGACTAGTACTAATAGAAATAGACTTATGGGTAATATAAAACTTAAAACAGAAATCATTATTGAAAGTTTAAGATCTTTTTTATCAGATAAGCATAATTTTAAAAACACATCAAAAATGACAACCAGCACTTACTCTATGACTCGCGAAGACTATGATCATATAACTGATAAATGATAAATATTCTGCAGTTTGTGCAGACCATAACACTCTTACAATACAAAACCACGCTGGACTCCTATCCAAAATAGCAAGTAAACTCGCAGGTAACGCGCGAACTTGTTTACTAACTCATACTTTCACTAATGTCCATGAACTAATAGACCATTTACAAAAAAGCTTCCGAGACTCTCGAACCATTGAACAATTAAAAGGGAAACTTCTTAACACTAAGCCGTATCCTAAAGAACACCCCATTACATTTATTGGCGGAATAGAAAATTTGAGATCCTTAATCTTTTCAAGAATCCATTCAGAAAATTCCATAATTAATAAGCAGCACGAAATGAATTGGCAAGACCGTGATATAAATTACCATATTCTGAATCATCTCCATCCGCAACTGTGTGATTTCCTCTGCCATTTACGAATAAATGATATAAGAAATGCTATTCAAAACGAATGTTCCTTTATTCTAGCTCGACATTACGGCAATAGCGATTGCTCAGAGTATCAACAGAATCTTTTAAAAATAAAGGACAAAACAGATAATCAGAACGCCTAACTAATACATTCAAACAGGATATACAACTATTAAACAAAACAGATATACCAATCAAAGAGACAAATATCGACCCAATAATTACCAAGAAAACATTAGATATAGCAATTATGATAGACCAAGATATGAAGATAATGGTCAATACAGACCCCGATATGAAGATAGTGGACCATACAGACCCCGATATGAAGATAGTGGACAATACAGACCCCAATATGAAGATAGTGGACAATACAGACCCCAATATGAAGATAATGGTCAATACAGACCCCAATATGAAGACAGTGGACAATTCAGACCCCGATATGAAGATAGTGGACCATACAGACCCTGATATGAAGATAGTGGACCATACAGACCCTGATATGAAGATAATGGACAATACAGACCCCAATATGAAGATAGTGGACAATACAGACCACAATATGAAGATAATGGTCAATACAGACCCCAATATGAAGACAGTGGACAATTCAGACCCCGATATGAAGATAGTGGACCATACAGACCCTGATATGAAGATAGTGGACCATACAGACCCTGATATGAAGATAATGGACAATACAGACCCCAATATGAAGATAGTGGACAATACAGACCACAATATGAAGATAATGGTCAATACAGACCCCAATATGAAGACAGTGGACAATTCAGACCGCGATACGGAAACTGGAAACCTTCACACATTGACACATCAGAACAAAAATTCGGACACAAACAACAACCAGCTAACTGGCAACAACAGCCCAGGACGCCATTTTTTAGACTTGGGCAAAATGCCACCAGACCCGAATATCAATTAAATATCACCGAACAACTACCACAATTTAATGACAAAATAAATGAAACATGGTTACTAGATATGGGATCCTCAAAAAAATACATAACGCCAGATTCAATGCCTGCAGGAACTCCTCTGGATTCAGAAGTATTCATTATTAAAACACCTACGGGACGTGAAAAGGGTACGAAAACTTTAAAGTTAGACCTTGCTCCAAGATTAGGACTAAATGAAGAATTACTCATAAAATTCCACGTGTTTCCTTTCAGTGAAAAATTCAATCTATTATCAGGATATGAATCAATGAAGGAATTAAATTGTCATTTGAAATGTAACATTGACGAGATAACATTATTAAATAATACAATTAAGATAAGAAACGGTACAATTGTTAATGAAATAAATATGATAGACAATATAGAAGACAGTAACAGGGAAACAAGAATTGAACAATTGATCAGAAAGGACCACATGAAAGAAACTGATATGAACAATCTAGTCAAACTTATCGCTAAATACTCTCAAATAATAAAATAAGAAAGTTACCCTCTCAAATCTACTAATCAGTTAAAACATTATATTATACTTAAAACAGATAAACCCATTTATACTAGAAATTATCAATTCCCACAACAATACAAACAAGCTGTTCAAGATGAAATTACCAAACTTTTAGAAACTGGGATTATTCGTGAGAGCAATTCTCCACATAACTCTCCCGTTTGGGTAGTCCCCAAGAAGAGAGACGCCAGCGGCAAGGATAAAATCAGGATGGTAATAGATTACCGTAAACTTAATTTAGAAACCATTGCTGATAAATTCCCATTACCTAATATATAAAACCATATTGCGAAAGATATGAAAATCAACCAACGCCTAACTAATACATTCAAACAGGATATACAACTATTAAACAAAAATAACAAAAGACTCACAGAAATAATAGCTCCACGAACAAACTAGCATGTACCTCTCATTTAAATGAATTTTATAACATACTCAATTACTTTATCATCCGTGTATTAGACCTGGAAAATTCTTTAGAATTATGTAAATTAGGGATCCCACACTCCAGTATTCTTACAGTTGAAGATATCGCACAACGAAATGATATACACCTTGTATCAACATCGCTTGAAACCATCTGGCAACTTGTAAGATAAGTTGCTCATTACACAATAACATTATACACTATATAATTTCATTGCCTCTTAAAGATAAAGAATATAATACATTAGACCTACAGCCAGTACCGATATTACACAAAAACCATAAACCAATTATGTTTTCTGATAAAAGCATTATTATAGGAAATTGTACCTTTGTAAATAAAAATTATTATTGTAATACACATAGACAAATCTATAATCAATGTATTTTAGGATTAATCCATAATAATTATAGCCAATGTATAAACACTAACACTAATTCTAAACCATTTATTCGATATATTCACGAAATTGACTATTTTATAACTTTTAATATAACATATAGAGGAATTACACCGCACCCAGTGTTCCTTCCTTTAACATCTCTAGTTAAACTAGCTAATAATGATTCCTTTATCGAATTATCTAAACCTAAGTATCTTAGAGTATAATCCTCTCTTATTTCAAATAATATAATGATATCAAACACTATCCAACCCCTCAATATCTCCTTTTCCCAACTTGAAATACCTACCACACAAGATATTGTATTAGAAGAACTAGATACTGATGGCACAATGATCCATCAATATCTTCATTATGTAACATATTTCACCCTTATTTGTACTATTTATTTGATTTTAAACCATATATACTCAATATATACCAAATGTACCTCACGTAATCAAAATTCTGCTCATCAAGAACACATAATGATGCAACCCACAACACCAGAAGCATACAACCCTTGGGTTTTACCAACAAAACCATCATGCTAAAGGGATTTCAGATCTCGTCAGGGAGGAGATAAAGCCCCATTGTACCCTTAATCAAGCTATTCTATCTTATCTGTAACTTATCTTAGGATAAATTGTATTTAAGCTCTGCATTCTACCCTCTCAATGTATTCCACTTGTAACTCTTGTACATATTCTACTCATATATAATTATTTACCTTCTCCCCAGTCATTATATTGTCTGTAGCGTTGTATTTTTATAAATAAACGTTTTCTTTTAAAGTTATTCGTGAGTGACACTTTAATTGACAAAGCGACAGGTTGGGCGAAGTTAGCAAGTGGTAAAGCCGGTAAGACATTTGTTGTACTTTTTCTAGTTTGTTACTAAAATGAGTAGAGGAATGAAGATGCCTATCCATTTCTATGCCCAGATAGTACAAAAACATAACACATACAGACATGGTCTACTGTGACTCTGTGTCTTCCGTAAAAGGATACAGGCTGGTTGGCCCTTTGTGTGAAATTATGTATCAAGCTACAAAAAAAAGTGCTATTCGGCAGGTGACAAGTTAACTGATAGCTTTGAAGTTTATTATTGCTGGCACAGAAATCTTTTTTTTCACTTTGATGCCATTTGCCCCGGAGGTTGTTTCCTGAGGACCCTTTTCAGGGCAGTGCCTCTACAAAAAAAATACAGAAGATGCAGGTAGCGAAGGGATGGCCCGTGGCAAAAAAAAACTACCCACCCAGGAACTTGGCAAGGCTTTTTCCATTACCTAATTCCCAACAAAAAAAAATAAATGGGCATCTCCATTCCTCTACTCATTTTAGTAACAAACTAGAAAAAGTACAACAAATATCTTACCGGCTTTACCACTTGCTAACTTCGCCCAACCTGTCACTTTGTCAATTAAAGTGTCACTCACGAATAACTTTAAAAGAAAACGTTTATTTATAAAAATACAACGCTACAGACAGTATAATGACTGGGGAGAAGGTAAATAATTATATATGAGTAGAATATGTACAAGATTTACAAGTGGAATACATTGAGAGGGTAGAATGCAGAGCTTATATACAATTTATCCTAAGATAAGTTACAGATAAGATAGAATAGCTTGATTAAGGGTACAATGGGGCTTTATCTCCTCCCTGACGAGATCTGAAATCCTTTTAGCATGATGGTTTTGTTGGTAAAACCCAAGGGTTGTATGCTTCTGGTGTTGTGGGTTGCATCATTATGTGTTCGTGATGAGCATAATTTTGATTACGTGAGGTACATTTGGTATATATTGATGATAAAGTGATTGAGTATGTTATAAAATTCATTTAAATGAGAGGTACATGCTAGTTTGTTCGAGGAGTTAATTATTTCTGTGAGTCTTTTGTTATTTTTGTTTAATAGTTGTATATCCTGTTTGAATGTATTAGTTAGGCGTTCTGATTATCTGTTTTGTCCTTTATTTTTAAAAGATTCTGTTGATACTCTGAGCAATCGCTATTGCCGTAATGTCGAGCTAGAATAAAGGAACATTCGTTTTGAATAGCGTTTCTTATATCATTTATTCGTAAATGGCAGAGGAAATCACACACTTGCGGATGGAGATGATTCAGAATATGGTAATTTATATCACGGTCTTGCCAATTCATTTCGTGCTGCTTATTAATTATGGAATCTTCTAAATGGTTTTTTGAAAAGATTAAGGATCTCAAATTTTCTATTCTGCCAATAAATGTAATGGGGTGTTCTTTAGGATACGGCTTAGTGTTAAGAAGTTCCCCTTTTAATTGTTCAATGGTTCGAGAGTCTCGGAAGCTTTTTTGTAAATGCTCTATTAGTTCATGGACATTAGTGAAAGTATGAGTTAGTAAACAAGTGCGCGCGTTACCTGCTAGTTTACTTGCTATTTTGGATAGGAGTCCAGCGTGGTTTTGTATTTTAAGAGTGTTATGGTCTGCACAAACTGCAGAATATTCATCTTTAATCGCTTTAGTAAAGTAAATTAAGTTCTCCGGGGAGCCATCATATATTGGTATATGATCATAGTCTTCGCGAGTCATAGAGTAAGTGCTGGTTGTCATTTTTGATCTGTTGTTAAAATTATGCTTATCTGATAAAAAAGATCCTAAATTTTCAATAATGATTTCTGTTTTAAGTTTTATATCACCCTTAAGTCTATTTCTATTAGTACTAGTCATATATTGTTGATACCAAAGTCTAATTTATACCTCACGTAATTCTTCAAGTGGTGTGGTGATCTTCAATGATTTTTATTTGGGTTGGTTTGATCTAGAGCGTAGAGATGCAAGCTGTAGGTGGGGTACTCCAGAATCTGCTGTTCTTCTTGAGATTCCGTTCAGAGCTGTTTTCTCAATAACCTGGTATTGAAAAATTTCTTCGCACTTACTGACCTACAACTGATCAGGTCCACGTTAGGCTGCCAATTAAAGTGTCACTCACGAATAACTTTAAAAGAAAACGTTTATTTATAAAAATACAACGGTAAGACAATATAATGACTGGGGAGATGGTAAATAATTACATATGAGTAGAATATGTACAAGAGTTACAAGTGGAATACATTGAGAGGGTAGAATGCAGAGCTTATTTACAACTTATCCTAAGATAAGTTACAGATAAGATAAAATAGCTTGATTAAGGGTACAATGGGGCTTTATCTGTTGTCCACGCCATACAGCGTCTGTCTTCAGTATCACTTCAGTCCTGCATGTTTTCTTTCTTGAATAAAACATATGTGAACTTAATTTAATTTATTTTTATTTTTAAAGGTAACTTGACTAAAGGAAGGTTGTATAAGAAAGGGAGCAATAACGAAAGGTGTTTCAGACTTCACATAAGCTTGTTAAGTACCTTCATAAAATCATGTTTGTAATATGGTTCATTTTTTTTTCTCCATAAACCACCATACTGATCACTGAAAAGAGGGTCTAAAAAATATAAACCAAATTGTATATAGCTGAAATATTGACATAAAATAAGCTGAGGTGCCATTAAAATCGTGATGTCTATTGGGAAAATGTCAGGTGTTTTTACAAGTAAGCTCAGAAAGTCAGAGAAAAGCGGTTCATTAAATAGAAAATTTAAAAAAAGGTTTTTCATTCTTTTTTTACATCTTCCCTCTATACTATACTCTGGCACGTGTGACAAATGCTTATTGGTTAAAGATTTCTACTTGTTAAATATACATTTAAAATTTTGCCTCTGGGTTTTCTTTTTTTGTTTGTCAATTTGTCAGATTGTAAGACAATCTTCAGATGAACAACCATCAAAGGTATTTGTATATGTATGTGTATATACTCGTATATACACATAGGTTTTTAAAATAAAGTTAAAGGTAGTTTTTTTTTTCTAACCCCTTTTTATTTATTAATTAATAATAAAAAAAAATACTTTGTGTTGAAATGGGATCCTAGTACTGCACAGAAATGCAATTTAAGGAGGACATACTGGCTAACCATCGGTGTTTGGTCAAAAGAAATTAGCCAATGGAAATAGGAGCAGGTGGTGCTGTCACCTTCTGGTAACAATCTGTGGGGCAGATCAGCTGTTGGTCAGCAGGCTCTCTCCACTAATGGACAGAGGGACCCCAAGATATTGTAACAAAGGCAAGTTTATACCTGGAATTTAGGCCTGGTCAAGCAATTGGTCCCTTAAGCCTTAGGGCTTAACTGGCACTAGCCTCAAAGCGAAAACAGAACCTTTGTCCTTTTTAGAACTTCCTTTTTTTTTGTTACTTCCAATCCAGTTTGCTACGAGTATTGCTGCAAAATGCTTCATTGCTTTTTTTGTTACTCCAAATTTTTAAAAAGAGCCATAAATCTGTCAATTTGTTCATGTAATTGTTCATTTATTTGTAAAAATTTTTTTTGAATAAAGGGGTTTTGAAACAAAAAAAAAAGTTTAAAAGTATAAATGAGTTGAAGCTTCATGGAAATGTAATGGAAGATGGATGGAAAAGGAGATGTTATGTAGAGATCGTTACGACATACTCTACATGCCCTGTACATACAGGTCCTTGTGCTAGAAGGAAGGCTTCGACTATTTAAGACATTGTGTGTGCTTATACATACCTGATGCAGACAAACATATTAAATCGAAACGGGGTCCACAAATAAACTTGATGAAAACCAAGCTCCCTTTTATTATCCTAAGCCAAATCTTCCAAAAAAAAACCTTCAAATCATTTATATATTCATGGCTAACGATGATGCCAAAGTTTAAAACCTAGAAAAAAAAATTACGATAATAATTTAAAATTATACGCACCGAAACCAATATCAACTTTCAACGAGATCAACAGCGCAAGCGGTAATTAACAATCAAAATGCTGTGTTTTACTTAATTAGGTACTAGAAAGAGTTGATACAATGGTCCTTAATTATTTTTCAGGGGGTTGTTTTTATTTAAAAAAAAAAATGAAGTGATTCTATTTCTACGAATTAATTTAATTTCATTACATTTTGTAGCAATACTCGTAGCAAACCAATTTCACGTCATTGAAATTGTAACGACCTACATCGTTAGTTGTATTCTGTTTCAGGGGCGCTTGCTTCAAATTTTGACGTTAGTTTCGCTTGTTCGTTAAAACCTTTTCGTTAAATGCCCCAACACAAATTTAGGGTCGTTTAAGTGGTGAGTTATGGAAACGCATTTACATTTGGTGGTTACTTCGATCTATAACCACCACATTTATCGAACGTAACCAACCTTAGTTAGAAGTTTTATTTTTTTGAATGATTTAAAATCAAATATTCAAAATAGATCAGTTTTCAAGTAGTAATCACCTCCATGGTTTGTTAAATTGAACTCTGTTTCAATTGGCTTGCTTCACATTTTGAGCCTAGTTTGGATTGTAAGTCTTTTCATTACATGCACTAAACAAATCTATCTTAAGTTTATATTTTTGAGTTTTTATGTTCGTCGACGTCTTAAAGGATTACTTCAACATAGAGGAAATACAAGTACTTTAAATCTTATAATATTATTCATATCTTTATAATATTATACATTAAATCTTATAATGTCTTATAACATTTAGAAAGCTTTAAGAGGTCAAATGCTTTCTTGAAACAAAAATAAAATCATATAAAAACCTCGGGTCACTACGGAAAATTTATTTATTTAATTATCAAAATATTTCTCCGAAATTCAGGGATCTTAAGGACATAAACAGTGAAAGATATCGTTTTTTTTTTTTCAAATAGCTACTAGTATAAAATTATTACTTGTAAATCACTAGCTATAACTAACTATGTGACATATACTAATATCACTAACCTCCGAAATTGTCACAGCCCCACCAATAAAAAGATTAAAAAAATAATTTTTTGTCATTCGTTAAAATGTCATGTAATAGGTAACTGTCGATAATTAATTTAAAAAAAATAATTAATGTTTTTATTCTGATATGGAAAGAGAGGATATACTTTACTAAACTAGATGATACTTAAATTAAATAAAACAAAAAAATCTGTTAAATAAAATTATGTCATTTCTGAAGTCACTAACTTTAATGCCCATCCAGAGATTTCTAGGAGCAGAGCTTAACAACTGTTTCTTGATAACAAACCAATAAAATCCACGTCATTTTTTATTTTATGGCTATTTTCCTTCTCTTCTGTTCGGAGTCCGACCTTTTACAGTTTGCTTGAGAGGTGGGGATCATTTGTTACTTTTTATTCAAGAGTGACTCTTCTCCAGGATGAAATTGTAAGTCCTATCTTCTAGACCAATAGTATTTCCATGTGTCTTTTATAGGCCACTTTTATTTAAGTAATATTGACATTATTGGCAACAGTATATAATATCAATCTTGTGATTTACCGTTCCAGCATTAATCTTCTATCCTGGATAAATTCCATAACTTCAGGATCGAAGAAGGAACCACACAGCGATGTCGAAAACTCAGAGAATCCACAACATCCGGAATGTGAGGACTCGAAAAATACGTACGTATCCTCATATAGAGTATAATTCAATTTTATTTTCAAATTTGTAAGTCTTCCTCGAAAAATGTGTTTTAAGAACTAATGAGCAAATATAAGCACTACAAAAGTTATAAATGGTCTTGCATATTATGCTATGCAGGAAAAGGAGCCATAAACTTATAAATTTGTTCATGCTATTGTTCATTTAATTGTAAATATTTAAATAAAGGGGTTTTGAAACAAAAAAAAATGGTCACATTTCTGGGTTTGAATCCAGGCGTTTCGAGGTTTTATTTCATCATTGACTAGTAATGATCACAATTTAGCATAGTAGCATAACAAAAAAAAGTCAATCCGAGATTTATTTTTATAGTTCGAAGTTTTTTTTTTTATAAATAATAAAATACTTTATTCTATAATGCTGTCAGATTGTTATGAAACAGTACAGTTATGGATCTTTCGCAAGACTTTTTTTTAATCTTTTTCTTCTTCTTCCTCTCAACAAGGTATTTTTAACAAACATATATATTAATGAACTATAATGTACTCTTTATAATTTTAATCACTTTTCATTTATAATTTTTAAATAGGCATTTATTTATATTTTATTATTTAAAATTTTAAATGTTAAATGCTCGTTTTTTCGCTCAGTATAATTGTCATAGCATGACGAGGGTAGTCGATAGCGCTAGTATTAAATAAAAAAATATTAAAGAGGCGTGAACAATTTCTGTCGTTTAAACCTAAATAATTCATTATATTTTGATAGGGAGTAATTAATTAACTAATGGTTTTTTATGGAACTTTTTTTATATCATTGAGACACACATGCCTCAGAGGTACTTGCTTGCACCACTCCTATATACTCTATATACATCAAAGCATGCGAACACACGGAAATAAACACACAGCCAAGTTTACAGACGTCTATGAGAAGACTATACACAGATATGACCCAGTTGAACAAATAGAATCATTGACATGCATAGAAATAACATTTGACCGGAGTTTGACACGATGAGGTAACCATTTTACTTACTCTGTAACTCGTATCAAAGCGATCTAGAATACAGACTTTTCGATCGGAAATACTTCACACGATAGTTTTAAACAGCAGCCTGTAAACTTACAGATCACGCCAAACTACATGTATACCTGTCGTATAAACAGTACCGAAGTAATCGTTTCTTTTAATTAAAAAAAAAATCTTCTAGTCATCAAATGAAATCTTTATGTATTTATTATCCATATGTCTCTATGTCAAGCAGGGCTACTTTAACGAGAGACAGACAGACACTGCAGGAAATAATACGGATTTCTATTGTGTGTAAAAACCAAGAATAAACTACAATTTACTATAGAAATTGTAAAACTTATCCAACATCTGAACTGTTAAACGTATATTCAGCATCATCTAAAAACATGATGATCAGTTGCCGTTGGATCAGTTAATAAAGCAATTGGATATATGATAAAAAACAATTAAACGTGAAAAATGTTCTAATTTTATCATCATTATAATATGTCGGTATATAAATATACCGAAAAAAAACTGAGATATTAAAAAGAAACACGACGAGATAGATTAATTTCATCGGGATTTAGATAAAAATAGAAACTACAACTCACTTAATATAGAGCGCATGTTCTCTTTAAATTGTGCAATGACCGATGAAATGGAATGATTCCCTGAGGGAACGATCATTGAAGGACTTATTTCTTCCCATAATCATGGCGCCTATTGGGAAATTTTCCTAACATTAATTTGCACCTCTGGAGCATTGTCATTATATCATTAAGTTCCTCCAAGCATTTATTGCTGAGCCCGATGGAATACTTCGAAAAGACCGTCTGTCTGTATGTTTTACTATAGAAATTGTAAAACTTATCCAACATCTGAACTGTTAAACGTATATTCAGCATCATTTGAAAACATGATAATCAGGTGCCGTTGGATCAGGATATAAAGCAATTGGATACACGATAAAAAACAATTAAACGTGAAAAATTTTGGGCATGAAAAAGGTTCTAACTCAGAAGCCAAACCCGTTCGTTCCTTGGTGTGTTAAGTTCATCCACCCCAGGCAAGACAACTTTTGACTCGTTGCAAAACCTCCCAAATCCGGTGTTCAACACTATGACCCACCCCCATTCCCGCATCGATGGCAACAGGCTGTCCTGGAATCATAGTTAGTTAAAATAGATTTAGGTTAGTATTAGCACCACACATTTATAAAGTGAGCACTATAACTTTCTCTACTTTTCTGCTTTGTATTCTGTGCATCAGCCTACCTTAGCTCAATTACTGTTAACCTCGCACAATGTATATAATTTAGCTAATGTAATAAGCTCAATGTGCCGTATTGTGGAATCTCCACTGATGTCAAAAATATTTACTCGATAAATAAAGGGATTTAAAACGATAATAAAATTACTGAGGACTCATTAAAATCACCCCCCCCCCACCGAATAAAAAAAAGAATTTCAAAGATTTTCCAAAAAAAAAAAATTGTCACCACTTTTAATTGACAAAATCTAATAAATCATTTAAGAGGAGTGAATGTAAATCTGACTAGAAATGGAAATACAATTTTAGATATGTTCGATAACATTTGATGATATTCCAATCAAAGATTCATGTAACTACGTGAATCAAATGACGGAACCTCGACTACAAATGTGAATACAAATATTTCAACAACAGAACAAACTACTGGGAATCAAAAAAGAGTCAGTTCGCAACGGGGGGAGAGCGTACTTAATATCTAAATAAAAATGAGACAGCAGACTGAACTACTCCAAGTTCATGTCCAATATGACATCTAGTGGGAATGTCTTAATACCGATGCGTGCTGAAGAAAGTGCCGTCAAGAATATAACTAAAACCGTTGAAAATACCTAACAACTCTACGTCCAAGACTCGCTTAAGTAAAGGACTTAGTTAAAGGAGAATCATATCTATCATTGAAAGCTAATGGAGTGTAACTCTATCCTTATTAGGGAGGTTGAGTAGTTTCATTGGCTCAATCGTGTATAATACTGTGGACAGACAACAAGAAAGGCCTTTTTTTTTTCTTAGTTTTTTTGTTTCATAAGACCTTTATTTAAAAAAAAATGAACAAATTTACAGGTTTATGGCTCTTTGATAGGTTGATGGCTTTTTCTGTATAGCATAACATACATTTGAAGGAGGGTAGAAATACAAACATTTTTCGTTTTATAGTTAAAATTACAAACACTATAGACTGGACTAGGTGATGGGGCTCACCTGCCGGTTAAAATAACGGAAAAACTAACTTACAAACTCGACTGCTTGCTGCCATCGATGGGGGAACGGTGCGGGAGTAATTGTGTTGAACACGGGGCTAGTCACGTGTTGTAGGGAGTCAAAGAATTTGATATGTCTACGGCGAATGAATTCACCCACCGTAGGCAACTCAAAATCTTCGTGTAGCTCACTGTTTCTCCGCTGCTCGAATGTAGTGTGTCTGACCACTTTCATGAGGATTCCGTTCTGAAATTGTTGGAGTCGTCTGCTGTCGCTTCAGTCAAATGACGAAAAAGCGGTGCACCGTACAGCAGAGCAAGGAGAGGCCTTTTTACTTATTGAAGATAAATGGATGTTGCAGGTACCTTGAGGGAATCATCCATCTGTTCCGAGCCACTGTGTGCGCTGGGATCTTGGCGCTGCCCTTCGGCTTCAGCCGCGCTGGCTACCTCGGAGGCACCCTCGGGGTAATTCTCTTGTCCTACGTTGCCAACTACTGTGCCAGCATTCTCGTGAGTCTTAGCTATAATCTCATGGATATAATTATCTGATCAAACTCGACTAGTAACCGTCCATACCACACCATGTCGAATGTAGAAAATATCTTTATAAGCTTAGATGTAGTAATGGGTTTGAAATGGGATCGATTCGATGTCAGCATACAATCATTCTTGGCTTTAACACAACAAGCCTGTGTTGCAGGTTAGGTGCCAGCGGGAGCATGCTCGCAGGAACAAAGACATGGTCCCTTCCTTCCAGGGTACGGTCGAGGCAGCCTTCGCTGGAGGCCCCAAGCAGCTGCGCATCTTTGGACCTTTCTTTATGTAAGTGGAAGGCCGGTATATAAATATAAATATATATCAGCATATTTCTGTCCATTTAACAGATGAAATAATCGACATTATTTCTTCTCATCCTCCATGATAATTATAGCAATCATAATTAAAAATAAAATTCTTTGAAAAGGTGAGGGTTCAGAGGTTGTCAACGTAGACACAGAGCTTTTCACTCACGAAGAAGTGGATACAGTTTAAACACGTACCGGTACTCTCATTCATCCAATTCCTTTGTCTTGATCAATCGAAGATGAAGTGATATTTTACATGCTCACGATACTAATTTGAACCTTTTTTTGTTCAGGGCATGTACAAACATTTGCATTTTATTGGGTCAAACTGGAGTATTGTGTATCATCCTTGTAATTATTGCATCCAATATAAAAGCTGTAAGTAAATTGATTTGTTCCTTTCATTTTTTTTTTTTTATTACATTTGTATATAATAAAAATGTCAATTTACAATTTTCAGGAAATTCTTTGTTCATTTCAAATTTTAACTAAATACTTCTTGCCTCTTACTTTGTTCGCAACGAGAACTACCCAGGACTTATTTAGAGGCTTCGTCTAGAACTTGATCATTCCTGTAACTTTACAATTAAATTAATTAGATTCTTCTTCGTATTCTTTCTGACACCTCTCCTCCTCTGCCAAACCATGGTCGGTCAATCTTTATTCTAATCTCTTTCTCGACTGATATCGATGTCTTCCAATATTACCTTTACCTTCAGCCTTTCAATCCATTACTGATTCGAGATTCTTCTTCTAACCATCCGTTTCACATGAGAGTTTCATCCATAATCATCTTTCCTTGGTTACGTCCAAAACATTCCTTTTTCTGTGCTTCTAAAGGGTGTCCCAGAATTAACGCAAGATTTGAATTCGCAGCCATTTGTGTAGTAAAGTGCTGGCAACCCTAAAAAAAAAACAATTTGACAGCTGAAAGTTTAGGGTTAGTAAAAATGGAGCGTTACACAATAGAACAATATGTCTTTATTGTTGAACATTATCTAAAAAATAATGAAAGTTTGGCGGCCGCAGTTCGAAAATTTCCTACAAAATATGGTCGGAATAGTGTTTTGACTTCATCAACTGTAAAGAGATTAATTGAAAAAATTAGGGAGAGTGGATCAGTTGGAGACACTAAACACACTGGTCGTCCAAAAACAAGCCGTTTAAATGTCAATATCGAAGCAGTGCGTGAAAGTGTTGTTGAAAATCCAGGAACATCAATTCGGCGTCGTAAACACAGTTCTTTGTACCGAAATTGGATAATAATGATGTGGCCATTATGTGGTTTCAACAAGATGGTGACACATGCCATACAGCCCATAAAACAATTCAAATACTGCATGAAACATTTCCAGGTCGAGTACTCTCTCGTTTCGGTGATCAGAATTGGCCCCCTATATCATGTGATTTAACACCTTTAGATTTCTTTTTATGGAGTTATGTGAAGTCAAAGGTGTATGTCAACAAGCCCACATCCACCAGTGCATTAAAAGAAGAAATTAAACGCTGCATCAACGAATTTCAACCACATTTATGCCAAATGGTCATGAAAAATTTCGACAAAAGAGTGCGTATGTGCCAGCAAAGTCGTGGAGGCCATTTGCCCGATGTGTTATTCCATAAATAACCCTATCCTATTTACTTTATAATTCAAAAAAACAAACAACAAAAATACTAAAAACTGTGTTTTCTTTTTAAATCAAATTTACGGAATAGAGCTATGGGGGACAGCAAAAAAGTCGAACATCAAGCGTATCCAATCCTTTCAATCCAAAGTCCTAAGAACAATAGTAAATGCCCCTTATTATGTCAGCAACAAAACCCTTCATAACGATCTTAATATACCCTACATTCTAGAACTCATCCCTTCCAAGTTTATGAAATTCCACAGTAGCCTTTCCAACCACCCTAATCCTGTAGCACAGTCATTGCACTGCGCCACTCATCCCTATAATCCTCCTCGGAGACTGAAATGGCAGTGGCCTCGTGACCTACTATAAACGCGTGACAGTGGGAGTCCTGGCAATGGCCAGTTTCTCCAATCATGTCCTATTGTATGAATGAGTGAGTGAATGATGCTGTAAATATGGTATGAATGAGATCATTTATCTGTATTATTATTGCCTTATAAAAGGCAGATTGTAATTATTGCACAATAAAGATTGTTATTAATAATAAAAATTAATAATAATAAATCAAATCTTGCGTTAATTCTGGTACACCCTATAATATGAACATATTTGCCAGCCATAGCATGAATATGTTAATATTGTAGAAGTTTCACGAGTCGGAACCTGATTCCCATCGTTGTAGCTGTGATTCTGCCAAACTCGTTGAATGCATCAGTAGTTCGGGATGTTAGATACTCTATATGGGGCGTAAGGTTAATTTTGAGTATCCACTCTTCCTTCTTCCTCTCCGAAGGTAAATACGCCTGGCCCTATCAAGTTCTCTCTTATCAGGGTTGCTGTTGTTTCTAGCCATCCAGGGCCTTTATTTTCTTACACCAAACATTCACCAGGTTTGCATAGGTATGGGACCTGCGTATCACCTCTGAATCAGTATCCATCGCAATAGTGGGCTGACTAAAGCGACTCCAATAATTTCAAAACAGGATACTCATTAAAGTGGTCCGACAAACTTCATTGAGAAAAATGAGATCCACGAAGGTTTTGAGCTGCCTATGGGGGATGAGTTCATTTGCCGTAAACATATGTAATTCTATAATGCCCTGCAATATCTAACAAACCCCTTGTTTAACACGATTTCCATCTCTCCGTTTCCTCGTCGATGGCAGCAGGCAGCCGAGGCAGGAACGGTCTAGGATTAAGTTACTTTTTAAGATAGTTTTAGGTCCAGTTATGTAGTCCGAAGGTGAGCCCTATCACCTACTCCCTTTTACATTATATAGAATTTAAACAATAAAAAGATAGATATGTTATGTTTTAAAAAACCCGTATATCAATTAAAAAATGTATATCATGTAGTCATCATGATACATAATTATATATGATTTATTGTATAGTTATATGTCTGAATGGGTTTAATATACGTATGTAACACTTTGTTACTATTTGATTAGCTCTTTATAGCTAAGCCTAATTTCAATTATTTCGAAGGTATGAATCTTTTATTTCTTGTTACAAACAAGATGTTTTGGGCTATCAATTGTACAATGCACACCGTTCTGTCAGTTTTTTTGTATATGTAAACCTGTCCAAGCGATTACAGTGGTTAAAAAATTGACAAGAGCTTGAAATATAGTTAAATTTTTTTTAATCAATATAAAATCAGGGGCTAAAGAAAAAAAACAATTGCAGCACTGGAGGAATCAGCGTTTTTCAAGGGTCACTGATACTTCATTGAGCCCAAGGATCCAAACGGCAGGACCGTTGGGGGCATCCCTTCTTTACTGGAGCATCTAATCTATAGGCTTATAGCGCTAACTTGGCATAACCATCTCTTTTAGCCCTCCTCGGGAAGAAGGACCTCCTCACACTGAGAAATGCAGGCAGTAGAGATGCCAAATGTCATAACCAGTAGTTTTATCCTGTCTGTTTCAAGTCTTCAGTCATGCTGTTTTGTGCTGAGATACAAATGCTCCGTGGTAGTTGATCCATATCTGCAAGGAAGATGTAGGGTTATTTTCCTTATCTCCTTATCTTCTAGAGAGTTACTCAACTTTCCACCTGCTATAAGTCGTTCAAAGGAAAATCTCCTCTGTTTCTTCATGAGAGGTAGATTTAGCAGCCCAGATGTTGGCTTTCTGAGTTGAAGGCCATTTTCTGCAAAATCACGGTGGCCTCAAGTCTTGTCGTCTAGGATTCTTAGCACTTGTGGAGCTGTCTCAAGAAGCACCCAGCCTTCATCAATGACTCCAACGTCCAACATAGCTTCATATGTGGACCACTGATTGGTATTTAAACCTCTCCTTAATTAACCAACCGTGGCCAATATAGTCTCCATTACGTTTAAACATATAGAGCTGATCTCTTGAAAGATTTTCAATGTTTTTGGAGAGAGGGGTTGAGCATTATATAACATTAAAGAAACGTTCAATTCTATAGAAACTATCAATAAATAAATAAAAACATCAATAAATTCTCATAAAAATATAAATAGCTGCAATAACATTGTTAGGAGTACAGCAGATACAATATGTCTATAACGAATGATTATTGTTGAAACAGGCACTGTACCCTCACCTGGACGTGGATGAGGTCTATTACAAGATGGTCGTGTTCCTGGTGGTGGCCACTGTCAGCTTGATACCCAACCTCAAGAAGCTGACCATAGTCTCTTCGACGGGGAACGCAGTTCTCCTCGTCAGCGTGCTGGTTGTCCTCTACTACGATCTGAGGGAACCGATATCTTTGGAGGGCAAGAGGGCTTTTGGAGCTCTGAGCGATCTACCTCCTTTCACGGCAACAGTCTTCTTCGCGGGAGTCACCATAGCCGTGGTCAGTCAGCACATCGTCAAAAGGAATTTATTACTAGGGTTTCGTTGATTTTTTTTTTTTTTAATCAGAATCCTTGAGTTTCCACATTTCTGTATCTTTATGTATTTTTGTCTGTCCTGGCCATTTTGAGCACACATTTTTTTGTACGCTTTATCAAGCAAATCTGCATACAACTTTACTTTTTCCCTGACCACTTGAAGCCAAGTGACCGTATGTCAGACAGTTGTGATTGACTGCATTGTATTTACACATCCAATACGGTTTATGTGACACAATCTTGACCAATACTATGAGGCGGTTCCCACAGAACCTGTACTGACTAGCTTCCATCCAACTCCTCAGGTCCTGCCTCTGCAGAAGGAGATGGCTCGGCCGGACATGCTGGAGGGCCCGTGCGGAGTCCTCAACGTCTCCGGCTACCTCTACAGTGCCATCTACATCTTCTTTGGCCTCTTGGGCTACCTCCGATATGGTGACGATGTCGCAGGCGCCATCACGCTCAACCTGCCTTCCGGCAATCTGTACGTATCCTTCAATCGCCGGCTCTTCGCCGAGGCGATCCTAGCACTAACCACTTCTTTCCCACTGTTACAGGCTGAGCCGGGCTGTCCAGGTGCTTCTCGCGCTGTCTCTCATGTCCGCCGCACCGCTGCACAACTACGTCCTAGTGTCAGTCATCTGGAACGACTATCTAGACAAGAGACTGACCAAGAACCGTACAGCCGCCCAGTATGTTCTGAGGGTGTCCTTGGTCGCGCTCGCCTGTAAGTAACCAACAGGGAGTTGAACGGTGGTATATGCGAAGGTTTTATTGGCTAAGTGAAAAAAAAACAATTATAGTAGACAATAAGACTACTAAGGTCTGTCTAAAAATACAATAAAAACAAATAAATTTTGTATGGAGGTGTTTTTATCTCATGGCTGCTGTATTTTTTAGTAGAATAATTAACATTTTTCGTTGTTTTATGGATACCATACCATAGGGTTATTACTATTTTTTATCGAAAGATAAATATACTGGGAGAGTAGAGGAGGGGGACCTAGCCTGTATCTAGTCCGGGGCTCTGCTACTAGCAAGACTGGACGACTTTCCCAAGTTTAATTATCCTTGGCTAAGGTCTCAAAGATTGTAAGCAATTCACCTAGTGGGCATAAATGGAGGCAGTGGGGGCACAGTGTAAAAGGGCTGAAAAAAATCCTATATTATAGGAGGCCAAGAGAACTCGTAGGCTTTCTCAAGGTACTATCTGGGTATACAAATGGATAGGCAACTTGTCACTGCGATTCAAACTGATGATATGAAAATGTGTCCTCCGGCCGGCTCTGCAGTGCCCCGTGGTACTCACTATGATTTATAATGTGAGCCCCATCACTTTGTAAACATGTCTAGACAATGGATGTATAATGTAGATTATATAATACTATTGTAACAATCGCAAAGCATAAATATAAGTATCGCAGTGTAAAATTCTATAATATGTAGCCATTTTAGCTGCAGGGCATATAATATGGACCTAGTGTAAATAGATTCATTTTTATAGAACCTGTATTGAATTCCATAATTTTAATTAACAAGGGTATATGAGGGGAAGTCAACTTCGTTTTAGTATAAATCCACTTATATTAATAATCATTACCCAAAGAAAAAATAAACTAGCTCTTATAAAAGGAAATTAAGAGTCACATCTTGTCCCCACTGTGTCGTCCACTGCTCGGTCGGTAGAGCCTCCGATTGGATATTGGAGTAGCCTCGAAGTTTTCTTGGGTTAGTAATTATTAATTTTCCTATGGATTTTCCTATGGTTTATAGGTTTGATGTGTATTCACCACTCTTCATTCATTAGCACTATTTGTTCATGCCTGTTGAAGGGAGAATGAGAACACACCGCACTTAAAGATCTAAAAATATCGAAAAGATAATTCTTTCAAACGGAACCGTTAATACACAGCAGCCTTGGTCCATCTGATAGGAGAAAGGAAAGGTAGCGTTTTGTTTTGATAACACCCAATTCTAGTATCTGAGTAATAAAAAAAAAACAACAACAATAAAATAATTTCAGAATTGATTGACATACGTCATAATTTAGCCGATAGATGGAAAAGGCTTTTATACATATTTGCTTTTTTGGGTTTTCAGAAATCATTTTTAGCCCAAAATCTTGTCATTAGCTAGAGACACGAAATGTTACATTGTGGGAATATTTGCTGACCTAACGACATGAAAGTAGCTATTAGCTATTTATTCCTTTCTATTAAAGTTGCTAGATTCATTATAATTCATAAATTTATAAATTCAAAAAGATCATAAATAGTGAACATTCATCCACACATCCAATCCTATAGTCAACTCCTCCTTATACAGCAACACTCATCTATCCAATCCTCCTCGTCATCTAAAGTGGCGGTAGTCCCACGATATATTCTAAACAAATAAGTAAGTCACGGAGTGCTGCTACTGGCTTCCATCCAAAGTCAGGCCCCGAGCGTATGTGGCTCTCTCGTCATGTTTATGGTCTCCCCTGGAATGAAAAGGTCGGAGAGTGAGGAGCCCCATTGTTCCCGATTTCTCCACCAGCCCACTGTGGGGATCCATACCATGGGGGCTCCTGGCCAGATGTTAGTATCAGCAGTGTGAGCTCAACATATTGAACGAGTCGAAATCTGTATTAGGTATGAATGAGCTTTAAAATCACAATTATTAATGCTGGGTTGGGCAAATTGCGATTTTACATATAAATAACAAAATGTATCACTGTTTAAAAAGCAATTTTGGTATCGGAAAGTATCGAAAGAAGAAGAATTATTCATTGCAACGAATAAAATCATTTTCTGAAATCATTCACAAATGCAAATCCCACCTTTTATCAATTAAGAGATAAATAAATCTATTGGTCGCCTTTTTAAAAAAAATATACGGCAGTTTTGAGTGGATCTGACCAAGAGTTAAGTGGAGGTAAACATTCAATCGTATTTATCTGTATATCGCATGCCTTCAATATGCGAGAGTAACTCAATAACGGCGGCACCTCAGCCCACATTGAGTCGGTTTCTATTGTTTCAGTGATGATAACGTGCGCCGTGCCAAACCTCAAGCTGCTCCTCTCCATCGTGGGTCTGCTCGTGCAGTGCACCCTCAGCACCACATTACCTGTGCTGATCCACCTCCTCACCGACTTCGAGCAGCCGACTCTCAGCAGTTACTTGCGCACCTTCTGGCTGGACGCCGTGGCTCTCCTCCTCACAGCCATGGTGCTCGTCTGCGGTCTGTCCTCCCTTGTATCCGGTTCCTGAGGAAGCAGCTTCCCTGCGAGGCTCAAGGATGTGCTCATTTTCATCTTTGCGACAGTGTTTAATACAGCATGGTGCACGATGTAAATATGTTTAGCGTCCTGATAAAAGCGTTATGTACTATGTACTGTGTGTTAATATAAATGATTATTAAAATAAATTCATACCAGATCTCAAAAAAATGTCTGTAGGAACGTTTCTCAATATTTGTACCCATTCTCTGCATTTCCTTTTACAACATAAAGGCTGGGAGTAAATGGTTTACAGCTAATTTTTGTCCACTTAGGCTGATGAATAAGAAAAGACATATTTTCATCAAATTTATTAACGTATCGCGTTTCGACATACTTTGCATGATTGATGAACCCATACAAACATGTCAAAAATATCTTTCATGAACTCCATCCAAATCCTAAAATCCTACATTTTGTTTTTTTAATTCTGTATCAATTTAGACCCAATAATCTAGAAGAAACACGGCATCACTGTATTTATTACAATTGGTTTGACGATAAAATAATAGGTTGGGAACAAAGTAACTTCGGTTTTTATACTGTGAAATAAAACTTAATTTTTTCGGTACAAAAAATGAACTTTAATCATTCAAATATCTTCCATTATGTTCGATGACTTTTTCTCATCTTTCTGGTAACTTCATGATCCCGCGCTCATAGAACTTCTGGTCCTTATCAGCAAGTGAGATTTGAGGGGTCATCGTTTGTAACAGCGGCAGTTCGAAAAAATTCAGGAGTCATTTATTGAGCAAGTATTGTTGGCACATCCTAATTTTGAGCGACCATTTATCTTGCAAACCGACGCTAGTGGTTACACGATCGGGACACAGCTTTACCAAAAACACGACGAAGAAGATTATAAAGTAGTGGCATTCGGAAGTAGAGTGTTAAGGGGAGCAGAACAGCTGTATTCGACCACCGAACAGGAATTACTCGCCATCGTATGGGCAGTAAAAAAGTTCGAGCCATATCTAAGCGGAGTCACTTTTACTATCGAGACAGATCACAAGGGCCTGTCATATATCAGAAATTGCAAGAATTCCACGAGTCGGGCCATGCGCTGGTGCATGTACCTGCAAAAATTTAATTTTACCATTGAGTACATCACCGGAGTCAAAAACAAAGTTGCCGACGCAATCAGCCAGAATATTTGAGACCAGCGCAGTGGAGACAAAGTAAATAATGCTTTCCAGTTGAATGCCACAACGATCGAAGCAGGAAGAGCAACGGGTAAGAAAATGCTGAAAAGAATTCAAAACCCACTACACGGAGGTATATTTGCCAAAAGGGGTTTTGCTCAATTGAACACGGATGGGATAGAAAGGGTACAGGTTGGAGATGTAACATATCGATGTAAACAAGGAATCTTCACCTCTGAAAAGGGAAATTCAACGGTTAAAATAATAATTCCGACAAATCACTTTGCAGACTTCGTAACTACAGTTCATGAAAAGTATGCCCACATTGGGGTGACGAAAATGGTGCACCTTTTACAAGGCGAATTTCACCATAAACGGATGTTACCAGATGCCGGGAGTGCCAATTCAAGAAAGTGGTGAATCGGTACACGCAAGCCCAGTACAAATACATAGGGGTCCAGGAACAGCACTCAAAATGGAAACAGTGTCTGAAACGTATTGAGGACATTATAAACCATACATGTCACTCAACGACCAAGGTGTGCCCAGTTGAGTTCCATTTTGGAAAGCAGAAGGCTACATTATGGGAAGAAGAGTACAGGAGAATTACTGGAAGAGTAACCCCAGAGCGAATCCCAGCGGCGAAATATGGACGATTGGTAGAAAAAGTTAAGGAGAAAATTGGGAAAGAAGGACGGAAGAAACAGGAAAGGTTTAACAAGTCTCACGTGACCCAGACCTTTGAAGAGGGAGATTTGGTGCTGGTAAGGGCGTTGGCTGTCCCAACTGACCCAGTTAGGCAGACAGCGAAGTTTTTGCCACTCTACGAAGGCCCTTATAAGATTAAGAAGAGCTAAGGCGATACCACTTACCTGTTAGCCTGTCCAGGAAATGGAACAAAGATAAGAGGAAAGTTTCATACGAACTTATTAAAACGATTCAAAACATGAAAATCTGAGTAGTTTTTTGTACAACGTTAATTGTACCGTGTTGTAAATAGATAGTGGACTTCGATAAAGTCAATTTATTATTATTAGTCTAGTCATTTACAATCATTATTTATTATTATATTATTCCCCTTATTTAGTAATTTAATTTAATAAAAAAAAAAAAAAAAAAAGTTGAGGAAATTTTTTAAGTTTTCCCAAAAGGGTTAAAGATTTAAAATAAACACCCTTCTTGAATTTTTCCAGAAAAAAAAAAAAAAAATCTTGTTCCACTTGTGTTTGTTTATTAGTAGTGGATTAGGTAAACAATGTTAGTTCTTTAAGCCACAAGAATGTGAATAGATTTAAAATCATAATTTATATCACACCACAGTCATGACAGGTGAGGAGGAAATAGGAGTATAGTTTGTTAAAAAAAAAAAAAAAAAAAGAAAAAAAAATGTATATTTACAGTAGTGTTAGTGGAATAAGGTATGAATGGATAAAATTTTATAGGGTGAATGTGGTTTATGTGCAATTTTTCTTATGATCTTTTACTGCTTGTAGCAGAAAAGATAAATAATTCTATACCTGTTTAATTGATACAATTTAAAAATGTTGGTAACAGGTTGTTATATGTATGATTTGTATACACAATTTAGGTATAAAAAACTCACAGGTCGATTGTTCGTACCATATGAGGAAATTTCGAATGAACCAAAATAGGAAGTTAAGATAGTTAGGAGAAATTTTTGAATTAAATTTGCAAATGTAAAGCTGATTTTTTTTGTTTTGTTTTTCTTCTCAGGGTGGTCCAATGTAATAATATGTGCTGAACCATATCAGTACATGTAAATTTATTTTATTATGAAAAAAGTTATTTTACCGGAAAATGTAAAGTATAAGTGGGGGCTTAGTGGAAGTCGATCAACGATGCAAAGGTCAGAGTGTAGAAAGCCAGAAGGAAAGAGGTAAACAAGCGAGGAGTGCTTTCCCAGCCGGCAAAGAAAAAACACCATCGTCTCGGCACTGTCACATCAGAATTTTTTTTTCAGCCCACTTCAGGATAACCAGAAAACAAAAAATAAAAAGGTACTTCTAACCATATTTTACGGAAAATTCCGACGGAATAAATTTCTATAATTATAAATTGTATCAATAAAGTAAAATTGTTACACGTTATTACTGAAATTCTTACCATTTAAGAAGTTTTGTAAACTTCGAAATAAATGATAATCCGATGGTGCAAGGTCGGGGCTGTATGGGGGATGCAACATCACTTCCCAACCAAGCTCCAATAGTTTCGTACGTGTTGCTAAAGATGTCGTGGCGGAACCCAAATATCGGGCTTCTTAACAATTCCAAAACGTCTTCTATGATTTTCAATTGTCGTGTGTAATACATTTAACTGTTTTGCAATTTTCGGCACATTTATATGACGATTCGATTCAGTTATGGCTTTCATTTTGTCATCATCAACTTCAGAAGGCCAACCAGAACGTCTGTCATCTTTCAGTGAAAATCGTCAGAACGAAATTTTTTAAACCAATTCTGACACGTGCGTTCTGTTAAACAATCAACACCATAAACTTCACATATCTCTTTGTGAGCCTCAGCCGCTTTCTCGGCTTTATGAAAATCAAAAAGTAAAATGTGTTAAAAATGCTTATTTTTGTTTTTGCTTATTGCGTATTTTTGCCACATGTTAAAACTTTCCGTAAACTGACAGTTGTAAACAAAATTACAAGCAAATTCATTCTATAGCAACCTATAGGATCTCAAAAGAAAAACAATTCTAACATTGACAAAAGAATAACGAAACAAACATAACCTATACCTACTCGTGCAAACCGAAATTACTTTCTTGCCAACCCAATAGTTTTACTACGGTTTGGTTTATTGCTTCCCCGTCCTAGTGGATCATTGGTGAGAACTAAAATTCGAAATCGGTAGGTAAGTTGAAAAATAAACAACAGAAAACCCGGTTTTGGTAAACCCAAAACACGTAAACAAATTTCTTTCCAAGCACTGTAAAATAATAATAAAAGTTAAAAGTAATAATTACAAAATTGATTGTAAAACCAAAACCAAGAATAGGATCACATGTGGTCAACGGTGACCCTTGTGGTAGGCATGCCCTAAAACAGGGGCGGACAACCCGCGACGCTTTTTGGGTGGGTTCGCACCCAACCCACTCAGGATATTCATGCCATTGAACTGTGCTGACATATGTTATGAGGATTAAAAGTTGGGTATTTGAGCTCCCAGATCTTATAATATCAATAAAAATAAAGAATTAGTTGGTATACAGTGGCTAAGAATTAATCATCCACCCCTCCGTTCCTTCTGTGTACGCTCAGTCGTCGTATGAAGTCACAGTAAATAACTTACAGGCCTATAATAACCTTAGGTGAGTAGCCATAAGATCAATATTTTTTTAAAAATGTGTACATGCAATCAATACACAAAGTATTTTCAGGAGTGCATGGCGGTCTATGCACGGTTTCGTAAAAGACTCGTCAATATCATCAAAACCACTTAACTTGAAACTTTATAACACAAAGCTCACAAGAAACAAAACGCTATTCGGTTCAGAGGAGGTCTCTTGGGGTTTCCGGGGATGAGATGTACTGAGTATTAGCTTGGAGTATTAAGATGGCCAGGGAGGCTGGAATGAAAGTTGTAGTAGCGGGAGGTAATTTTGAGATCAGCGTGAAAGGTATGAATATTGACATAGAAAGATTAATATAGCAAATAGTGCCAAAGTAAACAAATAAATAAAAAAAAAAACTAATGAATAATGCAAGCAAATTACAATAGTTTAAATTGATGGAGGAATACAAACAAATTAAAAATAAATATTCTGAATGCAGCCTATAATAAATGACTTGATGCTTTTATTGAATCAAAAATTAACCCTTAGGAACATTGTTTGGTATCATTAAAACACGAAATTAATTATGAAATGGTAAAATATATTATTACTAATAATTGATAAAAATACTGGCAATATTGGGACTAGAACCAAACCCCACCCAAAAACCTAGTCCGGGGCCTTTCCCATCTGAGCTATCCTGCCTCGAGTAAGTCAGTCCAGACAGTGGGGACGCAATTAATTATTTAATTATCCAAATAGCGAGTTAATTATTTTATAATTAGTATATACTTTTGATCTTTGCTATAATCGTGGTTATTTATTTATCTAGTTCGAATTATTTACTAAAGCTGCCGATTAAGAGATGAAAGTGTTAATAATAACTGAGTGAATTGCAATGTTTCAAAAGTTGGTGTATTTTCTGTTCAATGTTACAACTTGTTTATACATTCAGTGCAATTCTCTTACAACGATCTTCGAGGGACCTAGGGATACAGATGTTATACCTGAACTTCCTTGTATCCGAATTTAATAAAAAAAGTCTGATAAAAGTCATCCCTACCTACATTTCGCATAAAATTCAGATTGATTATGTGAGTTTTATTACCTACGTAATTATGATTAATTTGCTGATGTTTTCAAAAAATAATCAGTTAGTAGTTTGCTTTAAATTGGAAGAATAAGATTTTTTTTTTTAAACAATTTTCTCAATTCTTTTTAAACTCAACGATACTTCTGGTGTATTTATTTCACTATATCACCTCATCATTAGAAAAGATTTCGTACTTTCTTCTTCATTTATATTGAAACTAGACTGGAAAATATCTTCATCACTCAGTTATTCAGGGTGTTGATTGGCCGTAGTGAAAGCACAACTTTTAAACGTTCAATTATTTTCACTTTTACAGCAGTAGAAAAAGAACGGCGATTTTCGTACAATTTCGACACACTCAGAAACTTGTCCACACCGAATGACAACAAAACAACTGAGATTGAGATAAAATAAAAACCCTAATGTTTCCACAAATGGGTTTGTAATGAAGGAATTCACGAATTCAATAGAAAGAAAATGAAGTTAACACACGTGCTCTTTAATCATTGTAGTTCATAACAGATTCTTGGAAGGAAGAGGGAATCCAAGAATATCCTTTTATGGGAATAAAATAAAATGACATCACTGGGAATTTTTATATCGATTAAAATATAATATGTAACAGATATCATTATATTAAATATAATTTTTATTGCTATGATTTATCCACAATTAGGTGAACTGTTACTGCTACAATAAAACGATTTTGATGGCAGTTTTAATGACTTTAATAATTAAAACATACTAAAGTGCCAGAAATGTGATATGTCATTAATCAGGACGATAAGATCTTTTATTTTACGCTCTACTCAATATGATAGGACATTTATTTTTTTTTAATAACTAAGTAATTGCTTAAATTGATGCTTTATATTTTTCATGGGGTTCTAAAAATAATCACTGGGGCATTAAAATAATTATAAAATATCCTCTCTCTAAGCAGTCACATTAGCGCGTACGGTATTAATGATTTATCTTTAGAGTATCAGGTATTGTTAATGAGAAATTAACAATTATACAATTATAGAAAAATTTATTAGTAATGGTATTGATAGCAATAGTAATAAACTTATTAGCCAAAAATATAAAAGTTAGTTAGATTTCAGGACCTCCTATCACCTGTCCGGGAGCTCTTCCCCTGAGATAGCATTGCCCTAATCAATACCGAGTTTCTCAAAGATTACAAAACATCCCATCACCGATGGAGAACAGCAGAAGGGGCTTAATATTTCAATATTTGCGAGAGATTTTCCCGGGCCCGAGACTAGAAGTGTTCCAAATGAACGAGCGGGTCACTGGTATGAACGAGTGAGTCATTGAAATGCCCCCTCCACTGAGCACAGAACCATTTCCTGATTCAGGGCGCAAGCGCGAAACATTGTGTTAGCTCCCTTTTGGGACAAAAAAAGTTTCAAGTTCCTCCAAATCGTACCTTCGCTTTAGTCTGCTTTGATCATTCGAACCTCGCAGTAGTAACGTTTACAGTTCTGAGCGTTTATTTACCCCCTTTCTTTTCCGTATACAAATTTAATTATTCATTTGAATAAATCTAAATTGAGAAAAAAAAAACAAGTCTTTTCCTACAAGTCAATATAATTGCATTTTAAAATGGATTCTAGACGTGTGATAAGTTTAGGATTTAATCAAGAGAAAGGTACCCACCATAATTCATTATATTCATTGATATATTAGATAACTTTTCATTTAAATAATTTCTTTATTTTACTTAGAGTGTTTCACCTGTTGCACGGAGACGGCCTGCAGATTGATGAATATCAATCCTCTATTTGAACACTTACATCTAGGTAAGTCAAGTATCTTTTACAATAACGAGGTGGTCTGAAAAGTTTCCGACCTAACAAAGCTTTTATTTATTTTATTATCATCTTCATGCTCAGGTCGGAAACTTTTCAGACCACCTATGTATATAAAAAGTTTGTATGTAATATTTTTGGTTGGTATTCCTGTTCCACCGATTTATTTCTCGAATAAATGGGATATTCGTGAAAATAAAAACAAAAGGGTATCTAAAAAGTCGGTCATATCTATAAACTCTTTTTGGATGGATACAAACTACTAATCGGTTTAAAATGATCCAAAACTATTTTATATTTGAGGGTTCATTTATCTACGATTTCATTACACGTATGGAGCAACAACCATAGAGTGTAATTTCATTTTTATATTTTGATTAACGTTATGTGTCCTGGATTATATGGGCAACGTCAAGCTTGTTTAATTTAATAAAGTGTCAAATTAGTTCTGTTTCGTTTACGTATAATAAGGAGGAGGTTATTAGAAAATAAACACCGCGTTTGTATTAGAACAAATGCGGATTTCCATTATCCATTCATTATCACGACGTGGAATATATATTGAAACTCGGAATACTTCCCCAAACCACTGGTGTTTGCAAACGATCAGCGACGAACATCAACACCACCCATCAATCGCTTTTCGGCTGTTTGCCTTCTTGATCGTTGTAGCCATAATAGATACAGCCATGATCATAAAATAACTAATTACTAAGACTGAAGACTGGGAACAGTACTTGCAGTTTACTACAGTACCCTCACATCAATATTCATTTGCTAGCCACCTCAATTTTATTGTATTCTGCGGTGACAACATCCTTTCATCCGGAAGGCGTCTAATAACATAGCTGTTATTAAAAACGGTTCAGCTGATTGTAATAGAGGCATTACACCTTAGTTTTTCCACGGAGGCGTTATATGTAAATATTAATTGAGTTTTCTCTAGTTGAAACAAAAGCAGCAAAATAAAGTTTTTGTGGAATTGATCTGTGGTGGTCGCGGAATAAGCAGTAATTATTGTCTTGAGAAGGGGACAAATTCAACGAACTAACTCAAAGTATCTTAAACTTTACATTCCAAATTCCTAATTGTACATACAAAATTCCAACAAATTGTGAGGAATTATTTTGTTTTTACAAGTTCTTCCATTAAACATACCTTCAGGGTTACAGATAAAAGGCAAATGCTCAGAACTGGATTGAAAGCCCATGGAGTTGGCAATGACTCATAGAATTATTTATGGTTTTCATTATAAACTTTATTTTAATTATAATAGTTTTATTGTATTACTACTAGATGCTGAGACATACGGCTCGTTTGTCTTATGTGAGATGCTCCATCGCTCTCAGCTGATGGCATTAGTTCCTGGTGGAAGAAAAGGAAAATATGAGGACAGTAGAGTTCTCATATTTGATAATATCAGGGGACAAGTAATTGAGGATATAGTATGTGGCAGCTCCGTCACAGCTGTCAAATTAAGAAAGGACAGGTGAGTACACAACCATGTATATTTAAAATTTTGTTTGGTTAGTTATAACATTTGTAATCTTTGCTGACATTGGTTAAACAATTAAAATTCTACAACTAAAAGGTTAAAATATAAAAATAAACACCCTTTTGTTGTAAAATCAAAGATTTATTATAATTTTAGATAAATTCCGGATGAAACTTTGATATTATAATTATGAACTTAAGTTGTAGCATTAGTACCTATATGTACACAAAGTGAAGGGTGTAGAAAGTACAGCTATTTAATGTTAATTTATCTATTTACAAACAAATAAATGGCTAAAATAGCGACCAAAACCAAACAATTTTAACTAAGCATAAATATATTATTTGTTAGGACTGTATTAAATACTATATTTACATTGTGGGCTCCTAATACTGTACATTGTGCACTATCTTTGGATTTACTTTTGCCTTACCCTCTTCTTTCCTCAACTATGCAGAAAAACCAAGTTCGTTGTTACTTTATTTGTATATGAATATACATTTCAGATGGGTATCATTTTAGATTGTATCATTTTTCCTGCTGGCATCATAGGGTAGACAGACAAGATACAACCTCGTATATAGACATACTGACCTGAATTAATTCCGTTCCTTTGGGACTGACTACATTTATATTATTTAGTTTTGATTTCTTAAACAAATATTATTCTAATATTTTCTTTTTACTCTTAATAATAATCATTATTTTAATTATTTATAAAAAAAACAACTTTATATTCAAACTTTTACTTTATCTTTCAGGGTTCTGTTAATTATTTTAGGAAACTTTTGGCAAAAGGAACATTTATTTTATTATTACTAACATTTACAGCTAAAAATTTACATACAAATATAATCACGTACTTATAATTTCGTATTATGCTGGCCAGCGCTTCTTCGCGTTGGTATCCTCGTTGTTCATATCACTCTTTGCTCGATCTGACTTCATGGTGAGTGAAAGTAAAGTTGTCCTGTTGTCGCATCTGGTGAAAAATGAAAAAGGACCATCAGGGGCCAGCTTGGGTACGACCTCGTCTAACTGTGTCTGCCCAACGACTAACTCTGAACGACCCTCAGAAGGTTCATCTCTCACTGCTCGACGACTTTCAGGAGGTTCACTTCCTGTCCGATGCCTTCTTGTCCTTCAATCTCAATTTTTTCTGAGATTTTTTACATAAGCACCATTTAAAAATATCATAACAATATATTAAAGATGTACTTACTTATATGGTTGTACTAACTAATTACTAGTTGTGATATGTAAACTCGCTGCTTTAATAATTATTGGTGAGCTGTTTTCTGTTTCAGGATAATTGTGACAACATGTACAAAAGTTCACATCTTTACTTTTCCGGAAATTTCACTTATATGTACTTTAGATACTCTATATAACCCTAAAGGACTGTGCGAAGTAACGCCAAGCATGTTAGCAGAGCGTTATCTACTTGTCTATCCAGGACAAACAACTGGAAGCATAAGAGTATTGGTAAGTTCAAAAAAACAGATGTTATTGTAATCATTAAGAAATGATAGACTAAAAATTATTTGATAAAGAAGAAAAAATAAAGACCCAGCAGGATTCAATGGCGGGACCTTTTGTTTCTTGTTTAGGCACTCTTGTAAGTATGCTATCCTTTGCTGATCCACTGCTATCTCACTCGCAAAATCGGCAATATTCTAGTTCGAAAATCAAGATTAGATTGCTAGATTCAATTTCCAATGGACAGCTTTTTATTTAAACCTAACTAAAAGCATTGAGCGCGTGACATATGAAAATAAAAAATAAATGTGTGGATATATCACATACCACATAATGGATATACCAGGGGGTGGGCAGTGCCATCGGAAGGCACTTTACGAGAATCCCGAATAAGAAGAGGGCAAACCTCGCATCACCTGGATAACGTACACAATGAGAAAGGCCTGGATATCAGGTCATAGCAGGATCCTAGACAAATGGTGATAACACTTTTTTCCTCTGTGGAGCTGAGCTATGGCAACTAATTTTCATGACATCAGTTATTCAACAAATAAATATCATCATATCATATCAGGTGGTCAGGTTTTAGCTGGAAAGGAATATTTCTTGGCAAACTTACTATCAATATCAGCAAGTCTTAATCATTTTTAGCAAACCAGGAAATATGGTTTATATAAAATATAACTAAAAAAATCAAAAATCCTTGTCTTTGATAAAAAGAAAAGAAATCATTAGAGATAAGAAGTCCATAGCGACGACAATACTAATAAAGTTGTTGCATAAAAAGTAGAAAGTATCAACACTACACTTAGAACTAATACAACTTCATAAATTACAAGGTTCATATTATGGATTAATGGACTGGTTGGTACTCCTCTTTCAAGGATTCAGGATTGCCGGAAGATTGCCAAAAGTTCTAAATAATTGTTAATTATATTCAGAAAAATCCAGTTAAATGAATATTCTTAACAAATAAAAATTGGAATAAAAATAATATATTGAGAAGGAATCCTGTTCCTACCATGATCTCATAACCCACTTGGACTTCGTCATTACTGTATTCCTACATTCTCCTACTCACTGTCGACATTATCACTGATGCTAATTACTCTCCATACAAAAGCAATATGGATTTATATAAAATATAACTAAAAAAAATCAAAAATCCTTAATTACTCTCCATACATATACAATGGATCCCAATCTCAAAATCCTGAATAATAATTTGTAATATGTATTGGATTTACTTCAATTTTTATAACTAAAGATATACCAATTAGCCAATCACTAATAATTAATTTGGCCTGCTTGCCATTTTAGGACTTGAACAACACAGTTAAGAATACTCTTAGCAGCCCCATGATAATAACTGCACATAATAATGACATAGCTTGCATCAGTATCAACCAGCAGGGAACTAATGTGGCAACGGCATCTGTGAAGGGCACTCTCATCCGAGTCTGGGATACTACTGCAGGTACCCAGCTTGTCGAACTGAGGAGAGGCTGTGACCCAGCACACATATACTGGTAAATACCATTAGCTATAAATATATGTTAGGAAATAAGGATAAATATTAAGAGATGGTCTAGTGTCTGGGCTAAGTTAGTCGCATCAGCTTCTTGTGTTAATAGCTAAAATGTTGACATAAAAAACATAGTAAATCGCACTTGAAGCTTATTAAAAGCTTAAGTGTCATTAGCGCTCAAAAGATTATATTTTGGGACATCTTTGCAATTTTCATTTGTTTATTATCATCAATGTAAATAGCTTCAGAGCTATAGGACTTAAAAATCTTGAAAGAGAGTAAACCAGGCCCCAGTTTTTGCATGTTTATTATTATCCCTTCATTATATTTCAGGAAGGTAAAATGAAAAAAAACAACGGATTTTTATTGTTGAATCCATAGTTTTTGGTATTGCAAAATACTAGCTTTGTGAAGCAGATTAATGACAGTCCCGATTTCAGCCCAAGTTTAGGAGAACCACTCATTCTGACAGATATTCCTTTTAATTTTAAGAGAAGGGAATTTCCAGTGAGGCTTCTCGATCATGATCAGCAAGTGAAGAGGGACATACTGTTAAACACTGCAGAGTGGATTTGAGAGCAACATGTTTCCCCTATGGATAACTTTGAGCTCCTTGCTCAAGTAAGCGTGGGTTCATTCAAAAATTTATTTATTCTTCCTCCTGTTAGTGAAACTAAAAATGCTGATTATAATCAAGTATTAAGTTACAGTAACATTATATTGAATTTGTAAAATATTTTATTTTCTAATTTTTGTGATGTACTTAAACTTTTGATCACCTGTTAAAAAAAATTACTTTGATTTACACTATAGGTTGAGTTCATTTGTTTTCTCGTCTGATGTAAGATTGGGATAAATAAACACCTAGGCATCGCTGGTTGAGGAATATTTGTTTGTTTGCACGAGGGCCTGATGAATGGATTTGGAAATTGATATGTTCCATAGATTTCCTGTTCATATATTAATGTACAATGAAATGTAATGAGTATGTATCTTCATGGTAATTGTTTTAGTGATGGGATAGTGAACTTAGATAGGGCGTAGTAAAATAGTCATATTGCATTAAGATTTCAAAGCAGGCCATAGCCATGGGCTAAAAGCTAATGAAATATAAAGATACATTAAGAGAATGGTAGAGGATATAATGTTAGTTAAAATATTTTGTATTTATAAGATATTATTTTGAATGGTGTTATTAAATGTTGTTTTTCTTTGGTATATGCCTTTCAACCCTCAAGAGTATTTCCAGGTAATTAAAAAAAATAATGATACTGTTAATTTTTTATTTAACATAATTATCATTCATAATTTTTAGCGAAGCATCACGTTTCAACAAATAAATGTGTTTTTTTTGTCATTTCCAGCATCAACTTCAGGCATGATTCACAATTCCTTTGCTGTGCCAGTGATAAAGGGACAGTGCATATATTTGCAATTAGAGACTTAAACCTGAATAGAAGATCCACGTAAGTTTTATGAATATGAATGTATAGGATTTGTTTACAGTACTTATATGTAAATAGTAGGGCTATGGAATAATAAAATGTCCACTCTGTGGAGCTCCTTACTTAATTATTACACTAATTACCTAATGTTAAATTGATATACAATAACATACAAAAACTAATAATATTAATATAATGCGGTCCTTTTGGAATAGTTTATGTAGCTGTGATTTAATATTTTAAATTTATTGTAGATGTTTCAGATCCATTTTGGTACATCAAACAAGTGAAATTTTAAACTTATTCATAAATAACTATGGACTGATAAATTGGTTTGAAATGTATACGAAAATAAAATAAAATGTTGCTAAGACATAAATGAAACCTACATAAGATAGATTATTTGATTGTCCTCTCCAGAACTTACTTTCAGCATAAACCATCAGTTGATAACAATTCAATACTATACTTAACAAAACAAGCTTATTTACTAGATTATATAAAAAAATATTTTATTCATTACAATAATTATAAGTGATTGATCTCATTCTGTTTCGCTTTAATAAAAATATTTTTAACTATTAGAATTCTTAAAAATTATAATTGACATTATTTATAATATATTCATACAACTTAAAATCTATAAGATATACTAAAAACTTAATTTTCAAGCATTACAATTATACACACATACAGAATTTTAAAAAAAATCTAAAAACAGAAATTTAATCTTATTAGCATGTTGCTTAAGTTATTAAATATACATAACTCACATTCAGATAAAGAGAAAAATTTATAAAAATTAAAACATGTATGTGAAACAATTATTCATTGGACCAATTGAATTTTAGATCAATTTTAAAATCTAAAACTTGGTTTACATGTTGCATTAATTTGTCCAGATAATATTCCTAAAGGACATTAATTTGAATATTAGGTATTAGGTGTTAAATTCAATAAATTTTAGTTTTAACTAAGTATTTTTGTTTTAATTATTAAGTCCATTGAACATTAGGGTGGATAAATCAAAACCATATTACAAGAGGATCAATGAAAAATGGATGTGTTGAAATTCATGCTTTGGTATTAGTGACCAAATTCTGTAGTTTCATAAATTTACAATAATTACTTTTCACATGTCTTGAGATTTAACAGACAGTAAGCTGTTACAACATAAATTTGGAAAAAAATTTAATTTTTAACAATGCACAGTATTAATTTTTTTTTTTTTAATTATACCGAAACAAAATAAATACCTTTCTTAAATGATATTGTCCTAACGACTCTTTTAAGTAAAAATGTTTGATGTTTAATCCTTTGAGCAAGATCTTTGTTGCTTCTTAAATGTAATTTTTAAAAAATAAATAGATAAATTAAAAATAAAATTCAGTCAGTAACTTTTACACATCAAAATTCTAAGAATAGACTTTTCACATCACACAGAGAATCTAAATTACGTACTTTAATTCAACTTTACAATATAGAAATATCAATCTTATTAAATTTATAAAATAAATTTTATGCACTGCCAAGGGTTTATTCATTTTATTATATAACTTTATATTATTCATTTATATTATACATTTTATTTTCATTATATTATTCATTTTGTCCCCTTCAAAGTAATCCCCCTCAGATATAATACACTTGTGCCAGCAGTTTTTCCAATCTTCGAAGCACTTTACAAACTCACTTTTCGATATAGCTCTTAGCTCCTTCAGCGATTCTTCTTTTATTTCATCAATAGTCTCAAATTGTTGTCCTTTCAAGGTTTTTTTTCAACTTCAGGAACAAAAAGAAGAAGCAGGGAGCCATGAAGAAGAACAGAACAGAGCAGTGTTGTTTTTTCCTCAAAGATTACGAACAATCAATGGGATATGAGTGGGGGAGCATTATTGTGATGCAATTTCAATGAATTGTTTTTCCACAATTCAGGTCGTTTTCGTCAGATCGCCTCATATAAAAGGTGCAATTGACCGTACAACTTTCTGGGAGAAACTTATAATGCACTAAGCCATTGAAATCGAAAAAAAATAGTGATTATAAACTTTTCTCTACTTTTTGATCAAATTGTGTAAACATAAAGTTACTCTTTGAATATTTCACATTGAAAATTGAATATAATACATTGAATACCTAAACAATATGACTATTATGCACTGTTGGTTGTTGTGAAAATGTTCCCTCTTCAGGTGTTGATGTCTTCCAAGCTCTTGTTCTGTATTGGTCTCCTTCTGGCCTCTCCTCATAGTTGCTGACTTGGTCAAACAGGACCCCAAGGTTTCTACTACCTGTCCATGGTACCTGCAAAGGCCCCTGGCCAGATCCACCCGGTCAAAAACTTTCCATTTAAAGGATCAAAAAGAATATGACTTTTTAATTTAGTCTAATATATAATATTAATTATCTAATAATAATAATTACTATATTTTCTTGGCTTAATTATTTTGTATTTTTTTTTTTCAGATTTTCTATAGTAGGCAGTCTAGTGGGCTATACTAATTCCCAGTGGGGGCTAGCTAAATTCTCAGTCCCTCCAGATAATGAATGTAAATGCGCTTTCATTGAATCGACGCGATCAGTGATAGGTATTCATTTTAAAATGAGTTATGACTTCATTTGAGCACAATACCTAATTAAATGTTAATTTCTGAAAACTTGTAGGTAATGCTAGATAGAATAAGATAGTTTTTATAAAAATATTTAATACTGAATTTTTTAAGATAAAATTATAATTATTATAAGAGAAAATCTTGAAATCCTATTCAGTTAGTAGTTGAAGCTTGGTAAGAATTAAAAATAAAATTAACAACAATTATTTTTTCTTAATGTTAGATAGGACGTTTAGACAAGACTTAAATTAGTTTAAAGTCATTTAATTATTTCTATGATTCTTATGTTTTGTTTCAGCAATTTGTAAAGATGGGTCTTTCCATCAATATACGTTCAGTGAAGATGGCCGATGTATACGTGATCAATATGACGATTACTTGAATGTTTCAGTAAAGGATGACTTTTAATCTTCATTTAGCTTTTATCAATTGGATGGATACCAATGGTTGGTAATATAAGTATGGTAGTCATAATATCTTGGTGTTAAATGAATATCTTCTTTTGTTCGCTAATAGATCATATGTCACAGACACTTCAGCTCTCCCACTCCTTACCCAAATCTTGTTTTTATAATTTCAATATCTTTCTGTTCCCTACTGTTCTAGTAGCTCTGGTGTACATTTTTTTGCTGCAGTATAACCCAAATATCACACTTCACTGTTGGTATTATTTCTAATACCAGTGACTTATTGCCTGTTTTTATATTGTAATTGTATTCTATGAGTTTATTTTTATTGAAGTCTATTTCTCTTGCATCTCTGCAGATCTGTAATCATAATGCAGCTCAATATTTCTGGCATTTGTAAGTACATTTAATGAATGTGTTCTAGTAGTTATGCTCAGTGATCGGCCAAAAAAACTTCGGCTAATGAAAGTTTTGATTTTACATTTACAAAGTTAAATATTCCTGTACAATGAAATTTTATAATATATTACAATGAGCAAGATCTTTAGACTCCATTAAAGGAAAGGTAGATTCAATTTTTCTTAAATCTACTCTAATCTGCTATTAAAAAATCCACAATCTCCTTATACAACAGAAACTTAGAATCTCACCCTCCCGACCAGTTGATTGCCATATCCTCCTCCAAGCTCTGAAACCTGACATTGTCCAACAGTGTGATCCGCTGGTTTTTGTTACTCCTTTCTAACTACACACAGTAAGTTGTAGCTACAGATAATTCTTCCTTTAAGAGAAGAAACCTATGGCGTTCTAAAAGGCTTATCAATATTATTATTATTATTCCTTATCAATGGCACTGCTTGTCAATTACATTAACAACCTACCACTCCCTCCTTTATTTTATATTATTTTTGGGAAGTCCAAGTATATTTTGCCTTTCTACCGTCCATTATATTACAAGCTTCGGAATCACTCCAGTATGATCTCCACAGAATTTGTGCCTGGGGAGGTGTGAACAATCTCGCATTAAACTAACCGAGAAGATAGGCTTTAAAAAACAGCTATGCAATAATTAAAATTCTACTTTATTAATAAGTTATATGCGCCGGGATTATATTCAATGTAAAAGTGAAAATTTTTACTAAGAATTTTATATAATTATATTTTATATTTCAGCTGTTGGGATCCTTCGAGAACGAATCTGTGGACTTAGAAAAGTGGGCAGGTTTTGACCACTAGCTTCACGATTCCTCTCCAGTATTCTTCATATCTTCTTGATGTTGTGGCTAGCCCACACACCGATGTTCATTGCAGAGAGGTCTTACAGCGTACTGTAAGATGTACTGTACGCTAAATGAACTGCGTCTAGATAAAGTGAGCTGGACATTGAATAGCTTTGAAGCTGGTCTCCTTTGAATTGACAGGACGTAGCCTCTCGGTGACTGCCATGGTCTCGGAGACTGTCACAAATGGTCAGCCCCAATGAAGTTAATGACTCATTATTATCTTGGCATTAGGAAAAAAATGCCTCAGAAAACTCATGCAGCAGTGCATTACTGGTATTAGTATGTTTTCATAATTTTTATAATAAAGCTTTTTTTTCTATGTTGTATTTTTTTTTATTTCTTATACCTAAGCCATCCTTTTTAGCTCATTTCACTTTTTCCAATGGTTATTAATTAAAACAATATTACAATTTTTGAAATGCAAAATGTCATGTCTATAAGTGACATAAGGGCAGAGAAAATAATTCTGAAGATGTGTTTAATGAATTTGGGATTATAGTCTATTAAATCACCAGCACAAAGACATGTTATTAATCCCTACTATAAGATAGGAACATATTTAATTTTAGTTTGCCATATAGGCAAGCCATCAAACGGTGCTGACATGTGATGAGGTAAACCAGAGGACTATCACTCATCCTAACTGACAGGAGTCATAACAAAGATTTATGTAACAAAAAATGAATAAAAAAAAATAAACTGAACGGAATCTAGTACTTATTATATCCTAGAGGAATGACAATCCTGGTCTCAGTCTCGAGAAATAGTGATGGGCATTAGCAAAATACAACAATTATAACTTGAGGTATTGATTAATACCAATAGTTTTAATAAACTTTTTAGCCAATAGAAAAGGATATTTGGGGCTCTTCCCCCGAGTTATACCTGTAAGAACACTAGCCAAGCAAATAACAAATCTTTTACAAAATATCGTATCACTGGTGGATACTTACAGAGAGGGCTTGGTATTTAATTTTAGATGCACATGATGCTGTTAAACAAACAAAACAAAATCTAGGATAATTTAAAGCACTGGACTACTTGGCATCTGCCTAGCTTACAAGATTTACAGTAGAACAGAGATTAGGAGATCAAACCCCTGAACCCTGTCACAACAAGATTTTTGCAATAGAAACACCGCTGGGTGGATTTTTTTAATGTGGAGTTCCTCTCCCCCCCACCTCACCGTTTTATTTCTATTGCATAGGGTATTTTAATTTTACTTACAAAGTTATCTCCTTTTTTAACCAGTATGTTAAACGGCACAATACTAACAACCAGATGTGGGTATTCTACATTACAGTATTTTCAACACTAGATTCTGATGTGGAACCCTTTTTTTTTTTCTCGACCACATCCAGGTTTTCTGTATAGATGCACTAAAATTCTACTCTGATACTTGGTACTATAATTCTTTTCAAAAACTATATTACGTACTCGTGCATAGATAGCCTACTGTAACAGAGAGAGAAAAGGATTGAAAGAATTGAAGAAATTGACCAAAAAATGAGAGTGGAGGAAGACTAGGTGGAAAGTGTGCAGTACAAGTGTCTATTAGCTTCCAGACATCACACAGCCTGGATCATATGTACTGAGAGGTCAAAAAGACTGGTTCCACCCTAAGCTATCAAACCACCCCCTACCTCTTAAGCACTTGTTTGAGGGCCTATTTTGTGAACCCAGCCAATCCAAATTTAAAGTAAGTAATAATTTCCCTAAACTAAGAAGCAAATTTGAAGCCATTAATATTTTTTTTTGGTCAGAGGAGTAAAAATAGTTGAAAGTTAGTCGAGATTGCCGGTCCGCGGACCTATTTCTAGTAATGTATTTTACCCAACCTGTTGTCTCGTTCAACTAAGGGGTCATTAATGACACTTTCTTCCATAACGTCCATGTTTTGTCTCTGCTATCCCAGAGGCACAAGAAGCAAGAATATTTGGTGTGGCCACTTTGTTGTTGAAGGAGAAAGTTTACTATTTTTAAGTCAACACAAATCACTTATGATACTTTATCTACTCCGAGACCAAAGCTAATGTGTCATATTCTTCTTTCATCTTCGTTGAGTGGGCAATTGGTATTGAACCATATTTATTAACATTGCGTAGAAGTACACATTTCAAACTTCACTTTGAGCAGTCAATAAATAGGCACTATCATTTGGGAAATAGTCGGGAAGACCCATTTTTTCCAGGAGTCCTCTAATTTAGTCTCGTATTTAGATAAATACAAGAAGAGAGAAGAAGGGTAACCGACCCTTTTCTCTTGTACAGTGAAAGGTAATTTTGGTACCTTGTTCCATCAAATCCATGTGAATAATTTTTGTCGTTCAATCTGGAAACCAGTAGTACAGAAGTTTTTTTTGACTGTTGAGATCTATGATGAGGTAGTCTAACTGATCCTGGTTGAAACGTTGAGGAATTGACAGCAGACTGGCAATAGATAATATACAAGAACCAATCCTTGTATATGTAATTTAGAACTTCAGATTCCGTATAACTGTACGTGAAAAAAACTGTGATCTAAAAAGTAGAGCAGATAGAGAAAAACTGATTTCATATTTAGATTCAGCGCCACAAATATGGCTAAATTAAGTTCTAAAATAGTAGTAATTTTACAGCTTTGTTTTTATTCAAGGTGTGTGTTATTAACTTAATGTTTGAGATGACCTAAAGGCAATTAATAAAAATAGCATTACTAATCAAGTGTTAAATAATATGACTAATAATTTGTCAGAAATAAACAACTTCACCCCGACTTACAAATTGAGACAATAGAACATTTCCTCAAAATTAAATTCATAAAGTAAAGGCCTCACATTACAATAAGTACGTTGAAGGAGGCATCATAGAAATCATTGGTAGTCCGTCGCCAAATATAAGATTAAAACCAAGAATCCTACAAGACATACTGCTGTAAAAACATTTATGATTCATCATTAGTTTTATAATGCTTGCTTTATATATAAAATTTATAATCTTGCTAAGAACAAGTAGAAGGGTCTTGAGCAGAACTGTATACCTGCCTTGTGACTTCATGGAAGTCACTGATGATTCCCTGTTATTTTTAAGTGACCAGCAGCATCCCTCCAAGACCTCACTACTTCCCAGAATCTTATCCTTTTCTTGTACATATATGTCTCAGTTTTAGCCCCAGACCACACTAGTATTTTCCCCTTATTTCAACCCGATGGTGAGCCCCATCACCTAGTCAAGTCTATTGCCTTTGTAATTTTAACTATAAAATGAAAAATGTTTGTATTTCTACCCTCCTTCAAATGCATGTTAGGCTTTGCAGAAAAAGGAGCCATAAACCTGTAAATTTGTTCATGTTATTGTTCATTTAATTGTAAATATTTAAATAAAGTGGTTTTGAAAAAAATACTCAGTATGCAGTAACGTAACCCTTAATATTTGTATATACCAGCGTCTTGCTTGTACTTCAAAATAAATCTTTTCTTTCTTTTCTTTTACACAACGAGTCGCCTCTACAAAGATTATTTAACGATTGACAGAAAATATCGGGTTTTTTACATTTTTTATTTTTTTGATTTTATACCTGTTATATAATTAGTCAATCTTCATCATTATGTATTATTTTTATATTCTAAAAATTCTCATTTTATATCCTAATATACTTATAATGTATTAAACAACTAAATTTTCAACATGAATGATATTTTTACGAAATTATATTTAGTTAGGGGTGTCTCTTATACCATTCCCCATTCTGTTCAGTTAAATTGTTATGTTATCTATTGCATCCATGCATGGCTGACGAGCCGAGGTGTAAATAAAGATAAATTAAAAAAGAAAAAAAAAATCATAATGAATTTGTAGTATGATAATGGTTATTAACTATAATTGCTTGTGTAAGGGATTATCGTATGGAAAGATGAATCAATTTCACTAACGTAAAGAACTATATAAAAGATAAAGGTTTGTTAGAATACGAGAGCTCCTGGTTCTGCTTTGTCATTGTTAAGGATTAAGACTGTAAACATTGATAAACCATTCTACAGTAACCATTACATTGCTCCCGTGCTGCTCCATCAATTCATAGAAAACAAATTGTACAGGGGGGGGGGGCTTGCTGGAGTCGCTCTGACGCCCATCCGGGCAAAATTTCGTCTAGTCACCTTTGCAAGTGTTTCCAAATGACATTGTCCATTGTCATCTCAATTCAATTTTTACAAAGTCTCTGCCTCAGAACATTAGAGACAAAATTGCTTAATGACGATTGACAATTTACTGCAAGTAAGGAATATTTGTGTTTATTGTTTATGATTGAATTTATTATATATGAATATATTATATAGCTCCTATTGATTAATATTATTGACGATTTAAGAATATTTTTATAAATAGCCTGCTTGTCTAGTTTGCATATTGAAATATGTTAAATATGCGTCTGCTAAGAGCTAAGGGTCTTACTAAGAGAAAGGGGAGGGCAGGAAGGATTAGTAGGATATTAATAGCTCAAAATCTAAGTGCCTGTCTTGCACTGCCCGCTGAAACATTATTATTTTCTATTATTTACAATCTTGCCGCTGCGTTCGGCAAATCGTTTTTTTTTTTTTTGCGACATATTCATGTTTAATAAGTACTTTTTTTTTTTTGTGGTATGTCTTATTATTTCGGCATTTGAGGAAGATAATTTATGGCGGTCTAAACATAAGTAAGACTATTTTGGTGAGACCAGGGAGTTTTTCATTTAATTTTCTTTTTGTTGGCAAGAGGGTACACGAAATGGTCTAATGTTTGAAGTGAACGAGTGGATCATTTAAGTGAGCGGGTGGATCATTTGAGTGAACGAGTGTATTTTTTTTTTTTTACGAGTGTATCATTAGAGTGAACGAGTTTATCACTGGGAGTGAACGAGAAGATCGCTGGAATGAACGAGTGGATCACCACAGTGATCCTCCTCTCCACTAAACACAGAACCCGTTCTTAAGTCAGAGCGCAAGCGCTAAATGCATTATGTTTGGTCTCTTTTGGGAGAAGAAAAGTTATAAGTACCTGGAAATGGTACCTTAGATCTTAGTCTTCACCGACCAGTCGAACCTCGCAGTTCTAGAGTTTACAGCTCTAAGAAGCGTTTATTCACCCCTTTCTTGTCTTTACCCAAATTTAATTTTTCATTCGAAACACTTTGTAACAATTTAAAAATTTTAAATTCAAAATGAATTAAATTTAATAATTTGAAAAAGAAAAAACAGATCTCTTTCTACAATTTATTATTATTTTAAAATGGACGCGAAACGTGTAATAAGTTTACGATTTAATCAAGATCAAGGTACCGAATTTGATTCATTATATTTCAGATATTTGTCATATTTTATATACTAGATAACAATTCATTTAAATTATTTTCTTCATTTTAATTAGGGCGTTTCACTTGTTGCACGGAGACTGGATGCATGATATATATGGTTGATCCACTAGATGAAGAAGCTGATATTGGTAAGTCAAGTTTATATTTATATAACATGTTTGCATATAATATTTTCTGTTGGTACTCCTGTTATGGGCCATACACTGATTTATTTCCTGCATAAATCGATTGTTCGACAAAATAAAGTTAAAAAAAACCAACTCCCCACCGCGTTCAACTGATTCACATTCTCAGTTCAAAAGGCAAAATATTTTATTAACTATTCATATAATTCATTCTTTCCTTTATCATTCTTTATTAATAAGAAATAAAGAAACATAAAAGAGAAACAGGACGTTTTTGTAATAAACAATATTGTTTTTAAAATAAAGTTCTAATTTAACATAAATTTAATCAATCCAACAAATACGTTCTATTACCTTTTTTTTATTCTTATTATTTTTATTCTTAACCTAATTTTCCCCCGACAGTCTGTTGCCATCAATGCGGGAGGGGTGGTGGGGCCATAGTGTTAAACACTGGGTTTGTCAGGTGCTCCAACGAGTCAAAAAACTTGAACTCACCCACCGACGGCACACCAAGCAACGGGTGCAGGCCAGCGTTCTTTAACCTCTCGAGAGAGCTTTTTAGAGCTTTAAATCGATGTTTTTTTTCTCTTTCATAGCCCCTTTAAATTTACAGATAGTTATAGATCCTCAAGCGAATCTATTTACAAATAATTTTTAAAGCTTTAAATCGACGTTGTTTTAACTAATATCTTAGTTATTAGTTATTTTTTAATCATGGCTATATCTATTGTGACTATAACGATCAAGAAGGCAAACAGACCGGATGAGCGATTGATCGGTGGTAAATGTTCGTCACTGATCGTTTGCAAACACCAGTGGTTTGGGTTTCGGGAAATCGTACCCATAGCCAGAAGTATCCGGCTTTGTTTTTCTACGTCGCGATAATGAATGGATAAAGGAAATCCACATTTCTTCAATGAAGAAATTCATACGAGTCAAAATATTAAAATGAAATTATACTCTTGGGCTTTTCCTCTAAACACACGTAATGAAATCGTGGAAAAATGAACACTCAAAAATGAATGAAGAGAATTTACAATACACACAAATACACTCGGATAGTCTATATTTAAACGTAATTTCAAATAAATAAAATACATTGCATTCCCGACAAATAGATTTAATTGAATTAAACATAATATAGTATATGATAAATGAAATGTTTAATCCTTGGTAGACTCTCACTACCTTCCTGACTCCATCCGCCTTTCTAGGCATTCCACACCTCATATCCTTCTCATACATCCTTCAAATAGGGGTCTCCCCTTAGTGAAAGGCACTTTCCAGCCAAAAATAATTTTCCTTATTTTTCCCACATTCCTATTTTTTATAATTTTGAGAGCTTAGGGAAAAAAAAAAAAAAAAAAAAAAAAAAAAAAAAAAAAAAAAAAAAAAAATGAAATGTTTATTGAAGTTAAAATGTTAAAAAACAAAATCTTAAATATTTTTTTTTCCCCATAGCCCCTTTAAATTTACAGATAATTATATATAATCTATCATCATAATAAATAATAAATATATAATCAGATAATCATCATCTTATCATATTACTATATTATGTTTAATTCAAATATAGTCCATGTAAATCGATTGTATGACATAGTCGACAATCTGTTACCCCTTGTAAATTCTCTTCTGATGGATTGAGATCGGTTGACCGCTTAATGTGGGCCAGTTTTGTATTTGAGTGTTCATTTTTCCACGATTTCATTACGTGTGTTTAGAGGAAAAGTCCAAGAGTATAATTTCATTTTAATATTTTGACTCGTATGAATTTCTTCATTTAAGAAATGTGGATTTCCTTTATCCATTCATTATCGCAACCTAGAAAAACAAAGCCGGATACTTCTGACTATGGGTACGATTTCCTGAAACCCAAACCACTGTTTGCAAACGATCAGTGACGAACATTTACCACCAATCGCTCATCCGGTCTGTTTGCCTTCTTGATCGTTATAGTCACAATAGATATAGCCATGATTAAAAAATAGCTAATAACTAAGATTAAAGACTAGGGAAAGTACTTATAGCCCCCCCCCCCCACTAAAGTTCAATTGCTAGCCACCTCAATTTTATAGCATTCAGATGTGACAAGACCCAAGGCATTAAATAAAACAGTTGTTATGTAAATCAGTTCAGGTAATTGTAATGAAGATGCTACTCCCAAGGAGGTTGGAAGAGTAAACATTACTCTCCTAATCATCATTATTACATCCTCCTAGGCTGTTCCTTAGCTTTTTCACAGAGGCGTTATTATTATGCAATATTTATAATAAAACCTCTGTGAAAAAGCTATATATATAAAGTATATACACACACACACATATATATAATGACAAGACAAATGCACAGCACTGCTTTGAAGGCCTATGGACATGGCAATGACTGATATACCTTTTTAATAATTAAAACAATTATTGTAAACTTAACTTATAATTTCATTAATTTTGTTGTATTACTATTAGATTTTCAAGCACATGGCAGTTTCGTCATTTGCGAAATGCTACATCAGACTAAGCTCTGTGCATTAGTGCCTGGAGGAAGGTCTAAGAAATATGAGGACAACATAGTCCTTATATTCGACTATTGCAAAGAAGTAATAGTTAGCAGAGACACAGTCTGTGCTAGCACTGTCATAGCGGTCAGAATGAGGAAGGATCGGTGAGTACATAGTGTGTAATTTGTTTGGTTAGCGAAAGGTTTTGATATATTTCCTGAATTTAGTTTAAAAATGACGAATTTGTACAACTAAGAGGGATGCGAATAAAATTTTTACTGTATCGAAGATTCATTGAAATTTTAGATTTATTCTTCATGAAATCTTCTCATCAATTAAGAAGTAAATTGCAACATTTATCCATATAAATGAATCAAAGGATCGTAGATACCAGGGTACCTTGACTGACTCTTTTAATAGCAATTTAAACTGATTGTATATATTACTAACAATGGACAGACTACTACCACAATGTCCCAAAAATCAATTAACTATCACAGAAGACAAAAAACAACTTAATAACTATAATTAATAATATAACTATTGCTAGAATAATCTAGAACCCTAAGTATCATCACCGCGGTTTCCTCAATGTTGCCAATATTTCATGAAATATGTATTTAAATATTACTCGTTTGTTAACTATTTTTTTATGAGCCTCTCTCTCTCAAAACAAAAGAAGTCTTTACCAGGCCATTACCTTGTCTAACCCTGTACCTTGTGATCTGCAGCCATGTCTTCTTCCGTCTGTGCTATCCCATATTGGACAACAGCTATGTGAATATCTGATATATCTACTTGGTCTTGTCTTAAATTCTGGAAGCAAGGGAGCATTTGGAAAATCTAAATAGACTGCTTAGGCAGAAAGATAGAGGGAGGACCTATGATAATTGGTGCAACAACTTTTACTTTCCCTCTTCCAGAGGACGGTTCCTCATACAGGGTTACCTACAAGCCCGTAATGCAGGCTCGGTTCTCAAAACCCTCGTAATTCGGGGTTTCCCCGCAAGTCTGTGGCGCAGACTCCAGGGGCTGTTTTCGATGACTGTGGTGGGTGGGTGCTCGGATTCCAATGCAATTGGGATTATTGCACCAGTCAGCTCTCTAAGTAATTCTATTGAACCGTCTTTATTAGTCGTTTATTCGCATTCCCAATCCATTAGTCTATTTACAATAATGTTATCAACTACCAATATATCAATAAACTTACAACCTTACAGCCTACTGATAACAAATATTGCTTACATCCTAATTAGTTTTTAATTTCTACAACCTATTTACAATTTTATCTTACATCTAACTAACCTGTATACAAAGAGTAATTAACCAAACAATAACCTATTTGCTAAGCCTTAGTACCTACTTAATACCACAACGTAACCTAAGTACATTATTATGCATCCCCATTCAAGTTATTAATCTACGTTGACCCAGGACTAAATCGTACCTGGTCCTACGCATCGGGGCCTCAACCTCCTTAATCAACTGAGGACACTCAGTGGCTCCAGCCTGGCGCCTAGCCTCCTACTCGGAAATCCCAACTCTCATGCAATTTACACAATGCAGACTTTCGTTCTTATGAGTACAATCTTTCGCGATATGCCCCTCATAGGCACACCACCTACAGGTTCCCTGGTACTTAGAACAGGTGGCCTTTGAGTGCCCGTAACCCTGGTATTTTTGACAATGGGGTGCATCCAGGAAGTCTCTTACGACCAACCTGTGCCAACCCCTCATGCGCAGATCGGCGGCTCCCATCAAAGTGAACCTAACAGCGGGGGTAACCTCCCCCACCAAGCTAACGAAGACCGGGTCTCTACCTGCCCCCATCTTAAACATCAGCCTCAGAGCACCTGGTCCCATTCACCAGCCAACAAGCTAGTATATCTGGGAATTAAAATGGACAGACACCTCCATTTTAGTAACCACTTTACGAAGAAGTTGAAGCAAACACGCACGAAGTCTTACCGGCTTACGCATTTATTAACCTCCCCCAATCTATCACTGCGTCTGAAGCTACTGATCTACAAGAGTATACTCAGGCCTACACTGCTGTATGGTGCACCGCTTTTTCGTCATCTGACGTATACGACAGCTCGGTGACTCCAACAATTTCAAAACGGTATACTAATGAAAGTGGTCAGAAATACTTCATTCGAGCAGCGGAGCAACAGTGAGCTTCACGAGATCTTTGAGCTGCCTACGGTGGATGAATTCATCCAACGTAGACATATCAAATTTTTCGACTCCCTGCAATACTTGACAAACCCGGTGTTTAACACGATAACCCCCGCTCCGTTCCCCCATCGATGGCAGGACGCTGTCGCGGCTAGAACACTTTAGTCTTAGGTTCTAGGTATAGGTTTTGTTTTTTGTGTTTAGTGCCGGTAACAAAGCTGAAGGTGAGCCTCATCACCTAGTGTTCTGGATATGGTTATGACTTTTTATACTACAGATTGAATGTATTTATATTATGCCCTCCTTCGAATGCATCAGTGCATCGCAGTACGAGGAGCAACTTGTCACTCTATAAAAATTATTTGTTCATTGTATTATTTTTTTGAGGTTTTGAAATAAAAAAAAAAAAAAACAATAAAAAAAACCTGATCCCTGATCCTGAGGCAGATTCGCCAAAGAAGGGTCCACTCGAGACAATGCGATCCAACCTCATCAAAGAACTCCTTTTCTGCCCAAGTCACATTTGTAGTACATACCAGTACATTCATTTGCTGGTACACAGTATTCCACTACTGTTTCATAATTGGTGCAACAACTATGCCTGCAGGCTCTTTTGTCCACCCCTATATCACATACATCCCCCATCTACTGTTTCTCTTGTAATCTCCCTGACCTTTTGACCAAGTATACATTTCTATTAGGTGAGAGTTTAGTTTCTCTAATGAAATCCTATTTCAACCTAGGGTATAACGTTCAACGTTAGTTAACCGAGTACTTCACATTCTCTTAAGACGGAATAGGATGTTCCCTCCTCTAGTCTATATTTAGGACAAATAAGGTTCTGAAGTACACCTTAATCAAAAATAGGCGCCGTCTTAACATGTATTGCTCGTTCAAAATAACCGCTATTAAGTTTGTTTTGTCGCTAGTAGTTTTTTTACCACAAATTCTTCACCTGGAAAGGCCTGTTGATGAATAGCTTAGACTGTCAACAACTTGAACTATTGCTCAACCATCCTGGTTTACATCTACCTTCCCAATATAGAGGCGATAGGCCAAGACAGTTAGACAGGCCAATGGGTGTTTCCAGAAAGATGAGACCATTCCTTGCTTAGCCAGTTCATCTGCTCTATCGTTGCTGTCTATACCTATGTGGTCAGGGTATTTAATATCGGGGGACATATATCTTTGCCGCAAGGTTGGTTAGAACTCTCTTGCCTCCTCTTATTTGGAGCGAGTTTAGTTAATTTGAAACAAGTGTCATTATCTCTGATTTACTGTCCAAGTATATATTTATAAACTCTACTATGAAAAATATAGCTAGATCAGTTTAAGAAATATTGGCATCTAACACCATTGAATAGTTAAGATTGAAGATTGTTTGGCCGGATACCTAGGCCTGGTCAGAATATTTTTCTTTTGGTAATAATTAAATGTATTATAGCAATATTTTTATGATCAATGGAATTTTATTTTAAAATTTGCATAGGAATAGTGTTTTGGGCCTTAGATTTCAAGGAGTATTAATTCCAAGTATATTAGGTTGGGGGGGGGGGTGTTTAAGGCTGCTAGAGCGAGACACAAACAGTTGCTACTAGACCCTCAAAGAGAACAGTCCTTGAGGTGTTGTGTTGTGAGAGGTTTAAGGGTGCTTGAAGTTATTTGGCAGACTTGGGATGATCCAGCTACGTGTTAGACAAGAGAGTAAAACACAGCATGAGTGATAACACCAGTTTAAGAGACCACCCACCCCCTTACAATGTTATTACAAATCATTCATTGTTTGCACTAGGTAACTATTATATATGCATTTTAAATAAAAATGTATGAAAAAAACCACTATTTTTTGATAGGTTGGCTCAGTACCCCATCTTCAAAGTTTTATTTTTATTTTTACATATGTCTGAATTTCACTTAATTCAGCCATCCCCAAGAGTGTGTATTTCTATAGCCAGTTATGTTGATATAAATATTTGAAAGAGTCAAAATTATGCAATAGATCCACATAATAATTCTGAGATCATAGTAAATGAATTGTTATCTATATATTATATAGATACTTTTGTTTAGCCAATTTTGTTATGGCTTCTCTGGACAGATCTTACTATTATTAATAATTATTATCCAAACAAATATGCCGGTAGGCTAGGGACCCCCTATACCTCATCAATATCTGGTTGTGTACTATACCAACTGAGCCAGCCCTATGTGAGCGAGAGCCTTGCCAAAATATACTCTTGAAACAACTGTTAGGATCGCTCCAATACGCGGTCACTGACAGCAGGAGGACCTTGCAACCCCTTGATTTAAAGCTTCCGAGAGCTAGTGTGTTTGTCGGGTTGCCACTAGGGGATTGCCTAATCACTCTAGCCCTGGTGACAAGTGCGGAATGTTATAGTTTATAACATGGACCATGTTCCATGTCGGCGTTAATATCTGACTCCATTTTTATGATAGGGATGTGTCCCGACAATACACTGTGTTCAGGAGAAGAGGTACAGAGGTTTCATAACATAAAGAATAAGACCAGAAGGGCCCCGGGACCCTGGCGTAAAGCGACCGAGTGATAGTGGCTGTGGAGATGAGGAGACTAAGAAAGAGTAGGCCTACAGGTTTTTTTTTGTTTTTTTTTATTTCAAAACCTCAAAAAAATAATACAATGAACAAACAATTTTTATAGAGTTACAAGTTGCTCATCGTACTGCGATGCATTGATGCATTCGAAGGAGGGCATAATATAAATACATTCAATCTGTAGTATAAAAAGTCATAACCATATCCACAACACTAGGTGATGAGGCTCACCTTCAGCTTGTTACCGGCACTAAACACAAAAAACAAACAAAACAAAAGGGCCTACAGGGCAAAACCCCCTGGTTAAAATATTATTTTCCCTTCCTACCGGAAGGCGGAGCCTGGCTTGAAAGGGTATGTTTATGATGTCACACCTGCACCGAGGTACGTGACCCCTAAAGGACTGTTTTATGGCATGGCTTTTAGATTTTATGACCCTAAGGCCGGAAGGTGACCCTAGGTCTACCAGGTCTGTTTTATGACGGGCAGGTGGCTTACCCTCTCAGGTTTATTGCTGACGACCTTCAACCCTCTTGTGACTTGTTTTACGACTTCCGGCCCCTCCATGATTTATTGCTTAAAACTTTAAACATGATTTACATTAATTACAACATATTATATATGCACCAGAGTATAGGGTGATTTAACACTTATGTAGTTAGGATTGCTACAGTGTTATGGCATTTTATGAAAATATAAGAATTTTTACATTAGGAATTTTTGTTATGGTATAGATCCTATAATTATTAATAGTGGTGGTCCTATCCTCCCTGTATATTTTTTCTTTGGCACATAATTAATAGAGATATGCTATTTGGTTTCAGTGTATTCGCCGCTACAAGTTCACAGATCCGAATCTTCAAGTTTGAACTCCCTCGAACTACACTAATATCCTCTGTTTCTACAATACCCAATCCCAAGGGTATAATTGAAGTGACACCAAGCATATCAGGGAAGCATTATATACTTGTTTGTCCTGGTCAAACATCAGGGAGCATACAACTGTTGGTAGGTACAAAAGAAAAAAAAAAAGAATTAACAGCTTCTTATTACTGTAATTATTAAGGAAAAGTAAACTAAAAATTATTTGGTAAAGAAGAAAAAATATTGACAGCAGGATTCAAAGCCATTTTCCATTCAGGCAACTTGGCTAACCTTTGTTGGTTGATTGCTGCCTCATTATTTGTTTTATCAAAACAGTGGAATTGGATAATTCTCTTGGAGTTCTCGGAAGAGATCTCTGGTTTTTTTCTCTGCAGCAAATAATTATTAAAACGACAGGATTACATACCACAACAAATGATTAATAATTTAAACAACTTATCACATCTTGATGGACTGAGACTCATTATTATCTCACGCCCAGCCCAGATGTGTCAAATTCATACCATCCTTGTCTTAAATTTTTAGTAGATGTACTAATTTGGAAATTTCATTAAAGTGATGAAAAAAAAGTTCTATTCGCACTTTTCAACAAAGCTTAACTTCCCTCTGTCATAAAACTAAACTGATATTCCAACAAATACACGTCCATTCATATATAATTGTATTGCTAACTATGAGCTCACAGTAAATTCAAAATGATCTGATACATTTTTGTAAAGCGTGTCTAAGAAGTAAGGCAACATTTTTAGGGTCTACAGGTTAAAAAAAAAAAAATTGCACATTAATTTGGGATCAAAATAGACAATTCAGTCAGGTCAGGTTTAAGCTGGTAAAGGAATATCCCATAAGGCTCAAAAACCTGGGAAATATTCTCCACAAAGCAATAGTCTTCAAAGATCAAATTTACTATCAACATCAGCCAGTTGTAGTACTTTTTAATAAATCATTTGCTGGGATCTAATTATTATAACAGATCATACTGTCATAGAGAATAGAACAGATATCAATTGTCCCATTAGTGGTTGAGATGGAGTCCATAGCAATGAGAATATTAATAAAGTTGCAGAAAAATAGAATGTATCAAGAGCTATACTTGGAACTTACCACAACTTTATGGATAACAAGTGCCCTGTCAGTCATAATATGGAGTAACGGATTGATTATTACCAAAAAGAGATTCTCCTCTTACAAAGAATCGGGATAAGTGAATATTCCCAGAAAATGCAGGAAGTGCAAAATTAAGGTAATCCTGTCCCTACCTTCATGAAACCCACTCCCGACTTTATTCTTACTTTATCATATAGTGAGAAGTACATCCTACATGACCTTCTCGAAGTAATGTGGCCTCTGGTTACTGAGGTAACCACCTGCCAGCAGTATCACTGATACAGAAGAAATTTGGTTCATTGGCTGAGGTTGATCCTCCATACTTAAAGCAGTATGGAGGCAGTGGATCCCAATCTCAAAACCCTGTAGCCTTGACTTCAATTTTTATAATTAAAAATATACAAAAATAAACCAATTACCAATAATTAATTGCCATTTTAGGATTTCAATAACACCGATAATAGCAGCCCTCTGGTGATATCTGCTCATCACAACGATATTGCATGCATCACCACCAACCAGCAAGGCACTCTTCTGGCGACGGCATCTGTGAAGGGTACCATTATCAGGGTTTGGGATATTGCTACTCTGAAACTGGTTGTCGAACTGAGGACAGGAAATACCTTTGGAAGTGCTGAAATATACAGGTAAATAATATCGGGTATATGTATATATTAGGAAATAAGTGATGTAGAAAGTGGAGGAAAAATATCAAAAGATAGTCAGAGGCTGGGATAGAATATACACATCAGCTCCTTTAATTACTTCATATAATTTTGAAAAAAAAAACACTTTGCTAAAAAATAAAAAATACTTAATTTGTTAAACCAGCTCAATTCTGAAAATAACCTTTTTAACAAATACAAATAATTGTGTTAATAGCTAAAATATTGACATAAAATCTTACATATTAAACATTTTTTGGAATATCTTTGCTACTATCTTTTTTGTTATTGTATTTAATTGAAGAGCAGGGTTAGTGAAACAGACCCATCTTTTCATGTTAAATTTTTTCTCTTTGGTTTTTGCCTTTCAGTGCTTCCAAGAAATTAAAATTTTTTTACCAATTTTCCATTTATCATGATTACCATTCATGATTTAATATTTATCATTCATAATTTTAACTGTCTAGTTTCAATGAAAAAATCAATAAAATATGTGATTTTTCTTTTCCAGCATTAATTTCAACAAAGCATCGGAGTATTTATGTTGTGCGACTAATCGGGGAAATGTTCATATATTTGCATTGAAAAACAAAGACTTGAATGTGAGATCCATGTAAGTTCATGAGTAATATACTTATGTAGCATTTGTTTATGTTATAAATATATTTTAGTTATTTACGAAGAATAGGGATAGTAGATAATAAAATCTTTACTCTGTGGAGTTCCTTACTAAGCCTGATTTAAAGGGGAGTTCCAATGGCTTGTGGCGCAGATAAGAAAAGAACCGTCAAAGGAGGCAGATTTGTGAGAAGGGAAAAACAACTGATTTAAATTGAATGAAGTTGTGAAGGTAAAGGGGCTGTTGTGGCCGCCACCTCTTAATTATGAATAATTATAAGTTCCCCTCTTCTCGTATCAGACCTTGTATCTATGTCATCAAATGAATATCAGAAAATATGTATCTATTTTTCATTATGTTTAATAAAGGTTATGACGTCAGTGGGAGTGGGGGGAGGAACTAGTGGGGGAAACAGCCGTAGATGGGGACTTATCCCCACCCTACTGGCTGGCCTCCTATATAAGCCCCGGGATCAGAGAGAACGAAGCGGGCCGTCACTTGGAACACTACTCTCTCCTCTCTCTGCACTGCCGCTTGCTGCTCTACTCAAAACCATGGTCTTCTCATTCAACTACCTCTGCATCTCTCTCTCCTTACCTCGCTATGTTTTAGTCCGGTATTGTCAGACCCCACACCTTCCTAGTGGGAATCTCTGCCTTGGCCTCGCTAAAACTAGCACCCTGCTTCTCTCCGGTTCACTCTCGCCTTTGGGATCCAGACGGTTTTCGCCTACCCTTACACACTGAGTGTGAATTCTTGGCCATTCCAAGACCACATAAACTACCTATAAACCTACCCTGTACCTCTTCTCCTAAACATAGTGCTTTGTCAGGGCACACACCTTCTAAAGATCTTATGATGTCTGATCAAAGCGAATTAAAGCTGCCTGCCGACTAGGCCGGCAGCCAGAGTGAAAGACCACAGGTCCGCCCGCCTTATCTCTTTCTGGGCGCTCGCCGGACAGCGGCTAAGAGGTTGTAGCAACCCTAGCCCGCGGCAGGCGTCTCCTCCCCACTTTGGGGATACTCAGTTATCTGAGCCCGACAGGGGCTTTTTAGTCATGATAGTATTGAAGAGATCCAAGGAAGTATTGGCTACAAGTGGAACCATCCAAACTCCACAAAGTAATCCCACAAAATGTGACGATTATGCGGCCATTATTATTATGCTCCATCTTGTTATTCTTAGGGGTCATTGTTTCAGAATAATTTTTTTTTTTTTTCATTTCATCTATCTTTATTTATTTCAGGTTTTCAATGCTGGGTATGTTTTCTTCATACGCTAGTTCACATTGGGCCATGGCGACATTTCAGATCCCACAAGAATCTGCATGCATTTGCACATTCAATGAATTGAAAAAATCTGTTACAGGTAAAATTGTAAAATAAATTGTCATTTAGTTTAGTGGGTGGGAAATCAGTTGCCTCACTCAATGCCTGTTTGCATGCTAGCCTCAACAAATGTTTGGGTAATGCTAGAAAGGACAAAAATAATTAAAAAGTAAAAGAGTTGAAGATTATTTTTTTGGGAGATTTATTTGGTTTGATGATGAAAAAGAGTTATGTCTTCATCAAGTTTATTTGATGACATTTTTTTTTCAGGTATGAGGTAAAGTGTGCTGCACCTAAATTAAGGGTTTGGTTACTTGATATTGATAAGCAATATTTCGTAACACACACTATTGATACTTGCTATTAATAACTTGTAATTTAGTTTTATTGCCACAGATACCTGTTCTACATTTCATTAATAGAAAAAACACTTAATCATCTTCTATTATTTTTTCTTAAATTAGAAGTTTTTAACTCTTTATTTTGTATCGGTTATTTTTTAGTAAAAAAATAAGATTAAAACATATTTCTCAACAACTGGTCTTATTCTCAAACCTGAGAATTAATTAATTAAATTAATGGATAATCCAGCAAGTCAGGCATTTTCTGTCCTAGTTATAATTAGTATGTACAATTTGCAGTCTAAATAAGTAGTAATAAAAATTGTGAACATGCTGTTAATGAAAGCTTTAGTGATATTTTGTAATTATTCTCCTCTTTAATCACAACATATATTGCATACTAGCTTTTTAACCACGTGGAACTCTTAACTCAATAAGACCTTTTTCATTGCACCCATCAGATTAAATTTACTATCCAAATCCTAAAAGTATTAGCAATTATGGACAGTCTTAGGATCAATTTTCATAATGCTTAAACAGTTTTTACATTAGTTGTTTTTTTGTACAAGTTTATCTCAAAAATAATTTAAAACTAATCTGATTGTGTCAGATGACTCATGATATCAATGAATAAATTTCATTTTAAGCTTAAACCTTTTTATTTTTTTTTACTATTGTATGATCAAGATTCAGATAATTTAACTCAGATTTATGAATAAGGTATATAGTGTATGGTGTAAAATGTACAAAATAAGTGGGTTTTTGTGATAGATTTTTGCATAATTTTACATTTTCATAACTGGGAACTTATAATTATGTTTTGTTTCAGCAATTTCCAAGGATGGAACATATAATAAATTTAGCTTCAACAATGTAGGCGATTGTAGTCGTGAAGAGTACCTCAGATACCTAGATGTTTTTCCATATAACGATTTTTATCCCTTTCCTTAAGGTTGACTCCTTTAGCGGTCCACTCATACCTGCCTGTTCTCCATTTAGTAATGGAAGACTAAACGTGGAATATATTGTACTTTTTGTTGTATTGTACGATGCATTAGGGGATTTACTAAGGTGTCCCTGAAGCCGACATCCGCGCATGGAAGGGGTTCCTTCCAAGGAGTGCTAGACTAACTAGACAGAAGACAGGAGTATACACTGGGAAAGTGGACATAGAGGATGCCTTCAGTGCTCAGATCAGATATAGAAAAAATAGAGAGGTGCAAAGGTAAGAAAATAAGAAACCCATGGTTCGAGTAGAGCAGCAAGCAAAACCAGTGTTCAATTGAAGCATTTGGAATGCGGCTGTCCAGAGCCATCCAATGACCTGGTTTATATAGGTAGTCCAGGAGCAGCGCGACCTTTCTTTGGTGATTGTGACTGAAAGACTAATGTACATCATGGTTTAATTTGTTTGATGTTTTAGTTATATAGTAATTTTTTCTTCTTGTAGAACTGTTTTAACTTTTATTTGAAAAATACCCAGTAGTATGTATAATGTACATAAATAATCAGCAATAAATGTTTATAAGTTGTAATAAATAAGAATTTATTTCTACCCAAAATATATCTATAATTACTTTAAAAATTAGTAATTTTAATTAAATTTCAAATAATTACTTTATATTTAAGAAAAAAAAGTAATTATTTGACCTCTGTTTTAAATAATTCAGTTAGGCTTTAAAAATAATTGGAATAATAATGCATGCTGTTTATTTGGGAAAGAGAATTAAATGGTATATTAATGCATTCTAAGCCAGTGCAAAGGTTCTCATTCATAGGGCGCAACAAAGTAACTGTGTAGTTAAACATCATTCAGGTTATATTGGAAACCCAATTGGCCCCATTGCAATGGTTCCATACATCAGATTTATTTTGATCACTTATTGACCAATATAATCAGTTCTTATGCAAGAATAAGATCACAATTGACTTTTTTTACTGAATTAATTGACTTGAGTTTTTTTATCTCATAGATTTTTATGACTATTTTATTAGTTTATCGCTCCAACTCCCAATTTCTCAACATATCTTGTTTTGTATAATTTCAATATTTTCTATTCCATATGTCTTTCGTACATGCCTGGTTTTACATTTGCATATTCTGTTTTACAAGTTTTACTTTTATTAAGATGTATTCCTCTTCCATCTCTGATCCTGATATTCCTGCTCAATATTTGTCATTTGTAAGTCGATGTAATCTTGACTCTCAATGATTTTGCCTGAGTAGTTTTGCACAGTGTAAAACGAAAACATAAAATATAGTAAGAATGTATATAGCTACTACACTGCTTTGATCTGGCACCACTAAGGATCTGCAAATAGGAATTTAGAATACAAAAACACTTACAGGAAGGTAACAGGAATTTATTGAATAAATGGAAAGATAATAATGTGTAAATACTAGTTAGGCATGAGTAAAGTTAAAAATAAGGGCAGTCATATTTAATTCTCACCTTTGGGTAAGCACTTAAATAATTAACCCTAATTTCCACTCAATTGAAATATTGATATTATTAAAATATGCACTTTTTTAAGGGATGTTTTATATAATTACTTACCATAGGGTCATGGGAATAATACTGCTGGATAATTATCACTTAAAAAATTAACTGAAAGGTTTATAGTGATGCCACCCCAAGCTACTACAACTAAACTGGACTCTTTGATCATTGTAATAAGAAGCATTCAACCCAAATCCATAAAATTTAATAATTAAATTGTTATATCTTTTATCATGTTCCTTTTTCATGACGGTTAAACGTAAGACCTATATTTCCAAGTTGGGGTAGGCGAGAGGAATTGTCAACACAGATGTGAGCCCTTACTAGGGATAGAGAAATATAGAAATCCTGGGTTGACAACAAACCTCATTGTTGAAAGGCACAAAGAGGAAAGTTAAGAAAGAAAAAAGGTACAAATTAATAAATGCAATTCTGGCTGGCCAAAAGGTAATTAATTTTTAACAAATAAAACTAGCAAATTAAAATAAGGTATGTACTCTATTAACAAAGAAAAAAAAAGTGCCACCATTGCAGTCAATAAATTTGTACTTGAGTCATTGTAAAGAAAAATAATTTAGAAAGAGTGTGTTCCAGGATAGAGAGTATATTTAAGTCAGTATGGAGGGATTTATTGGTGATGCAGGATGGAGCATTATTATACCATTATTCTAAAGACTTTTGATTAAATCCTCTTGATGGGCAAGTGCTTTACTATCCCAGAGAGTTCAAGTCCCTAAATCCAGATTTAATATGATTTGGTAGATCATTGTTTTGTTTTCTTCTGAGTAGTAATATGTTTACTAGTAGTTCTGTTTACTAGTATGTATAGTAATCCAAAATGTCGATTGAACTATGGTCGTTTGAGCTGATTCCAAATTAGTCTTTTGATGAGGTGGAATCAAAGGTATCGTATGTCAGGAGGATGTATGATGTCAGGAATTTTATAGCGTTAAAGAGGTCAGGCGGAAAGGATCTGTGTCTTAAGGTAAAGGTAAAAGAGGTGCACCTTCATAAAGGTTTATTTTCTATTGGTTGAGCTAGTGTTCTATTTCAATCAGTTAAATACACCAATGCAATAGTGTTTGCTCTTCAGGGTTGATCAAATGTGACCCACAATCCTGCTGGACAGTGGCATGATGTAGGCAGAAACCAAACTAGTGCCTTGGGGTGGGGGATCGTGCTTCAAGAAGAGGAAGGAAACGATTTATTAAGATTTTTTCGAAGATCGGAAAGGATTAGTAGAACACTAATGGGGTTTAGCAAATTTAGGAATTTAGGAGCCTTCTATATGTATTGCTGAAAGGAATGTACAGCATTATTCAGTTTTTCAGAGATTCTGAGGTTGGTGAAATCCGATAGGGTTTTGCCTGTTCCAGCTAATGGGACTCCAAGAACAAGAGCTTTCGGAATGGGGATAACTTAAGGCCAAGTAGTACCTACCTATGATCGGAGGAAAGGTCGTCAATCAGTGTGCCTTTGGAGCCCAAGGAAGTTAATCTGTAGTGAATAAAAATTCAAATAGGTAATGAGGATTTGTAGGCCAGTATGAGGGAGAATCTGGTGGTCAGAAGGAACATTGTTTGGACGAGAATGCAATCAGTAAGGAACAACCTTGGGGGCTTGAATCCCCCAATCTTCTTGAATCCCACTGTCGGGTCGCCCCAGGGGAACGACACCACAGGCTAGGGTCTTTACTTTTATTTATTTAGGGTTATTTTTAAGGAGTAATTTGAGAGAAAGATTATTTTATTATATCAAAATATTAAATGATATAAAGTTTAATTCAAACAAGTTGTCGGGTTGTTGTGTAGGGTATCTACGACCCAGCCACACTCCGACAGGCGTCAAGAAAGAGATAAGGCGGGCGGACCTCTGGTCTTTCACTCTGGCTGCCGCCCTAGTCGGCAGGCAGCTTTAATTCGCTTTGATCTGACACCATAAGATCTTTAGGAGGTGTGTGCCCCGACAAAGCACTATGTTTAGGAGAAGAGGAACAGGGTAGGTATCATAGGTAGTTTATGTGGTCTTGGAATGATCACGAATTCAAATTCGGTATCTAAGGGTAAGCGAAAACCGTCCGGATCCTATAGGCGAGTGATCCGGAGAGAGTCAGACTGGATCGCTGGGGGAGACGCTACTAGGTAAAGTTTATAGGGCCCCAGTAGACCGTCGTACTCATTGAAGGGGTATACCTTCCAAGGAGGTGCTAATTTTAGCAAGACGAAGGCAGAGATTCCCACTAGGAAGTTGTTCAGACGTATACACGTTGAAAAGTACTGGGGGTAACACGGCTCCTTGGGATACTCCACAGGTCAGTGGCACAGCTTCGGAGAAGCTATCACCCACCCACACCCGCATCGATCTATTTTCCAGAAAGCTAGCCAGACTTGAATAGAGTTGCTTCTGCCATTCCCGGTCGCAAAGCATTTGACACAGTGTCCCGTGAGACACCGAGTCAAATGCTTGGGTGCAGACGATCAAAATCATAGCCGTTGCTATTCAAATTATAGCTAACTTCTGACTGCAGCTTCAGAAGGGGATGTTCTGTGCTCAGACTGGATTGAAATCCGGTCTGTTTTGGCGGAATGATGTAATTTTCCACACAGTAATTTTTGAGATAATTCAACAGAATTTTCCCTTTTTGCGGTAGTGAGCTGATCGGGTGGTAGTGTCTGGGTGATATCCACTCTTTCCTGGCTCGAGTAATGGAAACACGATGGCCATTTGTCAGGAAAATGGCGCAATCTTATACAAGAGTTGTACAAGTTTGCGAGTTGTACTATCCCTCTCCTCAGCATTTGTTTGAGCAGAACTGTTTATATTGGTTTCCCTGACACCGGCGAAGAATTGCCTTGAGCTACTTCGGTGATACAAACATGTGGTTCTGTTCTGTACCTAGCGGAGGAGGCGGATGGTAGCCACCCGTCCTAGCCGTAATATACCTATCGTAGTGGTCGGGCAGTTTAGTTGCCTGTTGCTCAGAATTAAGAAGATTGTCGCCTTCATGTAGACGAACAGTAGCTGCTTTGTTTTTTGTAGTCTTCAACAGCTTCCAAAACTTTCTGTGATCGCCGTGAGTGCTACGAAGTCTCTCATGCCACTTTGCTGTTTTCCAGAGTTTCATCAAGATCCGGATTTGCTTTGTGAGAGAATTCACAACTACCTTAGCTTGACGGTCTCTCGTCCTGTACCATTTATTCTTCCTTGTTGCGCAAGGCAATAATTTTAAGAATGTGGTCTGGAGGTGGTCGTAGGTGGCATGGGGCTGAACTTCGGGATAGCAGTGTCTGCGGCATCTACGATCACATCAGTTATGAAAGATAGTTGAAGATCTACTTCTTCTTTTGTGCGGAGAACTGTCACTGTATGCAGGTTATGGTAAACCTGCGACTGATACAGCTCCCAATCGGCACGACGGTAGTCGTATCTCGTGGGGCGAGGGCTCGCCACTTTACCATCCACTGCATACAGTACTGGCCTGTGGTCAGACGTAATAAAGTCAAGGGCGGTGCAACCTAGTGATACGGTAGGGTTGTCTTGTCAGTAGTAAGTCAATTGTCGAGGTGGCCTGTGGGTTATCTCTTAGTCAAAAAGTGAAAGTCTAGGGGGGTGAACGGCTGTAAACGTCGTTCTCACCAGGAGTGTCCTAGCCCTGTTTGTTGCCGTGTTATACCACAGCATATGTCGTGCATTGAGGTCTCTACCACCCCGTGGTTTGACCTCTGCGTGCATGCGTGTAGCAGGGCTGAGTACTCGCGCGTACGGTCTCCTATATAGAGCGGTAAGGTAAATGGGCTTCCCCAAATTTACCTTGACTGTCAGATGGTGAAGCCTGGAATCAGTTGTAGTCAGTGGTGAATCCACTTCCTTGCAAGTGATACAATGTCTTACAGCAACGAGAACACCACCGTAACCGATGACCCTCTCGATGGCAGTTGAATAACCTGTTATATGGATCGTTTGTGTAGTCACCCTCGTGTCTGTCGTATCAGGTTTACATGCTTACTGTGCATGGATGGACGTCTGCTGTCAGTCTTGGTGTCTTCCGTACGGTCCGTGAATCGTCGGTACAGTGGGTGCTCCCAGGCGTTTTTAGATGCATAGAATGCAGAATGAGTAGAAAATTGTCAATTATTTTGTTGATATTTTTACACATTGTATTAAAATTTAAAGGGGTTTAGAGAAAAAAAAAAAAATTGTTAGATTTTCCCGGTTGTAAGCTGAAGGTGAGCCTCATCACCTAGTGTGTGTATGTGACTATGGACTTTTAACCACAAACAAAAAGGATTATATTTATGCACTCCTTCAAATGCATCTGTGAATGCAGGAAGAGGAGAAATATGTATATCATAAATTATTTGTTAAAAAATTGTTAGATCAGTTTTTTTTCTCTATTCAATTCTTGCTAGCTTCCTGAAAAACAGATCGATACGGGTGCGAGTGGGTGATAGCTTCTCCGAAGCTGTGCCACAGACCTGTGGAGTGCCCCAAGGAGCCGTCTTATCCCCAGTACTATTCAGCGTATACACGTCTGAGATTGTCGGAGCCCGGTACAAAAATACCACAATTACTGCTTTCGTAGATGACATAGCGGTGTACAGTAGCAGCATGAGCGCCAAGGTAGCTCTAAGACAGGCTGAAGTAGCCTGTAACCAGATCAGTGAGAGATTGAGGAGACACAATATCTCTGTAAACGCAGGTAAGACAGACTGTGTAATTTTCTCTTTTCAAAAGGGAAAAAGCTACCTACTAGTTACATAGTAGGAATGGAGGAAAATTTACCAGCCTGGTATATCTGGGAATTAAAATGGACAGACACCTCCACTTTAGTAACCATTTTACGAAGAAGTTGAAGCATACTCGCACGAAGTCTTATCGGCTTACGCATTTATTAACTTCCCCCAATCTATCACTACGTCTCAAGCTATTGATTTACAAGAGTGTACTCAGGCCTACTTTGCTATATGGTATATCTGACGACAGCTCGGCGACTCCAACAATTCCAAAACGGTATTCTGATGAAAGTGGTCAGAAATACTTCATTCTAGCAGCGGAGTGACAGTGAGCTTCACGGGATCTTTGAGCTGCCTACGGTGGCTGAATTCATCCAACGTAGACATCAAATTTCTTCCTTCAATACCTGACCAACCCAGTGTTTAACACTATAACCCCCGCTCCGTTCCCCCAACGCTGGAAGGACGCTGTGGCGGCTGGAACGCTTTAGTCTTAGGTTCTAGGTTTAGGTTTTAGTTTGTAAGTTTTTTCTCCCACTTTTTTAAACTGAAGGTGAGCCCCATCACCTAGCATTATATTCATGGTATTGACCTCTTAACTTCAATCTCATTGTATGTAACCCAACCTCCTTCAAATGCATCTGCACATAGCAGAAAGAGGAAAAATTATTTTGTTCATTGATTTTGTCATATTTTCACATTATATAATTTAAAGGGATTTAGGTAAAAAAAAAAAAAAAAAAAATGGTTTTAGGTTATGAATTAGTATGTAAGTTTTCTTTTGTTGTGATCAAAAAGGTGAGCCCCATCACCTTGTAGAATCTTGTCAATGAAGCAAAGTACATTGTGTATCATTGTACTTGTATTGATTATATAACTTCTATAGCGATTCAGACCTTGTATAGAGTGTACCGTTGGTACAGGACATATAAAATGTAATATGTAAATAGTACATTCGCCTAACAATCTATAGTAAATAAAAGTTTTTTAATTTTTTAAGGGGATTTGGAAAAAATAAATAAAATAAAATTGGTAGTTGGTGGAGGAGCTGGTCTGTGGGTCGTCCTGTCGTCTCTTCTTCTGCTGTGACTGCTGCCGGTCTCATTCTGTTGAGAAGCTCCTTCCTCTTCACACAGCCTCTGTAGGATGCCGGATGCGACTCGCTGCAGTTTGAGCACTTGAGCGGGGCTGTCTCATTCCTGACACTCACCTACCTCGTGAGGTCCCGCACATCGCGCGCACTTCATTTTTCGGCTGAAATTTTATATCGAAATTACATTTGATTACCCGAAGAGCTGAATAATATTTTCAGGCCCATCAAAAATAATTAGGGCTTAATAGTTAATCAATTACTTGATTATAAAATAATTATCATTTTCTTTTCAAATCGAATAGTGTCAAATAAAAAAAAAAAATCTCGTCTTTCTGATTAATAATGTGTAGTTTTTAGGGTTTGGTTGATTTTATTCAAAATCAGAAACATTAATCTTTACACCTGTGTGTGTCTGTTTCTCTGTCTGGATATGATGAGTCCCCAGTTTGATCGATTATCATGAATATTTATAGATTCCACATGATTACGCAACATGAAACATATTTTAACACCATTAAACATAATTAAAGGTTATTAACTACTTAATTACTTAATGTTTTCGTTTTATATTGAGTACGGTGTCAAATTAAATATCTCGTTACCCTGATTAAAAATTTGTTATTTTGTTAGATTATTTTCAATCAGCAGCTATACAAAGTTATTAAAACCGTGTTATTTATTAAAACTCTTTCCGTGTTATACAATCATATGTTATCAATTTATTCCATTGGCACCCCGATGTTACTAAAAGTAAAACTAACCGCATTGTAAGTTACAACGTATCGCAATTAATTATTTACTTGGTAATAACAAAAAAAAAAAAAACTCGGCCAGTCAAAAAGTATATCGCTGAGCACAGAACATCTTCTGTACCCATCGGTACCGTCAGTTGTAAAGATGAAAGATCGAGTGGTAGCCAACTGTAAGTAGTTGGCGCCTACCTCTCTGTAGTTTTAGCACACACCATTTTGCCCAACTTTAAAGAACACTGCTGGTTTTATTGTGATTTCTGTGTATATTTATAGCTACACTGATAATATATCACTTTTTTGAAGATATTTGCTGTACCAAAGCAGTTATTTCAAATTCAGTCAAATCATGTTCAATAATTCAGGTAATATACAAATCACATGTACAGTGTATCTGGATTGCTATTTAAGTACGCCAATCTAGGCATGTTATTCTAACTTTGATTTTTTCGTGATATATCAATCAAGGTTTGAAACACTTGAAAAGTAGCATAAAAGTAATAGGAATGAAGCTATGGTTTGATAATAATGATATTTGGTACACTAATAACAATCTAGAATTGTATTTCTTATTTATATTACTAGTTCTTATATGTTAATGTAATATTAATCTCAGATAAGGCTCACTGATTTCTCTAATGGATGTTATAAATTTATCATTGTTTTTCGCAGCTTTGTGAACAGTTAGTAATTATATAAATCCTTTATTCTTTAAGTGACTCTTGAGAACTCCCAACTCAATTGAATGGAGTTAATTTCTTCTAATGGGATTCTGTTGCAGTCTGTGGTATTAAGCCTTAGTTAGCTGAATACTTCACATTCTCCCTAAAAGTAGTAGGAGTCCTGTTTACATTTAGGCAAAAGGAAATATATACATGCAACTTCATGTTAAAAAAAAATTTGTATCGTGACATGAAGATAATAATTTATCTTCTAAATAGATTAAGTTCTATTAGAATTATGAATTCAAGTACTTTGCTCATTATTACATTAGATTTCTGTATTTACTAAAACACAATCTTTAAATGAACATTTACTTAATATCTATAATCATATAAATGTATGTTATCGAATATATATGCATGTTTCCTGTGAGTTTGTGATCAGAGGGAGAATTGATCTGACTTAGTTCTGAATGCAAGTCTGTTGAAAATGCCTATCTCCATTTTTTTTAAAAATAAGTTGGGAGAACTGATCAAAATGGGTTCTGCTTTCAATTCTCTCAGCTTTTAATTCCTCCATATAATTCTCAAGTGCTTCAACAATACCTGATCTTTAATGCACTCAGATAAAACTGACGAAAAACCTCAGCTAGGTTCTCGATAGGTCTGACAATGTTGGTAACTTAACTTTCAACGTTAAGCTAGCCACTAGCTTCAGTTTCAACTGGTTTTAGCTAGTGGCTTTGAATCACCAATTTAAAATATATGTATATATATTAAGCTTCAGGTTGAGCTCCCACCAAAGTAAATAATTTCTGGCCACGGGTCTAAGCGGTATAAGAATTTGTTATTTTAATTCCTAATAGTGGAGCACATGCCAGTTGACCATTTATCTTGATTGATTAATTATACATTTTAACACCATTTATTCAGTATTATTATATTTTGGCGGATTCTTGACTATTGTGATGGCAGTGGGGTTTTTCAAAACTGAAAGCTTAATTTACTAGGCATCTATAAATACCGGCTGGATGCAACAGGGTGTAAAGAAATACAATTTTGTATAGTGTGATAGTCATTTAATTAGATGAAAGGTTAATGTTAAAATTAAATAGATTTGGAGGAACAAACAGAAAGAAAAGAAGACCAAAAACTAACAAATTTATGTAGATCCTTAACAAACACAATGAAGTTTATACAGAAAATTGTTTATAGATTATGTCTATATTTACAATATTGAGTCCAAGCTCAGATGAAGCGAAAGCATTGTTTGCTGGAAAGAGGTTGTTTCATGTTGCACACTCTAAAGTGTGCGTAAGTTGCTATAAGTAGGTCACTTACTGGAAGGGAACCTTCGGACCTGGTCCAGCTTCTAACATAACACCCCTGGGGTGGTAAGAACTGCCGACAAAACTGGATTGATGCTTGAAAACATCAGAGCATCGTCCCACATGAAATCGCTTCACAAATAAGGTACGCGGTGGGAGGAATGACACGGGCCAATGAACAGTTCACTAGACACAGTCGTGGCTGTCCCATATTAACAAAATTGGGTCACCACTTAAAAGAACAAGTATACAATACATCAATAATGTCAACATTTTCATAAGTTATTCAAAACTGCTGTGTGTCATTGACTTTGAAAACTGGCTAAAATCTATGGCATATGTGATTAGTCGTGGTGGCGGTAAGGAGCTAGCAAATTTGGTGCTAGGCCCTCTACCTTTTATTTATTCCTATTCCTTTCATATTTCAAAGACCAGTCAGGCCTTCAGTGCAGTCTAGCCTAGGAGGTACCAGGGCCTTCTAACACTTTCTATTGTTTGTAATTATTCAACCCCTTCTATTAATCATTATTTATCTTTGTTACAGACTCTGAGGTTCGAGTCAAGCAGGAGCAGCCTGAGGAAGCATCCCAATCCTATAATGGTGAGATAAACTTGAAATCGGAATATTTATATAGTTTTGTCTACTTCTTTGGCTGTAGAAATTTATGTATTATTTAAATAATAGTTACCTAGCCCATTATAATTAACGATCTAAAATTATGGGTGGCTGCAGTCTTCATTGATGTGTTGGATGGGTGGCTTCTTCATTCCTAGCTTCTCTTACTCCCATGCTAGTTTCTAAGTAACTTGCTTCCAAAACTACCCTCTTTCTCCCTTCTCAAGGTCTGGTGAAAACTTCTGTGAGGTTCAGGCAGGATTGACCATTTCTGGTCTAGAACAAGTTGAACTGCTATTGGCAACACTTCACCTTCACCAACTATCCTTGGTTTTCCATTGGTCAATTCATCCTTTTATATTTAGTGACCCAATTATACCTCCCAACATTGTCTCTTAGACTAGATATTCAATTTAAAACAAAACCTTCAGGAAGAAAATTTAAACTAGCTTGAAAATTTGTGGAATCACAGCAGATTTTATTATAAGAATGCTTTTGCTTTCTAATGGCAAATCAGGTTCTAACGCTAAATTTTGTTTTATAATTATAACCTTGTTTAAAATTCTTTTTTTTGCACAATTTTACATGAGAGTTTCTACGTTTGTGTTTCTTATAGAATTAACCTTACTAATTTTATCATCAGTTTTTACTTCTAAGCTTCCCCTGTCTTTATTTATGCTTTCTTGCCTGTTCTAAACTTTCTATCTGTTTATTTAATGTTTCATTGTTATTTTCAAACATTTCTTGGATTGCTAGTTGCAAGAAGCATTTAGTTGCAACTTTAGGTCTCAGCACTTTTCTCAGTTCTATAACTTGTGTACAATACTATTTTCACTTACCTCAAACTGTGATTCTTCTTTACTACTAACCTTTTTTTTATTTAATTTAAGCTTTTGTTTGCAGTATCTGTCCCAATATATCTCCCATATAATAGTAAAATCAATCTTATTTATTTACTTCAAAAATTACAAAACATTTGAATAACTAATATACAATGCCAAGACTGTAATGAACCTCACTAGTAAAAAAAAAAAATAATCGCCACACTTACCCAAGTGTTAATCACCAGACTAATATCATGAAATCTCATCTTAGCAAAAATTTTACTTGCATATTTAAGAGCAGTAAAAGGACATTCATAAAAAAACTGTATATAGGTTAAATTTTAAGGACTGCACTATAAAATTGTATTTTAAATTTGAAATTTAAATTATCTTAATAGTTATTTCTGTCTGTCTGTCCAGGCAAGGTGAAGAAAGAAGAGGAGCTGATTATCACAGACAACGGTGGGTGATTTTAATTTTTGTTAATATTGACCATTTGACATACTATGATGTCTAGGAGATATACCTGTATCACAAAGTGTAGTTATGGAACTACGCAAACCCATTTTAGGAAATTGGGTAGCTTTTAGACAATTGGTAATCATCAATAAAAGTATTCCAAATTTTGAATGAAGATAATACAAATATTGTTAGAACATTCAGAAAAAAAATATGCCAAAATAGCTGATATCGCACAAATTAAGAACATTACTTGTAGAGGTATTCTGTCCTTACGCTGGCTTATGTGCTGGAGTACAATCGTGGAAAGGGAGCTGTCACTAGCCAACACCATTTCTTGTATGTTTCCTTCCCTCTTATATGAAAATATGTCAAAGGATATAAATTTTTTTTGATATACCTATCTATAATCGTTATGTCCTTTATTCTGAGTTACCTAATTCAGCAAAACAATCTATTGAATAGTGCATAAAATATGCCATGTAATTTGTTTCTTCCTAATTAACCAACACGTGGCAGACCCGAATGAGTGGCCAACTCGGTTATTGGCAAAACATTTGGCACAATTTCCGACTAATAAAAAGGAACATCCTGCAAAAAAATGCCATGAGTATGTAAAAAATAATATAAGAAGCAAAACAACTTGGTAGTGTAAATAATGTCTAGTTCTTCAACATATATTTCAAAATAAAATAATAGAGATTTCATCTTTCCTCAAATGTTATTTATTTTCCAAATAGAGCTTTCGACAGCTCTAAGCCGTCATCTTCAGTTATCTAAAATGAACAGTCACATGATAAAAATCTTGACCAACCAAATTCTATCATTATAAGCAACAATGGTAGTAGTCAGTAAGTAAAATATGTTTAAATTATTAACAGTGCTGAGTTGCTTGAATTGGTGTATTGTGTTTTTTAATTATTTATTACTAATGTGTCAAATTTTGAATTTATACTTTTTTTTTTAAATTTTAGACATATAGAGGATCTCTTTTTCTAACTAAGTGCAATTCAGCACTATTATCACTGCTATTTTAATTACTGTCTGTTACCATTTTTGCTTATAATCATAAAATTTGGTTGGTCAACATTTTTTTCATGTGAATTTTCATTTAAAAAAAAACTGAAGATGACAGCTTACAGCTATTACGTTATTTGGAAAAAAAAAACATTGTGGAAAGACGAAAGCTGTACTATTTTATTGTACCCTTCCACACCTGCACTAATCATTTAATATTACTAAATTTTTTGAAATGTTTCATGCTTTAAAGAACTACTAATTTATTATCTTATAATGTTACTTAATTGTTATCCATTACATTATATATCAGCCTAATTAAATGTTATATAGTAGTGCAAATTTCGAAATAAAATGTTCTTTTTCTAAGCTTGCACATACATAACTGTTCAGTTGAGCCAAATTAAAATATTCGAGCGCAACCAATTCCATTTTATTTGGATGTCTTGGAGTTAAGGAGATACTTTAGTCAGTGTATTTGGTAACTGACTTAGCTGTTAGTATTCACTCCCACCTATCATTAGTATTTCTTTTTAATTGTCAAACATACAATTATTTCTTTAAAGTTGCTTAGTATTGTATCTTGTATTATATTAATACAATTTGTCCTTTCTGTCTGTTCTAGGCGAGATGATACATGTTAAGGAAGAAGAGGAGCTGACTATCATGGATGGTGAGCATTTTTAATTAATGTAAATATACAATAAATTTCTTTTAAGTTGCCATTATCTTATTATATATACTCTGATAAAATGACATGTATCTTCGATTTTGGCAAAATTGCAAAGAAAACATAAAACCTCCTGCCCTGATCTGAGTTTGCTATAATTTAAATGCAATAATTTTGCCTTATTCTTCATTATTAAACTCATCACTGAAATATTATTTTTGGTCACGTGTATGATTATTAAACAAATTGTGCTGAAGGTTTTGTATATAAAATAAAAATTTGAAGTTTGTTACTTAATTTTCATAACTGACTTAAATCTAATCCTTTCTATAGGTTCAGTAACTAAATGTTTTCCTAATCCAGAGCTTATCAACTATTAAACAGTCTTCACATAAAGTTAAATATAGTGTATATCAATATACTTGTTTTCTATCCTGTTGCATTACTGGTTCAGCCATAAGAAAGTCTATGTGGTTCAAGATTAAACATTCATTCTATAAAGAAAAAATAAATGCATTCATAGTATGTAGCTGAACAAGGGCTCTTATACTAATTTGTATAATACATAATATACCAAAAAAATCATTTATTTACTCAACCTCTTTGAACTATTCAAAATCCTGTTACGGGTAACTAACAATAATCGGTGTATCGATTGAAATAATATTTATTTTAATGAAAGAGAGACTGTTTGAAACTTATAAAAAGTTTCCATGTAGAATCAATTTACAATTTTTAAATATGGTTATAATACGAGTAAATTTTGTAAAACAAAAATACAACAAACCAGTTTGCAGGGTGTCAGCATCTCTACTAAGCTCCAGAGGATGATGGTTTAAGCCATAGAAAGTGCTAGTATTTTTAGAAATATAAAAAGGTGGACAGTCAGAAGTTGAGTTATTTAATTATCAAGGTTCAACTCATACCGGCAAATAATCCTAAGAAAACATAGTCAGAAAACATTACTCAGATTTATTTATTTATATATTTTGTATTTATTATATTATGCTGTTGGTTTATTTTTATTCACCATATATGAACATAGGCCCAAAATTATTTATAGATTAATCACGGCAAAGAAATTTATTTTACTTTACACGGTCAGATATACATATTGCTTTGCAGTGTTGTATTGTTATTCTAAGTGGACAATATCCCAGAATGAAGACATTGTTTATTCCGCTGATTCATAGTCAAGTCAAGGGGGGGAAAAATTTACTTTTTTGCAGTACCGGGTAGTTCAATGTTTTGGTGGCTCCTCTCAATCTGAGTGACCATGATACGATATCTGAGGAGAATGGTGTGGATGGGTAGGCCAGCATAAAGGTTTTATTTGTAACATAAAACAGCATTAATTTTATAGTGTCGACAACAAATCCTTAGCCCATATCAAAGCCTGAGCATTTAAAGGGAAGGGGTATAACATTCATACTTGCTTTTCATTTAAGTCCATGCTACCACTAGCCTTGTTTGTGTACTTCAATCGTACTTTTCTGGCCGATAATTTTGCTGGAGCTAACAATGTTTAAATCATGTCCCACTTGAAGCTGGCGTTATTCAAGAAAATGTTCAGATCCCTTTCCTGCACACCTTCTATATTGTCATCAATTTCTGATAAATTTCTTGCAACCTTCTTTGTGGACACTTGTTGCTTAATGCTATCCATACTCTGGAGGTTGATACCACATCCTGTAACCTCCAAATTCGAGCCCTAGAGGTATCAACTTTTAATAAAAAATTCAACCTATACAACAGCATTTAGATACAAAAAGATTATTTACAATCAAAAAGGCATTCCCATATTTGACTGTTGGTAATGTTCATTATTTTTTTCATTATATAACAAATTAATATACAAATGATTAAGCTTGATTTTTTATATTATAAATTATTACAGCCAGTGCTCACATGTGCACACTAAAATGTAATCTAGACACAATGCTAGAATGTATGCAGTGCTTCTAGCTTAGCTATTACATGTGCTTTGCACCTGTGATTCCCTCTTGCCTGCACAACAAACAACTCATGTGTGAATGTGGCCTTAAAAAACATTTTTCACATTATAAATTCTTTTTTACAGGAGGCCAGGAATCAGTTCAGCTAAATCAAAGCAGATATCAGGCCCTTGACTTGCTTGGATTGGATTGCAAAATGTCTCAGATTGCACCTCAATCCCTGAAGAAGACATATAAGTGTGTACATTGCAACTATGAAACATTATTGAGCGGTAGTTTAAAGATACATATAATGACACATCGTACTGAAGAAAAACCTTATCAATGTTCTCTTTGCAACTATAAAACAGCAAATTCAAGCAATTTAAAGAGACACGTAATAGCCCATCATGAAGGTAAAAAGCCCCATCAATGCTCTGATTGCAGCTATAAAACTGTTGATGCTAGTCATTTAAAGAGGCATGTAATGGTCCATCATACAGGGGAAAAACCTTATAAATGTTCTCTTTGCAGTTATAAAACAAGAAAAGAATGTCTTTTAAAGAGGCATATAATGGCCCACCATGAAGAAGATAAACCTCATCATTGCTCTGATTGCAGCTATAAAACTGTTGATGCTAGCAATTTAAAGTTACATATAATGGCCCTCCATACAGGGGAAAAACCTCGTAAATGTTCTTACTGCAATTTCAAGTCAGTAACAAGTTCTTGTTTAAAGGTGCATGTAATGGCCCAGCATACAGGAGAAAAACCACATAAGTGTTCTCATTGTGAATACAAATCAGTAACATCAAGTAATTTAAAGTTGCATATAATGACCCATCATACAGGGGAAAAGCCTCATCACTGCCCTCATTGCAGCCATACAACTGCAAATATCAGTAGCTTAAGGAATCATATAATGGCTCATCATACAGGGGAAAAACCTTATCAGTGCCCTCAATGTACCTATAAAGCTGTTGAAGCAAGTCATATAAGAAGACATATAATGGTCCACCATACTAGAGAAAAACCTCATAAATGTTCTGATTGCAGCTATAAAGCTTTAAGAGCTGATTCTTTGAAGAAGCATATAATGGCCCAGCATACGGGAGAGAAGCCTTGCCATTGCCCTCACTGCAGCTATAAAACTGTGCGAGCTTTTTCTTTAAAGAGGCATATAACGTTGCACCATGTTCAGAAATAGGAGAACAATGCTTCTATTTTATGCATTAATCAATTAAATTCAAGCATGTTAAAAATATTTTACTATGTGAAGTCCAAACTAAAATGACCTTACAAATTTAAAATTGTATAGGAATCAAATGCCATTAGCCCAGCTTCAAAGCTCACTGCCATTTAAGAGATGACTTGAAATTGGGGAAGGAACTCCAGAACAAATAAGAATTAACAAATGAACTTAAAAATTAACAACTTTGCTTTGTAGGAAATGTAACAGTTTCTATCCTAAATGATTGTATATGTTTCTGTGTTAGTGGTTTATACAGAATACTCTGTTTGATTCTAGTATTATTGTACTCGTATTATGATGACCTTGCTGATTTCTCTGTTTGTTGTTAAATATCAAGTTAACTTGGAACATGTCTAGCTATTATGTATGTTATTAAAAAAATAAACAATTTATTATTTCATTATGTGCAGGAATTTATAGTTCAATACCTTAAATATAAATATATTATCCTCTGGATAGAATGATTGAAAAAATCTTTAATTTACTCAAATCATAATTTTTTATTTAGTGTTCCCATTTAGTCTTACAATGTTTTTTTTATTTTTTGTATCTGCTCCAATTTTTAATAAATTCTTTAAAATCTTCAAATTCATTTTTGTTATCTATACCTTTAAAAATAAAAAAAATCGGATTCAAGCCCTCAGACAGGTTTTTAGGGCAGTAACACAGCGGTTTTTAATGGAGCTGATACAACAGGCTGTTTAACGCAACAGTGTGGAAAGATGTGTTACAAAGGTGGTGAGAAATGAATGAAGAGAGTGAAGCGAACTGTTCATTATCCTTGCTGCACTATCTTTGGATAATATAGAAACTAATAAGCATGTCTACACTTTATTGCGGACATTTTACTTGAATGAAGTCAGCTTCTTATGACAAATTAATCATTAGTATTCAAGAAAAACACTTATGAGTTCTTCCATCTCACCAGTTACCCACTATATCTTGATGTATAGTTTCGGCCTTAAGAACAAAAACAGGAAAATCATTGACCCTTGGTAATAAAAAAAGGTAATGGTAACCCTAAGAAGTAGTGATGCTTTGGAAAACCCCCTTTTATTTTGTGGGGGTAGGTGGACCTGTAAGTAACAGCTGTGGGAACAAGGGAGTTTTAATTTTTGCTCTTTAGTCTTTCTGTCCGTTTCAATCGACCAGCCAGTGAGTTAAGTTGACTAACAGCCGTGAGTCTGGGTATCTAATTTAGCCATGTTCTATCTACACCAAAAATTCGACATAAGCAATGAGTAATTAAAGGACAACAATCCACCAATCTCATGGCTACTCACCTAATTGATGAGTGAGGAAAACTAATATCATTTAAACAATTAATATCAATCAAAATTAAATTGGGCCTGTTATCTACACTTTTTAGAAGGTATGGAGAGGGTGGGTTTCTTAGCATACGTGTGTTTATTATTTCTTCCTTTTTATATATATATTTATTATCTGATATTAGGCAATCTAATTGTATTTCAATACTTTCTAGGCTATTAATTGATTTTTTATTGTTCATATGGTGTAGCAAGAAACCCACCCCCTACATAAAGCCAGTCGTCGCAGAATGAAAAGTGTAGATATAACAGGCATAAGTTAAAGTTTTGAGTAATATTAATTGTTTTAAGTTTTCCACATAATCAATTAGGGGAGTAGCCATGGGATTGGTGTATTGTTGTGATTTTTAATATTTAATTATTTATTACTTTATGTATCAAATTTTGAATATTTAAAAAAAAATTTTAATTTTAGTAAACTAGATGATACACATTAAGAAAGAAGAGAAGCATATTATACATTTACTAAGTTGCTATGATCTTAATATAGAGGCGCAACAACTTGACAGTGTAAAAAATGACTAGTTCCTCAACATATTGCAAAATGTTTTTGAAATGTTTCATACTTCACTATCATACTTTTTATTAATTTTTATGTTACTAAATTATTTCGCATTACATTATATATCAACAGGATTAAATGTTATGTAGCAATGCAAATTTCAAAATAAAATACACATAACTGTTCAGTTGAACCAAATTAAGTATTCAGCCGCATCCAATTCTATTTTATTTGGATGTCAAGGAGTTAAGGGGATACTTTAGTCAGTGTATTTGGTAACTGACTTAGCTGTTAGTATTCACTCCCACCTATCATTAGTATTTCTTTTTAATTGTCAAATATACAATTATTTCTTTAAAGTTGCTTAGTATTGTATCTTGTATTATCTTAATACAATTTGTCCTTTCTGTCTGTTCTGTATTTGTATTTCTTTTTAATTGTCCAGTATGCAATGAATTTCTTTAAAGTGTCACTCTCTCTCCCCCCCAACCGCCCATCAAAATTACATATTTCCAACTCAAAATTAATATCACAATTTTACTTATACTAAACTTAAATTCTATTACTGAAATCTAATATTTACAAAAATTAATTTATCCTAATTTGAAATGACAGAAGAAATTGTCTGAGGCGATTAGGGAGGACAATAAACAATAATAATAAAAATAATCCGAGATAACAAAATAAGAATGGACTTGTAAAATTTCCTTCTCAGTAGTTATATTTATCTATAATTTTGGCATTTTTATTTAAAATACCTATAACTTTTGTTCATTTTTGATTGCCTAAGGCTCATGTTGAAGCTCCTGTTTCTGGCTCTAATTCATTCTATTATACAGAATATCTTTGTCATGCTGTCATTTCTGCATTTAATTTATTAGCTAATGTTTTTAATGATGTATTAAATTCGTTATATAAAAAATTTTATATACATTTTTTACCTTTTTAAAAATGAATTTTCTACTTTACTTTGTTACACTCACGAGTTAAGTGATTTGTTTGGCTAGAAGGATTCATTTTGGTCAAGAATGGAAAATCACCTTGTTTCGGAGGAAGTCTATATGTTGGATAAACTTCCTGCTTAAGTTTAAATTTTTTACATATTGCATGCATTTTTTATTGTTTGCTGTATGTTCTGCACAGTTGATACTCAACAAAGGAGCCATACCATTGTGTCATATTTTTTGTATTTTTACCATGCATAAGCTTTAGGTAGAGTTGGTCCCTTTGATAGCTGTTCCAAGCTGCTGAATGTAACTATGATTGTAAAGGTGATTTCCTGTTTCCGTCTTCTTAATTATTTGTTTAACTTTAAAGCTGAAATATTCTGTTTTGACATCTTCTGTTATTGTGGCAAAGGGGGGGGATGTAGCCTTTTAAAACTAATTTTTGTTTCATTTCAGATTTTATTGTATATGTGTCCATTTTTAATGGTTTTACTTCTTCATTAAAATCATTTACTCAATTATTCCCATTTATGTACACTAGGCTAATGTAAAACTGGATACAATCATTTAACAAACTACAACGTATTTTAGCGTTTTGTGAATTTGCTCTACTAATTAAAAAAAAAGTAATGAAACTTATAATTTATTATATCTCAGGAGGGTCCCTGACAACCGAACATTTACATAAAAAAATAAAATAAGATATGTACTGTTTTTAAGTTCTTCACAATTTTTCTGTCTTTTTTTCTCTTGGAAATTTTACTGGGCAAAATTAATGTTAACTCCAATAAAACATCGTTGTGGATCAAGGCCACAAGCCTAAAAGTTAGTAGGTAGATGTTTTTTAAAAATCTTAAATTTATTTAGTTACCAAAATATTTTCATACAATTAACTTAATGTTTTTGTGCATTGCTTCCAATCTAGATAACAGACTTCCAACCCTCAGTGCGCTTTGAATAACCGAATTCTACAAAATTTTGTGATAAATAAATAGTTTAGATCAGGAAAACGACCTAACAATAAAAAAAAAAAAATCTTCATGCAATATTTATCGTATGCATTTAGGTTTGGCTAATTTATGTTCATTAGCAATATAACACACTAACTAAAGGGTTTCCACTTATTGCTTTAAAAATATCAAACATTTTATCTGATTTTGATGTCATGAAACTTGGCTAACATAGTATATCTTTATTAGTTAATCAAATACAATTTTCAGAAACCTATTTTGTTGGATTTAAAGTTTTCCAATAATATTCTGTCGAGGCAAGGTGCTGGACTAGTCAATATAGGCTTTACCGTTAAATTGGTTATTAATTTATTTTATGCCCATGGCGAACTGCTGCAAATACCATTCTCAACCTGATCTACTATATAGAGTTACTGACTTTCACAACTGAGAATAGATACTACATAATTTGTTTTATGCCCAGGCAAACTGAAGGTATCAAATTAAAGACCTTGTCCTGATTAATAATATGTCATTTTTTATCTGTAACTATACAGTCATTAAAATTGTTTTCGGACTTATAACTCAGCCCATGATTTTTAAGGAGAGGTAATATTTTACATGCTAGTTACATTTCTGTACCTCGGAGGGATACAACACTATGCCATTTTTTTGTCCAAGTGAAAAAAAACCCGTAAAAAAGGTTTTTTTTCATTTTATAACAACTGCATGATGTAAATAACAATAAATAGAATGTTCTGGTAAAATATTGTTTCAACATCTCAATAAATAGCTGTGCCAATACAAACACTTTTTGTTGAAAAAAAGTTTAAAACTCCTCTCCTGTAAAGTTATGAAAATGGACATAGTGTTGTATCTCTCCGAGGTACAGATTTAATGTTGGAAAATAGGACCTGCCCCATGCTAAATGACATTGTTTCATAATTAAATACTTGATAAGAAAAACATTTTTTTGTATGAGAGTAATTTCAAATTAAAAATCTCATGTTTTATATTTTCGATTTGTAATTATATAGTTATTATTGCTGTCATCAAAACTGTTAGCAATTTTAGCTTAACTTATGCTTTACAAAGGTAGGTAATATTTTGCAGGTTAGTTTCATTTTGTGACCTGATGGTGCTAAAAATTAAACCAGTACCATTGTTAACTATGTCTAATAGTTAATTAATTATTTAATAACTAAAAAAATACTGAATGATATCAAGTAGGGAACAAATATAAAGCGAACCTTACACGATCTGTGTTAATGTCATTACCTTCATAAGTCTTTCATCATTACGATCATTTGGAATGACATTACTTTTCATCAGTAGGTTTGAAAAGTAATGATGAAAGACTTATGAAAGTAATGACATCAACACTAATCATGTAAGGCCCTGATGACTAATATGTAATATTTGTATTTTATTTCTGAAGTGTAAAAGAGTAATTAAAAAATAATTTTTTCCTAGTATATTTTGTTAGTTATGAAATTATTAAAGATCTTTATGTTTTAAGAATATATACTGTAATATTGTGAGGATTTAGAGGATTTTAAATCCAAAAAAAAAAAAATATAAAATCACATTAATGACAGTATTCTTAAAAGTACTTATATGAAACATATGTGGTTTTGGTCGGAGTCCCAAGTCTAGTGCTGATCAATGGGAATTATTAGATGCTGCTTTTGAATGTTGTAAATAAAACTAATGTTGTTGAATGTCACAATAAAAATAATTTAATCTAACTTCAATCAATCAAGAGGGAGTAATTAGTAAGTTCAATGAAACCCTGTATTGTGTGAAGTGCACACTGACTATTTTATTGCTTATAAGAGTTTCCTCAAAGGAAGGATTTGATCTTACATAATATTATTGGTAATGCTAAGTTAATATTTGTTAATCCATGTTATAATTCAATTTATACAATAAATATACAATTTGAATCAATAATTTGTGCCTAACAATTTTTATAAAACCAAGTTATAGCTTGCCATAAGGTTTTAATAAGTGAATAAAATATGAAGTAAACAAAAAGAAACTAAAGAAATATATATACACATTAATTTCCTTTTTACATTATTATTTACATGAAATGTGTATTAAAGTGTATCTAAGGGGTAAATATTCAACAATTTTTTATGTGATGACTAAAAAAAACTTCCAAGTGAATTTCTGAATCATGCAGAGCAGATTGACATGTATTGCTATTTTTGTTAAAAGCTCTTAAAAAATTTTTAATATCATCATTAGTCAGATATGTAGCTATCAAAAGCAAACAGTCTAAGGATACAAGAATATTTTTTTCATTACTTATACTGGATGTATTATAAAATTCCTTTCTCAAAAGTTCTATTTTCTTTAATTCATTTAATATTCTCCCCCTTTTTCTAGACAATTTTAAACTAGGTAGGATAACATCATTATATATAGGGTAGCTTTTTAATATTTTGTTTTTTTTGATTTTGTGAGTGGGGTATAACGGTTTAATAAATGCACTATTGCTTATTGTTATTAAATGGAACAGGGAGCAATTACTGTATAACTTATGAGATTTCATCTTAACAATTTCACAGATGCACTGGTCTTGATAAACAGTTAGGATATCCAGGAGCTGAGAATCGATCTTACAGATCTCAGTATATTTATTAAAATCAAAAGGTTTTGTACAGTGTCGCCAGAAGTTTATAATTAATGACATCCTAAGAAAGAATTTTGAACCAAACTCATCATCATTTCCTATAACTTTACACAATGGAGTACAATAATGGCGCATAGGAATGTCATATAAACAGCCAGTGTTTATTTCTGCACCATAGGCTAAAAGTTCCTTCCATATGATGAGGCGTTCTTCTGGTGGTCTAGGGCTGTCAACAGAATAATAAAGTGCAGTTCTACCGTGCTTGTCTACAGCATTGACATCAGATCCAAACTCCAACAGCAGAAATATAACAGGCATCACTTTACTTCGAATTATCGCTGTATGGAGAGGAGTTTCTTCATTAACATTTCTTAGATGAACGTTTGCTCCGTAGACTAGCAGTAACTTTACCACATTAGTAGCAAAAGAAAAATGAAGCAAAGTGTCATCATTCATCCCTAATCCTAATACTGAGTTGACATCAGCACCAGCTTTCATGAGATTTTCTAACTTTTTTAAGTTAAGCATAGAAATAGTTCTCATTTCCCTATCGATATCATCATAATCCAAGTCTGGCTCCATGATTGTAAATAGATACTAGAGAAACAGAAAAGATCACACAGAAAACTTAAAGAAGTAGAAGATTATCAAGATAAATAAAATCACATACAGAACAATGTGGGCAAAAAAAGCTATATGCTATGAGATCCGATGGGATATTGCGGAACTTAAATATAAACGAGAAAATAGTCATGTTACGGAAAGCAAAACTGTTATTAAAGGTTTCGTACTGAAGAAGGTTTTAAACTCGAGTCATGTCGTTCGTGAATGATCTCTTCAGGTGTACGATTGAAATTGAAAAATAGAACAAAGAATATAATTTCATGCGATGCCACTCTCTGATTCTGAGACTGCGATTACATTTCGTTTGCAGGGAAATCCGACGTCTTCCGAATCACTCTCTACTAGATTGCTTCTTCAGCGCTCCTCCGGGTAAGAAGGGACCCAAAATCTTTTAAGGTTAATCCATCTGAATATTATGATCTTATTATTCTAAATAGGTAGATTTATTTAAAAAATATAGGGGTGTCATATCCTGCTTGGTTATAGTAAGATTAGGCTACCTTGACTGTAAACATGCATGTAATCTTATTTCTTCTGACTGAATCTTACTACATTCTTCAGCCAGAGCACATCAGGATTCCCATCAGTTACAAGAATGGAATAGGTTCCTAGGACCTCATTAACGTAAGCTGTTTTTAGTATTAATAATTGCTAGTTATGATCTGAGTAAGCACTGGCCACCATGTAGTAAGTTCATTTATCCATGTAAATTAGGCAAATCGTTCTCAGCAAATTTAAACCAATAAGGAGTACATGGCAGCCCTCTTTGCCAGATTTCATTCAAAGTTGCGAGAAGAAAGCTAAAGAAACGATATTGATTGATATTGAATAAGCTACTGTGTGATCGTTTATAGCTCAGTGATAGAGTATTCATCCGGAGATTGGCTAATGATAAGTTTCAACTATTTAATTTCTACCGACTTAATATTATTTATTATAAAACAAGTAGGGCTAAATACTGCAATGCCTATTAATTCCACTAACAATTAACAATATACATTTAGTATTTAGTATTCATAATTCCGTAAAATTCAACAACTTTAACAAAATTTATGGAATAAATTATGGTCTCCTATGTTATTTGTTTTGGTTTGTCACCTCTACCCTTGCTTTCAGGAGACTGAAGAGTAACTGTACAGTAGCTTCATAATCTTGCATCATGTCGTGTATGTTTTGGAAAGGCCTATACGCATCATCTTGGTTTCTTGAACTTAGGGCACTCCAGAATCACGTGATTCCCTTTTCGGTAATCGTTACCGTTGTTACTTCTGGGCTGCGGAGTAGACAGAGAAAAGCTACAGTGGTCCAATTATAGGTGACACAGTATAACTTCTTTCTTTCTGGAACATAAGTGAATGAACAACAGAAGGCCATTATTCTTCCTACAAGCCTGTAGTCGTGATATCACAGCTCTTTTGTCTAGACTGGAATAGTTGCATTGATAGTTGGACCAAGCTTCTTAGGCCCTTCTGCTCTTTCACCCCCCCCCCCATAACGGTGTAAGACGTGACCGCGATGAAGACAATGTTCTTGCCACTTTAATAGATGTACCATACAATATTGCAAACTATCGCGTTCTTTGTGAATTGATCCTAAAATACGAGAAAACACTTATGGGTCGGTCACAATTGGAACATTCCAAGATTGCTGCTGGCTCTCCTGCAAGGATAGAGCAAATATACTCGTCTAGTTGCAAATCTAAATATATCCACTGTGGCAGTTAGGAAAGTTTCTTTAATTATGAAAATAGCTATAGTCGACAAATATGAAAACTGCTGGTTTTAGTATTTGAGATTTTGAATCCGTTTTTATTTGACCACTGTTATATATTTTGTATTGATTCCCGCATTATCCTCTCAATTAAATCTGGGCTTTCTTCCTCTGTGAAGGCTTAACATCACGTGCAACGTTTGGTTATTTCGCAGGATTGTGGAAGGAACCCGTCAATAAGGCATTACAATTACGAGGAGAAATTCTAAAGAGAAATAAAATGAAGGGTTCCCCAAAATATTAATTGGTATAAAAAACTGGCACCTTATAAACAAATAAAAATATGTTATAGTTTTATAAGTTAATACAGATTAATTTATCATCCTAAGGGATACGTTTATCCATAAATAAACAAAAACTGTTAGATGACCTCCAAATCGAATATTTTTATGTATCACTTGTGCTTATAATAGTTTTGATTTTTCTTAAAATTGAAGTATAGGTTATTCATTAGTAGAGGTTAAACATTATTGGAATAAGTTATGTTGTAAGATTCATTTGAATAGATGGTCAATTGGTGTCAAGTTGTAGTAAACTTAGGAACTACCACTACTGGTAGGTAATAGCATCTTCTGAAATTATTCATAACTAACACATTAGTGTTCTCTGTTCACAGTTTTTGGAGCTGCTACTTTCTGGAGTGGAACTGTTTCTCAAGCCAGAATGGAACTGGCGAAAGCATTCCGAGTTTTTGTAAAAATTTTGCAACCCTAATTGGGATCTATTCATTCTTTGCAGTACTACTTACCTGGAGAGAGCTAAAGAGGACCACATGGGAGGATATTTAGCTTCCGGAGATGACTCATAAAACCTTGACCAATTATAATGGACAGATCTGTTCGCCACACAAAGTATGAACCATTCGTCTCAGAGACACTGCCGCTAAAATACTGAGTACATCAAGTTTCCAGTTGGAGGTTTCAAACTGACATCTTGTACCGCCAGGAAAGACAAACAGCAAACTTTCCCAGACCGATCGCTTCAGTCTAATACTTCCCCAGTAGTAATCATTTGGCCAGAGAAGAAGAGCACAAATCCATTCTCAATCCCTTTAATCCAGTGATCAGAGGTGCAAATGATCAAAGGCCTTCCCATAGATTCTCAAGAACAGAAACATCAAGAGAAAGTCTATCAGACCATAAGCTTACCTTCAGACTTGACATCAAACCAAGCTCCTAGTGTAAGAAGAAGTTCTAGAGTTATACGTCCTCCAGCATACCTTAAAAACTTTTCCTCCACCTAGAAGGGGGTTAATGTTTCTTTGATTTTTTTTTAGTCATGTTTTTCCCTTGATATACACTATTTATTTTATTCTGTATATAAAAGCCAAAATTAGGACAAATAATTCTACAATTTCATATATGTACATCATGGATTGTACTCTCAGACCAATCTGATGCCGTAAGGATGCGAACCTAGGTGCCAGACTGTTGTACCATATCTCCAAATTATTGTGGAGTAACTTGATCTCTGAAAGCCAAGTAATGGAGGCAACGTCTGCTTCAATTCTAAATGAAGACCTCTAATCCAATCTTTGGCCTAAAAGGCCTTTGAGTCTAGTAGGTACAACAGTTCAGCAGGTTTGTGTTTGTCTTGTAGTCTACTGCTACCTAGCATCATTTCAGGAGACTAAGTCAATTAAAAAAGTTCTGAAGTTATTGGCGGATGTGATGTTTTCTTAATGTCAAGCTCCTGTAGTTTGTATTATGGGGGAATTGAAAATTTTCTCCCAGAGAGATACATTTCTATGAGAATGTTGAATGGTAAAGAGAACAGTACAATAAAAACTGCTAGGTGGAGTGAGGAACAATTTTTTTAGGATCATTTTACAATCAAAATAGATAAAAGACTCAGGTAATCAAAAAATTTGTTATTTAATTATTAAAAACAAAATAATTTCAACACTAATATTTTTTAATACTTAACTCAAATATCATATTCTGTCTTCTTTTATCTCTAATAAAAATAATTTATATTTTTATATTTACTTAAAAATATACGAGAGATTTCACAAATTTTATAATCTCTATTATTAGTACATTTATTTTGTACAATAAATTACAAATAAAACATTTACTTTTGAATCGTGCACAATCACATTACAATCATTAAATAATGGATAACCTGTTAACAATAATATCCTAAAGACTAGGGGAATGAAGAACAGTAAGAAGTAAAAGATCACAGCATTATTAGTAATCATAATATAATTTAAAAAAACAGATACTTGAGGGTTGGAACTATAGAAATAAAGCTTTTCGAAATGTGAGTTTTCATTCAACATCTGCAGTCTGTTTTTAACAGATTTACCATTAGATTAAGTTTTAAATTCATATATATATTTCTGTATATTGGTAATTTTTTTTTTTATCTAAAGACGTTTCGATAAATTACAAATGCTTGTTATCATCAGCATGGGTATTTGTATACTGAAAGAAAAAACCTCATTTCAAATAACATCTAATGTTAAAAAATATACTCAAGATATCTGCCCTTAACTCTAAAATAATTACTAAAACAGTAAATTTTCATAAAATTAAACTTAAACTACAACCAATACACAATATTACAGACATTTAAATAAAATTTAAGTATGCTTGTGTGCAATTTACAATTTTCACAGCTTTCCATTATTGTGGCTGCTAGCAGGAATGTTCAACAATCCAATGGACTATATCCAACTAACTGATACTGCATCTAGAGCAACACAAGTCTTACGAATTGTAAAATCAAAAATACTAAAATTGTGTTATAAATAAAATTAAGTTATAAACACATGTATACACAATATTTACATTAGGATTCAAAATTTTCAAGTGGGATCAAAGGTTCGACTTTGATGAGTTTTCGTGCTCAACGATCCTTGACGAAGAACTGCCCTATGAGGTTGGCTGCTCCGTAGATCATGATGAGAAGGTACATGACATAAGTGCCAGTGGACACGTCACCTGTCTTCTTGAGAGTGGCAAGCCTGAGCAGGCATGGGATGGCAAAAACATGGACTAGACCACTAAGCGCTCCTGTGAACCTTAAATAGAGAAATAATAATGATAATAAGCAAACAGGTATGTTGTTTGTATTTGATGGTATTATTCATCTAATATATAAAGTAGGGAGGTATGCATGCAGTAAAAAAATTCACCCAAAATTTGGATGGGATAAATTTCAACCCCATCCTCCCTGATTTAAATCTTGTTACTACCAATAATTGTTATTTATTATCATATTCTAAACAAATTTGAGGGAAATGCTTTTTAGTACCTTAAAACAAATATGGGGGTTGTGACCCTGAGATTTTACTCCTACCATCTCATTTAATTAGACTTGGCACGATTACTGTTCAATACTTTATAAAAAATACTGAGGGAGTCGCTACATTGAGACATGCAGATTCTGGTCATTGGATGGGATTTTGTTGTGAAGCTTACCTTATTATGGTCCCAATTTTAGGCAGAAATACTGCAAAGAGAACACAGACAATAACAATAAAGGCGTTGAAGAGGAGTATATGACCCCTGCTGGGATATGGGTCATTGAGCAGGGCGACCATTGTTTGGACTCGTAGCATGTAAGAGATCAATGGAAATACGGTCACCAGCTGGAACAGCAGAAATCCTCTCGCTGCTACAGTCATAATATCCCATGTGACGAAGTTGTTAAGAACGTTCTGAAAATTAAAGTTGATGATTTGTATTTGGAAATATTTCTTTAAATTAGAAACAATAAAAGTTATCAATATTAATTTTGTAAGTATAATAATGAAAAAATAAATACTCTCCAATCTTAGCTTAATGGTTGGGGAAGGGCGAGTATTGGGATACCATGAGGATAAAGTTGGAGTGGGATCAGGTTCAGGGATACTAAGTCCCTGAAGTACTGTAATCCTCGGATGATTTTTAGTGCCTAAATATAAATGAGACCAACATTCAAAACATTTAGCGTCTTGAGTTCAGTTCTCAGGTGAGAGAGCATTCTAAAATAAATTAAGCATATACCTATAGGTATCCTTTCCTGTTCCGTCCTAAGTAAGGAGTATAAGAAACTTAAACCAATAATTGTAATGCAAAAACGTCAAAATAAGATTACACCAAATAATAAAACAACAGGCTTTGACTAAAATAAATAAGCCTAATAGTAAATATCCATTGGAACTGTACTTTTCCCTGATAAAGTGTATCTTCAATCAGGATTAACCAATATTTTTGTTTTGCCTAATTATTAATAGAATTGATAGGGACAGCTATATGTGGTAATCATTTTCATTGTCGTTTGTAATCGAAAATTTTCTTTTGAATTATAAACATTTCAAAAGAGTTTTATTAATGAAAAGATAATACTTACATCCTGAATACAAGATTTTGCCAATGGGAAACCGATGTAAAATATCACTCCTATGGAAAGGTACGTAGCCATCACTAGTAAATATGCAATTGTCAAATCTCGTCCCTATAAATTAGAAAAATATATTTATACATTTTACATAATTTTAATAAATAATTAAAAAAAAAGGAAATATACAAAAGTTAATTCAATTAAAAAAATGGTTATGTTTAAAAATCATAAAGTGCATCAAATATTAAATATTTTAATGTAGAAAATTACTCATATTCTGAAAACTTCAATAATGTTACCTATTACTCATAATCAACTTACAAATAAATAAAAATAATAATTTAAATCCATATGAGCTTAAAATATTGCATCTCCCTAGTTCTGGACCAATTGATTAGCACAATAATAAAATGACATTACAATTAATACATCAAATCATTGATATGATGATGAAAAACAAAAATTACAAGGCCACTGATTCTTGTGGTTCTATTTTATGTAAATATCTTACATTATTTTTCTGATTGGCATTGCTCCTCATGATAGTGATGATAATGTTGTGGATGAAGTAGGAGAGGGCCAGCATGCCGGACATTGCAGGAAAGCTGGGGCTGATGAGGGGCGTGTAGTGGATACTGGTGGTATCTTTCAGTTCGATGTTCACTCCCCAGAAGTAAGACTTGATGATGACAAACAGAATTAGGTACATAACTGAGAGGGTACCTGAAAAAACACAAATCGACTATCATTAATCTATTCTTATAAATAATGAAAAAAAAAAATTTGTTTTTAATTCTGCCGGGCCGTCATGAGAGGGCCTGGTTGACCTAGCCCTCAGAGGGATAATTTTGGCTTTAAATTACACTTTGTTTCATTCGCTGTGGCATGGTTCATTATTTTATGCTAAGTTCTTAATTTGTACAACTTGTGTACATTTTGAAATGATTGGTAAGAAAGCTACCTTACTAGTGTCAGGTTGGCAGACCAATTGTAGAACTTGCTTTTCTTACAATGCTGCTTGTAATGATTGTTGGATAATGGATACAAAACCTAAATAAACTTTTAAGTTCATCCCCAGCATTGGAAAATCGCTCACTTCATTCAAACAGTCTAGTGAATTTTGTAATTGAAGGGTTTGCTGCAAAAAGGAGGTAGCTCCAATTTTTCCATTTGTTGGGAAACCAAACAAAATGTTTAAAAAATTCAAATTTTAAGTTATGTAAAAATATTGTTGTTGCTTACTTTCAATTATGGTGTTTACATATTACGATTGGAGCTGCATCCTTTTTGTGCCAAATAAAAGAGTTTTTTTTTTGACACAAGAAAGTGTTTCTAACTCCCAACAGCTATGGGATGGAGCTACCTCCTTTTTGCAGCAAACCCTTCAATTGTGTTATCAAAAAATGGTATCTAATTTATAAATTATAGTTGTGGGTGCAAAAGAGTGGCATTATTATGACACAAAAAAAACAACGTTTTATCCCATTGTCTGAAACAAAATAATAATTACTTTATACAGTTTTAGATAAGTACCTAAAGAATTGAACTTGGTGAAAAATGTAGGTGACTTGAAGTTGAGGAGAGGTCCAATGATCAATGCCAAGAACACAGGAACGGTGTTCTCCAAATCCCATATATGGTGGTAAAGCGAGGTCTCTCCCTTCGGGTCATTCGCTACCTCTTCTTTGAACTTTGGACATAGCGCTAAATAAAAAAAAAGCTTAATAATTAGAGTAATGCACAATAGTGTTATTATAAAAATATTATACAGTAACATCCTCTTTCTACCCATTTATATTCAATAAAAAAGGAAACAGACTTATTTTCAAACAGACAGGGAGGACCACATATTACTGGGGAGAGTGTAGGTAAAAAAGTGATCCCACAGATATTGAAGATAACCGAGGCTAGCCTTTGTTAGTACTTTGATTGGTGACTGGCTTCTTTGTGCTTCGGGCGTACTTGGAGTAAGATGACATAAGGACCCTTCACCTTTTTCTTTCTTCACCTTTCCCTGGCAAGCTCGCCAAGAGAGGCAACTCATCAGGCAACAGATTTCTGCCTAATCACTCTATCCATTTTTTGAATAGTTTTACGAGGCCTTCCACACCTTGGTCGGTCACTCAAACCACCTCCTGAATTATACTTTTATGATAAATCACTTATAGTACGTTTACCAACTTTTAATATTTTAGTGATTTAAAAGAAAAGATTTCCTTTCAAGTGAAAAACTAATAATTCTTTCACAGATATCTGTACTTTTAACCATTTTAACTAACTGAATGAAAATATTGTATTACCTTAATAAGGTTAAGGGGCAAACAAAATTATTCATATGAAAATACTTTGATCAATCTATTATTTTTTTTAAATTAATTAATTATTTTAAAATTAATATTTAATTCTGTAAAAAAAAATTGTTAAATCCTCATGATAGTTTCTGAGTATTAAGAAATACATGACCTGTGCGGAAACTTTTGACCACTACTGTATGTTAGATATCCAAATTAAAAATAGTTTTACACATATGACCCTTGAAGAATCCAAAAGTGGAACACCACAAATGCCAGTTTGGCAGTAAAGCCTTTTTAGAAAAAAAAAAATGAAATGAAGATAATGTTTACTGCAGTGCCTTTGGAGTGAGCTCGAAACATTTTTTTTTGCATCAGCTTTATTTTCCATTTTATTATTAGGTTAGATCTTTTAATAAAACAAATATTTCGGTGGAATTTTGTCAGTTGTTGATAAGTCCGAACAATTCAATTTTCTGTTTTGAATTCATGTCATATTTAAAAGAGGTTCTTTAATTTGGCACAAGTAGTTGTGTGGAATATTATATTCATACATAATCTTATGTTATATATTCAACATATCAAATTTTTTAATTATTCAGAACTATCAACATCTCCCATAACACCATAGATTTGTATTATACTGTATGATTTACCTCCTGCTAAGGTTGAGTTCATTGTCATGTCCAGCTGATCTGAGAACACTACTTCTTCGTTAATACCTGAAATTGATTTCCAATATTAATCAATTAGTTTCAATCTCAAATAAAAGCATTAACAATTAATATTCTTGATTATTACAAATGAAATACATTTAATAAGTTTACATAAAGAGAAATAAGCTTGTTTAATTTGCATATTTGATACTTAAATAAAAATTAAGGAAACCCAACAACTCATAAAAATTCAATATTATTAAATTCAATATTCAATATTAGTTATTACCTAAATGTCTAAACAATTAAAAAAAAAAAGAAATGTGTGGTGCAACCAAAACCTGAGGTTGCATTCATGCTTTTTTCACTCTCTTAGTAGGGACATGTTTGTAGTGATTACTTATCAAAGTTAGCTATGAAGGGATTCAAAATTTGGCCAGAAAAGTTACAGACAAATTTTAGGAATGACTACACTGAACAGTATTTATTTAATGGTGAATGTAAATGTATGTTTGAAAGGAATGAATGTATGGAATGTGCTGTGAGATTAATCAGTGCTCTCTCAAGCATAAAGACATTTTATATTCACAAATGCAACCACTATGGTCATTGGTGTACATATATCTTGTTCTTTCCATTAAAGTTGTTTGTTTATACAATTTGTAGGTATTTCTTAAATACTAATTAGATTCCATTATGAAAAAAATTATGTGTTTGGGGGTTAACTTTTGCCTCATTGGCTCTTTTCCTTTAACCTAGTATTTCCCTGCTATGACTAAAGTTGCATTAGATTGAAACATTGAATAAAATGTTTCAAACAATTTACAGCAAGGGACTCCTTTTCTCTGTCTTAACAAAACTATAATATTTCCTTTTCAGTTTCTTCAACTTGTTGCTGAAAAAACTGCAGCTTCTTGATTTGATTGAAAATATTTCAAAAAATAATAGAAAACAATTGAAATTGAGCCAGATTAACCTTCTTCGAAACGACTTCCTTTGCTCTCAGGTGTAAGGCAAGGATCCTTCATTTCTCTTGCATCAGTCACATTAATGATTTCAAACCAGTTATCAATCACCATATCATGAATATGTTAACAATTCTCAGATTTACCAAGAATAACTGTATCTGGACATGGAGAAACCCAAAACCCTTCCCAAAACTTTAATTCTTCATACTATATATTCTTCATCACAATTAAAACTTTTGTCTGGTACTTGTAAAATGACCACATAGCCAAAATATCTTCCCCCGTTCCCTCCAATTTTATTCCATCCTCAAACTGTTCAATTGTTGATCTCTACTGGTTCTTAACTATTTTTTTTTATTTAATTACATTAACTCATCACCGGTGATCTAGTACTCAATACCTATTATTTGTTCGGTAACTTCTTTAATAATAGTATCAGGAGGTAAAGAGAGGTGCCTCTTGGGTCATGGGGAAACAAACTCTCAAACAACTATGGTGGCTTATGCAAAAACACCAAAACTAAGCTATAGTTTTTTTTTGCATATTCAGTAGGTTGGATATATCGCTAAAGACCTTAGAAATAACAACCTTTCTTTGATTTTTGGATTTAATTTGTACTTAATTCCTATATTTCAGTTAAATTCAGTATTAAATCACTGAGGATGACTGACAGTTAAAAGTGTTTTGCCAAAATATGAAACTTTGCGGAGAGATTAGGTGTTTTATTTCTTAAATTTATAACTACACAACCAGCACTAACACATAACAACTAATTCAACTCTCACGTTGGTGCACTTACCTGAGATGTAGTTGACAGAAAAGTAGAGGAAGTTGCACATGAGGATCCAATAGACTATGTTCGCTCCAAGGAGAACGACGAAAGAAAATATTTTGGCAATAATTTCTGCAACTGGACCCAAAAGTTCTCTTGTTAGCTGCGAAATCTCCCATGTTGGGGATCCTAAAAAGAGAAACAGAAAAGACATATTCAATTTTAAAAAATATATATTTTGGGGTTTTCTAACATTAAAGGTATATACAAGGATGGCACAATAACAGTCTCAATTTAGTAAAGGCTTTTCACTTGTCATGGTTCTCTACATGTTGGGTCATAACACGACTGAAGAGTCAAGCCGTGATGAGGAAGGGTTCCACTCCAGCAAATAGATTCCAGTCTCGCTTGGGAGACTTAAACTTATACTTTCATTCATTAACTTGACAGTGGTTAGCACTATATAGATATTAGATAACTATATAGATTGAAAACATAATTCAAATCCTGGGGAAAAAAAAGGAATCCGTTTTGAGGAATTTAACAGAATACAAATTAATGACTCGCGGTGAATCTTTTAATAAAATAAAAGTTTATTAGCCTGCCTCCTTATCATTGCCAGTACAGCCCAGATGAACTAATTTGGCCTAAACCAAGAGGGAGGTCACAGTGAAAAATAAGCCCTTTAAAATATCAAACGTAGAGCAAATTACTAAAGCGGTGATAAAAAATATAACGCCAGAGAAATAGGAAAATTGCATACATCGTACCTGCTGAAGAAGCTGCAGGAAGAAGATTTTGTGAGAGAAATAGAAAGATATGACATTATGGAACAATTTATTGTTCGTTTGCCTTCAGATTTGGATACTTCAGAAGTTGAAGAGGAAGGTAAATCACACCACTCAGACCAAGACTAAAATTCTAAATTCACCAAACCAGTCGTTTAATCAGTTGTATAAAATAACAAAATTAAATTCATTTCTGAATGTTTTCAACTAAATTTATAAGAATGAAGTGTTCTTTATTATATATGCTTTATTGGACAATTAAGATAAAAATGATAATTTGGAAAACCCAATGTTGAATATGATTTCATTATTATAAAGCAGATTTCTCTGGTTAATTACAATGTTTCAATACCTTTCCTATCCATTGTGGTTATTATCAACCCCTAACCAACTTTTTTTTTACATTTCAAACGCTCAATTCATTATTCCAAGTACAGTTGCATCCACACAATTCTATGCATCCTAATTTACTTAACAAAATTTTACCCCTATTTCTCTTACATCTGTTTAACTATAATAGTCTATAAAAAGATGATATTAAACAATAACCTAGCAATAATTAGCTTATTGCTTTATGATTGACATTATCGAAGTAAAGACATCACGTGGATAGAAGAGAAGTAGTGCACAGAGCGGCAACAGGGCTTGTCATGTATTGCGGTTCTCATGCTTCTAATATCGGTACGTCAACTATAGGTTTAAATGATACCAATCGAGCACGGATGATTGTCGTGGCTTCAAAGCGCTAATACTTAAGAGCCTGGAGAAAAAGTACAACAAATCCGCTAATAATAAAAATGTTAATATTAAAACATGACAATTTTCAGGCTGTGTGCTCTAGCGTATTTGATTTACCCCCCATCCTCCACTTAAATGGTTGCCATTTTACCTTCCATAGGTTGTTGTACCGGACTGTTGTTATTTGGCAGTTAGTGCTGCTTCATTTTCTATAATGTTTGTGATTTTTGGAGAAATTTTACGCCACATTGTATTGGAAGCGTATACAATTTTAATTTTTTAAACCCTTCATTTATAATGGAGGAATTCATTTATATTTTAATCTTTAAAATTTTGACGGCTTCATCATCTTTTTACTGTAATACTGTCATGGTCTGAGTGAGGATAACAAAAAGAGCTGGCAGTAAATAAAGAAAATTATCGATGAGAAGCGAAAAATTGGTGACATTTACAATGGACATTCTCTTCTAATCTAATTCTTCAATAAAAATATGTTTTTAAATTTTTAAACGTACTACTATGTAGCTAACAAGAAATAAGATTCGATCGGGCGAACCAGCGAGTCTCTCGGATGAGGGACAATCTTTATATGAATGATGAAATTAGCTGTAAACATCTTATGCATGAAGGCTATTACTGACTACCAAGGCTGTTAGGGTATACTGACCGAAGTGGTTCTCCGTTCTCAGGTTAAGGTAGGCAGTGAAGAGGCAGACTCCGCCTTGTACGACCATTAGCAGAGGTCCAGCCAGCAGCCCAGATCTCTCCATGCCCCAGGGCATCGCCAGGAGGGAGGTCCCCATCATCGTGTTCCAAACGGCGAACCTGCAATTATATATTTATCTATTTAGCTGTATGTATCACTTAACTGATAGGACTCAACATTTTTATTTATTTTCGCTATGGCAACTATGCAATGCTACTCCTGTGTTCAATGCACGGATGAACTCACGAAACTGCTACAAATGATATTCCACCCAGCTCTACCACCAATGGAGCCTCCACATTACCAATTACCACACTTTCCAACCAAAGCTGGTGGAATTAAACTTTGGTAAAAAAAAAAGGCAAACTTTTCCCATAATTTTGTTCATGAATCAACCTTAACTTATTCATAAACAACAAGAATAAATCTTCATCATCAGGCTTATGATCGTGTCTCCGAATTGATTCAGCTAAAGAAGAAAATTCACACATATCTGAACGTTACAATCTTTATATCTTTCGCGTATTTGTAAGGGTAACTGGGTCTGTAGCGACCACTAACTACATAAGGTAAATCAACCTATACTCTATTGTATATATATTGTAAGCAAACGTAAATAACATGAACTAAATGCATTATAGACAAAATGTAAATAACATGAACAAATATAAATCATTGTGAATGTGAAGCAATAAAAGGCGGAAGCCAACCAAGTTACACGAGAAGGGTCACCAGCTGCCAGTCACAGGTACCTAACCATATGACATAAACAACCCTTTTGGCAGCCTCTCTACCTCCAGGGGACAGGGCTGGCCGGGTAATTAGGCGGTGGTCGCGGTTCCTCACCACATGCGTGGGAACCAACCGCAGGCCTAGCAACCCTTGCAGCCCTCCCAGTAGAGAGGGTACTTAAGGTGGGCTCCTGGCCCTGTTAATTAGTCTCTCGTGACCTTTACTCGTTGACGCTTGGTTTCCGCTCGAACTCTGAAAACTTGACTAATTCTTTATGAAAAACCTCTGTATCTCTTCTCTTAAACATAGTGCATTGTCAGGGCACATACCTATCATAAATGGAGTCAGATAGTAACGCCGTCATGAAACGATTGTCCAGGTTATAAACTCGAACAATCCGCACTTGTCACTAGG